>CM045758.1:134786282-135986282 GCA_025200525.1 Camellia lanceoleosa | reverse complement strand
GTTGTCAGCATGTAATATCTCTTGTAAGAATACCCTGATGTTGGGAATATGATATCTCTTTCTTGTATCCTGAATGTATGATTATGGGTTTATTTCGAGGGTGTTACACCCTGACTTGTGCCAAAGGACACGTGTCCATCTTTACAAAAGTTGCCTCGGCTCGGGAACTTGGGTACGAGAAGGGAATGTCCTAAAATTAGCACCCCTACTCGCCTGATCAAAGGATCGGCCTCTACTAGATATGATATGTTGTTTTATAGACCTTATGTGTTCTTATTCTGGTTTATTAGCTAACTTTACTATGTGACGCACACAAGCAAGTATAGACTAAGTTGCAAGAATTGGAACTACTCAATTCATGTTTGTTTTTGAAAATGGTTTGAAATTGCCACCCTCAAGTGGGCTAAAGCGAGGATTTGCCACCAAACATGATGTGCTTAAAACATGATTTGCCACTTCGCAAAGTGGGCTTAAAACACACATTCGTCGAATTGTTCCAATTCAAACAATCAAGCCTTCATCCACAGACATTCATGCAGTTTAACAAATAAGCACATAGCCTCATGGCAAGCATGCTATCACGGCAACACTCACACTCATGCAAGCATGCTAAAGCATAAAACTCACAATGTACTCCAAGCCAAAACAAAAGTTAGTTAGAAATCATGCATGATCCTAACTATACAAGATGCCTATTGCAACACATGCAATAATGCAATAAGATAGGCTCGGCTACCTAAGATGGCATCTGATTCAACTTGATAACATGCTTTGAAACACTTATTCAAATAAGTATTGAAATACAATGCAGTTTGAATTCTGCGTCGAGCCCGGTGCATGCAAAACAAATGAATGATGCACGCATGCGAGCATAAGGTATGCTAATTAAAAATATCCCTAAACTAACCATCAAAAGCGGGTAAGTAAAAGGGAGAAAGACGTGGGGTTGGAAGACATACACACACACATGCATAGTTATTACAACATTGCGCCCTTGCGAAGGAGGGTCTGAATAAATAAGCTAAGCTAATTATTACAAAACAACTAATTAACTATTCTAGGCTAATTAATTATTACAACACAATTGAATAACTAGTTATGCTAAGCTAATTAAAATATTACAAAACCAAATTGAATTGAATAATTAGCTACACTAACTAACTAAAGCAATTAAGTGGCCTCGTGGGCGGGAGAGACATGCATGCTCGGTTGCTTCCTTCCCGAAAATCCATCGCCTTGCCATCGACTGCCTCTGTTTGCACTTGCTCTGTTTTTTGAACATTGAACCAACTTCCAGACTGCTACTGCTCCAAAACAGAACACTTTTGCATCAAAATGGACTAGTGGTTGGTTAGCCACAAAAAAAGGCTGCCGGCCACCCTAACTGGCTGGTTGGCTAGTTTATGGCTACGGCTATCTCAAGTGGCCGGTCAGCCACCTTTTTTTCCAGACTCCTGCTTTTGCTGCAATAGAGAGCAACAGAGGAAAAACAATGCAGTTTTCAAGGAGTGTGTGTATTGCCACCCTCCTTATCATTTCTCAAGCTCAAAGGAGTATGGCACTTGGCTCTCAAGCCACCAATCAAGCATTTTCAATGCATGATGGCCAAAGAACCAAGCTTGTACAAGCTTAATGAATGCACACATAAGACTCAAATGGCCACCACCCTATCATGCATGATAAGTGGTGATGGCGACTAAGAAATGTGACACGCTTCATCACTTTGAGTACGAAACGTCCCACATTTCTTGTGTTCGGATTAACATCCGATCCAAACACATGCAATGCAACAAAATATGCTTATCTTGTTCATATTTTACTTGTTCGATTTTGTTTCCAAGATGAATGTCCTCTAATTGAAAAGATGGCCTAAGCCACAAGTGTCTTGAGAATGAAAGAGGCCTCATGCTGTTGGTTAGAAGGAACCCTCAAGAGAGGGTTAAAACCATTAGGCATGAGAGCCTCAAGTTCACACTCAAGCCAACAAGGGGCTCAAGACCACTTTCAAAGCAAATTAAAGAGTAAAGAATACAGGGAGGTTACAGAATTTTCAGTGCTGAAATGGCATGAAAAATGGCATTAAATCATGCAAGCAACACATGCACAACATGTTCAAAAGCCAAAAGCATTAAACTAGTGAAGAGCATTATACTAAAGGCATGCAATATCAAGCTTAAATGACCAAACCAGCTCTAGACAGAGCTTAAACATACCAAATTAGTAGCCAAAACATGCTAAGATTAAAACATAAGAGGCAAGAAAAACATGCGCACATGATAACTCGCAAACAAGGCTCAAAGCACAACTTTCAAAAGCAATGAAAGAGTGAAATAAGTGAGAGTGTGACAAAGGTGTATGCACTGAAATAACATGTTAAATGATGCTATATCATGCAATCATCTCAAGCAAAGCACGATAGAGGCCTTGAAATACTAAGCTAGTGAAGGCATTTGCACTATAGCTATACAAAGTATGAGTCATATGATCAAAGAAACCCAAAACAGAGCTAAAGTAGGCCCAATCAGTAGCTAAAACATGCTAAGATCAAGTCACAAAAAGGTAGAAAAACATGCTCACATGTTAGGCTATCTATACTTGCAAACAAGACACAAGGAGGGGAGGCCACCCCCTCCTATTTTGGACCTCAAAACCAAGTTTTTTTGACTGAAATTCCCTTGGAATTCAGTGGTTGAAAGAGCCCAAACAGTTATTTCAAAAGGCTTTGAAAAGTAGCACAAAAGGCTTCACAAGGCAAAGAGCAAAAGAGGAGACAACCCCCTAACTCAATAAGACTTAAACCATCATTTTAAAACCTTAAAAATAGAGTTTTTTATGGTTGAAAAGCCAGGTCAAAATAGTACAAAAAGATGGCCAAGTAATTAATTAAAACAAAGCTTAAAAGAGGTAAGTCTTTACCTTTGAAGCACAACACTAAAACAGCAAAATTCTGAGCCAAAACCAAGCTTAAGACCTCAAATCAAGCCTAAAAAAACCTCATCTCCAAGGTGAAGGTGTTTGGTCAAGGGTCACTTCGCAAGAGTATAGAGAATTCTCACTTTCAAGCACAAAATATGGAGAGAGAGAGAGAGAGAGAGAGAGAGAGAGAGGAAATTTCGCTCACAGAATTTTCTAACCCCTCAAATGGGGGAGAGACCTCCCCTTTTGCATTCATCCCTCCATACACGTGTATGGAGATGGCAATCAGTGATCAACAGCTGGCACAGCTGACAAAGAAAATATCTAAAAAAGGAGAAGGTGGCTGGCCGGCCATCTCCCCTAGCCGACCGACCACTTCAAGTGGCCAATAATGGGAAAAAGTGGCCGACAAGAGCCAAAAGTGGCCGACAAGGCCTTCCCCTCTCTAGGCAAGAGGCACCAAGGTTTGGTCTAAAAACAAGCACAAAACAAAGAGGGTTTAGAGGCCCAGAGACAAGTCGTTCCGCCAAGAACTTCGGCCTCTCAAAACGAGCACAAACATGTGCAATCATCAAGTGCACAAACGATGATGTCCAAGTCTTGAGGTCGGTCAAAAATGGAGTGTCTACAGCAGGGCACTCCGCCGAGGACTTCGAGCACTCAAAACAAACACGTGCAATCATAATCATTGTGTGCACAAACGATGATGTCTAAGTTTTGAGGACGGTCAAAAATGGGATGTCTACATCTGGCTTAGATCCTGAGTTGCGAGGGTTTACTGATCAAATTCTTGCCAGTGAGACTCTACCTTCTGCTGCCAAAGCCTACTCGAAGCTGTTACGCTCTTCATTGGGACAAGCACAATCCATTTCTGGGTCCTTTACCTTATCATCTACTACATTGGTTTCCAGTAGTGGTGATCATGGGGCTACTAGCGGGGGTTTTCATGGTTCATCTGGTTCACGGGGCTCTCATTGAGGTGGTTCTCGTAGTGGTGGCTCACTTGGTGGTTTCCATGGTAGAGGTAGTAGTGGACCTGGTTCTCGTGCGCTAGATCGCAAGTGTACTATTAGGTTCCCAAGGTCATACTGAACCTTGGTGTTGGTAGAAGTATGGCAAACCTGATCACGTCCATCAAGTAATGGATGTCCCATCCTCACAGTCTTCCTTGTTGTCCACTGGCTCGGATGCTTCTCTGGTTAATTCTCGTGAGACACTCATTACTTAGATTACTGAGCTTACAACTCTTATCCATCATGCCTAGTCTACCTTTATCCCTCATCGCTACCATGGCTAGTTTAGGTAATATTGCATATATGGCTAAGTCCCCTCAGCCTTGGCTCCTAGACTCTGGTGCTAGTTCCCATGTCTCTAGTAATTCCTCTCTTTTTGATACTCTTAGACCTGTTGATCATACCATTATACTTGCTGATGGATCTTCTTGACCTGTCTGTGGTCAAGGTCCTCTTCATCTCACTCCATCCATTTCCTTGCCTTTTGGTCTTTATGTTCCTAAATTTTCATTTAATTTTCTTTCTGTTAGCCAATTTACTCAAGCTCTCTACTGTTCGATAACCTTTTCTCTTACTTCATGTGTTTTGCAAGACCTCTAAACCAAGAGGACGATTGGTTTGGGGCATGAGAATGATGGCTTATACTTTTTGGACAATGAGACCTCTCCTCATCCTCTATCTACGGTGTTGAGTGCTAGTGTATCTCCTATTCAGTGGCATTTTCACTTGGGTCATCCCTCATTGGCCAAGCTTTGTTAGTCGCTCTGTGTTTGAGTCATGTTTCTAGATTGAGTGTGAAGCCCGCCAATTTGGGAAGCATCATCGTAGTTCTTTTCCTAGTCGAAGTGTTAGTTGTGTGTCTGAGTCGTTTGCTCTTGTCCATACAGATATTTGGGCTCCTTCTAGAACTCCAACTGTTAATGGGTTCTTTTATTTTGTTATTTTTGTAGATGATTACTCTCAGATGACTTGGTTTTTTTTAATGAAACAAAAATCTAATTTGCCTTCCATCATCTCTAAGTTTTATAATGAAATCTTTACTCGATTTGGCAAACGGATTAAGATATTTCGATCTGATAATGCCTTAGAATATGTGCAATCTATTGTAACTACCTTTTGTGATACTCATGGTATTATCTATCAAACTAGTTGTTCTCATACATCCCCTCAAAATGGTGTTACAGAGCGAAAAACACCACCATTTGTTAGATATTGCTCGCACACTAATGTTTAATATGCATGTCCCCAAACAGTTTTGGGGTGATGCAGTTCTCACTGCTTGTTTGCTTATCAATCGCATGCCCTCTAGTGTTGTACACACATCTCCATATTCTCTGTTATATCCCACAACATTTCATTTTCCCTTGCCTCCTCGCATTTTTGGTTGTGTGGTCTTTGTCCATGTTCTTGACCCTGGTTTGGATAAGTTATCTCCTCGAGCACGCAAGTGTGTTATTAGGTTATTCTCGCACTTAGAAAGGGTATCGATGTTATTATCTTGAGTCACGTCGCTACTTTGTCAATGCTGATGTTACCTTTTTTTGAGTCTACTCCATATTTTTCTTCCTCTGGGCAACAGTTATCTATTGATCTTCTCTCTTCTCGTGAAGGGGAGCCAACCATTCTCACTCCTACTCTTCCCTCTTATGCTCCTTCCACATCCACCCCTATATCCTCTCCATCTCCTCTCGCTTCTACCCCTCCTTTACAGGTTTATCAACGGTCTCAAGCTTGTCGCATTGTGTCTTATGGCCCGACCAGTTCATCTCCTTCATCTGAGGCCCTTGTTCCACCTGCTAGTATGCCATCTGATGACTTTCCTATTGCACTCCACAAAGGCAACATCCTATTGCTCATTTTGTTTTTTATGATCACCTCTCTCCTAGTCTTCACTCTTTTCCTTGTAGCTTGTCTAGTATTTGCATTCCCCGCCTCTATCAGCAGGTTATGTCCATCTCTAGTTGGAAGCATGCCATGGATGAGGAAATATATGCTCTTCATCAGAATCAGACGTAGGAACTTACCCTTCTGTCGCCTGACAAATCTATTGTGGGTTGTCGTTGGATTTATACTGTTAAGTATCTTCCTGATGGAACTGTTAAGTGACTTAAGGCTTACTTGGTAGCTAAAGGCTACACCTAGACCTATGGTGTTGATTACTTGGTGTCCTTCTCTCATGTGGCTCGCCTTAACTCTATTCGGATTCTTTTTATTGCAGTTAATCAGTCTTGGCCTTTATATCAACTTGATATAAAAAATGTCTTTGTTCATGGTGATCTCCAAGATGAGGTCTATATGGATCAGCCCCCTGGCTATGTTGTTCCCGGCCAAAAGAATCTTGTTTGTTGATTGTGAAAGGCCTTGTATGGTCTTAAGCAGTCCCCTCATGCCTGGTTTGATCACTTCAGTGCTGTTGTGCTTGCCTATGGATTTCACCGTTCCACCTTTGATCACTCTGTTTTTGTTCGCCACTTATCTGCTGCAAGTATTGTTCTTATTGTCTATGTTGATGGCATCATCATTTCAGGGAGTGACTCCAATGGTATTGTTGATTTGAAGCAGTATTTGGGACAACAATTTCGCACCAAAGACTTGGGTCATCTTCAGTATTTTCTTGGGATTGAAGTTGCTCGCTCTTCTCAGGGCTTGTTTTTTTCTCAACGGAAGTATGTTCTTGATTTTCTTACTAAGACTGGCCCCTAAGGCACTTGCCCCGGTGATACTCTCATGGATTCTAGTGTCAAGCTTGATGGTGACACTGGAAACTTATTTCCCGATATTGGTCGTTATCTTTGGTTAGTTGGGAAGTTAATATATCTCACTGTCTCTCATCCAGATATTACCTATACTGTGGGTGTGGTCAGTCAGTTTATGCATGCTCCCCACCAACCCCATTTTGTGGCTGTGTGTTGTATCTTGCAATACTTGAAGCGTGCTCCAGGTCGAGGTTTGCTCTATCGCCCATCTTCCTCTTTGTCTGTCACTAGCTTCAATGATGCTGATTGGGTTGGTAATAAGAGTGACCGCTGCTCCACCCTGCTATTGTACTTTTGTTGGTGGTAATCTTGTTACTTGGCATAGCAAGAAACAGACTGTTGTTGCTCGTTCTAGTGCCAAGGCTAAGCATCATGCCATGGCTCATACTACTTCTGGGATGCTCTGGGTTTAGTCTCTTCTCCAAGATTTTGGCTTTTCTGTTCCCACTCCTATGAGCATGTCTTATGACAATCAGGTTGCTATCTTCATTGCCAATAATCCTATGTTTCATGAATGCACCAAAGATATCGAAGTTGATTGCCATTTTATTCGTGATCTCTTACTCTGCAAGCAACTTGTGACTCCTTATGTTTGTTCTGTTGATCAATTGGGTGATATTCTAACCAAGCCTTTGGCTCGGCCTTCGTTTCATCGTTTATCCGTCAAGCTAGGCCTCTTCAATCTCTATGCTCCAGCTTGAGGGGGAGTGTTAGAATACTTATTTTAGTTCTTTTGTTTTCTTGTTAAAATATACTTAAGTTGAGGGTACGATGGTCATATTGCTATGTTAAAGTTTGTATATATATTATGCTGATGTAAAGTTGAGGCACGATGATTATTCAATATATATATAATTTCTCTTTCTTCTTATTCTTCCTTCTCCTAAATCCCAACCCCAAATTCCTTCATTTTACATTCTAACTCCATCCTCAGCTTTGCCCTTTCCTCCTAGCCATCGTCTCATCAAAATCTAATTTTTATTGTCTAGGTTTTCTAATTTTTGCTTTGACTATTTTTGTGCCTCTTTCATTACATAATGAGCTTTTCCTTTTTTGGTTTTTTGGTTTTCCCATTATGCCAACTAATAGATCTTTAAAAACATTTCTATCTTCAACTCAAGCTGTAATGAGGTCCTTAGGTGCCTTTGTTTTCTAATTTGATTTTGATTTGGTGTTTGTTTACAATTCTATTTTAGGTTTGTTTTTATACATGTATATTCCTAGCATTGTTGTTTAGATTATATGAGAGCTCTTTTATTCAGATTTGTATTTGTCTTCTTACTTTTCTTTTCAGTTTTTCTTTTTATTTATTTATTTTTATTATCCTTTGTTTTGGACTTTGTTGTTAACCATTTAGAGTGAACTTTTTTTTGGATGAATATTTAGAGTGAGCTTTGTTGCATTAATATCCTTAATTTGATTTTCTTGGGAAAATTGAATGTTTGAGGATTGTTTGAGGATTAAAAATGGAGTGTGAGGCTAATAGTGAGTTTAAGGACATATCATATGTTGATAATTTACGCTTCATTTTGGTTGGGGAGTGCCTTTAGCCACGGGTCATTTGCTAGATTATTTTGATATATTCTTCTTTTTGGTAATATCTTTTTCCTCACAGAAATGTTTGTTTTTCTTTTGGTGAGATGTTTAGTTTTTTATTTTGTCACAAAAGTATATTTTTTAAAAAATTTTAAAAGAGGTTCAACAACCTTCAAACCATTGACATTGCAGCTTTTTTTAGTCCCATGATAATTCTTGAATAAAATTCTTATCAACTGGTATGGTTCTTGAAACATATTTATTTATTTTTTTTAACAATTAAAATATTAGTATGATTCAAGACCACTGTTAGAAATTGGGTGCCCATGTGGCATGACCCATGACCCTTTTGAACCTTATTGATGTAAGTTTGAATTTGAATTCAAAACCTATTCGGATAACCCACTCATGATATCTATTTCTATAAGATCAACTGATATGGATAGATGATATACTGAGCTTATATATTTGATACGATATATGGGATATGGGTTGAATCAAATAACGTATGTTTTTTCCCATACTGACTCTCTTCCATTAAAATAACGATCGAGCATTTTGCACTGTGACTTGTGTGGGTGATACTCATATTGTGATATCACTCCACTGCTAGGTGTTCGTTGTTTGCATTTTTAAAGCACGTGATTTACCACATGATTCTTTGCTTCAAGTTCTATCACCTAAGGTATGATCTGATAATTTTTTTCCGCAAGCTATACTTGTTTTACAACTACAAAACACTTGATGCTTCATAATATTAGTATTGTTGTTAAACTTTTATTTAATTTTACTTGTAGGTTGTGTTTTGTCAAGTTTATATGTGACCTATAATTTTTTTGGCTTATTATGAAAAAAATGTACACAAAGTAAAGAGGTGATGTGACTTAAATAAGCCAATAACTCAATAAGATGGCTCATAAGCCACTTCCCAAATTAGCCCTTGGGTTACAGGTTTAGTTGATCTAGATGTTTTGGCTTTTGTAGACTTTGTGAATGATTCGATTTCTTAGATTTGTTATCTCTTTGGGGGGCTGAATTTTTGTATTCTTTGCATCATCTTGATACTTTTTAATAAAGTCTGCTTATTTATGAAGAAAAAAATTATGCTAAAAGCTCCTCATGTTCGAATTTTGAATGCAACATTGTCGTCTTTTCTTAATTCCGACACTGATACATACTTAGGAATGTAGTAATAGGTGTAATATCAGTTTTTCCATTGACTACTAGATTTGTCATGCCCATCAAAAATAAAGAATTTAAAGTGTTGACATCGCAATTTTTTTAGTCCCAGGATGGTTTTTGAATAAAATTTTATCGACTGATAGGGTTCGTGAAGCATCTTTATTTTTTTAAGAATTAAAATATTAGTATGTTTCCAGACTACAAAGCACTTGACGCTTCATAATATTAGTATTATTGTTAAACTTTTATTTGATGCTGCCTGTAGGTTGTGTTGTGTCAAGTTTCCATTGTTATTCTTCTAATTATGTCAAAAGCTCCTCATGTTTGAATAATTGAATGCAACATTGTGGTCTTTTCTTAATTCTGACATTGATATATACGTAGGAATGTAATAATAGGTGTAATATTAGTTTTGCCATGGACTACTAGATTTGTTATGTTCATCAAAAACAAAGAATTTAAATTTAGTGAGATGCCAAATTTGTTCCTGCATGCAGGATTTTTTTTTGGTTTGCATATTCAGGATTTTTCTTTTAATGAACAGCTGGATAAGTGAATATTGACCCAAGGGTACAACAAGATGGTGGATTTGATGGCCATGGATCTCATGGATTTTTTTTATTAGTTTAAACACTTTTGTAATTTCTAAGCTCTTATTTCTTTTAATGGGATTAAGTGAGAAATAGGGGATAATATACTATTAATGATTGTGTAGGATCTTAGATTTTAAATATTCAAGCAGTCTCATCACTGTCTAATGAATCATGCATGATGTAGTAATAATTTTTTTCAATTAACTTTTTCTTCAATGCCTATTTATTTAACATGCTTAATTATGTGATTTCTTATGTGGCTTTTTGTGAACAAAGTATAAAGGTTCTTCAGATCAGGGAAGTCGAAGGAATTGAACTAATCTTTTATATAATTCACAGATTGTAGTGATGGGTGCATTTGGTAATTCTTGAAGGCATTTGTAAGCATTGGCCTTTTTTTTTTTAACACTACGTAAAAGAAAGTGCAAGACTTTATAGTTCTTTTCCTATTTAGTTCTATGATACTCCATTACAACTGGAGTCACATTTTTTTGAAGGGAATAAACCGGTTATCTACTGTAACGCTCTCAAAATAATACATAAAACCCATCACTTTAGATATGCATTGACATAAGAGAAATCAACCATTTCTATTCATCAGAGTAGTCCTTACAACAATATTACATGTTAACAACAAAAGCAAGTGCCCTACGGGCTTACAGCTTTCCAAGTCAACACTTGGTTACACAAAAGAAGAGTACTAACTCTATACAAAAGAAGCCCTTGGCTTGATATACATGTAATACAAACAAATAAACAAAAAGAGTCTTCAAATCTCATCATCATCCAAGCTATGACCTTGGAGGTGGCATGCTACCTATACCTGAAAATAATGTCCCATATAGGGTGAGCCAACGCCCAGTAGAGATATACTAAACATAGTATGAGCAATAACTAAGACATTAGAAATTGATAAATGTTTAATTCCCATAAATCAATTTATAATCCATTTTCATTACATGACCACTATGTGCATGTTTCCTTTCATTTTCCATTTCTTTTTCAACTTTGAGTTTGAAAACAAGGCTCAACACCTAGCCAAATGACTTAATGAGATTTAGACTCATCTTTAAAACACTTTCAAAATTCAAGACAGATACACATTGTAATGTCAGACGATAACACATAAACCATTTCCACACTTTACTTAAAGATACACGCTTCGTGTCAGATCAACATAACAAAGAATCACTTCTATACATCACAATTGATAGCGATATACATTTTAGTGCTATATCAGATCAATTCGAACACTTCCATAACCAACACTTGATACACATTGTAGTGCTGTATCAATGTCACACAAAACCCGGTTTAGAGGTTCATCCCCTATCTTCCCCTAAACCGTGGAGTACATCCCCTATCTCCTCCCACACAACACATGTATATAAATATAGATCATATACAATCAATCAATACATAAAGTTAATGTATTATTCCAGTCGCTATATTCGATAGCATACTCAATCGATTAGTTTTAGTTTGCCTAATCATCATGCATTTTCTACAACAATCAAAACTACCCTCCACCGGTAGCCCAAGCAATTATTTCTAAACAGATAATAAAAGCTCCAACAAATAAATTATCAATGTTTTCAAAAGTAAGCGTTTAAAAAATCCAACTCCACCATTCCACAATATAATGAGTCAATTTCATTATTTCCAACTCAATTCTATAAATCCACAACTTTTTTCCAAATTAAGTATACCAATTAATTTATACAACAAATTAGGGTTTTCTACCCCTTTTTCCAATAACAACCCAATGGTCCATAAATCAACCACCAACAACAATATCATTATTTTGAAACTCAAAACACACATTTTAGAATCAAAATAACAAAACCCTCTTTTAACATTTTGAAACCCTAAGCCTCAAAATTACTCAACTTCAACACTTTATGAATACAACCGAAAATCTATGTCAAAGACCATAAGAGTGAGTAGGAATCCCTACCTCAAAAGTTGACACCCAACGAAGAAGATGAAGAAAATGATAATGCTCCAAATCCCGAGATTCTTGGATCAAAAGATAGCCCTCGACGATCAACAACTTTTTTGTAAAGGCCAAAGGTGAGGAAACAACTCCTACTAGATCAATACCTAGAAAGAATGCAAGGGTCTAGAGAGAGAGGCTCAACAATGGAGTTTTGGAAAAGTAAGAGAGAGAAAAGAATGTGAAAAATTCATTCAAAAAGTGGAATCCCGAAGTGATATAAAAATCGCCCCGCTCGATCTTGGAAAACCCCGCTTGAGAGTCAAAAATCCCGCTCGAGCGGTGGATAGACACTCCCAGAACTTTTTGCTAAACCACGTCCACGCTCGGGCGTAAAACTCCCCACTCGAAGGCCACACACAATTCACGCCGAAGGCCAAAACTCGCTGAGCATCCAACACCGCAGAGGAAATATTGAGAGATGAAAATCACGCCGAAGGCCAAAACACCCGCCGAGCGGAGAGGCAATAACGAAGGGCCCGCTGAAGGCCAAAAGCTCCGCCGATCGTGAAGGCAAAAATCAAGCAACTACTTTTGGTTTCTAAGTCCAACCAACCCGAATAAACTCGCCAACACATCCTACAACTCAAATATAGAGTACGAAAGGCTGCAAACAAGATATAAGCATCTACTAACATTCACGGAAACAAGTCCGGATCACTGTACACAAGGGGTAAAACCCGGGATCGCTATAACATCTACAGTACACCTTCATACTTATGAAGGTGAGGAACCTTGACTAGGTGTCCTATCTTTTTAGTTTTAATACAATTTGTTTTGCCTCTTAGTTTTTGTCGGGAATTGTCAATTTTGGTCATTTGGATTTTCTTAAGTGTTACATTTTCTTAGTGGTAACTTTTTTTAAACGATTTTTTTTTTTTTTAGCGTTCTATGAGGAATTGCGTATTTTGATCATGAAAAAATTGTTCAAGTGTGAATGTAATAATTGCTGGTATTTAGTTTGATAATTGCAGGTAACTTGGGGAAGACACTGGTGCTTTTATCAAGAAGAGTTATGTCAGAATTTTTTTTATGTTTAATTTCTTTTAATTCATAATTATTGATTTTTCTGTTTCTCATAAATATTTTGAATGAGTTTTTTTGTTATGATTTCTTTTAGTTGATTTTTTTAAAGTCAAATTCAGGTGTTGGAGTTATTTTGTTACAGGTGACTGATCAACATTAGAAACGTTGTGGTTGTGTTGCTTTTTTCTATGTGTGTTAATGGTTGGTCTTTTATTTCTGGCTTAATGATTAGTTTTTTTTTTTAATAAGCTACAATGATTATTCTTTTGAAGCAAAATGTTCATTCACCATTTCTCGTATGCGTCAAGTATGTCATTTTGAATTGATTTGTTATAATTGTGTTCCATAGCGTAGTGACATTGTTGTCATTCTGAATTGATTTATTTTAATTGAATTCTATAATGCAATGAAATTGTTATCATTCTAAATTGATTTATTTTAATTGAGTTTTGTAAAGTGTGAGTTACCAAAAAAATTGTTGAGAGTGCCTTTAGGCACGAGTTATAGATTTATATTTTTTTTACCTTACATTTAACTATTTTGATTTGCAATATGAACATTATAAATTTTGTATGTTTATTCCTTAACTTGCATTAAAGTTAGGAGGAGTTGTTATTTTTAATTGAGTTCTATTGAGCATGTCATACAAGTAAAATTATTAAAAAAATTCTTTAAGAAGAATAAAAAAAATGCTATGGACTTCGCAAATTTTAACATAATATGTATAAATTATAGCTATATTTTTATCTCAATATTATTTACACTGTGCCTTCAGGTATAGGCATAGATTAGTATATTTATAATTTTGAACCCTATAATTCGGTTCTAGTGGCACCAAAATTTGGTGAGATATCCATTCATATATAGGCATTACCCTATAAAATAAAAAATAAGAGTGAGATTGCTTTTGTTTTTCAGGCATTTTATTTTGGTAATCTAAACAAAATGGAGTTACAGGATACAACAATTGATATTACAAATAATTTGATTGTCATAATATTAACATAAATATAATTAGAATAATATTAGGATATTACATTTTCTTAGTGGTAGTTGCAATATAATTTTTTAAAGATCCCTAACAATATTTTCTTAAAAATAAATATAATTAGAATAATTTAGTTTTGGAATCGTGATTCCAATAAAAAAAATTTAAAACTCATAACCAAACACACAGTTCAAAAACTATTTCCAAAACTCATAGATAAACATACAACTCAAAACTCAATTCTAAAATTCTTTTCAAAACTCATAACCAAACTCTTTTCAAAACTCTATTTAAAAATTTAAAATTTTTTTTTTATTTTTTTCTTTAATTTTTTATTTTTATTTTATATTTTTTTATTAAAAATATTTTTTATTTTTTATTTTTTTGAAAAAATATTTTGTTATTTTTTTAGGTATTGGGCAAATAATTTGTTATAATTTAGATATATATGGGCAATCCATTTTTTTTTAAAACTTTGAAAAAAAATAAAATACTGAAAAAAAGTAAATAAAGATTATTTAAAATATTAAAAAAAAGGAAAAATTATTTAGAAGTCCTATTAAGGAGACTTATGCTACATATGGTCCTACTAAAAAACTTATGTTCCCATAAGTCCTGTGAGAAGTTTGTTGACACATTTACCCTCAATATTAGTTGTTAATATCATAAATAATAATAAAACCATATATAAGAAATTGATATAAACGTAACGTAACGTGACACTTACATAAACGTAACGTATCACTTATATGTAACGTGACATATCTACATAAACGTAACGTAACGTGACACCTACATAAACGTAACGTGACACATATGATCTATGGTAACATTCAATTTTTTATATAGGAAATTGATTTTATTTATTTTTTGGATTTTTTTGGGACAGCCAAACAACCAAATTACTGAATTCAAACACAATTAATTAACCAAAAAAATAATTATTCATAAATTACATTTCAATCCACAGAGAGTTAAACAAACTCTTCGCCCCTCTGCCCTATAGAATTATTAAAACAGCATGAAGAGCAGGCAAATGTCATTTTCTTTCACATTATGATTTACTTTTTTTTCATTAGCAAAGGCAAGATTATGATAAAGAATACCGAAAATACTTACTTTTGGATAGTTTGTCCTTCCATAGATGTCTTCTTCAACAAGAATGTCAAATCATCTTGTTATTGCTATGATGGCTTAGCTCCAGCAATTCATCAACATTGATGAAGTGCGTCTCATGTTTGAAGACGAGTCAAGAATTTTTCTCCCCAAACCACCCACCCATGTCCACTCATAGATAAGCGTGATTTATGAAAGTGTTGTTTTTCCGATGTGCTTTTGTCCTTTCTATTTTTATTAATTAATTTAGATTTCACATATATTATTGATAATTTTTTAAATTTTACAATTAATAATACAAAATAAAAATACATTAAGATTATATATCTATTTCAAAACAAACGGATTAAAAAATAAAAATTTATTGTTGCAAAACGTAACGTGACACATTACGCTTATGTAAGTGTCACGCCACGCTTATATAGGTGTCACGCTACGCTTATATAGGTGTCACGCCACGCCACGCTTATGTAGGTGTCACATTACGCTCATATTGGTGTCACACGCTACGTGATATATAGGTGTCACGCTACCACGCTTATGTAGGTGTCACGCCACGCCACGCTTATGTAAGTGTCATGTCACGTTAGGATATTGTGGAATACATTCTTATGAAAATAGGACTTGAGACTTTATAAGAAATTACACAGGACTTAGCCTAGCATAAGGTTCCGAAAAAGGACTTATAAATAAGTCTCCCTAAAAAAAATATTAGAAAAAATATTTTAAAAAATAATAAAATATTTAAAATAAAAAATAAAAAATATATATATTTAAAATAAAAAAATATACAACTCATTTAAAAATTTAAAATTTTTAAATATCTAAAAAAACATATTTAAAATATTTTTAAAAATGCAGCACACACATGTAGTAAATACAGCGACATTAAAAAAATATTTACAATAAAAAATATTTACCCTAAAAAAAATGAAGAAAATTTTTAAATATTTTTTAAAAAATAAGTCCAAAAAATTTCAAAATACAACTCAAAACTCAAAAACTTAAAACTGAAAATACAACTTAAAATTCTTTTCAAAACTCAAAAAAAAAATTTCAAAACTCTTTTCAAAACTCATAACAAAAAAAATTTTCTCTTTTAAAACTCAACTCAAAACTCAAACTTAAAATACAACTCCACACTCACATCATGATTCTAAAACTAAACCAATCGAATAGTTTTAAAAACAAAATTTTGAGAGCTCAAAATCCAAAATTTATTTGCTTTTATAAATTTTTTAAAGCTTTTTTCAATCACGTTTTCTATCTCCTCTTTCATTCTCTCACATTATACTAGGGGTATAAATTCGACTCGACTTGACCCATAGTCAAGTCTCACGGGCTCCCGCCAATTTTCGGGTCGAGCCATGTGGGAAAAATCTCAGGCCAAGCTTAGGCCCAGGCCCAAGCCCAAGCCCAAGCCCAAGCCCAAGCCCACTCAAAATTGGGTCGTGAGCCAGGGCCTAGGCCCAGGCTTGGGGTGGGCTTGGTTTAGGCTTGGGGTGGGCTTTCTTAAAACATTTTTCACTAAATTTTTTTTTTCACCAAAATAGTTTGAAAATGGCATTAGGCCTCGAGCTGGCCTTGGAACAGCCCGGTGGACTAGAATTCGGGATGGGTTGATCCCCAAAATACACGGCCCAGACCTAAGGTCACGAGCTGGACTCGAGCTTAGGCCTAGTCGCTCTAGGTTGCAGGTGGGCCGTGGGCCGATGGACCGATTTTACACTCCCACATCTTACACATCAATCAATAATTTTTTCTCTCATGCCTATCTATTCAATTATAAAAAAATTAAATAAAAAAAAACTACAAATCATCCCAAATTATAAAACTCAAACTATAAAAGTACAAAACTATTTTCAAAATCAAACCCCCTAGGAAACTTGAGAAAACAAAGGGTTCTAATGGCTCGAGGTCATTTTGACACCTTTTTTTTTTTTTTTTTTTTGCCTTTATCTTTTTCCTTCAGTAATCTAACATCTGGGTGGGTCAAGATTTGCCTTCATGTCCATGAGTGATCTAAGCTCGGCATTTCCACAAACAGGTTGAGGGTGAGCTAGTGTCAAAAAAAGGAGAGAGAAGAGAAATGGTGGGTCTTCAATACAAAGACAAGTTTGGGTCTTCATTACAGAAATGGTGGGTCTTCTTCATTACAGAGAAATGGTGGGTCTTCATTCTCTTGATATCGGTTTTCATCTTGCTCTATTTTTTTATTTATTTTTTTTCTTGGTCTTCATTATAGAGACAAATCTCTTTTCTCTCAGAAATACCAAAAAGTATAAAACAATCGAGTCCCAAATTCCCTCTCCCTAGTCTCCATTGTTTATCTTGCATACTCAAATCAATTTTTGTGAATTGAACTGAGTCAAAAAATAAAGGGAATGGAGGGGAAGTTACTAGAATTTATCTGGGTCTTGTTCAACTTGTTGTTGCCATCCCTATTCGTCGGCTTAGGTTTGGCAGATAAGAGTGAAAATAAATGAGGGAAAAGGATGGCCAAAAAAAAAAAAAAAGAAGTTTAATTTCATTCATAGAGTTCTGCAAATGGTTTTTTTTTTTTTTTTTTGAACAGACAAACTGGGTTTGATTCATGAAGTTGAAGAAGAAGAAGAAGAAGAAGAAGAGATTCATCAAATTATTTACCTTTAACCCAGATCTAGATACATGAAGCAAGAATTTCCTCTTTCTTCAGAGAAGAACAAAAAAATCAAAGTCAGAATAATAAAATAAAAAAAAACCCACAACCATAGCCACAAATCATTCACCAATTGCTGGGACTTTCATCGTTCAATAAGGTTCCACTCTGCTCAAATGTCTATTTTTCTTTGTCAAAAAATGGATGAGTTCACAAAAAATCAAACCCAAATCAAAGAGAGGGATGAGAGGTGAGAGTGATGAGAGTGTTTGAATGGATATAGTGAGAAGAGGAGAGGAGATGGAGAGTAAAGGAAGAGAGGAGAGAAAAAAATTTCGGACCACTCGAGCCAAAAAGTTTCCAGCTAGGAAGCTTTTTCCTTTCAAAATATATTACCAAATAAATTTTCAAATTCTAAAAATATTTAAAAAAATTTATCTTTCCAAAGTAAATCAAACACTGCCAATGCCTCTATACTAGTCCTTTGATTTGAGATTTGTCGAAAAGCCAATGGATTGTCCATCAAATCAGATTGGACAAGAAAATATTAACATACACTACAAGAATTTTCACTTTTGGCGACTAAATTTTAAGTCGCCAAAAGTCACTATTTAGTCGCCGAAGACTTTTAGCAACAAAAATATTTGGTCGCAGAATTAGTCAGTGAAGAATTGTCCGGAAAGGTCATTGGCCACTAAAATTATTTTAGTCGCCAAATTTACTACATTGCCGACTAAGCTTTTAGTCGCTAAAAGGTTTGAAATAAAATTAAATATCATATTTTCAGCGACTAATTTTTTTGTCGCTAAAAGTTCAGTTATTTTTAACGACTAATCATTTAGTTGTGGAAAAGAGTTTTAGCTACTAAATATATTAGTAGCCTAAAGTAAATAACAATGTTTTGGCTACTAAGATTTTAGTCGTGTAAAGTCAAAAAAAAATTTTGCCTACTAAAGGTTCAGTCACTTAAAGTCGTACGTTTTTAGCTACTAAGATTTTAGTCGGCAAACATTTTGTGTTTTGGCTACTAAACCTTTGGTCGCCTAAAGTCTCACATTTTTTTGCTACTAAAGTTTTAGTCGCCAAAAGTTTCTTTCTTTCTTTTTTTTTTTTTTATTTCTTTAGCTTATTTTTTTAGCTACGACATATTTTAATCGCCATATGTTTGATTGTTTTTTTTGGCTACTAAACTTTTAGTAGCCAAATGTTTGATTGTTTTTTTTTGCTACTAAACTTTTAGTAGCCAAAACTATTTTCCGATTTTTTTTTTTAGCTACTAACAATTTAGTCGCCAAAAACATGCTCTTATGTTTCATTGCAAGATTATAATTTATTCACAACCTGTCTATATTCCATGCAACCTGTAATACGAATATAAACAAAACAATACATATACTATTCATCATTTCACAACGTAAAATTATCAATCATGTCACAATCCATATTACTGCCAACCATCCAAAAATAAATAACTTTAAATGTATATATTCCATACAAACCAACTATTGTCCAAACTAAAATTATATTTCCATACAAAAATCCAACCCGCATATACAAAAAATATATTTACTACCATGCGATATAGCCATTTGGCGTGGTACAACTTACCATTGTCATTTGTACCACGACAAAAGGTGATCTGTATGCCACAACAACAACTATCAGTTGGATTACAAAAGTTACATGTATCAGTAATGCTAATATTCACAAAAGCAGAGGAAGACATGGTTAGCAGGATTATACAAAAGTGTCAAGTGTCTTCCATAAACAAAATTGTAGACTATCCATAAGTTCACGCCAAAAGCCATCTACAAAAAATAAAAAAACAATTGCACCCATTACAAAATATCAATTTATTCAGACATAGAAAAAGGTTGTAATAATATGCATTTAAGGTAGAACAATCTATAAAAACCTTTTTCCGAAATACAGTCATATGTATGTATCATGAAAGATTTATTCCACACTTGATTTCAATTTACAAATAATACAATTTCTAGGAGCATACATCTTCAAAGAATAAATTTTTATGAGTAGAATGTTTTGGTGGTAAATTTATTTTAACTCTTCTTCATTCTCATTTTCCTAGTCAAAGTAAAATGATCGAGTAATCTATGGGGTTATCTCTATAACCATATCATGCTTTCTTAATATGTTTACCACCCAAATGACCACCGTGTATGCTGAAACAATGGCATCATTTACAATGAAAATTTATTGGATGTCAAACTCTCAATTTTTCGAATAAGTTTAAGTCGTTTCCGGCTCTAACTCCCAAACTACGTGTGCTAATGACATTTTGTCTATTGTCACAAGTCCAATATGTCATGGGGAAGCTGGCCATGACATCTCTACGGTGGTTCCAGGGCGGTTTGGCTTTTATGCTCCCTTAACGCCCTTTTTCGATTAAGCTTAAGGCATTTTTGGCTCTAACTCCCAACTTACACGTGCTAATTAAATTCTGTCTATTGTCACAGGTCCTATTTGTCATGGGGAAGGTGGTCGTGACATCCGTATGGTGGCTCAGGGGCTGATTCGCATTTTTGCCCCCTTAACGCCCTTTTTTAGTTAAGTTTAATGCATTTTCAGCTCTAACTCCCAACCTAAATGTACTAATTACATTCCATCTATTGTCACAGGTCCTATTTGTGACAGGGAAGGTGGCCGTGACATCTGTACGGTGGTTCGGGGGCTGATTCGCATTTTCGCCCCCTTAACACTCTTTTTCGGTTAAGTTTAATGCATTTTCGGCTCTAACTCCCAAACTACGTGTGCTGATCACATTCCATCTATTGTTACATGTCTTATTTGTGATGGGAAAGGTGGTAGTGACATTTGTACCGTGCTTCGGGGGCTATTTGGCATTTTCTCCCTTAACGCCTTTTTTCTGCTAAGTTTACATGCTCATCTAATTCCCAACCTAAACATGCTAATTACATTCTTTCTGTTGTCATAGGTCCTATTTGCCATGAGGAAGGTAGCTGAGACATCTATACCGGTTCGATGTCAAGCTGCATTTTTCGCCCCTTAACGCCATTCTTCGGTTAAGTTTAAGGCGTTTTTGGCTCTAACTCCCAACCTACACATGCTAATTACATTCCATCTATTGTCATAGGTCCTATTTGTGACAGGAAAGGTGGCTGTGACATCTGTATGGTGGTTCGGGGGTTGATTCACATTTTCGCCCCCTTAACGGTCTTTTTCCTAAGTTTAATGCATTTTCGCTCTAACTCCCAAACTATGTGTGCTAATTACATTCCGCCTATTGTCACAGTCCTATTTGTGATAGGAAGGTGGCTGTGATATTCAGACAGATTTGGGGTCTGCTTTGCATTTTCGCCCCTTAACGCCTTTTTTGGTTAAGTTTAAGGCATTCTCATTTAACTCCCAACCAACACATGTTAATTACATTCCGTCTATTGTCACAGGTCCCATTCATCACATGGAAGGTGGCCATGACATCCATATGGTGGTTCAGGGGCTGATTCGCATTTTCATCCCTTTAACATTTTTCGATTAAGTTTAATACATTTTCGGCTCTAACTCCCAAACTACGTATGCTAATGACATTTCATCTATTGTGACAGGTTCTATTTGTCATGGGGAAGGTGGCTGTGACATCCGTACCGTGGTTCGGAGGTTGTTTCCCATTTTCACCCCATTATCGCCCTTTTTCGGGTAAGTTTAAGGCATGCTAACTAAGGTGTTTTGCCACAGGTCCTATGTGTTTTTTATTTTTATTTTTAGTTTAAGGCACGCTAACTACCCATCTCTTCACCAACCTCATCATTGACCTAAGACTATCACACTCCCATAAATTTACTTAATTCTACATCTAGAATCTGACTTGAGACTGGTTTGATCACAACATCTATAACAGTTGAAATAATCAATTAAGTAAACGTACATGACGTGAGGATCACACGCATATTTTTCCTATACATGCAATGTTGCACCATTGATAAAAGCCTTGGACCAAAGTCCAAACATAGTTTTATAAGCTAGAAAGTGTCATTTCATCAACTCTAAGCACTACAAATGCAAATAGACTCAAACCTTGACAGCCAAAGTAATTTGTCCACAATTTTTTTTAGTAATTTCCAAATAATGTTTGACAACCAAGAGTAGAGTCACAAATTCATATAATTAATTTGATATAAACATTCAAGTATTGAGAAAAATGAAGAAAATGAGGACATGAATTTGTTATAAACATTTAAGTATTCAACGTTTGAACGTACCAAAAGTGTAAAAGTTAAACCATCAATGAAGCATAAAGTCATATCGCCCTATCATTGGCTAAGAATAATAGATCGAGGCAAAGACATGATAAATTGTAATTAAATTCTATAAATTTTATTGTATAAATAGGAAGTACAAGCAAAACCCTAAACCCTAAGCAAATTCCAAAGCTGATGGAAGAAGAGTTTTGGGGTCGATTGTAGTTGGAGTGCTTATTTTTGTATTTATAAATGGTTACATGTATCTCAAACTAATTCATATTTCTAAAAGTATGAACGTATAATATTAACCATCTTGTGAACTTTTATAATTCATTTATCTTATAACCATTGCATATTATTCTGAAATGGATTTGCTAAACTTGTATGGGCCCTATCATCATATTTGCCATATTTTCCTCTTGCTCTTTAGCAAAGAACAACATGCCAATTGGGCCTATCACATATTGGACCATTATTAACATCCCAAAAGGAAAGGCAAGCATGTAGGATATAAGGTGAAGGATATGTAGTATGCCATGCACACACAAAGACAAGCATGTAGTTACTTTTCAAACCATATTGCCACTGAAATAAATTACTAACACCTCCCTCTATCACCCACTAAAGGCGAATTGATTATTGCATAAGATTTCATAATGAATTTTTTTATGGTATCTCAAAATAATTCCAGTAGTGACATATATTATAAAATAGTGAATGCTTGATAGCTAGCTATATCCATATGCATGACAAAACATGTTGTGTGTAAGTCTATGGAATTCACATAAATGACAACCAAAGTTAAAACTACTTTATTTGTCTTTATAATGCACAATAACTAATATATTGGTATTCCAGGACATGGCACACAACAAAGTGAATGGGAAGGAAACACTAAGTTTAATTGTCATGGGGAAGCTGCCCTAAGTTTAAGCCATTTTTGGCTCAAACTCCAAGCCTACGGGTCCTAATTACATTCCATCTACTGTCACAGGTCATAATTGTCATGGGAAGCTGTCTGTGACAGCCATATAGTGGTGAGGGGGGCTGTTTTGAATTTTTGCCCCTGGAACACCCTTTTTCGACTAAATTTAAGGGTTTTCGGCTCAAACTCCAAGCCTACGGGTCCTAATTACGTTTTTTTTCCATTGTCACAGGTCCTAAGTGTCATAGGAAAGTTGTCCGTTACAGCCATACGGTGGTTTGGGGACTATTTTGAATTTTTTCCCTTGGAACGCCCTTTTTCGACTAAGTTAAGGCATTTTAGAACACTTAAATTGATAAATGAAGGCTCCTTTACCAGCAGTTGTCTGGTATTGGTTTGCATAACTATTGAAGGATCATTTTCAATGAGATGATCAGTGGTGGTTGTTGAATTGCTTGTGAGACCCAAATCTCCAATAACTGCAATTTGACGAGGATAGCTATTGGGTCCAGACGATGGTAAGGTTTCAAAGATTTGCTCATCACTCATAGTTGGAAGAGAACTATCACCACACTTGTAATAATACTTTGTTCTAGGTTCAAGACATACAATAAAACCTAGAGCTCCTCAATGTTAGTTTGGAAAAATCAGCCAAAAGTACTGAAATCAGAAAAAAGAAAATAAAAAAATAAAAATAAAAATCTTATAAACCACTCAAAGGACTCTCCATCAATGGCAATTACAGCATGATACCATCTCGCAAATAGTATAGTGGTTTGGTTTTGATTTGAACTAGTTTCAAACATTTATCTTCAGTACTAATATATGAATGCATTCAAACATTGGAAGACCTAATCAGATTAGCATGAATAGGAGAAGAATACACATCAATTGATCCAATTTTAAAATTCAGTGCTAAGAATGGGAAGGAACTATTGTATAACTCACATCCACACTCCATTTTCTTGCTAAAAAACATGGATTATTTTGGAAATTAGTTGTACAGAAGCTTAAGTTTTCTAATCAACAACACAAATCCTTATTTCCATGTAAGGGCCATTTGTTTTAACTCAGATGGAGTATGCAAGGTTCATTAACAAAGAAAATTCATATTGAATAGCCATATGGCAGATTTGGGGCATTGCCAGAGCAGGTTCATACTGAAGGACTACCATGATTAATCAAATGATTGTTGCCTAAATCACCAGTCCTAATACTTCCTATCACTGTGCCTTTATATCGGATCAAGTAAAGGGATAATTTTTTGTTTAATGTATTTATCTTTATATCTTTTCTTAATTGCTATGTTTGAATTGAGTACGTTAAGCATCAAAATGCCAACAATTAAAAGAGTTGTGTTATTTCTTTCCTACCAATTTTCACATGATGAATGATGCCAGAGGTGTAATTCCAAAGAACCTCAAATGGGTACAATTGACTATAAATCGTAGAAATAGAGGCAGAGACTAAGAGGAGAGTGGGGTCTACCTCAAGGCTGAACCTGGTGCTGGACTGAACTGGAAAATCTGGTGTAGAGTTTTGATTAGAGAAGATCGATAAGTGTAGACACCTCATTTTTTACTGCCCTTACGACTTGGAAGCCATCACTTGCACACCCAATGATGAGTGTATATGCTTGATAAGTGCTCGAAGTCCTTAGTGGAATGCCACAGCTTTGAGCCTTTCAAACCCTACACACCTGTTACCTTATTTTTGGACCAAAACCAGAGATTTTCAAGCCTGCAACCTTTTGTGGCTTGCCAGCCCTTTCTATTGGCTGCCGGCCATTGCCTCTAGTTGCCGGCCAATGATGTGGCTAGCCAGCCACCAGTAGTGGCTTGCCGGCTACCAATGTGTTTTGTAAATATTTTTCTATTAGCTGTGCCAGCTGTTGGCACAGATGCATGCACCTTCCTACACGTGTATGTATTGATATTTCTGAGAAAGTTGCATGGTTCTCTATATATAGGAGGCCTCCCCTTCCATTTTTAAGGTTGGAATTCTTTTAGAGCAAAAATTCTCTCTATCTCTTACAATTTCTTAGCTTTTTGCAAGCTTTTTCCTATACACTCTAAACCAAGCCTCTCCATCTTTGAGCTGAGGTACTTTGAGCCTTGTTTAAGCTCTTGAGGGTGTATTTGCCTTGTTTTGTTGCCTGGATTGGTTCTTCTCTTCAAGAGATATAAAGCTTTGCTTCTCTACTTGCTTAAATTCTTTTTTTCCTATTGTTTTTCCTTTATTTTTGGGCTGTATAAACTCTGTATTTTTAAGCTGAAACTTGTGGTTTAAGGCCAATAAGGGTTAAGGGGTGGTTCACCCTTCTTTGCACCTTGCTTTCAAGGTCTTTGGCCCTTGTGTTTCCCATTATTACGCTTATCTTTTTTTGAGCTTTCAAACATTGATTTTCAAAATTATTTCAAGGCTAAAATCATGTTTTGAAGTCCAACATTGAAGGGTTAGCCTCCTCCTTGTGTTTTATTTACTAGTCTAGCATGCTCCATATTTTAGCTTATTGTTCTAGCTATTTTTGTCTCAATTCCATCATGTTTTAGAACTTATTTAGCACTGTGTTAGCACTATTTTTAAGTGTTAATTGCATTTGGGCCTTGTATTGCATGCTTGTAGTGCAATTGTCCTTATAGGTTTGGTGGTTTAGGCCTTAGCCACCATCTTATTTGAGTTGATAGTGTTTATTTCATGCTTTCTATACTTGTGATCACCTTTAATCACCTTCAGAATCTCCTCAGAGACAGTTCTGGGGACCTCGCCATGCCTTGGACTCGATTTTGTGTCACGGTTCTTAATCTTGAATCAAAGAGTCCAAATCCGGTAAATCGTTTTTTTTTTAAAACAGATTTTTTTGAAAGAAGTGCCAAACATGGACTGCTTTTCCAGATACAGAGTCGCCACCTAAATATTTTGGGTATGTTTGGTTTGTGTTTGAGAGATGTGTTTTAGAGATAAAAAGTACGAAAACATGTTTGGTTTGGTTTTTTTCAAAAGATGTTTTGGAAAATGATTTTGAGAGAGAGTTTTGGAAAAAGTGATTGATTTGATATGTGTGAGAGAGAGATTTGTTTGGAAAACTTGTTTGGTTTACAAGTTTTGGAAAAATTTTTTGGAAAAATTTGTTTGGTTTGATTACTTTTGAAAACTTATTTGTAGAGAAAATTTCCCAAATTTTTTTTCAGAAAATCAAACCAAACGAACCCTTTATTTTTGGGAAATTTAGGAAACCCTGACTCGTTTGCCTAAGGCCACGTGTCCGTCATCACCAAAGTTGCCTCGCTCGAACTTGGGTACGATTGGGAAAGTCACTTTGTGAGCACTTCGCCAGTCAAAGACCGCCTCTACTAACCATGATATCTATTTTTGAAAACATTGTGTGTTCTTATTCCGGTTATTAGCCTAGGTTACTATGTGATGCGCAGAACATACAAGTATAGACTGAGTCGCCTGAATTGGAACAAAACATTTCATGTTTGGTTTTGAAAGATGGTTTGCTACCCATGTAGGCTTAAATGCAGATTTTGCCACCCTCGGTGGGCTTAGAAAACATGATTTTGCCATCGCCTAGTGGGCTTAAAACAAGCATTTGATGAATTGTTCCAATCCAAATAACCCAACCTTCACCCACAGGCATTCAAGGCAGTTATATCACATAAACAGTTAGCCTCATGGTAAGGATGCTATTCATGGCAGTAACTCACACGCATGCAAGGATGCTAAAGCATAAAACTCACCGAGTACTCCAAGCCAAAACAGAAACTGATTAGAAATCCATGCATGATCCTAACTATACAGAAATGCCTAATGCAACACATGCAAAAATGCAACTATAGCAGGCTCGGCTATTCTAAACATGGCATATGAGATGCAACATCTATCATGTATTCAATTTGGAATTGAAATACAAATGCAATTAGTATGATGCGCCGAGCCCGGTGCATGCAAGACAGATGAATGAATGCAAACATGTTATCATACTGTATGCTAATTGAAACATGCCATGATCTAACCATCATAAGCGGGTAAATAAAAGGGAAGAAAGACGTGGGGTTGGAAGACATACATCACACACACACACTTATTACAATTATGCCCTCGCGCAGAGGGTCCGAATAAATAGTACAGTCCCAAATAGTACAATCCAAATAAATAATACAGTCCAAAATATGTACAAATCCCTAATTAATTTACAAATTAACTAAGAAAAATAATAAACTGGCATACAAGCTAGGGACTGTCTTGACTCTTCTCCAGATGATGAATGATGCATGTTCGGGTTGCCTTGTGCAGAAATCCACTACGATGCCCCAATTAGCCTCTGTTTGCAATTGTTTTTGGAATGCGTGCCAAGCTCCGGAAGGCTGCTGATTCTTGATTTGCCACAACAGAGAGCAAGAAAGGGACAAGGCAATGTATTTTCACATATGTATGCATACCTCGATCCTCGTGCCACCAATCACGCATATCGATGCATGATGGCCGAGGAATCGAATTGCACAACTTGATATGGAATGAATGCACATGAAAACTCAACTAAAACCTAACTCCATCATGGATAATCCGGAGTGTCGGTGACTGGGGAATTGAGACACGTCCCGTCACTCGGAGTACGGAACGCATTTCGCGTTCCTGCTAACTCCTATCCCGAACACAATGCAATATGCATGACATGCATGAAATGCAACTAAGATACAATCTAACATGCAACATGCTATGAAATGGCATACACGATGCACGAGGTAACATGGCATACACAATACGCTAACATACAATCCTAGCATACACAACGCTATGGAATGAAATGGCATACACAATGCGATATGGACTTACACCAACACAAGTGGACCTCAGCCACAGCCACATAGAAGGCCATTAGGTGAAAATGAGACACTCGAAATGCGTGCACACGTGCACGCAAACTGAGGACCGACCCTAAGGCACCGAATGCCACTCTAACAAGACACATGGCAAGACATGGAATATGACATACTATCATGCAAATTTCAGAGGCAATAAGTAGTGCAAAACAGCCCCGAAGCATGGCAGAATGACACCCGATGCACGGAATGAATCCCGAAACACGAAATTAGGCATACAGAATGACCTATGACTATGCAATGCATGCATTATTCGAACATGGAGTGTGAAGACAGAATCAAGACAGCCAAAAAATAAGCATATTTACGGTTCTAAGTGAGGCCAAACAGCGAACGCAAATGGGGCTAAACTAGCATGCAAAAACGGCCCCAAAAGCAAGATAATGAAGCAAGTGACAGCTTCTGACCTTAAACAGAGAAGGGCCCTTCTGCAATGTTGAAGAGGGGCTCAAAATATGGTACTTTATAGTTTACCACAAGCCGCAAAAACAGACACAAGTATGGAAAAACTCTCATGCAAAAAGTGGGCCTAAAGGAGGACAAAGAAGTAAGTGATGCATTCTGGCCCCAAACAGATGAAGGTCCTTCAAAAAAGTTGAATAGAGACCTAAAATATGACTTTTTACAGTTTATGATCAAACCCAAAACAGTGCACAAGCATGCTCAAAATACTATGCAAAATAAGGCCAAAAAGAGAGCTATAACACAAAGTACAAAAAGGATGCCTCAAACAGTAAAATACCCTTAATGAAACATGAAGAGGGGGTCAAAATAAGGCCATTTATATTTTGGATCAGAGCCCAAAAACAGAAGCACAAGAGGCTAACAAATCATGCAAAAATGGGGCCAAAAGAGGGATACAAAGGCAAGTGACAAAAGGAGGCCCCAAACAGTGATGAGCCCTTCAACAATGTTGAAGAAGAGATAAAAAAAAACCACTTTATAGTTTATGACAAGCTCAAAACAGTTTACACATAGGCCAAAAATACTACACAAGAAATAGGCATACAAGAGGGGTAAAGAATCAAGTGTCACAAGGAAGCCTCAAACATTGAGAGGCCCTTAAACAAACATGAAATAGAGCTTAAAAAAATGCTATTTTCAGTTAGGGTCGGAGCTCAAAAAAGTAAGCACAAGGAGCTAGAATATGAACCAAGAAAAGGGTCAAAAAGGGGAGAAGAGGACTTACCCTTGAAGACTAATCTTTGATAGACTTTTGGACCAAAATGCAACACTCCTAGGCTCTGAAGAACAACCTCAAGCTGTTGGAATGGAGGATGGAAGGGTAGAGCTATGGGTTGGTGAAGAACCAAGGGGGTTTTTAAGGCTTAGAGTAGAGAGAGAGAGAGATTTAATGTGAGAGCTCCAAACCAAAATTTTCTAACCCCTAAAACCAGAGCTGAGGGTGTGTTTATATAGGCAAAAGAGTGGGAAAAAAGGGGAGGGGGGGAAATTGAAATTGAAATTTCCCCCCAAAAAGGCCAAAAAGTGAGATAAAGAGGCAAGTGGTAGCTGATGGCCTCAAACCAAAGAGAGCCCTTCAAAAAAGTTGAAGAGGGGCTCAAAAAAAAGACATTTTTTAGTTTATGACCAAGTCCAAAACAGCTCACAAGTAAGCTTAAAATACCATGCAAAAATAGGCCTAAAAGAGAGTTAAAGAGGCAAGTGATAGTAGGAGACTTCAAACAGAAAAAGGTCCTTAATCAAACATGAAAAGGAGCTCAAAATATGACTATTTACAGTTTGGGTCGGAGCCCAACAATACTTGCAAGCAAGGCTCGGGGGCCAAAACGCGCAGCCCGGGGCCCCGAAAACTGACTGTTAGGCACCGGGAGTGGTGATCGACCACGAAGTCGGTCTCTCGGACCAAAGTGTCCCTCAAAAGGGAGGAAATAAGGTATGTGCCAAAAACCGGAGCAAATGGAGGTGGTTAAGCGGTCCCGAACCGAGGCACACGGCCTTTGGCTCCGAAAAATCGAAAACCGGGCTCCAAACGGGAAAAATGGCCTACGACCACGAAACATAGCCTACGGCCACTGAGAGATGATCTACAAGACCTCTCTCGTGAAGAGAAAACAGAGAAAAAGGAGCCTAATTCGCAAACCGAGGCAAAGCACAAAAGAGTCCGGAAGTCCGGAGGCGAGGCTCGCAGCCGGGACTCCGCAACGTCAAAACGAGCACAATATGCAACATCACCAAGTGCTCAATCGGTGACGTCTGGGTCTTAAGGTCGGTCAAAAATGGGGTGTCTACACCTCTCTTATTTCTTGGTTTTTTCTTTGCTTTGAAAGTAGTTTCAAATTATTTGTTTGTTTAAGCATGAGATTAAGGTGTCATGCTTAATGGTTTAATCCCTTTGGGGCTCATTACCAATGGTATGCTGTCTCTTTCAAGCCCAAAATAACACTTGGTTTGAGCCGTCTTTCCATTAGAGGACATAAAATTCACTTTTGGACTTAATTGATTAAAGAATTGAGAGGTAACAAAAATGGAGTAATAAAATTAGTGAATAAAAAAATGTGCAAGATAATAATTTGGTTTGGGTTCAATCGGACGTTAATTGAAACCTTGAGTCTCGAGTCGTTTCATACTCACTAGTGATGAAAATGGTTCAAGATTCATTGTTAACTACTTCCCTTGATCATTCATGATAAGGAGGCGGTTTTAAGAGTCTTGTTTTGTTGCATTTATTGAACTTGCGCTTTGGTTTATAGGCCATCATGCAATAAAATTGCATAAATTGATGGTTTGTGAATCAAGTTTTACTACTCCTTTGAGCTGTTCAAATAATAAGGAGGGGTAAGTTGTGCAAACAACCCTTAAGAATACCCTGTCCCTGCTCTGTTTGCTCTCTGTTGCAACAGGACAAACCAGTCATCAGTGGCCGGCAAGCTACCTTCACTGGTTGGCAGGCCACCATCAATGACCGGCAGGCCATCATCAGTGGACGGCAAACTATCTGTCAGCCACCTGTGCAAAATTTAGCAGTGTACTTTTGAGGCAGAACAAAATTGGTCTTGAGGTGGAAAATAGTGCAAGTGTTTAACTGTGCAACAGAGGCATTTGGTAGCAGAAACAATGGCTTTTTCGGGTGGAAAGTCCATGCATGCATAAGCATTATTCGTTTCTAGAGAAGGAGTAATTAAAGTAGTTAATTTAGTTACTTCATGTTGTACTTGGCTAGTTAAACTAGTTATTTAATTTTGTCTTGTAATAATTAGTTAGCTAGAATAGTTAATTAATTTGTTGTAATAATTAGTTAAGTAGTTTAGCTAAAATTTTCATTTGGGTTTGTAATAGTTAATTAGTTTAGCTTTAATTAGTTAGTTAGTTTATTCGGACCCTTCTATGTGAGGGCGCAAATATTGTAATAATGTGCATGTGTTCCAACCCCACGTCTTTCTCCCTTTTATTTACTAGCTTATGATGGTTAGTTTAGGGGCATCATGTTTTGTTTAGCATTCTCCATGTTTGCATCCACTTATTTTGCACACACCGAGGCTCGGCGCATCATTCTAACTTGCATTGTTAGTTGAATACTTCTATGAATTCATGCTTAGACTGCATGCTATCAAATTGATTCATATGCAATATTAGTAGCCGAGCCTAGTAATTGCATATCGCATGTGATGCATTAGTCATGTCGTATAGTTAGGAACATGCATTTTTCTAACTTTATCATCTTTTTTTTTTTTTTTTGGCTTGAAATACTAGGTAAGCCTTTACTTGCTTTAGCATATTGCATGAGTGTGGTTGTTGCCATATCTAGCATGTTCACCAAGAGGCTAATTTCTTAAGTGATAGCTGTTTGAATGCCTATGGATGAAGGCTAATTGCTTGAATGGGAATAATTTGAGTAATGTAAATATGATATCACTTTTTCAAGTGCTACATATTCGAAACAATTTTGAAAACAAACATGAATCAAATGCTCCAATTTTTGGAAGTTAGTCTATACTTGTGTGTGCACATCACATAGTAATGCTAGACTAATAATCGGAACAAGAGCATATAATGTAAATAAGGTTCATATCATGATTAGTAGAGGCAGATCTTTGATCGGGCGAGTGGGGGTGCTCAATTCATGACCTTTCCCTCTCGTACCTAAGTTCTCGAACCGAGACAATCTGGGTGATGACGAACACGTGGCCTTTGGCACGATTCATGGGTTTCCTAAATTTCCCAAAAATATTTAGGTGGCCACTCTGTATCTGGCAAGGCAGTCCATTTTTGGCAATTTGATTCAAAATCGATTTTTTAAAAGATTTCCCGGATTTGAACTCGTTGGTGTTAATCTATTTCACATTGCACTTGTGGAATCAGATTCAAAACCGCGGGAGTCCGATACTATAGGGCTTACTCATCTTCCGAAAGGGGGCACGAAAAAGTCGAGCTATAGTTTCTGGCGACTCTACTAGGAAAATTACAAAACTTGACTTGAACTTCATGATATGCAATTTTATCTATACTTATATGTTTCTTTTGCATTGCATTTGTATTGGTGCGCTTAAGTCACCAAGGCTTGTCATCTCGCTATTCTTGGATGGTTTGCCGGAGGCTTGCCTAAAAGCTTGCCAAAAGGTCGACTCACTATGGCTCGCCATGACGGGAACACAACCCTTGGATCTGGATTACCACTATACCGTTTGATCCTCCTTTCACTTCTCAGTGTTAGGTGTGAGAGGTATATTAGGTAGTCTTACCGAGGCACCCCTTTTGACCATTTGGCCTAGTTGCATATAGTAAAGCCATAGAAACTGTTCCAAACTAGGACAAGATGCTTACCCGAATACAGGATTGTGTGAAACTACTTTGTCTGAGTAGTGGACCCTAGTTCCTGATGAAACTAGGACAGGGTAACCCTATCCCCTCATAGGCTCTCACTTAACTGGTATGTGCTTTATAGTGAAACTATACAGGAAGGTGCATATCAGTTTCAAGTTTGGTATTTGTTTTGGGGGTAGAATTTAGTGTCGAATGCAGTTCTACAGCTTTGATTACATCTATGTTGGCAACATTATTAGATGAGATACTATGCAGTTTCTGATTACTGCTTTCTTTTTGATTTATTTCTTTTTAATAGGTAGTTTAACACCATAGCTTCAGAAAGTTTAGACATCCCCCAAGTACTGTGGACTCGAGTCAGAAGGCTCTGCAAAGCCGGGGATCTTGTTCGGAGACAGCCCATGTTTACTTCACTCCCACCGGTTACGAGACGGAGGAGAGTCAGGCAGAATTCACCAGTTCAGTTTTTACAACAATCACCCCTCAATTCACCTATATCCCGTCAGGCTCAGGGACAGTCTTCTATATCTAGTCTAGCATAAGATCACTCGCCTATTCCGATGACGCAGTATCTCATAGTCAATATGGAGGAATTGATCAATCATCCTCAGCAATAAACAGGCTACAACAATAGCAGCCACATAAGATCACTCGCCTATTCCGATGACGCAGTATCTCATAGTCAATATGGAGGAATTGATCCATCATCTTCAAAGAATAAACAAAGTTACAACAATAGCAACAAGAAAATGGCCAGGCCTCAGATCCCATGCACCTTTCACGAGCATCCCAACACCCAGAGCCACTATCCATAATGTCTAAGAAAATTAGGGCAATCCAGCAAAGTTGATCCCAGTACAAGCCTCCAAAGCACCTGTGTATCAAACTGAAGCTCCATTTGAGTTTGAGATGGACCCAACTGTACTCAAGGTCAACAAACTGAAGAAGCTATTCAAGAGAGCACAAGGTGTTAACTCCATCTCAGACTTAGAGGACGAGTATACCGATTCTGCAGTGACATTACCAGATCGGTTCAAAATGCCGCACATCGACCGATTCGACGACTTTGGAGATCTGATGGTCCACCTTCGGTTGTTTTTAGACATCTTGCGGCCGATGGGCCTAACTAGACTACAAAAGCTGTTTCTCTTTGGCCAGACCATGTCAGGAATAGCAGCCACATGGTATGCGGAGTTGGAAGATTTGTTAAGAAGAATTGGGAGAAAATGGTCGAGGCCTTTATTGCTCAGTAATCATATAACACGCAAATCGAGGTCATAACTCGTGATCTCGAGGCAATGCACCAAGAACCGAAGGAGGGCTTTTCTAAATTTGTGATGAGGTGGAGAACTAAGGCTTCAATGATGACCACAAAGCCTTTTGAGAAAAATTAGATAAGGATGGTAGTCCGCAAACTGCACGGGAAGTTGTTACAGAAGATGATTTTCCTACCTCTGTTTATATTCACCGAGCTCTATGAGATGGGGGTGTAGATTGAAGACGCCATGAAACAAGAGAGCAGGAAAAGAGGCCTTTTCTGCACAGTTCCAATGCTACTACCAATGGTAGCACAGCTGCGAGGCTGTCAGATGTGAGCGTTGTCACCACCACAACCAAGACGGCCAATCCCTTTGCTAACACAGCTCCATAAACTTCATCCAATCCTACCCGATCACAGAGGACCTTTACTCAGCTCTACATGACCTTGTCTCAAGCCATGAAGGTGCTAGTCAAAAAGGGGCACCTCTAACCATTAGAACCCCGCCCATTACCTGATCCTCTTCCACCCAAACACAACCCCACCAAGTACTGCGTGTTTCACCAACAGCATGGTCATGATACTGACTAGTGCTTCTGACTGCGTCATGAGATTCAAGACCTCATTGACAACAAGGTGATCGCATTGCCCTAGAAACCAAATATAAATACAAACCCACTCCCGGCCCATAATCAAGTTCTTCCACCCCAAAATCTAAACCTGATCCATACACTAGCTATCCCCTATGACCCCAACGTATATATTACCCCTTCCCACCTACCAAGATCGACATTGTTTATTCCCAAAAGCATAGATTTGCGCATGATGGACATGTTCGCACTTCAACCTAAGCCTATGGTGGTGACAGTTGTAGTAGAAGGGAGGTCAACCTTGGAGGAAGGTATGAGTCTATTGCTAGAGAGTTCTAAGGACTTACCTAATGAGGTGTACGATCCAACCTGCTACATTGTGCCAACTGGTCAGATCAAGCCAGAATTGGTGTTACCAACTGTAGTGGAGGTTAATGTGGTTAGGGAGGATGGTCCAAGCCAAGGGTTGGATGATTTGGTGGAACTAGAGGAGGATTTAGACAACCTGTAGTTCTTTGACGAACAGGATCAAGGGTATGTATAGATTGGATGGTTTGACTTGAACGGATTAACCGACAACTCTGGGTGGCTGAGTGATGAGCCGGATAAGGAGAAAGGAACTAAAATGAAACTAAAGGAGAAGGAAGCAGGAATTGTTGTAGTGGCTAGAAGGGTCGATGAGAAGGGAAAGCTGCCAGAGAACGTTAGCATAGAAAATTCAACTTAAGAACTGGGTGCTGTGAGCACTGCGGACATAGGACAGAAAGCTACATTGAAGCAGTTTGAACGAGAGAGGGTTGAAGACAGCCAGTAAGCTGTATTGGCCCAACACCCTGTAAAGGGTACCTGTGATGTGAAGGTAATACAAATAGAGCCATACAACTATTTGTTAGCTGTTGAAGGTGTATAGTGGGACGATGACGATCTGTATCTAGCTCACACCAATGAAGACTAGGGTGAGTGCCTCCCAGACAACACGTGATATGCGGAAGAAGTAGATCACATGCAAGAAGTGGGCGGTATTTTAAACCACCGCACTTAGATTAAGCTGAGGCACCTGGAAAAGATAGAGAGATCGAGAAACAGAAAGAGAAACAGCTGGAAGAAAAGGCAGTGTTGAAGCAACTTAAGAAAATCTAAGTTGACGTCTCAATCTGGGGCCTTCTCATGGCCTCCTGGGTACATCGACAGGCAATACTATCAACAATGGACAAGGCTAAATTGTCCATTGACGCTACCCCCGAACAGCTTGTGGGATTGGTCTTCCCAGGTGGCGCTAAGCCAACCTTAACTTTCTTTGACAAAGTACTACCACTGGAAGGCTCAGTTCATAACAAACCTTTGTACATATCTATTGAGTGTAGGGAGAAATGGGTGCTGGTAGTACTGGTAGATACCAGTTCGGCCATCAATGTATGTTCTTCCTGCACAGCTTATGCAATCGGCCTTAGACTAGCAGACTTTGTGCCCACAACCCAAGTAATCCGGGCGTATGATAATATAAGCAAAGAGGTCATGGACAAGGTGCAAATTAGAGTTCATGCGGGCCCAGCTGCGCAAGATGTCGAGTTGCATGTCTTGGATGTGCCGGCTACCTTTAATTTGCTGCTAGGGAGGCCCTGGTTGCATCATGTGAAAGCCGTCTCCTCCGCTCTCCACCAAATGGTGAAATACCCTCACGAGAAAAGAGTGGCGATTGTTTTTGGGAATTCATTCATCCATCCCCCGCCAGAGGTAACTACACCAGTGTTGGAAATCACTCATGGCGAGGAGGATGTATTCCTCTCATGGTTCACTCTGGCTAAAACTCGGGTAGTACAAACCATATTGGCCTTAGACGAAGGCATGTACATTAGCTGCCAGTTTATCTATTTCATGAACAAACTACAGCATGTGCTAGGAATGGGACTTGGAAGAAGCGGGCAGAAAGGCATGGCAGCACTGACAGATGTGCCACACAACCCACATGCCTTTGGTCTGGGCTATGTACCCACCAAAGAGAACTGGATCAGGAAAGGTGAAGAAATTAGAAGCAGAGCCAAGGCCAAGCAAGCGGGGAAACACTATGAGCTCATCCACAGGCCAATCCAGGGAACGCTGAATGACCGCTTTGTTCAAGAGGGAGGAGATTTCCCCTTTTGTAGTTTTCCTGAGCCTTAGGTGAATTCCACGAGGCAACAGGTCCCTGTGTTTGAAATCTTTGACTCGCAACAGAGAGCAAGGATATCGAGAAAAGATCAACCATGCACAAAAGCTGAGCGGATCATGGAAAGTAACTCAAATAGTAGCGGACTTGGAGTAGGGGCAGCACTGGTTGGTCTCCTAACAGATCATGCAGCTGACTTAGAGAACTTGGGAGATAATCTTACCATCTCCATGATTGGGGAAGAACCAAGTGTGAACCCATTCAGCAGTATTTTGAATGCATCAGAGGCACCATCTCTTATCTGGCAGCTGGAGGAAGGCTATCTATCCAATTTTGAGTCAAGTAATGAGCTAGAATCTGATTTCACTGAGTCTGTGGAGTTAGAATCAGATTCCAGTTCTTCTGAGTCTGAGTCTAGTATTTCTAGGGGTGGTAACCCAAATACCAAAGTCCTATCTAGGTCTTCATTCAGCTTTTCTTTTAAGTCTGTAACCAAAGATCTGGACCTTTTGAATGAGAACTCTACGAATTTTGTGTACTTCTCTGTGCCATTGGTTTATTGTGTTGACCAAGATTTTCAAAATTTTAATGAAAACGAAGAAGAAGGAATTTCTCTAGCTTTGAAAAACTTGATTAATCGAGAGGAGGAGAGGTTTGCTAAACCCTGTCCTGATGAAATCATTGCCATTAATGTGGATACTGAGAAGGATCCGCATTTGGTCCAAATTGAGTCCACGTTGTCTTCAGAAGAGCACGAGCGCTTAGTCGCTTTATTAAAAGACTTCAAAGATGTTTTCACGTGGTCCTACGAAGACATGCCTAGAATCAATCCTGAGATTGTACAACATCGGATCCCCCTTGACCCAGAGGCCCCACCGATCAAGCAGAAGTTACGTAGAATCCATCCGGATCGGGCGCTGAAAATCAAGGAAGAGGTCACCAAGCAGATCGAGGCAGGTTTCTTGTTAGTATCTGAGTATCCGACTTGGTTGGCCAACATCGTCCTAGTACCAAAGAAGGATGGTAGAATCTAGGTGTGTGTGGACTTCCGGGACTTGAACAGAGCCAGTCCGAAGGATGACTTTCCTCTGGTACACATTAATGAGTTAATGGACTTCATTGTAGGCCATGCATTGCTATCCTTTATGGATGGGTTTTCCGGGTATAACCATATTTTGATGGCACCCCAGGATAGAGAGAAGACAGCATTTATTATGCCATGGGTTACCTACTGCTATCGGGTTATGCTGTTTGGGTTGAAGAATGCCGGGGCTACCTATCAGAGGGCTGTAACCACCATTCTGAATGACATGATCCACAAAGAGGTCGATGTGTACGTCGACGACATGATTGTCAAGTCTAAAGAAAGAGAGGGCCACTACATCGCCTTGGAGAAATTCTTTCAACGGATCAAAGAATACAGGTTGAGACTAAACCCACAAAAATGCACCTTCGGCGTAACGAAAGGGAAAATACTGGGCTTTTTAATCACACAAAGGGGCATTAAAGTAGATCCTTCCAAAATTAAGACCATCCTAGAAATGCCACTACCAAGGACTAAAAAGGAAATGCGAGACTTTCTGGGTAAAGTGTAACTCATAAGACAGTTTATTTCCAAATTAACCTTGCCTTGTGAACCACTATTTGGTCTCCTGAAGAAAAGGAAGAAATTTTGATGGGATGATCGATGTCAATATACCTTCGAAAGCAGTCAAACAAGACCTTTAGAATCCACTGCGGTTGTCGCCGCCAGAGCGGGACCTTGATTATGTAATTGCCAAGGATGCATACCACACCATGGGATGCATGCTCGCCTAGGAATCTAAACATAGGGTAGAGAAAGCCATCTACTACTTAAGCAAGAAAATGTTGGATTATGAGACCCACTATACTCTGTTGGAGAAAGCTTGGCTAGCCTTGGTATGGGCTACTAGGAAGTTGAGGCACTACATGTTAGCTCACTCTGTAATCCTAGTTTTGAGATTAGATCCCATTAAATATCTTTTTAACTGGTGCTTACGGGTAGGCTAGCCCATTGGTTGCTTCTTCCCTCCGAATTTGATCTCAAATATGTCACCCGCAAGTCAATCAAGGGAAGAGCTGTAGCAGAGTTCTTGGCAGGCCACCTAGTAGAAGGGGATGAGGCAGTGGAATACTTGTTCCCAGATGAAACCATTTTGCAAGTTGAAGAGGAAACTTAGACCATGTACTTTGACGGAGTGTCCAATTAGTACGGTTATGGAATAGGTGCATTGCTAATTGCACCTGACGACTCCTATATACCTTTAGCCTTCAAACTCCGGTTCAAGGTGTCCAATAATGAAGCGGAATATGAAGTGTGTATCGTTGGTTTATAAGCCGCCCTGGAACTAGGGGCAATAAGATTGGATGTTATCAGGGACTCGAACTTAACTGTTTCTCAAGTGAATGAAGACTAGAAAGTCAAAGAAGAAAATATGAAGGTTTATCACCAGACCCTGGATGTTCTGATTCCTAGGTTTGAAAAGCTGACTTTCATGCATCTACTGAGAGAGAACAACAGGCTCGCTGATGCTTTAGCAACTCTATCTTCTATGGTTGACATCCCACTTGGAGTCTGGATGCGTCTAATTATCATTGAGCGGAAATACACGCCGACTTATGAAACTATTGCCACGATAGATGAAGTGCAAGACAAAAACCCTGGTACTACAATATTTGGAACTTCTTAGAAAAGGAGACATATTTACCAGGGGCAAATGCTAAGGACAAAAGGGGAATACGGCGAATAGCCGTCCAATTTATCATCTACGGAGGTAAACTGTATAAAAGAGGTCATTTAGAAATGCATAAGTTGTGTGTCGAAGAAGAAGAATCAGAGCGCTTGATAGAGGCCATCCATGGAGGAGAGTGTGGGGCGCATATGAACAGAGTGATGCTAGCCTGAAAGATTCTTAGGCAAGGTTACTACTGGTTTACCATGGAGAAGGATTGTATTGGTTTTGTCCGGCAATGTCACAAATACCAAATTCATGCCAATCGTATGAATATCCTGCCGTCAAAACTGTACAACATGTCTTCGCCATTGCCTTTCTCAATCTGGGGAATCGATGTTATCGGTGTAGTCATACCAAAAGGGTCGAATGGGCATGAATATATCTTGGTTGCAATTGATTACTTTACAAAGTGGGTGGAAGCTCAGTCCTATGCAGTGTTGAAGGCATCACATGTGGCTAAGTTTATTAGAAACAATATCATTTGCCGGTATGGAGTCCCAAACGAGATCATATCAGATAATGGCTCCCACTTCAAGAAAGAGGTGATAAACTTGTTGGAGAAATACAATGTGGCATTTCATAAGTCATCTACATATAAGCCGCAAACCAATGGAGCTGTTGAAGCTGCCAACAAAAACATCAAGAACATCTTGCAGAAGATGGTTGAGACCTACAGGGACTGGCCATGGGGCTATAGCACTTCGATTCGAACGTCTACAGGGGCAACTCCTTATTCTCTCGTCTATGGGATGGAAGCTATTTTGTCAATTGAAATATAAGTCCCGTCGCTGCAAGTTATGGCTAAGTGTCAGATAGCAAAGACGGTTTGGCAACAAAGCAGATTTAAGGAGTTGATGTTTGATTAGAGAAGGCCGAAAGCATTGTATCATGTTCAGGGCTACCAGCGTAGTATTGCCAGGGCTTTTAACAAGAAAGTTAAGTCCCAGAATCTCAAAGAGGGGGACATGGTGCTGAAAGACAACCGAGCTCCCATTCATGGACATGGTGCTGAAAGACAACCGAGCTCCCATTCATGACCCTAGGGGCAAGTTTAGACCGAATTGGACTGGTCCTTACATCATCAAAGCTATCTAGTCGGGTGGAGCTGTTATTCTCATGGACTTAAATGGCTTGGAATTTTCACAACCGATCAACATGGACAAGTTGAAGAAATACTATCCCTGAGAGGCTCGCTAGGCCAAAAACCCGAAAGGGCAACCTAGGCAAAAGTTAGAGCATAAAAAATTAGAAATAAAGAAAAACTGAGCTTGCAAGGTTGAAAACCCTAAAGGGCGACTTCGGCAAAAGTTAGAGCATAAAAGGAGAGAGTTAATACTCGAATGAACCTGAACTGAACTACGTAAGGTCTGATTCCCATCTTCGGGATACGTAAGCAACTTCATCCTGAAGTCCGGCTATAATCATCTCTAACTCAACTGTCCTGTCCATGTATCTAATTAAGTCATCTATGTTTGTTCTTTATCTGAGAGTTCGGTTGTGATCTTTACTCTGAGAAGAAGAGCTGGTTACAATGCAGAACAGTGTATGCAATCAGGGGTAGTTATGATCTTTTGATTCGAGGTTGTACATCTTTAGGATTGATTCCGTGCATGTCAGGTGGTGATCCTTTTCAAAAATGGTTCTGGAAAGTTTTAATAAAAGTTGATTTTGTTCAAAATTTTACCTTTTAAAACTTAGACCATTTTTGGACCAAAAGGAAAATTTTTAGTGCTCACAAATTTAATTTCATTGATTTCAACATAAAGTTCTCCAACTCTGTGATACAAATCAAAGTTGCTTTTATTACATTGAAAAGCTTGAAAAGAAAGGTCAAAGCAATAAACTAAAGGCTTAGGTGAGACAAGTGCTCCTGTGGCCTCTACTCATGCGTACTAAGCTTCAAGCCAAAGTGGACCAGTTTGTGCCTCGTCCCCGAGCCAAGCCAAGAACTTGCTAGAAAGGGCATAATTGAAACCAAGGGCGGGTACCAGAAGCTCTTTCCTGCTCCAAGCAAGGAGGTACCATGATAGGTGTGAACTACAAACTAGAAATGAAGCTAGATATTCTACTCCTCTCCTTCAGGTGTCCGATCACCCGAACTCGCGTCTGAACTAGAAAAGAAAGTAGAACACGCAGTGCGTGAGGCCGATCAATCAGAGTATGCCGCCAAGCCATGTCAGAACTCATCCCGGTCGATTGATCCGTAAGGCTAATCTATGTCGGGCTTCAGATCTGCTGCACATCCGGTTGCACCACTATCTCTCATTAGAGAAATCCACTAGTCGGTGGCGGAAGAAATAACCTCCAGCTGAGTACTCAGGGCAAGAGTCCACTACCTTCAGCTTATCCATAAGCCATACCTGGAAAGGGATGAAAAATAAGAGAGATTAAAGAATAGAGAGATGTATGTTGAGAGAAAAGTAAGAAAAAGGGCTTTGAGAGAAAAATAGAGCATGAGTGTCGAGTGATGTGAGAAACACATATGAGAAAATGGTGGGAAACAATACCTAGACAAGTAGTGGACTCCCCGGAAATCTGGTAGTCTCTCACCGATGAAAGGCATCCAAGCCCATCAAGGTCTTGGCCAGCGCCAAACCAATGTAACTCTTTCCTTTTTTCAGACCTTGGGCCACTTCGATCAACCGAATGTTGGACCCGTCAAAACTAGGGGCAAGAAGGAAATGGGCAAGCATACATAAACAGAGAGTATGCTACCGAAAACCTCGCCAGAGAAGGTCGCCTCTGTCACCGATGTTGGAACGAGTATGTCTAGTTCTCCGTTATGGGCCAAAGATCGAGCCTCATGCAAAGTGAGCCCACACATCCGTCCCAAAGCTTGGGCGTGGCCAAAACGGGGCTGAGGCATGATTTCCTTATTGCACTGAGTTTCCATCAATGCCTGAAATTCTTCAAGTGTCGGGCATATTTCTTGTGCTCTGAAGCGAAAGACATATATAATTGGGTCCCAGCATCGGGCTACGGTGTGGAGGAACAGAAAACAAAGTAGAGTATGACTCAACGAAAAAAGTGCATTTATGCTGAAACCCTAAGAATTTACCTTTTCCGTGCCGTCTAGAGAAGCTATCTAATCCGTGAGCTTCTTGGTAATGAATATCTCTATTTGTGGAAGAAATTGTAGCTGAAATGAGGTTATGGAGAAGAAATCACGAAGCAAAACCTTTTGTAGAAGATATGGCTGTAGTGGAAGCTAGTTGTCAACAATCTGGAGGTTATTTATCTTTGGCCACCTCTTGTGGCCGATGTGCCACCTCTTCGTCAAGAATTCCTATCTCGCTTGTCATTCACCTGTGTGCTAGGTAGTGTTGGTAGTATGTGTTTTGTCTTGATCTTTGAGTGTTTTAAGGTCTTGTTTTGAGTCTTTTGGTTTTAGCAAGTATGTTTATTTGTTTTTTGAGTTGTTTTTGCTTTGTTTATCGAGTTGTATTTTGTATTTTGGTTGTTAGTCAGCTCATTAACTGATTAAGAACATTGTTTCAATCAGTGCTCTCTTTGCAAATTTGATTACAAGTCCATTTCATGCAAATATGGTGCTCACGATGCAAAAATAACAAACACATTTCAGAAAAACTGTAAGGTTTTATTCCGATCATGGTTTTTTACAAAAGAGGAGTACAAGTTTCAAAGCAAATATACCTATCTGAAGCTATACATGTGCTAATGCTACCAAACAAAAAGAAACTAAGCAAAAAAAATAAATAAACGCCAATCGCCTCAGGCTTGAAATGCCCTCTTCATTCTCTTCCTCGAAGGAGACTCGAGAGCACTATCTTTATCAAGACCATCGGCTTAATCGACTCAACCAAAGCTCAGATCATCTCGCTCCTCGCCTCAGAGGCCACCTCGGCCACGCCTACTCTCTGACCCGAGCCAACATCATCATCTCCACTCTCGGCTGACTCTCAAGATGTCGACTCACCGCCTCCTCGAAGTCACTAGTCTCAGCATCATCGTCACTCAAAATGGGCTCTGGAGGATTGCCCTGGCCTCGGGTGCCCCTATCTTTGCCTCAACCATGGCTCACATCTTGGCTACGAGCTGGGGCTTGTTTCTCTCTCCTCCCTATTCTTTGGAGGTAATCATCATTGCATCTTTGGTCTTTGTGCCGCTAGTGCCCTTGGTGTAGAGGAAATCTAAAAAAATAGTTGTTAACAAATCAGCTATTGTGTGTGTATCAGATACAAGCATAGTATTCAGAATAAGTGTCATGCAGAAATCAAATACAGTATGAGTACAGTGTATGAGTACAAGCAGCCAATGTAGTATATCGCTGCGCTTTAGGGAAGACTACAGTTGAAATGCCGATGTATTAGTGGAAATATGATAGCATGATGCACAACAGAGTGAGTAATGAAATGCAGGCTGAACGAAAAGAAATTACCTAGATATCATAGGGACTAAGTAGCATCTCCCTCCTCTACACCATGCCCATTAGAGAAACCACTAGCTCGAGGAGACTCTCTGTATACTCTATAGGTGCCTACAAGTGTGTTTGGGTGATCAATGTCTGGAATAAACATATCTAAAATGGAAATGTGGGGTGCAAATTGGAAAGTATGGTCCATACTTGAGACGTGTCTCGAACTTTGACAAACTCGTGCCCTGCTTCGGTCGGCTCGATCAGAATCTGATAAGCAGTCCCAGTCGGTCGCTAACACGTAAACGCAGTGGGAAGCTCCGACCAACGAGTAATTTGCTTAACGAGGAGAGCCTCTAGTATGGGCCTTGGTCACCTGAGTTGCCTCGCCCGCCACAGGAGCCCAAACTCCCTCGCCTGCGTGATCGCCCGTCAAATGAGGCATAAGATGGGTCTGAATACATGTCATGTAGTCGCCCTCTCCTCTGAAGAAATCAGCGTCTAGCCCTACCATGCACTGCATGACTACGTCAATTGATAGGCTATCTGTTGCCCTCATAGATGCTGGGGGTGGCATTGGAACGGACTGGATCGGCCGTATGTATCTCTCACTCAAAAACCAAGCCCAGCAAACTAAGCCCTCCAGCAAAATCCAAAAGCGCGATGTGCCCCAAGCTTCCGCATACTGATCTCTTACCTCAGCTGGCATCGTCGCCCAAGGTTGCCACGCGATCTGCAAATAGAGAATGTACAGATTGTTAGTTGCCATCAGTTTCCAAAGTGTGAATTAGAGTAGTATAGCAAAAATGACTTTGAGTTTTGAGTTACCTCAATAGTGACTACTATATCGAAGTAATAGCAGAAGAAGGCGAAAGTCTCACGACTCCGACGGCGACACTGACCATCGTATCGTCTTGCGTAGGGAACCACAAGGGGGAGCTCTTCCCTAGGCTTTGGAGCGAGAGCTGGAAAATATGCATAAGCCCATAGCTGCAAGGAAAGTGTAGTGATGTGAACCGAGTATGAACAGATATAGAAAGTGCAAAGTAGAAAGCACAGAGCATGAACAAATAAAGAAAATGCAAAATAGAAAACACAGGTGTTGAGCAGATATAAAGCAGAAAATGTGAAGTAGCAAGTATAAGTACAAAGAGGGAACCGAAACGCATACCTCCCAGGCTCGCTAGTTTTTCCTTTCGATCTGTTCTTTCCTCGTACAGGAGGTAGAGCTCATGTAGCCATAGAGGGTGGTGAGGCCAACTCTGCCCCAGTGGTATAGAACCAAACTCGGGAAAGAGTCACCAGGGCACTCAACAGATATAAACCTATAGTGTTCCACTTATTCGAAAACAAGGTGGTATCGTGGACAAACATCAAGAAGCCCCGAGCATACTGCTCTATCTCCTCCAGTGTCTTGGGCTCGCTCCTACGGAACTGCTTAGCAAACCAACTGTATCTAACCATGGCTGGCTGCTACAGAGGTGGACGCGCTACGTGCTCCCAATAGGTAGACCCAAACAGCCTCTTACTCACTCATATCTGTGTCAAAAGGGATCGGATCACCCCCTACGCCTAAGCCTGTGATCATGGCAAAGTCGTAGGGAGTCATCGTTATCTCTCTAGCAATAGAGAGGTGGAAAGAGTTGGTGGTGTCCCATCACCTCTCCACTAACGCTCCGAGAAAGGGGTGGCTCACTATGATGCGTGTCAGCCCAGAGTCGAAAAGGCCGAAGCTAGCCTCATCAACGATGTCACGAACCCTGGCAGTGAGTTCATCGTACCAGTCCCTCGCCGTTGTCGCTCCATACCCCCTGTAGGCATGGGAGTCTCCACGTGGTAGAGAACAAGTGAATCAGATTAGGTAGTAATGAAAGTGCAATCAAATGAAAGGTAGTACAAGAAATGTAGTTAAAGGAAAGCTAGGAATGCATGAAAACAGAGTTCATACCTCAGTAGCGCTGGAAGAAAGGTGGGAGTCTGGCTCTCTCAGCAGGAGGTCCTTTGCTACGCCATGAGCAAAATCATTAACACGCCTGATGCCTCTAGGCGGCAATATGTGCGTACGGGGATGATATGTCACCGGATCGAAGGCCACACTCTCAATGGTAACGACTTTGGCTCGAACTGTAGCGCGAACTCCGCCTCAAGGTCACCACTTCTCATTCGACCTTGAAACCACCGCTTTCTACCTCAAATATAGGTGGAAACACTGGAACATCTAGAGGAGCTCCGTCGTGAGGCATATCATTTGCCATTTGGAAAATGGGTGAAAAGTAGGTGAAAATTGAAGAAAAATGGAGAAAGGAAGGTAAACTTGGAAAAAGTCAACCCTATGAGAGAAAATGGGAGAAAAAGTCAAAATCCGAGAAAGTTCACGAAACTTGAGAGAAACTCGAGGGAAACAAGAAAAAACGACGAAATCAAAATCTAATCGGTTTAAAATGTAGAGAATCAAGAGGGTTTTACGAAAAGGTTTGTGTGGAGTGTTGAAAAACACGTACAAAGCACGGATCTAGAGAGAGAAAGTACCCTAAAGAGAGAGGGAGAGGATTGTCGAGCTTGGAGAAGTAAGGAAATGAAGTGTCTTGACCTGTACTTAAAGACCCATGTGTAAAAGGACGAATCTACCCCGAACTGCCATGGGTGGCCGGCAAGCCATCATTGGTGGCTGCCAAGGTTTTTTGGTGGCCAGCAGCTAGCCGACGGCTTCCTTAGGTGGCCGGCGGGTGGCCGGTAGCTCTCAGTCGGGTCCTAGTGCTGTTCTGTGCTTCTGTTTCCTGAGTGGTGTATGAAAGGTTCTGTTTTGAAAGCTTGCAGTTATGTTCCAGTGTGTAAATGTATCCCACTGGCTACTATGAACGAGGTGTATCCTTTTTGAGCATGTTGCAATTCCTTCGAGAGGTAAATCGGAGGTTACCACCTGATATCGTTTTATTCGTTTTCTCAAATTATGTCTTTGTTCTCTTCTGTTGCATAGAATGTGCATTTCACATATACGTATGCTGCATGCGTGTCTTACATCATTTATGATTCGTGCGTAGAACTTGCTGTCAATTTCGCATAGAATATGCTCTTGTTTCATGCATAGAATATGCTTTTGTTTCTTGTATAGAACCATCCTTTAATTAACATCATCTGTCGGTTATCTATCTTGCATAGAACATGCGTTGTCACTGTATTGATTTGTAATCACATTCACTTTGTGCATTTATTGCGCACCTCTCTGTTTTATCTCCAGATGCGTGAAGAGCGAGCCCGAGCAGTTTCTCATTTATCTCAGGACACGTGAAGCATGGCCCTAGGCATGTTTTATCCCAGGAAGCGTGAAGCGCGAGCCCAAGCGATTTCTCTTTTATCTCAGGACTTGTGAAACGTGGCCCTGGGCGTGTTTTATCTTGGGGCGCATGAAGTGCAAGCCTGAGCGATTTCTCTTTTATCTCAGGACCTGTGAAGCGCGGCCTTGGACATGTTTTATCTCGGGACGCATGAAGCGCAGTTTCTCTTTTATCTTAGGACACATGAAACGCAACCTTGAGCGGGTTTGATCTCGGGACGCGTGAAACACAAACCTGAGTAGTTTCTTTTGTTTCTCAGGGCGCGTAAGTCGCGATCCTGGACGGCCTTCATCTCGAGACCCATGAAACACGACCCCGAGCGGTTTTCATTTTTATGTTTTTTAGGATGCTTGAAACGCAACCCTGAGCGGTGTTTTCTTTCTTCGTCCTGTATTTTGGTGTGGTTAGAGTGTGTTTCAGATTTTTTTGCATGGAACTTGTGCCAGTTTTAAGCTTGAAGTTGCTCATTCATATGTTGTTATCTTATTATTACTTATTGCATTTGTTATTGCTTATTGCGCCATCTTGCATGGTCATGAGTTTTCAAAATAGCTAGCTTCGCGAGTGTGTGATTCCAGCTTCAAAGTATATTTTTCATGCATATCATTTGCACCTTGCCCCAGAACTACGCTGGTTTAATTCCTTGCAAAGGGATACGTAGCCAACTTGCGAGCGCAACCATTTAATTTATGTCTTGATTATTTGTCCAAATCTTACAGCCTTGTCAAAATAGGTCGTCTTCGGGCTTTAACATTCACTCACATCATTTCATGACTCCAAGTTCTGTCAAAGAGCGGCAACTATAGACACCCCATTTTTGATAGCCCTTACGACTTGGATGCCATTGCTTGCACATTCAATGATGAGTGTATATGCTTGATAAGTACTCAAAATCCTTAGCGGAATGCCACAGCTTTGAGCTTTTCAAACCCTACACACCTGTTGCCTTATTTTTAAACCAAAACTAGAGATTTTGAAGCCTACAACCTTTTGTGGCCTATTGGCCTATTCTATTGGCTGTCGACCATTGCTTCTGGTTGCCGACCACCAATGCGCTTTACAGATATTTTTCTGCCAACTGTGCCAGCTGTTGGCACATATGCATGCACCTTCCTACACGTGTATGTACTGATATTTCTAAGGGAGTTGCATGGTTCTCTATATATAGGAGGCCTCCTCTTCCATTTTTAAGGTTGGAATTTTTTTAGAGCAAAAATTTTCTCTCTCTCTCTCTCTCTCTCTTACAATTTCTTAGCTTTTTGCAAGCTTTTGCCTGTACACTCTAAACCAAACCTCTCCATGTTTGAGCTAAGTTACCTTTGAGCCTTGTTTAAGCTCTTGAGAGTGTGTTTTCCTTGTTTTGTTTCCTAGATTGGTTCTTCTCTTCAAGAGATATAAAGCTCTGCTTTTCTACTTGCTTTAATCTCTTTTTTTCTTATTGTTTTTCCTTTGTTTTGGGGATGTATAAACTCTGTATTTTTTGGCTGAAACTTGTGGTTTAAGGCCAATAAGGGTTAAGGTGTACTTCGCCCTTCTTTACATCTTGCTTTCAAGGCATTTGCCCTTGTGTTTCCCACCTTTAGACTATCTTTTTTTGAGCTTTTAAACACTGATTTTCAGAGTTATTTCAGTGGGTAAAATCATGTTTTGAAGTCCAAAATTGGAAGGGTTAGCCTCCCCTCCTTGTGTTTTACTTACCAGCCTAGCATGCTCCATATTTTAGCTTATTGTTGTAGCTATTTTTGTCTCAATTCTAGCATGTTTTAGAACTTATTTAGCACTGTGTTAGCACTATTTTTAAGTGTTAATTGCGTTTGGGCCTTGTATTGCATGCTTGTAGTACAATTATCCTCATAAGTTTGGTGTTTTAGGCCTTAGCACCATAGTTGATAGTGTTTATTTCATGTTTTCCATACTTGTGATCACCTTTAATCATCTCTGCAACCTCCCTCATTTCTTGGATTTTACTTTGCTTTGAAAGTGGTTTCAAATTATTTGTTTGCTTAAGCATGAGATTGATGTGTCATGTTTAATAATTTAATCCCTTTGGGTTCATTACCAATGGTATGATGTCTCTTTCATGCCCAAAAGAACACTTGGTTTGAGCCATCTTTCCATTAGAGGACATAAAATTCACTTTTGGACTTAACTAATTAAAGAATTGAGAGGTAACTAAAATGAAGTAATAAAATTGGTGAATAAAAAAAGTGCAAGATAATAATTTGGTTTAGGTTCAATCGGACGTTAATTGAACCCTTGAGTCTCGAGTCGTTTCATACTCACTAGTGATGAAAACGGTTCAAGATTCATTGTCAACTACTTCCCTTGATCATTCATGATAGGGAGGCGGTTTTGAAAGTCTTATTTTGATACATTTATTGAACCTAGATTTTGGGTCATAGGCCATCATGCAATGAAATTGCATAGATTGATGGTTTGTAAATCAAGTTTTACTACCTTCTTTGAGCTGTTCAAATAATAAGGAGGGGTAAGTTGTGCAAACAACCCTTGAGAATACCCTGTCCCTACTCTGTTTACTCTCTGTTGTAGCAGGACAAACTAGTCATCTGTGGCTGGCAGGCCATCATCAATGGACGGCAAGTTATCTACCGGCCACCTGTGCAAAATCCAGCAGTGTACTTTTGAAGCAGAGCAGAATTGGTCTTGAGGTGGAAAATAGTGCAAGTGTTTAACTGTACAATAGAGGCATTTGGCAGCAGAAACAGTGGTTTTTTCGAGTGGAAAGTCCGCGTATGCATGAGCATTCTTCGTTTCCTGAGAAGGAGTAATTAGAGTAGTTAATTTAGTTACTTCATGTTGTACTTAGCTAGTTAAACTAGTTATTTAATTTTGTCTTGCAATAATTAGTTAACTAGAATAGTAAATTAATTTGATGTAATAATTAGTTAAGTAGTTTAGCTACATTTTTCATTTGGGATTGTAATAGTTAATTATCTTAGCTTTAATTAGTTAGTAGTTAGTTTATTCGGACTTTGCTGTGTGTGGGCGCAAATATTGTAATAATGTGCATGTCTTCCAACCCCACGTCTTTCTCCCTTTTATTTATTAGCTTGTGATGGTTAGTTTAGGGGCATCATGTTTTGTTTAGCATTCTCCATATTTGCATCCACTTGTTTTGCATGCATCGAGGCTCGACGCATCATTCTAACTTGCATTGTTAGTTGAATACTTCTTTAAATGCGTGCTTAGACCGCATGCTATCAAATTGATTTATATGTCATATTAATAGTCGTGCCTAGTAATTGCGTATCGCATGTGATGCATTAGTCACGTCGCATAGTTAGGAACATGCATTTCTCTAATTTTATCAGCTTTTTTTTTTTTGGGGGAGGGGGCTTGGAATACTAGGTAAGCCTTTATTCGCTTTAGCATATTGCATGAGTGTGATTGTTGTCATATCTAGCATGTTCACCATGAGGCTAATTGCTTAAGTGATAAACTGTTTGAATGCCTGTGGATGAAGGCTAATTGCTTGAATTGGAATAATTTGAGTAATGTTAATATGATATCACTTTTTCAAGTGGTACATATTCAAAATAATTTTCAAAACAAACATGAATCAAGTGTTCCAATTTTTGTAAGTTAATCTATACTTGTGTGTGTGCGCATCACATAATAATGCTAGACTAATAATCAGAACAAGAGCATATAATGTGAATAAGATTCATATCATAATTAGTAGAGGCCGATCTTTGATCAGGCGAGCGACGGTGCTCAATTCACGACCTTCCCCTCTCGTACCTAAGTTCTCGAGCTAAGACAATCTTGGTAATGACGGATACGTAGCCTTTGGCATGAGTCATAGGTTTTCTAAATTTTCTAAAAATATTTAGGTTGCGACTCTATAGCTGAAAATGCTATCTATTTTTGACAATTTGATTCAAAATCGATTTTTTAAAAAATTTATCGGATTTGGACTCTTTGGTATTTATTTATTTCACATTGCACTTGTGGAATCAGATTCAGATCCGTGGGAGTCCAATACTGTAGGGCTTATTCGTCTTTCGAAAGGAGGGCACGAAAAAGTCGAGCTACAAGGGATCAATTGAACAGAAATGGAGAGAAAAATTAGGGCAAAGATGAACTGTCCATCTTCCGATTACGTTTCTGACGAATTAATGTGCCTTGCTGCTTGATCTTTCTCATCGGAATCAACCCGTTCAAGATCGTCATTTTGACGAGTCCGACGGTAGTCCTTTGTAAACAAAGGTTCTGAAATAGTTGAGGAGAGTGTAAGGTCTGGATTCGAACATATGGCTTGTAGAGGGATTGGAGAAGATCGAAGGCAGGGTTAGAGTTTTGGAATCAATGACGATAATGGAGAAGACAAAGTAGACGACTGGTGAAGATCGATGAAGAAGAGGAGGTGGCGGCAGTGGCGGCGGCTGTGGTGGTCGCCGATGGTGCCACCAGAGGTGACGACATAGAGGCGGAAGAAAAAGAGAGAGAGAGAGAGAGAGAGAGAGAGAGAGAGAGAGAGAGAGAGAAAGAGAGAAAGAGAGAGAGTGTGTGTGTGTTAGGTTAGGGTTTAGACTATATATAATATATATATATATATATAAGGTTAGGGTGGTTAGAGCATCTCCAACCACATTCTCAAGAGGATGGAAATAATATTTTTTTATTCAAAAAGTAAATATAGAGGAGGTCACTATTCATTCAAACTCCAACCATAAACCTTCATTTCTTTCATTCAAACTCCAATCAAAAAGTAATTTTGTTCATTAATAAATATTTAATTTAAAAAATTTTGTAAAATATATTTAATATTATACTCATTTTAAAGGTATGATTTCATACTTTTTATTGATGTCAATTTTATAACAATTAAATTTACACATTAAAAGTTATTTCGAATATAATAAAAAATATAGAGTGAATAGTATTTTAGAGTCTCCTTCATTTTTTTCATCCTCCCTTCATATTTGAAGGATCAATCTATCTTCCTTCATTTGGGAGGAAGAAATGAAGGATGGGTTGGAGCTCAAAATTAGGAAGGATCCTTCTTATTTGAAGTTTTGAAGGATGTGTTGGAGATGCTCTTAAGTCAGGGTTTAGACTCTATATAAATATATATAATCACACTTATTTAAAATGTGTGATTAAAAAAATATTATCTCACTCATTAAATTAAGTGTGATTAAAAAAAATCATTTTAATTTTTTTAATAAAACTTCTAATAAAAGTGAGATATTTTTAATTCTTCTTATGTGATATTTAATCACATGTTAATTAGAAGGTGCGATTAAATATATATATATATATAATCACACTTAATTGAAAAATGACATAAAAAATAAATATTATCATACTTAATCAAATCAAGTGTGATTAAAATATCAATCTAATTTTTTTTATCACACTTCTAATAAAAGTGAGATATTTTTATTTGTCAAAATATGATCTTTAACTGCTTTTGTAGTAGTGTATAGAACTGCTCAGTTTGGTCAACATAAAAATTCATAGTGATTTAAAGTGAAATGATTGAAATACTAATTTTATTTTTTTTTTAATAAAATTGCATTGCGAGTAGCGCATATGTGCCTATGTATAATAGGTTTTAGAGATTAAATTTTGACTCTAAAAGGAAAAAAAAAATTTGTTAGAAAAAATATTAAGAGAATTTTTAGTTGTTATGTGAGTTGTTACTACAAAGACGATTTTGAAAAGTCAAAAAAAAAAAAAGATGTTGCTTATAGATATATTTTTACAAAACAAAAGAAAAATTCATATGAGAAGATTTACTTTTTGAGACATAAATTTTGATTTTAAAGAGATAGTAGTAATCCATTACTAAGGTGCCATTTAGTAACAATTAGAGTTCACCTTTTTTAGTTTTTAAAAAAAATATTAAAACATGTTTATGTCTATTTAGTGTAAAAAGAAAAAATATATATATACTTGATATATATATATGTATTTTAAAATTTTATTTTGAAAATAAGTGAAAAGGGTGGCTGCGGGGGATGGTTGTTGATGGTGACCGAAAATAGTTATCAATTGTTAAAAGTGGTGGCCAAAAATGGTTACCAGCAATTGGAGGTGATGGCTGGATATGGTTGCCACTTATCAGATATATGGTTGGCTGTGCCATAGATAATTGCCACAAGAACTAGTGACCTCAGTGGTTGTCAACAATTAGAGACGATGGTCGGTCAGCCACCTAAGGTGATTGCCATAGGTGGTAAATGCTAGTAAGATGTGGTTGGCAACCGAGAAAGATGGTGGCCAAATGTACTTGGCGGAAGATGTCATGAGCAATAGTGGACAACGGTGGTAGAGATAAGCACCATGAAAGTGAGATATTTAAAATATTAACGAAAAGATTATCAAAAATAGAAAAATATTATGCATTATGAAAGTGTGTTATGCATTGAAACTACACTAGTAAAACAATTATCTCTACTTTAGAAGTATGCTAAACATTGAACTACGATTGCTTAGGAAAAATAAAATATTATTGCTTAATTTATATTTCACACTAGTTGCGCCATATTTCATAACTTCCGGATATTAATGTTGAATTTACTACTTCATTGATAACAGAATATATTACATCAAATGATATACTTTATATTAATGATACCACAGTATACCACATCAAACCATAAATACAAATGATAAAGACTTGTTTGTTTTCCAGAAGAAGAGAGATTGGTTGGTTTAGTTCAGTCCCTTCAATTTTGCATCTTCATTTCGCTCTCTGTGAGACTTAAAGTAATCCAATAAGTTGTTGACATATTTGTCTTGAACATTCCTGTCCACAAACAATCCTTTCATTTCTTTGATTCTCTCCCTGTATATCTTCCCCTCTATCTCAACCATCACCAATCTCAGTGACTCGGCCACTGAGTCCCTCGTGAACCACCCGTCTTGCTCGTCTCTGGGTACCGAGTATCCCATCTTCTTCTCCTCCAGAAGCCTAGCATTCAATCCCTGCTCTGTCAAGAAAGTCAACAAAATAAGAGCCTTCTCGAACTGTATTGCTTCAACCACCGAGCTCCACGCAGAGTGACTCAAAAACCCACCCACTGAGTCGTGACTCAGTATCTTGAGTTGAGGCACCCAGCTCGTCCACACCACCCCGCGTCCCTTCATTCTGTCCTCAAACCCATCTGGCAACTCAACAACATCAGTATCAGCCAAACCACGTCGCGTCCTCAGAGCCCAAAAAAATGGTAACTTGGACGGCTCTAACCCGAGAGCGATCTCTGTGACTTCGGCTTGACTCGGCTTTGCCTCGCTCCCGAATGCAACATAGACCACTGACCCTTTAGACTGTTTGTCAAGCCACTCTTTCATGGCTTTCCATTCGTCGTTGTCATCGTAGTCCCCAGAATTCAGAATCGGAGGAAGCTGGCCAACCGGTATAACTGGTTTTTGGTGAATCTCTTGAAGAAGTTTTAACCATTCAGGTTCAAACTCATGAGAGCTCCTCACAGCCAACACATTGCAGCCTTCAATAGTAGCTCCCACACGATAGGTAGCCGGAATATTTTCATCATCCCCGGTGGTTACGTCATCAAAGACACGGTTGATCTCAAAGAGTCGAAACGTGGATTCAAAGGGCACCCATTTGGGTGGCACAGTGAAGTCCTCAGGTTTTGTGCGGTGGTCTGGAGTCAAGCCCATTAAAGCCGGTGCAGGACCCAAAAAGCATAATGAAGCAGCAATGAAAATACTGAAGTAGGCACGTGAAATGCCGAGTTTGGAGGCAATAGGGCCAAACCAATGAGGCACAAAATCGTAAATAACCCACTCGGGAGCCATATCTTGTAGAAGTTGAGTGATGGGTTGTTGGAGCCGATCGTAGGCCTTCTTGAGGTACTTGAGCTTGTCATATGGAAGATCGATGGTGGACTCCGCGTTTTCGGGGAGTTTGTCGACTTTAGGCAATTGAACCTTCACTAAATTGATGAGAAGAGCTAGATTTGGAGGCAATTTTGGGAGTCTGTCGATGTTTTTAGGAGTGGATATAAAGGAGACTGTGTGACCCTTTTGGGCTATGAGCTTGGAGAGTTTTAAGAAAGGAATCATGTGACCAAAAGCTAGAGTCCGGATCCTCTCCTTGAGGAGGGTCCTTCATTTCCTACGGGCAACGGCTCAGATGAGTCGTTGGTCATCCAACGGCTGAGATTATAAAAAAAAAAAAAAAAAATTGAAATTTCTTTTTCATTTTCATCTTCCCGCCCCAAACAGATTTTGGTTATACAAATTTCAAACCCTTGTCTCTCTCTCTTTCTCTCTCTCTGTGGAATCTAATGGTTGAAAATGGTTTATGAAATTGCTGAAAATGGTTTGAAACGAGTTTCTGAAGTTGCTAAAAATGGTTGAAAATGGTGAATGTACATTTGAAAATGGTGAATGTACATTTGAAACTTCATAGTTTTAACCATTTTCGCAAGACACCTATGTTGTTTGAAAGGGCTACACGGTTTCAGCATCTTGTTCTACAGTACGCGCCTCGCTTCCAGAAATATGACTGTTTGGAATTGAAGGACTCATTTGGTTCTTCAAATTGTTAAAGCATATTTTATCAAATTTTTATTAAATTTAAATCAAACTGGTGAATGTACATTTGAAACTTCATATCAAACTAAGCAACTTCAGAAACTCCTTTGAAACTTCATATCAAACTAAGCAACTTCAGAACAGAGCCCATCAAATTGCTGAAAATGGTTGAAAATGGTGCTGAAAATGGATTTGCAGTATTGAATTTATAAAATTTTGGGTTGAGTTGTTTGTGAATTTGAGATGTTTGTTTAAATGCCTCAATGAAATGTTGATTTAGTTACATGTTCAAAAGTGTTAAAGAAATGTTGATCTATAAAATTATGTGTTCAATTTTTGTTAGTTTCTATTGATACAAATGATTTTGATATTCAATCTTGATATTTTGCAAATGATTTTCTTGTAGAATATGTGAGTGTGATGTTCCACTTTCTTGCTGAGAATTTGGAAGGGAAAAAGTAAAAAAAAACCAAAGAAACAAGGAAAAACAGAGCAAGTTCAGCAACTATAAACAACAAATTCAACAAACCAAGTTCAGCAACTATAAACAAAAAACAATTTCAGCATCTATAAACAACAAATTCAGCACAATTTCAGTGTGAATACAAGCCACTCTCAAGAACTTAATCAAATGTTCTTGATATGTGCATTTCTCTCCCTAAAACTATATAATTTAATCATAATACCAACACTCATTTCTACTAGCTGCAAAACTTATAGGCATGCTATATTCAGGGGTCCATCCATCCAAGCAAACTCTTCATTTCCAAGCTCAAAATCAAAATCAGGAAGATCACTTGGTTCATTGTCTTCAAACCCAAAGATTTGAAGATCATCAAGACTCCCAAAATCATCAAACAGATGTCCAAAATCATCGATAAACAGCAAATCTGTTGCAAGAACTCTGCATTTAATCAAAGAAGAAGACTGCAAATAAGGATTTTTGCAGAGAACTCTTCTCCAGAAATTACCAGACTCATCCTCTTCCTCCTATATAAATCCCTTGCTCCTCCTCAAGTCGTCAATCGAATCGAACCAAAATCGAACTCAATCTTAATCAATCTTCTCAATCTCGATTACAGATTCTTCACTTGAAGAAAAAATAATTATCAGAAATGGCGATGATTCCAAGCATCTTCGGAGGCCGACGAGGCAACATCTTCGACCCATTCTCTCTCGACATCTGGGACCTCTTAGAGGGCTTCCCCTTCTCCACCACTCCTCCATTTCGCCAGAATCGATCTCGGCGATTTCGGCATTGTCTTTTGCCTTTCTCCACCCCTTCGAGGGAGTGGGTCGCCGTCAAGCTTGGGTTGCCGTCAGGAGTAGGTCGCTGGTGAAGGTGGGTTCTGTGGAGGAGAAGAAGTGCGTGTATAACCTATACAGCTTTGGGTTTGGTTGAGTTTGTTTGGGCGGAAACGTCTGAAATTTCATTTTTGTTTTGTTTTTTTAATCTGAGCTGTTGGATGTCCAACAGTTCATCTGAGCCGTTGACAGTAGGAAATGAAGGAGAGGGCCTCAAGGAGAGGATCCGGACTCCAAAAGCTAACCATGGGAACATTACTATGTGTAGCTTTTGATCTTGCTTATGGTTGGGTTACTTGTGGAGTCCATGGTTAGAACTTTTAATGTTTCCTGCTCGAACTCTCCTATATATAAAATGGAAGAGCACTGACTGAGTGGCAATTAGGAGATTGACTGGTGGTTAATTAGAACATCAATGCCATCTTTTTTTTGATCGGCAAAACGAAAAAACTTTATTGATGAAAACCAAACAGAGTAAGGAGAAAACATCAATAAAGAGGAGCTTGGAGTTAAGCGAAGCTCCAACCTCCTAGTTGGTGAGAATCCAACAGAAAAAGAAAAAGAAACAAACGAGCAAAATATAACAAAAAACCAGAAAAACAAGCCTTCCAAGAGCATAACAGCAGACTGAAGGACAGCTGAAAAACCATTTGGAGAGTTGCACCACAGCCAAACTCAAACCAAGCTAAACACACACAAACCGACCTCCACACAGCTCTAGGATCAAAACAGAACAAACCTTCACTGCAACACAGAACATCCATACCCAGCAAACCAACACCAACCAGAACTTTGCTACTGACCTCCACTTTACTATAGACCTTCACCCAGCAAACCTTCACTGCTGTCCACATAACAAAACAAATTTTTATTGATTTTTAACATTTTTTTTTGGCCTTGGTTTTTGTTTTTTCTTTCTATTTGGTTTAACTCACTTTATTGAAAATTAAATTTTTCATTTTTTTTGTTTTTTTATTTTAATAACTTTTTAATAGTTTATGTAATTTTTTTTATTTTTTTAGATACACAGTCTAGATATATTTAAAAAATATAAAATTTGTACAAAAGTCTTTACAAAATTCATTGAATACAACAAAATATGAAAATATATTAAATTTTCATATTTTGTTTGTAATTTTTATATTTGATGAATTTTTTCAAAAAAAAAAAATTAAATATTATTTTTTTAAGTGTATCAAGATTAAGTAAATCTAAAAAATTAAAGAAAAGTTGATTAATTTATTTTAAAAAATCACTAAAAATAAAAAAATACAAATTAAAAATTCAAAAAAACTATGGATCATTACATTTCAAACGAATACATTTATTATTGAATGATAAATATTTAGTCGGCATTTTTAGTCGCCAAAATACATTTTCTTGTAGTTAATTCTATCACTTTGTTCTATATGATTTAGGGGAGGCTTATCTTGAGTCAACAATGGACTGGAGGGTGCTATTGGGTTCGGTGGAATTACTATAGGACCCGTTTCGACTATTGAACCATTTAATTTTTTAGATTTTGTGTAGATCATTAAAAAAATAGATTAATTTGTTCTATATAAAGTTTCTTTTTTGCTGATAAAAAAAAAAAATTGATACTCATCATTATATTACTTTATTATATTTATTTTTCAAAAAATGAACAATGACTATAATTTGAAAAATAGACTAGCCATTTTTTAAGACAAACAAAATAAAATTATATACCTATAATTATTGAATCAATTTAATTTTTTAAATAATTTATACATAAAATTTAATAAAATAAATCATTCAATTTATCAAAATGATCTCATAATTGGCTCCACGCACCCTTCAATGCACACTCAAGACAAACCAAACCCTGTAATTTATGAATATTTGAGAGTTGTTATATGTCCTTACTTTATTCCATATACTTTATTTTGCCAGGGAGGGGGCCGCCTACAAAGCACGCTTACTAATGCCCAGTTAGTGCCCATTAGATTTTTTCTTCGAGTTGAAATTTGCAAACATATTAAAGCTAAAGCTGGAAAAGATATGCAGACAAATGTAGGCATATGTGTAGCTTGTACTTTGTCTAAGTACCTTAGTTTAGTCATGCATACAGTCTACAAAAATAACATATATCCATCAAAAGGTGTTCCATATCCCACTCCATTGCTTTCATTTCGTTAATACTCTGAACTAATGGATGGCAATCGGTAGGTATAATAGCTGCCTTCATATTGTTGTGCACACATCACCTCAACACCTCTAGACATGCTGGAGGTTGCAATAAAATAAAAGTTCTTTTTTACAGTTTGATTTCCCTTGTTAGGCAAAGCTATGCAGGCTGTATCAGTTTCGGATGTGAGATGCAACCACACCGCACCAATTAAAAACTTGAATAAAAGAAATTGAGCTATCTGTTTAGTGAAAAATACTTGCAAGAGAATTTCTCTCTAAATTTTAATATATCGCAAGAGCTAAACATAAGCGATAATACTGGATAAACAATAATGATCTCTGAAAAGATAAACCAACTCAATGATAACTGAAAAGCTAAACAATAACATAACCAAGATTATTCCACATATTATAACCAAAAAAAAAATTTGCATGATTGAAGAATGGATCTAAATTAATTACTAATAATATGGAAAACTTAAAACAATCTAAAAATAAATAAATAAAAAATAAAACCTACAAGAGCATAATAGTATTACAATCAGACACAAAAAATAAAGCATAAAAACCAAACATCCCCTCAAAAGCGGGGAACAAAAATGCTACAAAAGTAAAGACTTGCACAAATGAAGAACAAAACTTCAATAAAAGTTTAACATCAAAGGCGTCTTAAATTTTTTTGATTTATTGGATAAAATAAGGTTGCTTGGGCAAGATTGCCATGAATTATAGGAGAGGTATTACTTAGGCAAAACTGGTATGAATGATTTTACTCTTTTTTTTTTTTTTTTTAAAAAAAAAAAATTATAGTAGCAATCATAATAGTAATTTGCCAAACAATCAGAATGCAATAACTCAATGTATGATGGAATGAAAATAATGAGGAACAAATTGTTTTCTAACTTAAAAGTGGTCCACTTCATAAATGGTAACATTTTTTTTCATACAATTTATTCAATGCAGTTTTTGTTTTGTCTAAGTTGAAATAATGAACATAATGCTTGAGATCATTATAACGATTATCTGAAATATCTGGTGTGCAAATTATCAAGTAACAATTAACTTTAATTTGTGGTTCCAACAATTTTGATGGCTAAAAATTACAATTTACTCACCTTGATCTTGTTAATCCTATGTATTCAACAAACTATATTATTGTCACAAAATCCATTATTCCTTGAAATAGAGATAGACAGTGTAATTTTGGCCTACAACAAATCTCCCAATACCCATATTTATGCACACAAAACCAAAAAAAAAAAAGAAATTATCTGAAATATTAAGTGTGCAAATTATCAAATAACAATTATCTTTAATTTGTGGTCCCAACAATTATCCATTATAGACTAAATAGAGTTTGGATTAAAATGATAAAAGAATGCATACTTTACAGACTAAATTATCTTTTACCCAATAAAATTTACTCCAAAAATTTGTAAACCTTTTTTTTTTTTTTATCAGGGAAAAAGGTTAAACCAAATAAATAAATAAAGCTTGAAGGCGAAGAGGAAAATGAGGGTTTTGAAAAGCTCACATTTCTATTTAACCCTCTATAGTGGCCCAAGGCATTGACCCCAATCAAATTAAAACATGATTGATACTAAAGTAGTATAATTCTCTTTTATGATTGAAACTCAAACAAAGTCATTTCTAAATCAAAACAAAGCAATGAAAAGAAAAAATTGGATTTTTAACAGTTCAAATGGACAATTAAAAGTTATATTAAGAAATTGTTGAGGTTCATTGAACTTTTCACGTCAATGATATATTTTCAATTCAATCAAAGAAATAAAATCAATAATAATTTTTTTTTTTTTTTAAAGTAAGGTGACTTTTTGCAAACCCATTTCACAAGAGACACATAATGAGGCAAAGAAAATCATTGGCCAAGACTACAAGTTATACCGTTTTTCCTTACTCAAAACTGAACACCGTTCAACCTAAGAGTAAAATAAAAAATTTAAAAATTTAAAAAAACCCCCACCACCAAGAAAGGAGAAAACTTGATAGAATAATAATGAAAGTGAAATTTTGTTGCCCAAAACAAATCCCAACACCAAAGCATAATTAAATATGTATAATCTTATAGGTATAATAAAACATCCTAGTTCAAAACAAAAAGGTTTGTCTACTACAACAATGAAAAGTCAAGAAACTCAAGGATTTACTTAAACAATGTTCAATCACTTGTCCTCTTTCTCTCATTTCCTCTTAAAACTTATGAAATAAGCTATACAAATACTTAACAAAAACCAAATTAAAGTGAAAAAAAAGGGGGGGGGGGGGGGAAACTATAAGAAATGCATACGTACAAAAATAAGGAAAGCAAAAGGATGACCCAAAACAAAGAAAACATTCTAAGCAAAATCAATAAGAGAAATATTAGAGTTCATTAAAACCAAACAATGGACAATTCAAACACAAATCAAATCCAAAACAAAATTTAGAGCTCCTCAAAAACTACCAAAATCAACTACTAACAAACAAAAAGAAACAATTTCAAAAGAAAGAAAATAAGAAATCAAAAAACTACAAATTCAAAACAAAAATAAATAAATAAATAATAACTAATACAAACAAAAAATGAAAAGAACAACTCAAACACAAATTCAATAAACAAATAAACAAAATCACTGAACCAAAAATTACTATAAAAAAAAAACCTATTACAATAAACAAAAAATAGAAAAAATAAATAAATAAATAAAACCTAAAACTACTAAAATAAACAAAAATCAAAACAAATAAACCTCAAAATACTACAATAAGTAACAATCAAAACAAAGAAAAATGATAGTCACTAAACCTTCGTAAAATGATGTAGGCTTAACTTCAAATGATCTAAAAAAATTAATACTTCCACAAACAGAGAACAAAAGAGAAATGAAAAAAAATAGAAAACAAAACTCTTGTCCAATAAATATTTTAGACTACCAACAAAGAGCAAAAATAAACAAATAAAGGAATATGTAAAGGAAATAATAACGTAACAACTGAAACCTTTATTACCTGAACATAATGAAGCAAAATACCAAAACAACAACACGATCCTTCAAAATGGAAAAAAGAAAAATAAGGAAGTAAATAAAGAAATAAGAAAGAATGAAAATACGGTTCATACTTTGGCTGAAAATACTGCTCACAACTCATCCATGGTTTATATATATTGTATGGATATAATTGACAATGATCATTGACTTGGTAAAATAGAAATTTCAGTGGAAACAATATCTTGTTCAGAGTTGATTCTTTACCTTCATTAGCAAATATAAGTCTAAGATTAAGAAATGAACAAGAAATTGTTTACCTCTAAAGCAGGATGAATATTTTCATTGTGATGGAAGTTGTGCCTATCAAAGTGCCTATCAAAATAAATTAAAAGAAAATTGTATTTTCATCTGTATTATCAAAGTAAAAAAGATCAGGATAATAATTAATTATGAGATCAATATTCAAAAGAAACAACATTAACGAAATGTATAAGAAATGAAGCGACTAACGAAGTAAGAATAAAATAAGATCGATAACATTGAATTATCAAATATAGAAAACAAAACAGGAAAATCACATAGTTCTACACAATTAGTAAAGGGGAAAAAAAAAACCAAAAAAAAAATCCCAACAAAATTCAAAAAGGCAAAAAAGAAAATTAGCAACACAAATATATAAAGCCAAACAATATTAAAAATCTAAAGAGTTTTTTTATTTTTATTTTGAAGCTTTGACAAAGAGAAAAGGGCTTGATGCAACTAAGATATAGTCTAAATATCCAAAATGAAGAACATTAGAATATTAAAAAAAAGAATGATATCATAACAGAAGAAATTATACCCAGATTTTTAAAAGTTACCCTCTAAAACTAAGATTTATAGAAAAATTATCCTTTTTTTTTTTTTTTTAAGTTTCATTTTTATAGTTTTTACCTGCAGATCATACGACAAGAGCATGGAATTCTAAAAACACTGGAGACATTCATGAAGATAGAATATTCGAGCAAAAAAAAAATACAACAAAATTGACTTTTTTTATAGGTAAATTACAAACGCACCCCTTAATGTTTACTTAAATTACAAATTGCTCCTTGTGGTTCTAGAAATCACATTATGGCTCCTAAGATTTCTAATTTATACCAAATAGGTCATTTTATTAACAAATTATCAAGTTAATTAATAGTTTTTAATAATGTTAAAATTTTATTTCAATTAATAATTCAAATAATTCTATTATTGTATAGGTAAACAGTTAGAAATTTCACTTTTTTAATTAATTCTATCAAATAAAAAATTCTGACAAGGAGGTATTTGTAATTTTCCAAACCACAAGGATAATTCGTATTTTAAGCAAATCTCAGGGGTATATTTGTAATTTACCTTATTTATTTATTTATTTTTCATTTTTCACAAGCTCAACAATACTTGAAACAATAAAATAATATATTTTCTTTCTCAACAATTTAGATCTAAAAGCAACAAGCAGAATTAAAAAATAGAACTCTAGAGAGAAAAACGTATCTGATACCTTAGGGATCTGAAGTAGTACATCCCCTCCCAAACACAGGGGCAATGATTCATGTCGAATTGTGGAAATTACAACACACTCTGTCTCCATGGTTGAGCACAACTTGATAAGTTTTGGAGAGAGAAGCTGAGGGATAAAAAAAAAAAATTAGGGGAATTTAAAAATAAGTGTTTTCTTCCCAAATAACTCATGGAAAAGTATATGGTTTTAATTAGTAAAATTTGTAAAATTTATCACTAATTTGAATTTTCTTTTACAAATATACACTGAACTGTTAACTCCCCTCCCCCCTTCCCCCCCCCCCCAAAAAAAGATCCATTTTATGAAAGAAAATAAAAAAAAGAAACACAGATACACATGGCATTGAACGCAACTACACTTTCTCTTTCAACGAAAAAGGAAGGAAAAAATAACAAATCGAAACTAACAAGGGACACACATCAGATGCCTCATAATCTTCTTCATAAATATGACGTTTATATAAATAAGTAAAAAAACCATAAAAAATGAAATTAACTTAGGGTTTTAAAGAGAAGCTACGATGAAGAAGAAAAGGAAAGAATGGATCAAAAGAGAACACAAAATCATTTTAGGATTTTGAGAGAACACAAAATCATTTCAAGGTTTTGAGAGATTGTACCATGGATATACTCGAAGCTCCATTCAAGCTTGGGAAGTTCAATCTGGTTCTTGAATATTGCTGTAGCGGAGAGGAGCGAAGAGAAAGGAACCAAAAACACAAAATGAGAAAGAGAGAGAGAGAGAGAGAGAGAGAGAGAGAGAGAGAGAGAGAGCAGTTTGTTCATTTAAGAGGGACAGAGGAGGCACAAAAAGACTTGGTAAATAGAGAAGCACGTGGAAGCATTAGCAACCATATATATTCTTTTCATGAATTTCCATTATTAACCCCCAAAGTTCTACAACACAAAATATTAAAGAAGGGCAAAGTAGACTTTTTAACCATTACAAAAAATACTGTTCATCAGAGGTTGAAATTATTGTTCGCTTCCTATCCATGCATTATATATATTGTATAGATATGATTACTGGAAGCAAGACAAAATATAAACAAAAGAGGCAAATATGAATATTTTGAAAAAACAGTTAATAATATAGTGAATTTAAATAGACAACAGTCACATTAGTTTTTGACGTTATGTGTTTTCAACCACAACATTTCAATGAATATGAACGCAATTCTAAGACAATAAGTTTATCAAAGAATTTTTCTTTCATAGTGTGAAAGAAAAAAGAAAAAAGAAATGATAAACAATTCATTCCTATGTTTGGTTGTACACTTTGAAATACACATTCATTCCTATGTTTTGAGCACATTCATTCAAGTATTTTTTCTTTTCTTTTTTTATCAAAACCAATCCACCAATGTAACAGCCCATTAACAGTCCCAGGTATGACCCATTGAACCCCCCAACATCTCATAATTTCATACCAAACCACCCATTCAAAGAATTTGGATGTAATAAAAATAATCCTATGACATACTTAATTCATCTCATATCCTAAACATATTATATTCCATTATATTCGAATCTAATCCGGACAATCAAACAGGGCCTATATGGTTAGAACCATCCAAATAATAAAGTAATCCAGCTTACAACTTAATTATTGGACTACAATTAACTACAAAACAAAGTTAACAATGCAATTAGAATTCCAGAGCAATGAGAATAAATTTGCATGAGAATGAGGTTAATCTTGGATTTCAAAGACAATAATTTGAAGAATTCTTTTCAAAATGAATTTTTTTAGTATACTGGAAAAAAAGTTTTAGACTTGTTCATAATAACAATTATGAATGAAGAATAGTGTATTCATCTCTTATATGAACACCTAACATACAAAAGGTAGTAATATTATGCCTCAAGTTCAACTGAACAAACAACAAAGGAGATTGAAGGACTACATCATCCTGAAGTTTCTATTATGCTTTTCTAATTGATATTTTGAAGTCATATTATGCCTCTGCTGTCTTCTTGTTGCTGTCAATGATGTTTCAATCTCACTATTTTCCCCTTCATTTTACAAATGAAATGAAATGATAAGCTAAACAAATTATACTAATGTGAATTTAGTATATACCAATGTTAGTATATAAATGCTAATGTTAGTATACAAATTATGCCCCTGTTCTCTTCTTGTTGCTGTCAATGATGTTTCTGATAGTGTTTCATTGATCCAAAGGTTGTAGTTATACTAATGTTAGCATATAAACAAATTATAAGCTAAAAATAGTGAAATGAAATGAATCCTTCCCTGAACAGCTCTGCTCATGGGATTTATACAAGTCCAATGCAACAACTATCTTAGAATTGTCAAAATCCAATTTAACCATAGTAAATGCTCGTAATCGACAAAACCCAAAAAAAAAATTAAAAAAAAAAATCGTCTATTATTCAAATATCTCCCTTGTATGCAAACTTAAAAAGTAATGGAATAATATTACCCAAAATTAAAATTATTATTTTTTGTAGAAAAAAAAAATCAATGAAACCCTCTTTTACCCAAAATCAATACCCCACAAAATCAAACAAAGTGGCACAAAATATACACACAGGAAACAATAATAAAAAGAGCAAAACCCAAACAAATTAACAGAACCAAAGAAAATTAAAACACTTTACAAACCTTAACTAGATCAAAAGGAACCTAAAATCGAAATACTTAACATTCTTCATCTATGCCTTTACCTTAACAGAAGCTTGTGTCATATTCTTCCATCATTGGGCTCAATTTCCGTTTGATTCGTTGGTGAACATTATGAATACCCACAAAATCAAACAAATCGACACCACATAGGAGATTTTATCAGCGGTCGCCAGAGAAGAGAGGAGGGAGGAGATCGGTGAGAGGAGAGAGGAGGTGGTTGAATATCGAGGTCGGTGGAGAGAGATCACCGTTGGGAAGAGAATGAAGGGTTCTTTGAGACAAATATAAAGAGAGAGTGGGTATATACTACGGATCTTTTTTGTAGTCAGTTTTCCATCAATACCCTTGTATCTAAAGAAGAAAAGCTATAAAACACAAGGGCAAAATTGACTATTCAACCATTGAAAAAATACTATTTATACCTGGCTGAAAATAATATTCACTTTGCATCTGTGCTTTATATATATATTGTATAGATATAGATATAACAACCGTCACTTTATTCTATATACTTTATTTGAATATGTTACTATCACTTTATTCTATACAATATTTGAAGGTGATTCAAACATAGTGGGTAAATTATTAAATTTTAATTTCATCAAATTAATTATTAATGTAGCTATTTTAGTTTTAGTTTAGTGAATTTGGCCCAACAAATCTAGCTAGCAATTTAAATTAGTCAAACATGAAATTAATCTATATAATGGAAGACTGAGTAGGAGAATGCAATGAATAATATGAGTGAACTACCAGAGTTATATTTTTCTTCTACAATTCTCTTTCAAATTTGTACGAGTATTGTTGTTTAGCATTTTTATTTCTAACAGTTGTGACATTTATGGTCTTTAATTATAATATATTGTGATATTAGTTATGACTGTGATATTAGTTATAACCAAAAGCTATTTAATTATAGTGTTTGGTCAATACTTTCTTTTTAAAAAAATTTATTTACAACTCCGGTAAGATTGAATTATGACATTTATAATAATCAAACCCACTAATATTACATATGACACACAACCTTACCACATTAAACGTTAAATACAAATTATAAATACTTGTTTGTTTCCCATTTCGACAGAAGAAGAGAGATTGGCTGGTTTAATTTTTTCTTTCTATTTTTTTTTTTTTTTTTTTGAACTGATTGGTTGGTTTAAATCAGTCCTCCAATTTTGCATCTTCACTTCATTTCGCTCACTTTGTGAGCCTTAAAATAATCCAACAAACAAATTTGTCTTTGACATTACAATAATCCAACAAGTTATTGACAAATTTGTCTTTGACATCATTAGAAACCAAAATTTAAGAATAAAATTATTTTTTAGGAATTAAATATTTTTATTGACAAAAGTAGCGTTATTCTATTTTTAATAACAAAAAAATTAGATATTAGTGATGAATTATTATCTTTTTTGGACCAAATTTTTTGTTTTAAACAATAAACCTTTTTAAGACCAAATTATTTTGTTTCTAAAAGTATATTTATTAGTGGCATTTTTAAAATTTTGTTACTAAAAATTTTATTTTTGACTTTTTGGGACGACCTTTTAGCGACTATCTTTACGACGATAGAAATTAGTCTCTGAATGTCTTTTGCAACAAAATTTTTACTTTTAAAAATTAAAAAATTTAATCCCTTAAACTTTTATATGTTGTGTAGTGTGAACATTCCTGTCCACAAACAACCTTTTCATTTCTTTGACTTACTCCTTGTATATCTGCCTCGCTTTCTCAACCATCAATCTTAGTGACTCGGCCACTGAGTCCCTCGTGAACCACCCATCTCGCTTGTCTCTAGGTACCGAGTATGCCATCTTCTTATCCTCAAGAAGCCCAGAAATCAATCCTTGCACCGCCAAGAAAGTCAACAAAATAAGAGCCTTCTCGAATTATATTGCCTCCACCATTAAACTCCACCTAGAGTGACTCAAGAACTCACCCACTGAGTCGTGACTTAGTATCATGAGTTGAGGGGCCCAACTCATCCACACCACTCTGCATCCCTTCATTTTGTCCTCAGACCCATCTGGCAACTCAACAACATCAATATCAGCCAAACAACATCGCATCTTTAGAGCCTAAACAAATGGTAACTCGGATAGCTCTAACCCTAGGGCTGTCTCAGTGACTTCGGCTTGACACGGTTTTGCCTCACTCCCGAACGCAACATAGACCACTAACCCTTTAGACTGTTTGTCAAGCCACTCTTTCATGGCTTTCTATTCCTCGTTGTCATCGTAGTCCCCAGAATTCAGCATCGGAGGAGGATGTCCAATAGGTATAATTGCTTTTTGTTGAATCTCTGGAAGAAGTTTTAACCATTCGGGTTCAAACTCATGAGAGCTCCTCACTGCCAACACATCGCGACATTCAATAATAGTGTAGACGTGTTTTGATCACCATCTGATTAATCAAGGTAAATAAATTTTCTTCATTGGTCAAAATTAAAATGGTCAAAATTTTCAAATGAATGTGAGTCCTATTAAAATTATGGATCTCAACCCATTTTAAATTATAGGTCATGCCAAAAGAAAAGTGAACCTATTTTGACAATTGGGTCAACCCAAATGCGTGAGACCCATGAAAATATTTTATCAAAATTTTAGTGGAATAATTCAAATTTAAATTAAATTTGAATACAAATCATGTCCATAAAATAATAAATAAATTGCTTGTTTCTTGGAAATTAGAGTCAATTTTGGAGTCTCCAAAATTAAAAGTGGAAGAAGAAGTCAACAAGTTGATCGAAGCTGGATTCATACGTGAAGTAAAATATTCGACATGGATATCAAGTATGGTCCCGGTAGTCAAGAAGAATGGACAGATTAGAATATGTGTCGACTTTCGAAATTTGAACGAAGTATGTCCCAAGGATGACTTTCTACTTCCTATTATGGAATTAATGATAAACGCCATTACCGAACACGAGGTCTTGTCTTTCATGGATGGGTGTTCAGGATACAACCAAATACGGATGGCACTTGAGGATGAAGAGTTAACTGCATTTCATACCACAAAAGGCATCTATTATTATAAAAGTGATGCCTTTTGGACTCAAGAACGTCGATGCCACCTATCAACATACCATGCAAAAGATCTTCGATGACATGCTCCATAAATTTGTTGAGTGCTATGTTGATGATTTGGTGGTCAAAACTAAGAAAAGGGAAAATTACCTAGAGGACCTTCGTGCAATCTTCAACTGGCTGAGAAAATATGACTTGAAGATGAATCCACTCAAATGAGCATTTGGAGTCACGTCTGGAAAATTCCTCAGCTTTATTGTTCGACATAGAGGCATTGAGGTTGATCAGTCCAAAATCGATGCTACACAAAAGATGCCACCACTAAAAAACCTGAAGGAACTTAGAAGCCTCCAAGGTCACTTGGCATATATCCGCAGATTCATTGCAAACTTGGCAGGCCATTGTCAACCTTTCAGTCGACTGATGGAAAAGGAGGCTCCATTTGTTTGGGATCAGGCATGTCAAAATGCTTTTGATAGTATTAAGAGACACCTGCTTCATCCACTAGTATTAGGAGGTCCTATTCAGGGGAAACCATTGATACTTTACATTGCGCCCTAAGAAGAGTCTCTTGGATGGATACTGACCTAAAATAACAAAGAAAATAAAGAGCAAGCACTCTATTACTTGAGTCGCAGATTAACTGAAAATGAACTCAAGTACTCAACCATTTAGAAAATGTGTTTGGCATTTGTTTTTGCCTCTCAAAAATTGAGACATTATTTCTAAGCCCATACAGTGCATCTCATTGGAAGAGCTGACCCAATAAAGTATGTTATGTCTAAGCCTATCCTCTCAGGACGCTTAGCAAGATGGTCTCTCCTCTTTAATGAATTTGAGATAATTTACGTGCCAAGAAAAGTAGTGAAAGAGCAGGCCCTTGCAAACTTTTTAGCCGACCATCCCATCTCTGTTGATTGGGAAATTTCTGAGGAATTTCCTGACGAAGATGTATTGTTCATGGAGGTTTTATAGCCTTGGATGATGTTCTTTGATGGGGCTGCCAGGAAGGAAGAGGCAGGAGCAGGTGTCATTTTTGTTTCACCACAGAAGCACATTTTTCCTTACTCATTTATTCTCGGCGAAAATTGTTCAAACAATGTTGTTGAGTACCAGGCCTTGATCATTGGTTTACAAATGGCAACATAACTAAAAATTGTTGACCTAGATGTCTATGGGGATTCTAAGTTAATAATTAATCAGCTCCGAGGGGATTATGAAGTCAAGAAAGATAACTTAGTCCCATATTTCTAGTATGCAACTCATCTCATTGAAAAATTTGAGGGGTTGGTACTCGAACGTGTTCCAAGGAAAGTAAATCACATGGCTAATGCACTTGCCAATCTAGCAACTACACTGGCATTGTTAGAAGGTGAACAAGTTAGTGTCCCTGTATGTCAACGATTGGTATTGCCACAATTGTTGGAATGTCGCCTTATAGAAACAAATGCAATTTCAATACTAGCCATCAAAGTCAACGATTGGAGAATGGCAATTATAGACTACCTGGAACACGGGAAGCTCCTTGATGATTCTCACCATAGAACTGAAACAAGGCATCGAGCTCTTCGATTCATCTACTACAAGGAAACTTCATTCCAACGATCATTTGAAGGAATTTTTCTTCGTTGCCTAGAGGATAAAGAAACTCAACAAGCCATGGAAGAAGCCCATTCCGGGATACGTGAAGCGCATTAGTCTAGTCCTAAACTTCACTTTCGAGTAAAAGGATGGGTTACTATTAGCCTACGATGGTTAAAGATTGCTTGGACTACTCAAGAAAGTGTTAACCTTGCCAGTTTCATGCAAACTTTATCCATCAACTACCAGAACCTTTACACCCAACAATTGTTTCTTGGCCATTTGATGCATGGGGTCTAGATGTAGTTGGCCCATTGACCAAGTCTTCTGCAAGCCACGTATACATCTTGGCTGCCACAGATTAATTCTCCAAGCGAGCTGAAGTCGTCCCAGTTAAAGAAGTCAAGAAAGAAACTGTGGTTGATTTCATCAAATCCCACATTATTTATCAGTATGGTATACCTCGCTACATTATCACCGATAACTGAAAGCCTTTCTACAACAGTCTAATGGACAAACTTTGTGAAAGGTTTGGATTTAAGCAACGCAATTCCTCAATATACAATGCACCTACCAACGGACTGGAAGAGGCGTTTAACAAAATTTTGGGCAACCTATTGAAAAAGGTACTTGCTAAATCATAGCGGGATTGGCATTAAAGAATTGGAAAAGCACTTTGGGCATACTGTACGACACATTGTACCCCAACACAAGCCACCCCATACTCCCTTTTGTATGGTGTTGAAGTGATTCTTTTTATTAAGGATAGCTATACAGGAAGGTCTCACTGATAATGAGAATACAAAACTACGCATTGCTGAGTTAGAAGCATTGGATAAGGAGATTGGAAGCACAACAAAAACTTGAGTGTTACCAAGCTTGACTTTCCAGAGCTTTTAATAAGAAGGTTAGACCCCAATCTTTTCATGTTAGAGAATTGGTGTTAGCTATTCAAAGACCTATTATCACAACCCACCGAATTGGCTACAAGTTCGTATCCAAGTGGGATGGTCCATACGTGGTGACTGAAGTCTACACTAATGGAGCGTACAAGATTGTTGATAAAGAAAGTATTAGAGTAGGCCCAATTAATGGCAAGTTTCTAAAGCGCTACTATCCATGAGAATGTAATGCTCCTAATCGCATGAGCATAAACTGCATGATGCTTTTGGCTCATATGAAATAAAGTTGTTAAAAAAAAATATACTACTCTTGGCTTGCATGAGTATAAACTGTGAATGGCTAAATAAATCAATAAACCAAATGTGTTTTACAATAAGAGTATTTTTGCTTCGAACTATAATATTTATTTCATAAATAAAGTGTTTGCTAAAGCAATTATTTTATAACAAAGTATTTGGTTTCGAGCTGCATTTCATGAAAATAAAATAAAAAATGAAATAAAGTAATAATAAATAAATAAATCATGGAAACCATGATAAACTCTGGATCTCACCTTGTTCAACCTTCAAAAACTGCTCCAACTTGTTGGCGACTTCAATATCCTCGCTTCTTATCACCTCAGCTGCTTCTATCGTAGCTTGTTCATCCCTTAAAATGGAAAAAATGGCTCGCCTTTCAACTACTTCAGCTTCAACAACATTGAGTGTAGTCTCTAGTTATTGTGATTGTTCATCTAAATATTCCAACGCCTGTAACAATTTTGCCTTCTTTGCTGCAAGGCTACCCAAATCAGACTTCAACAAGTGAACCTGCTCAACTCCTTCATTCTCAAGAGCTAGAGCATGATTGACACGTTGACATCCACCAAACGCTGATCCTGTAGCTCTAAAGTCATCCCTTGAGCAAACGCTGATTTCATAGAGATGCACGTAATAACATTTTGTACGTACTTCTCAATCTGGCTTTGCAATGGAGAATAGTCTACCTGAAGCTTTGAGAGCTCATCATAAAGCTCTTGGAGCTTTGGGCCCAATGCTGGAATTTTCTGAATTGGAGTTTTGCTCAATAAACCTTTAACATGGTTATCAAGTATTGAAGTTACTGAGCGGCAAGCATTAAAGATCATGCTTCTTATATCAATAATAGACGCCATAGAAGGTGCAATTTGACTCATGTAGGAGCAACAGGTAAGGAAGAAGTTTGGACAATTGGAGTTAGGTCCACTGAGAGACAACTCTTACGACCAATCATTAAATCAAAGGTTGATGGCCCATGAATTGATGCTTCATTATCTGAGAACTCATTAAGAAGTCTCATATCCTCATTTCCAGATGCCAAATCAAAGTCATCATTTGGCAACTGTCAAAACAAGCTAAAGAGGAGTCAAATATATATATATATACTGAGGCATAATAAATTGAAATGATAAATGAAAGATTCTATCATTACTGGTACAATATCGGTAGCCAATGGTTGAGAAGTGCTAGGAACATCGATCAAAAATTGACTCCACATCATTAAAAGTAGTGGTGTTCCTTCCAACGATGCCAGTACTAGATTTTCTCCCTAAGTGAGGCCAATTATGATCACCGTGGCTATGGTCCTCGTCTGCTACTCCACCAAGGGTCCCATCAACACTTCCACGAACCATTTCGTTGGTTTTGGGATTAGAATTTTGCTTAGCAACTGTATTTTTCTTCGCTTTAACCATCTCTTGATTTGGTGATGCCGAACATTTTCTTCTTGGGATAGAATTTTCTTTGTTGGAGAAATAGCCTACATAAAATGAGGACCACCACTCCAAATAAGCCTTGGTAGTGGAACGAGATGGGAAATCAAAATGCGCTAGTAACCTCAATACAGAATGGGTACCATCACGAACACAAGAATCCCAATGCTAAATAATGTTATGTAAACTACCATCCCGAAGATCAACCCTAAGTTCACCCGGGATGGCTTGAATAAAACCAAATTGTTTGCTAAACCTATGAGGATTGTATGGTTCAATGACCATAGCGGGCGAACTTCGCAAAGTCAAATAGCTCAAGCAGATGCTGATGAAATACTCCAAGTCTGAGTTAGAAAGATGACCGTTATCAACCAATTCCTTGGGATTGCCCTCGCTATACACCAAACGATGAAATGTCATATTGTAGACGCGCTCCCGGGAACTCTCCAACATCCGCGTGGGCCTGCGAAAGGGGCGCGAATCTCGTTTTGTTCCGAGCTACTATAGTTCGGACTCAAATGTCACGGTTCTAAATCTAATCTCACAATGTGCGATATGAGACCAATAAATCACCAAAGAGTCCAAATCCGGCAAATCGTTTTGGAAAATTGATTTTTATAAAGAAGTGCCAAACATGGACCTTTGCGGAATCTGATCGCCACCTAAATATTTTATTTTGGGGAGAATTTAGGAAACCCTGACTCGTGCCTAAGGCCACGTGTCCGTCATCACCAAAGTTGCCTCGGCTCGAGAACTTGGGTACAAGAGGGGAAGGTCATGCAATGAGCACCCCCGCTCGCCCGATCAATGATCGGCCTGTACTAAGCATGATATTTTGTTTTTGAAAACACATGTGCCCTTATTCCGGTTAATTAGCTAATCTTTACTATGTGATGCACACAGCATACAAGTATAGATTAAATCGCCTAATTTGGAACAAAACATTGCATATTCGTTTGTGAAAATGGTTTGAAGTTGCTACTCGCAAGTAGGCTAAATTCAGGATTCAATGATTTGTTCCAATTCAAGTAATCCAACCTTCACCCACAGGTATTCAGGCAGTTATATCAAGTAAGCAGTTAGCCTCATGGCAAGCATGCTAATATGGCAACATTAACACACATGCAGTATGCTAAAGCATAAACACTCATAGTGTACTCCGAGCAAAAACAAAGAACTAGTTAGAAATCATGCATGATCCTAGTTCATGTTAAGATGGCTAATACAACACATGCAAGAATGCAACTTAGATAGGCTCGGCTATCCTAATCATGTCATGTGAAATGCAACTTGCTACATGTATTCAAATTGGAATCGAAATACAATGTTGTTAGTATGATGCGCCAAGCCCGGTGCATGCAAAACAGATGAATGGATGCACACATGCAAAGCAGAAGGTATGCTAATCGAAATATGCCCTAATACTAACCATCATAAGCGGTTAAGTAAAAGGGAGAAAGAAATAGGGATTGGAAGACATGCATCACACACACGCACGCTTATTACAACAGTTGGCCCTCTGGAGGGAGAGTCCGAATAAAGAGCTAACTAGCTAATCTAAGCTAATTAAACTACCTATTACATCACAAACTAATTAACTAATCCTAGTTAACTAATTATTACAAAACAAATTGAAATATCTAAATGCATTAACTATTAAAGTATAAAATGAAGTATAAGCTAGCTATTTAAGCATGGCAGCTAAGGAAAGCAATAAAGCAGGAGCCTCGAGGCGAGGAGTTTATGCATGCTCGGTCACTTCGTTCGGAAATCCAACGCGATGCCTGGAGAGTCAAATCCCAACCTCACACCCCATTTTAGACCAAAGATATTTTGGATGGTTTTGTAGACCTTAAAGCCCTCTCTTTCAAAATATTTTTGAAATAAAGCTTCTACAATGCTCTGAGGCTCGCATTTTGTCAAATGTTGCACTTTTCGGTAAACCGAGCAAGAACAAAGTGGAAATGAATGAAAGAGAGATGAAATCTTTGAAAAATCTTTCAAAACACCTTGGTTAGGGGTTTGGAGTTGAAGAAAATAAGAGAAGAGGGAAAAAAACCCTGTTGGGGGAGAAAATGGGCATGAACCGTTAAGAGAGAGTCGAGCAGCCCTCGCTGAATCGAGCCTATTCATTTACATACTTGGATTTCAGCTATGAGGCCACCACCGTTGGAAAGCTTACTTCCGGGGCTTCATTTCACACTCAAGAATCTCCTAAAGCCAAGTCCGGACGGGGGAGATATGGTTGGTTGAAGTAGGGCATCAATCTGTTTGGACCGAAACTGCGTGGCTTCACCAAAACAGGCATAACTTTCTGCACAGTTGGAATTTTAATGCAAGGCTGGTGCCATTGGAAAGAGAATTTCTGGGGCTTCAATTTGGACACTTGGCAGCCACTTTTTGGCCTTGGCAGCTACCTGCCGACCACTTTTCATTCCGGGAGACCACTTTTTGTCTTGAAAAACCAGAAAAAGTGGTCGGCCGACTAGAAAAAGTAGCAGGCCGACCACCTTTTCTGATCAGCAGCCTTCCTGCAGATTTTGCAGAGTCTGTGGATACCAGCTGTGCCAGCTGAAGGGCACAAACTGTATCCTCCATACTTTCGTATGGAGGGATTATATCCAAGTTTTAGCTTCTTGAGGAATCTTTAACTTTGCTCCTCTATAAGATAGGCTCTCCCTCTCGATTCCGCAGGTTCAGAAAAGTTCCTAAGGCACAAACACATATCTCTCACTATATCTCTATATTTTGAGCCAAAAGTCTGTATTGTTCTTGACCTTTAACACCCCAACTCTTAACCATACATCCTTACCATTGAACTGAGGTTCCTAGAGGTTATTTTTGGAGGTTAAAAGGGTGGTTTTTGGCTAAGGATCTTGCTGGTTTTGCTGAGCTTCAAGGATAATCTCTTTTCTCTCTTTTTAAGCTTTGTCTTGATCACTCTCTTAGCCATACTTGCATGCTTATTTGAGCTTTGTTGTCAACTAAAAAAAGCTCCATATTTAAGTGTTTTTCATGTTTGTTTAAGGCCCTTTTGGTGCTGAGGGTCATCTTCCCTCTTGCATGCCCTATTTGGCCTTGTTTTGTACCATGCCATAAGGCCTTTGAGTTAATCCTTGCATGGCCTTTTAGCCACTGAAATCCAGTGGATTTTCAGTGGTTGGCATGTGGTTTTGAGGCCCTAAATCAGAGAGGGGTGACCCTCTCTCTTTTGGTCTTGTTTGCTTGCATTTTTGGCCTATAAAACGAGCATATGTTTTCATACTTTCAAGGCTTGGTTCAGGCACTTTTTGGTGACTTTTAGGGCCTTTCTTGACTCTTTCTATGACTGGTTTGATCACCTTCGGTTTGCCTCTTGCATGTGTAGAGTAATCCCTTTTGTGGCTTATCAAAGTAGCATGTCATTATCGCATGTATTGGTCATATTTCAGTGGTTTTTTGGTCATCATTTGGCATGCCATGACTCTATTTTTAGCTGGTTTGGTAGCCTCTCACATGCTTCAAATACTTGTAGTGTAAATCATGTTTACTAGCTTAGAATGCATGATGTTTCGGCCCTCTATTCTAGCATATTTTGGCCATGCTCCAACCTGGTTTTGTTCATATTTTGGGCTGCCATAGTTCTATTTTAAGGCCTCTCGGTCAAAAGATGCTTGCCATGCATGCTTGTAGTGTAATAGCCTTGACTAGCTTCGAGTTTTGAAGTCCCTTGCATGCTTAACTTGAGGTATTTTCATGTTTTGGCACCATTGAGCATGATATTTCAAAGCATATAGGGCTGTCACACTTTCATGTTTTCCACTCTTTAAGTGCCCTTGAGAGTTGTGCTTTTATACCCTATTTTGTGAGCCACTGCATGAGCTTCATTTTTGTGCCTTTCAAGCCATCATCCCAACTCATTTTGCTACTGTTTTGGGCCTACATAGGGTCTTTTTGGAGTTGGTTTGGCCATTTGAACATTGCCTTGCATGCCTATAGTGTAATACACTTCACTAGTTTCGATGCTTGAGCCATTCAACATGCATTACATGAGTTGTTTGCATAATTCGAAGCCATTTTTTATGCCATTTCAGAGCTGAAACATGTGTCATTGCACTCCATATTTCATCCTTTCAATGCTTTTGGAAAGTTGTGTTTTGTGCCTTAGACTTGGGGCCGTTGCATTGTGCATGATCGTATGTGTTTTGATGCTTTATTTCCATCATCTAATGGCCACTGATTTGGGTGTGGCTGAGGCCCATCCATTTTGGTTTAAGTCCATTTTGCATTGAGTATGCCATTATAGTTCATAGCATTGAGTATGCCATGTTGTCGCATGATTGATCATTGCATTGTGCATGCCTTATTCATCTCGTTGTGTATATTAGTTTCTACGTGCATTGTATATGCTAAGTGTCATGTGCATTGAGTATGCCATTGTTAGTTCATAGCATTGTGTATGCTAGTTGCATGTTTGCATGTTATCCCTTGCATGTTTGCATGACTTAGTTGCATTGCATTAAGATTGTATGCTAGAGTTGCATTGGTGCATGCCTTGTTTGTTGCATCGTGTTTGGAATAAGGGTTAGTCCAAACACGGGGAACGAGGGACGTTTCATGCTTGAAATGATGAAACGTGCCTCGATTCCCGGTCGCCGACACTCTTGACTACCCATGACGGAGTTGTTGGCTTTAGGTGCTTGTATGTGCATTCATTTCACATTGAGTCGTGCAATTCGACTCCTCGGCCATCATGCATCGAGATGCGTGATTGGTGGCCCGAGGGTCAAGGACTACACTCCCTTGAGCTTATGCAATGATGGGGAGAGTGGTCGTGCACACATGCGTTGCGAATACTTTGCCATCCCTCTCTCTTGCCTTCTGTTGCAGAAAACCAAAAACCAGGGCAGAAACTGGTCGGCCGACCAGATTTAGTGGCTGGCCGACCACTTTTTCTGGTTTTTCACCACAAAAGTGGTTGGTAGGTGGTCTCCAAGGCCAATAACTGGTCGGCAGCCTTCCCACAGATTCCCAGGGTGGAGTTTCAGCCTTCTGGAGCTTTGTGCAGTGTTCTGAGGTCAATTGCAAACAGAGGCAAGTCGGGGCGTCACGAGGGATTTCCGAACAAGGCAATTCAAGCATGCATGCATCCTTTGTCATTCAAAGCAGAGTTGGGGTAGCCCACATTCATTTAGTTTGCATGCTCATTTAGATTGCTTACTTAGTTAATGTTGTGTAATATGTAGTTGTAACTTGTTATTCATTTCATCGTGTAATAACTAGTTTAATTAGATTAGCTTAGATTAGCTAGCTGGTTCTGTATTATTTATTCGGACCATCTGTCGAGAGGGCAAATTTTGTAATAAGTGTGCGTGTGTGTGATGCATGTCTTCTAACCCCCACTTCTTTCTCCTTTTTTATTTACCAGCTTACGCTGGTTAGTTTTAGGACATGTTTCAATTAGCATCCTTATGCTCGCATGTTTGCATCCATTCATCTGTCTTGCATGCACCGTGCCCGGCGCATCATACTAACTACATCGTATTTCAATTCTAAGTTGAATGCGTGTCATCTGTAGCATCTCATATGCCATCTTAGAATAGTCGAGCCTATCTTAGTTGCATTTTGCATGTGTTGCATTAGCCATCTTAAACATGAACTAGGATCATGCATTGATTTCTAACATAGCTTTTGTTTTGGCTTGGAGTACTTGGTAAGTGTTTATGCTTTAGCATCCTTGTATGTCTGTGAGTGACTGCCATGATAGCATGCTTACCATGAGGCTATTTGCTTATGTGATATAACTGCCTGAATGCCTGTGGGTGAAGGTTGGATTCCTTGAATTGGAACAATTCATTGATTGCGAGTTTTAAGCCCACTTGAGAGTGGCAAATCATCATATTTTCTAAGCCCACTTGAGGGCGGCAAAATCCGCATTTTAGCCTACTTACGAGTAGCAAACCGCTTTAAAAAAAAAACATGAGATGTTTTGTTCCGAATTAGGCGATCCAGTCTATACTTGTATGCTGTGCGCATCACATAGTAATTCTAGGCTAATAACCGGAATAAGAGCACATGTGTTTTCAAAAACAAGATATCATGTTAGTAAAGGCCGATCTTTGATCGGGCGAGCAGGGGTGCTCATTGCATGACCTTTCCCTCTCGTACCCAAGTTCCCGAGCCGGGACAACTTTGGTGATGACGGACACGTGGCCTTAGGCACGAGTCAGGGTTTCCTAAATTTTTCAAAAATAAAATATTTAGGGGGGACTCTGTATCTGGCAAAACAGTCCATGTTTAGCACTTCTTTCTATAAATCAGTTTTTCAAAATGATTTGCCGGATTTGGACTCTTTGGTGATTTATCAATCTCGCATTGCACTTTGCAAGATCAGATTAAGAACCGTGACATTAAGTCCGAACTGTAGTGAGCCTAATGAACAAAACAGGATTTTCTCGGGACGTTTGGGCGCATCTACAGTTTCTGGCGACTCTGCTGGGGATTTAGGGAACTTGACTCGAACTTATGATATCCTGTTTTGACTACACTTGTGTTTCTTTGCATTGCATGTGCATTGGTGCAGCTAGGACGCAGTGTTTGCCGTTTGCTATTCCTGAACGATTTGCCAGAGGCTCGCTTTGAGAAGCGTGCCATAAGGCTGATTAGTTACGGGCTCTGCCACGATGGAAACACAAACCCCAGTTTTTACCAGGGCACCCTTTTTGACCATTCGACCTAGTGCATATTCGGAATCCATTGTGACTATTCCAAACTAGGACAGGTTGCTTACCAGATTATAGGTTGTTTGAAACCGCTATGTGCATAGTGAAACCCTAGCTCCTGACAAAATAGGACACGGAAACCCTATCCCAACATAGGGGTGTTTTGGTTCTCACTTGCTTGCTATGTGCTTTTAGAGTGTGTCTCTATAGGAATGCATGTATCAGTTCACAAGTCTGCGTATCAAGCATGTGGGCATTAGTATCAGTATTTGGGAATCAGTTATATCCGCGGGTATCAGATTCAATGTTGGGGTAGTAATTTGGGGAACAGTGATCAGCGGTCGAATACAATTATTCAGCTATGTTTATGTCTGTTCTGGTGAAATTGGGCTGAGATGCTGCCTATTTTCTCTTTCAGTTCAGAGATTCGATTTAGAGCAACCAGTGTTCTCCTTCGCTGAGGCAAGGTAGAAAGGGGCCAGTCCAGGCTCACCAGTTCGTCAGATCCGTCAGCCACCAGTCACATCACCTGTGTTCTATTTAACAGACTCATGATGACACAAAATTCAGAAGAAATTATGGTCATGGCAGCGGCACTAAACTAGGGAATCACCATGCAGGGTGAAACTGATGTTGAAATTCAGCACCCGCCTAGGTCACCGGCCGCACATCCAATCTGGGAACCCCAATTATTTCAAACCCGTGAGCCCACCACTTTTGAGCTGATGGGAATGATTGGCGATCTACAGAGATCTGTGGCTGATTTAGTCTACGGATGTCGGCTCCGCCACCGACTGCATCGTATGCCAGGAATTTCATACCGGAGGAGGCCCCGCTATTGGGGCGAATTGTAATTGAACTCAGCCAGCTTGAAACCATCCCAAGTTTCAGCAATGACATGTCGACAACAACCGAGTTTCGCTCTGATGTAGCAACCCAAACCTTCGACCGAGCTGAGGCAAGTGATAAGAACAAGATGGGGGTAGACACTGATCCCTATGAACAACTTCTACAGGTTATTGAGGCTTTGAAAGCCAGGGGATTGAACAAATAGCAGGTGCTCGCTGTTGTTGCAAAAACTATGAATGACACTTTCCCCACTCAGACTGAGGGCAGTTCAAGCCAAGGGGAGAACCAGGAGAAGGGCCGTCATAGTGGAAACGATCCTGTTAGATCTAATCCTGCACCCGGAAAAGATCAGAAAACCAAGTCAGCACCTGCTCACCCTTTTGCTAGTGCGTCCAGCAAAAATCCACAAACCTCGAAGTATCTACCCCGAGGTCGTAAGGTCTTCCATGCCCTCTACATGCCTTTGTTCAGGGCGCTTCAAATTCTTGTTGAAAAGGGGCATCTCAAACCCCTTGAGCCTCGGCCTCTCCTTAGTCGTCTTCCATCTAGTCATGACGCTACCTAGGACTGTGCGTACCATCAACAAGCCGGTCATACCACTGACAACTGCTTCCGTCTTCGCCATGAAGTGCAGGATTTGTTTGATAACGGGGTTGTCCTCCCACCTAGCTCAGCAAAGTCCATCGTCACTGGGTCAGTGAACCTGGAGGATAATGTGATGTAATCAAGGGTGAAACCACCTACGGGCGGCACTCAGTTTACTTTAGATGTGGCGTATGGCACACACTGTTTTGAGCATTTGCGAATGTTGGTTTTTGTACTTTCTGACTTGGGTATTGGGTCAGTCTTATTTTTTTTATTATTGAGTCAGTCTTTTTGAACTGAGTCAGTTGGGTCTGTCTTGTTGTATTGAGTCAGTCCTGTTTTGTTAGAGTCAGGTGATTTCGGGGGTGTTACCTCGGGCATCACCTACTTGTTTTGGTGTTTGCTTTTTACACTCTTTTGAGTCTGTTTTTGCCGTGGAGCTCGTTACGCCAAAAGTTCTGAATGAAACAACGGTGATTTTCACGCTTTTGTGTTTATTTCTGCATTGCACCAGTTGTACCAGAAATTCTAAATGAGATAGCAGTATTTGACTAGAAGCTGTGTCTTTTCTGTGCCTTGAATTCATTGCTTCGACCTAAGTTTTTCAAAACCTTTTTTTGAACATTGTGATAAAAACGAAGAGGAAAGAATTCCTCGGGATTTGCAAAATTTGACCAATTGAGGGAAAGAGAGGCGTGCTAAGCCCTTAATGAATGAGATCATGTTTGTTAAGGTGAGTACTTAGAAGGATCCTGGCTTGATCCAAATTAGTTCCGCACTATCTTCAGCGCGAGCAACTAGTAGCTTTCTTAAAAAATTTCAAAAAATGTTTTGCGCAGTCCTGCGAAGACCTGTGTGGAATTGCTCTTGAGATTGTGCAGCTTAGGATCGCTCTCAGCCCCGAGACTCGACCCCTCACTTTCAAACCTTGAACTTGAATTCAGAATGTTCAATGATCAACTACAATGTGAGGCCTGTGTGGCCAGATTTGAAACAGCCCGTGAACTAGGATCAAGAAGATCAGATGTCGTCAAAAGAAGCTTGCAAAGCTAGATCAGAAGCACCCCTCGAGCTAGGGACAAAAATGTCAAAGGTGCTCGAAGAGTCAAAAAAAAAATTGGGATGTTTCTCAAGCTAACAAAGATCAGCAAGAATGCCAAATCCCAGAAGGAAGGAAAGAAGAAAGTATTGCTGAAGGATAACCGAGTTCCTATCCACAACACTAGGGGCAAATTTAGCCCCCTATTGGATGGACTCCTGCATCGTCAGCGAACAGCAGCCATTCTCCTGGATTCAGATGACTTCAGGATCTCAAAACCATTTGATATGGACAAAGCTACACTTTCACCCTTGAGAGGCTCGCTGGGCCGAAAACCCGAAAGGGCGACCCAGGCAAAAGTTAGAGCAAGAAAAAGAACAAAAAGAACAAAAAAAAAAGAAAAAAGAAAAATGCAAAGAATAAAAAAAAAAAAAAAAAAGAAGAAAAATGAAGAAAATGAAAAGAAAAGATGAAAAAGAAAAAACAAGAAAAGAAATTGAAAAGAAAAGACGAACAAAGCTCGCAAGGTTGAAAACCCAGAAAGGACGGCCTTGGCAAAAGTTAGAGCGCAAAAGGAGAGGTTAATACCTGAGTGTACCTTACCTCCGAACTACGTAAGGCTTGATTCCCATCTTTGGGATATGTAGGCAACTTCATTCTGAAGTCCAGCCATAAAACACTTCAAATTTAACTGTGTCCATGTGATGGTTCTGGTCATCTTTGTCTTCTCTGTATCCAAGAATTTGGTTGTAATTGTCACTGTGAGAACTGGTTACCACGTGCTGCGGCGCTATTCAGACTAGGGGCAACTTTCCGTTGCCGTGCAGTGCTGTGGTGCTATTCAGACTAGGGGCAACTTTCAAATGCCATGCAATGCCGTTCAGACAAGGGGCAATTCTCCATTATTTTGGATTTGAGGTTCTGCATCTCAAGAGTAAATCCTGCGTTGGTCGAGCAGTGGCCATTTGCAAAAATAGTTTTTGAGAATTTTTAATGAGGTTGACTAATTCTCTCGAAAATTATTCCATTTTTCTAAAACTGGATCATTTCTTTGACCCAAAAAAAGAAAATTTTCAGTGCTCATAGCTTGACTTGCATGATTTCAAATCAAAAAGTTGAACAAGTATGTTAATCTAACTCTCATATTGGTCAAAATTGTTTTAGTAGAAACCAAAACCAAAAATGGTCAAAATAATGAACTAGGGGCACAGCTAAGTCAGGCTTCCTGTCTTTTCCCCGTTGTCAATGCATTTGCCAGAAAGGGCACCATACTTGCCGGAAAGGGTACCCTATTCGCCAAGAAGGGCATAACGAAAGCTAATAGAAAAGGACTGAAAGCTCTCATATCCTCCGAGCAGCGAGGTATCAAGCCAAGTGCGAAGCACGAACTAGAATGGAGTAAGGTATTCCACTCCCTCATCTGGACATATCTGATCACGTCCAAACTCCCCAGCAGAGCATCGTCAACCGATGTCAATTACAGATCTGCTGCGTGTCTAGTCGCATTACAACCCCTATGTGGGAGAAACTCACTGTTTTGAACAAGAATGAGAATCTGGTAGAATACCAGGGGCAAGAATCCACAACTTCCTGCTTACCCATCAACCACCAAGGGGAGGGATAAAAAAATGAGAGACTGAAGAATAGAGAGATGTGCGCTGAGAAAAAAAGTGAGGAATAGGGCTTTTTCAGAAAAACAGAGCCTGAGGGCCAAGTGATGTGAGAATCATAAATAAGAAATGGTGGGAAACAATACCCGGAGAAACTGGCTCGTTGTGCACTAAGAGGTCTCTTGCCATTGGAACACGTCTGTGTGTCGCGTCAGTCGTTTTGTTTGTCTCGATTCTTGTTTTGAGTCGTTTCGGGTGTCTATAGATATGTTTAGGTTGTCTTACCTTGTCTTTCTCTTTGTTGTTGAGTCGTGGTATGCTGTGTTTAGTCGTAGGCTCAATACCCGGTTGAGAACTTATTCTCACTCTCAATTTCAAAAAATCATTTTGTGCTTAGAGTGCCGTGTCGTTCTCCACATTTGTGCAAAACAAGATTTTGTTCATTTAAAAACCACAGGGTTCAATCCGGGTCATGTGGGAACAGTAAAACCAGGACCTATCTGAAGCTATATAGGTTCTAGACTTCGAAGCAAAAGAAAAAAGAGAAAATGTCGGGCATCTGAGTTTGTTTCTACTTCTGCAAGTTCCGTCATCGCATCCTGTATGTTCAGAATGAGCTGTGTGTTCAAAATTAAAAGAATACTATGTTATGAGCCGTGTGTTCAGATCGAGCAGTGTTGTGCTATGAGCGGCATGTTCAAAATTGAAATATGTGAGCTGCGTGTTAAAAATGAAGTGAATAAGCTGTGTGTTCAGAAATGAAAATTTATGAGCTGCGTGTTTGTAGACACCCCATTTTTGACCGACCTTAAGACTCAGACGTCACCGATTGAGCGTTTGGTGATGTTGCATATCGCGCTCGTTCCGAAGTTTCAGAATCTCGGCTGCGAGCCTTGTCTCTGAACTTCCGGACTCTTTTGTTCTTTGCCTCAATTTATGAACCAGACCCCGTTTTCTTTGTTTTCTCTTCCTGAAGGGAGGGAGATGTCTTGTAGATCATCTCTCAATGGCCGTAGGGTACGTTTCGCGGTCGTAGGCCATTTTTCCCGTTTCGGAGCCCGGTTCTCGGTTTTCGGGACCGTCGGCCGTGTGCCTCGGTTCGGGACCGCTTAACCACCTCCGTTTGCTCCGGTTTTTGGCACACATCTTATTTACTCCCTCTTGAGGAACACTGTGGCTTGAGAGACCAACTTCGTGGTCGAACACCACCTCCGATGCTTAACAGTCAGTATTCGGGGCCCCGGGCTACGTGTTTCGGCCCCCGAACCTTCAATTTACATCGGTTTGAGTTCATTTTTGGTAGGGACCTTATTTTCATTGTTATGAAGGTCATAGAAGGGTGGGAGGCTAGCAATTGTTCTGAAAGCCAGCTTTATTTCTTCATCGCTCCCCGTCGCCCGTTTTTCTTGCTAGAAAGCTGATGTTGACCACCCCCGGGCCACTTTTTTTGGGCCATCAACCACATATTTGTGTTGTACACACCTGGGAGGCCACCAATATGTCATGGCCGGCCAGCAATTGTTCCTGACCCTTTTGAACCCCTTTGAAAAGTTAGATTTTCTCTCTTCTAGTTCACTTTTTCTGGGTTTTCACCACATAGCTGTGTTGTGCACACATAGGAGGCCACCAATATGGGTGGCCAGCCAGCTTTCTCTGATTGACCCTTTTGACCCTGGCCAATCGGCCAGGGGAGGTGGCCGGCCAGCCACTTGAACTCTCTGAACCTAGCTGGCCATGTTCCTCACAGCTGGTTCCTTACAGCGACACCCTCTTTTCCCCCCCCCCCCCAGATTCTGTATCCGAGGGGGGGACTTTTGGGGCGGAAATTTGAATTTCATTTTCCCCCCTTTTCTCCACTCCTTTTCCTATATAACCAGCACCCCCAACTGCATTTTAGGGGGTTACAAAATTTGTTTTAAGGCTCTTGCATTCAATCTCTCTCTCTCTCTACTCCAAGCATCAAAACCCCTTAAGTCCTACACCATTTTACACTACAACTCATAGCACCACACCTCCAACATCCATTCCAGCAACTTGAGGCTATCTTCTAGAGGTTAAGAGCTCCCAAACCTGGTCCAAAAGCTGTTGAAGCTTGGTTCTACAAGGGTGAGTCCCATTTTCCCTCTTTCTTGCCTTATTTTGCATGTTATTTTAGCCTTTGTTACAAGCATTTTTGGGCTCCGACCCAAACTGTAAATAGTCATATTTTGAGCTCCTTTTCATGTTTAATCAAGGACCTCTTGTTGTTTGAGGTCTCCTACTATCACTTGCCTCTTTAACTCTCTTTTAGGCCTATTTTTGCATAGTATTTTAGGCTTATTTGTGAGTTGTTTTGGACTTGGTCATAAACTGTAAAATATCTTGTTTTGAGCACTCTTCAACATTGTGGAAGGGCGCTCCTCTATTTGAGGCCAGAAGCAACCACTTGTCTCTTTATCCCTCTTTTAGGCCTTTTTCTTGCATGATAGTTTAGCCTCACTTGTGTTTATTTTTGTGGCTTGATGTAAACTGTAAAGTGCCTTGTTTTGAGCCTCTCTTCAACTTTTTTGAAGGGCTCCTTGACATTTGGGGCTGGCTTCTGTCCCTTATCTCTATTTTCTTGTTTAGGGCCATTATTGTGTGATAGATTAGCCCTATTTGTGCTCATTTTTGAGACTTCTTGTAAACTGGAAAAAGGCTTTTTTTGGCATCATATTCATGTTTTATTAAAGGCATTTTCTTATTTGAGGTCACATGCTTCCTTGAATGCTAGATTGTCACTTGTTTTGAGCCTTACACCTTAGCTCCAATGGCATGCTTTGTTTGGCCTTCTAGCCACTGGAATCTAGTGGATTTCCAGTGGCTTTGATGCTATTTTGAGCCTCCAAATCAGAGGGGGGTGACCCCCTCTCACCTTGACTTGTTTGATGGCCATTTTGGCTTTTTAAAGGGACCCCTCTTTACATGTTTTAAAGTCACATTTTAGGGTCAATTTGGTGAGTTTTAAGACTATCATATTTGATTTTCAAAGTTGATTTGGGGATGCCACATGTCCATCTTGTATGTGCTTAAGAACCCCTTTGTATGCCCTCTAAAGGAGCCCCTCATTTGTGCATGTGTTGGCTGCATTTAAACGATTATTTGGGCATATTTTAGCATGTTTTGTTCACTGATTTTTTCTGGTTTGGTGAGATTCCATGTGCTCCATATACTTTCCATGTAAACCATGTTCGCCAGTCAAAATTGAATGCTAATTTAAGCCATCTTACTAGCACTTTTTGGCCACACTTTAAACTGGAAAAGTTCATGTTTTGGGACTGCCTTGACTCTGTCTTCATGCTTAATGTTCAAATAATGCATCCTTTGTATAGCTATAAGTCATTCCATGTGCCTAGTTTTGAGTTTTGGGGTTCATCTCATGCATCAGGTGCCATATTACCATGCTTCGGGGCTGTTTAGCATCATGTTTTAGTGCTGAAATTTGCTTGTTTGTATGCCATATTCCATGCCTTGCCATGCTTTGGTAGAGTGACATTCGTGCCTTAGGATCGGTCCTCGATTTGCGTGCATGTGTGCACGCATCTCGAGTGTCTCATTTCCATCTCATGGCTACTGATGTGAGTGCGGCTAAGGTCCACTCACGTTGGTGTAATTCCATCGTGCATTGCGTATGCCATTTCATTTCATAACATTGCGTATGCTAGGTTGTATGTTAGAGCATCGTGTATGCCATGTTACCTCGTGCATCGTGTATGCCATTTCATAGCATTGTGCATGTTAGGTTGTATCTTAGTTGCATTTCATGCATGTCATGCATATTGCATTGTGCTTGGGGTAGGAGTTAGCCTGAGCACGGGAAACGAGGTACGTTTCATACTCCGAGTGACGGAATGTATCTCAATTCCCTAGTCGCCGACACTCTGGATTACTTATGATGGAGTTTAGGTTTTGTTGTGTTTTCATGTGCATTCATTTCATATTGAGTTGTGCAATTCGACTCGTCGGCCATCGTGCATCGAGATGCGTGATTGGTGGCACGAGGATCGAGGCATGCATACATATGTGAAAATACATTGCTATGCCCCTTTCCAGCTCTCTGTTGCAGCAAATGGAAAACCGGCAATCCCTTTTGGAGCTTCGCGCGACATCCCGAGCTTAATTGCAAACAGAGGCTAATTGGGACATCGCAGTGGATTTCCGCGCCAAGTAACCCGAACATGCATCATTCATCATCCGGAGCAGAGTCGAGGTAGTCCCTGGCTTGCATGCCAATTTATTGCTTTCCTAGATAAATTTGTTAATTAATTAGGATTTTGTAATCATTCGGACTGTACTATTCATTGGGACTGTATATTATTTATTCGGACCCTCCGAGTGAGGGCAAAATTGTAATAAGTGTGCGTGCGTGTGATGTATGTCTTCCAACCCCACGTCTTTCTCCCTTTTATTTACCAGCTTATGATGGTTAGATTAGGGCATGTTTCAATTAGCATACAGTATGATAGCATGTTTGCATTCATTCATCTGTTTTACATGCACCGGGCTCGGCGCATCATACTCACTGTATTGTATTTCAATTCCAAGTTGAATACGTGTTAGCTGTAACATTCCATATGCCATGTTTAGAATAGCCGAGCCTATCGTAGTTGCATTTTTGCATGTGTTGCATTAGGCATTTCTGTATAATTAGGGTCATGCATGGATTTCTAATTAGCTTCTATTTTGGCTTGGAGTACTCGGTAAGTTTTACGCTTTAGCATCCTTGCATGTGTGTGAGTGACTGCCATGATAGCATGCTTACCATGAGGCTATTTGCTTATGTGATATAACTGCCTAAATGCCTGTGGGTGAAGGTTGGGTTATTTGGATTAGAACAAATCATCAACTGTGATTTTTAAGCCCACTAGATAGTGGCAAAACCATCTTTTCTAAGCCCACCTGAGGGTGACAAAATCTGTATTTTGAGACTACCTGTGGGTAGCAAACCATCTTTCAAAAACAAACATGAAATGTTTTGTTCCAATTCAGGCGATCCAGTCTATACTTGTATGCTGTGCGCATCACATAGTAATTCTAGGCTAATAACTGGAATAAGAACACATAATGTTTTGAAAACTAAATATCATGGTTAGTAGAGTCCGATCTTTGATCGGGCGAGCGAAGGTGCTCACGAAGTGACCTTCCCCAATCATACCCAAGTTCCCGAGCCGAGGCAACTTTGGTGATGACGGACACGTGGCCTTAGGCAAACGAGTCAGGGTTTCCTAAATTCCCCCAAAATAAAATATTTAGGTGGCGACTCTGTATCTGGCAAAGTAGTCCATGTTTGGCACTTCTTTCAAAAATCTGTTTTCTCAAAACGATTTGCCGGATTTGGACTCTTTGGTTCAGATTACGAACCGTGACAACATTGAGTCTTGAACTGTAGTGAGCCCAAAATGAACGGAACGGGGGACTCATTCCCTCCCCGGGGCGTTCGGGGACGTCTACAATGTTCAAATTAAGAATGAGTTGCATGCAAATGAAAATGTATAAGCTGCGTGTTCAAAATTGAAATGTGTGAGCTGCGTGTTCAAAATGAAGTGAATGAGCTGTGTGTTCAGAAATTAAAATTTATGAGCTGTGTGTTCAGAATTAAGAATGAGCTGCGTGCAAATGAAAATGTATGAGCTACTTGTTCAGAATTGGAATGTGTGAGATGCGTATTCAAAATGAAGTGAATGAGCTGTGTGCTCAGAAATGAAAATTTATGAGCTGCGTGTTCAAAATTAAGAATGAGCTGCGTGCAAATAAAAATGTATGAGCTTCGTGTTTAGAATTGAAATGTGTGAGCTGCGTGTCCAAAATGAAGTGAATGAGCTGTGTGTTCAGAAATGAAAATTTATGAGCTGCGTGTTCAGAATTAAGAATGAGCTGCGTGCAAATGAAAATGTATGAGCTGCATGTTCAAAATGAAGTGAATGAGCTGTGTGTTCAGAAATGAAAATTTATGAGTTGCGTGTTCAGAATTAAGAATGAGCTGCGTGCAAATGAAAATGTGTGAGTTGCGTGTTCAAAATGAAGTAAATGAGCTGTGTGTTCAGAAATGAAAATTTATGAGCTGCGTGTTCAGAATTAAGAATGAGCTGCGTGCAAATGAAAATGCATGAGCCGCATGTTCAGAATTGAAATGTGTGAGCTGCGTGTTCAAAATGAAGTGAATGAGCTGTGTGTTCAGAAATGAAAATTTATGAGCTGCGTCTTCAAAATTAAGAATGAGCTGCGTGCAAATGAAAATGTATGAGCTGCGTGTTCAGAATTGGAATATGTGAGCTGCGTGTTCAAAATGAAGTGAATGAGCTGTGTGTCCAGAAATGAAAATTTATGAGCTGCGTGTTCAGAATTAAGAATGAGCTGCGTGCAAATGAAAATGTATGAGCTGCGTGTTCAGAATGAAAAAACGTGAGTGGGTGTTCAAAATTGAAAAATGAGCTGTGTGCCCGAAGAATGAGTTGCGTGCCCGAAGAATGAGCTTTGTGCTCGAAAATGAGCTGTGTGCCCGAAGAATGAGCTGCGTGCCCGAAAATGAGCTGTGCGCCCGAAAATGAGCTGTGTGCCCGAAAATGAGATGTGCACCTAAAAATGAGCTGTGTGCCCGAAGAATGAGCCGTGTGCCCGAAAAATGAGCTGTGTGCCCCCAAGATGAGTTGTGTGCCCGAGATCTGCTGTGTGCTCGAAATGGGCTGTGTGTCCAAAATGAGTTGTGTGCCCAAAATGAGCTGTGTGCCTGAATGAGCTGTGTGCCCAAAAGAGCTGTGTGCCCAGATAAACAGAGTTCTGTGTTTCGAGCTGCGTGTCGAATGAACAGAATATTGTGTTGTAAGCCGCGTGCCAAACAAACAAAGTGTTGTGTTATGAGCTATGTGCCAAATGAATGGAATGCTATGTCGTAAGCTGTGTGCCAAGTCTTGCATGGTGCATGCATTTTATCGCGCTATTTTGCACATCGCACTATTTTGTGTAGCTTACCTGCATTGTGCATGCATTTCACTCGCGCTTTCTTGCGCATCGCACTGTTTTGTGCAATTTACATTCACGCTTTCTTGCGCATAGCACTATTTTGTGCAGTTTATCACTCGCGCTTTCTTGCGCATCGCACTATCCTGTGCATTTCATTACAGGCTCTCATCTTGCATAGAAAAGGCTTGTATCTTTTGCATTGAACCTTGCTCGCGCTCTCTTGCCCACCTCACTCGCACTTGTTAGTGCATTGCATCACACTGTCTTGTGCACCTGCATCGCACTGTTTTGTGCACTTTGCATGTTGCACTATCTTGTGCATTCATTCTACCTCGCACTGTCTTGTGCACTCCTCTGGTCCAGAAGACCTTAAATCCTCTGGTCTAGGAGACCTTAAATCCTGCATCTCTACTTCGCACTGTCTTGTGCACTCTCTGGTCTAGGAGACCTTAAATCCTCTAAAGGTGCAATTCCTTTGGTGTTTGTCGTGCCCGAACGACTTCCGGTGGTCTGGTATAGCCACCTGCCTGTGTTTGTGGTGAGTTCCTAGGAGACCAACTGAGATGGTGGAAACTAGAGTCCGAATGGCTCATGCCTAGAACGCAAAGGTTCGGGATTTTTGAGACTAAAGTCTGGTTTAAATACCCAAGGGTATATCCTCGGCTTGAAATCTGTATGGCAGCCCCATAGATTGAGATAGCATGTGTATGCGCCTCAATTCTGGATACTAAACCAACCTAGTCGGTCACCCTGTTGGAGAATAGGGAAAGCTGCGACCATAGTTAGGGAGAAAAGTAGTACCTGCGATTCAACCGAGAAGAAAGGGAAAGTCCCCAGCAGCATGAGGTAGTTCATTGCCAATTGCCCCTATAAGGTACCTTCACTTCCTAACTACTACATCATCTAGTATGTCTATTGCATTGCATATAGAATATGTTGCGTGCCTGTACTGCATATCCATTGTATCGACTACATCCTTTCCATGTTAAACTTAGTCTGGCATGTGCCCATACTTTTCGCGTTAAAGCATGGTTCTGTGATTATGTGTGTGCGCCTATTTCACTAAGAGAATTGTGGTTTGAGGGTGTCGGCACCTTTTCTATATTAGACGTGGTCTGTTTTGTATCTATGCCTTTTCTAGGCAAAATGTGGTTTGGCCGCGCGCCTTATTCACTCCATCCATTGCATCCATTGCATTGTAGTTTGTCGCATTCAGCATGTAGGATCACGATCTTTCCTTGGTAAATCATTCCTCACTTATATCATGCCACCCAATTACTTGTATTCTTTCTACGAAACGCATAGTTCTGTCTCTGCATACACCTATTCCACTAAGAGAGTTGTGGTTAGAGTGCTTCGGCACCTTTTCTATGTTACATGTAGTTTGATTTTGCATCTCCATCCCTTTATGATATTTGTGAGGTTTTGCACTACTTGTGGTTTGATTACTTTGATACATTGCATATCATTTGCATTGTTTCATTACATTGCATTGCATAAATCCTGAATTTCAAACTGGCTTCATGTAGCGTATAAGTCCAATTTTCAAACCGGCTTCGCGTAGCGTATAAGTCCAATTATCAAACCGGCTTCGCGTAACGTATAAGTCCAATTATCAAACCGGCTTCGCGTGGCGTATGAGTCCAATTTTCAAACCGGCTTCGCGTAGCGTGTAAGTCCAATTATCAAACCGACTTCGCGTAGCGTATAAGTCCAATTATCAAACCGGATTCACATGGCCTATAAGTTCAATTTTCAAATCGGTTTCGCGGAGCGTATAAGTCCAATTATCAAAATCTTCCTGCATATCATTTTGCATTCTGCCCCTGAACTACTCTGGTTTGATTCCTTGCAAAGGGATATGTAGGCAGCCTGCGGGCGCAACCACTTATTTATCTGTACTTTTTCTAAGTCTTCGGCCTTGTCAAAAATGGGTCGTCTTTGGGCTTTGACATTCACTCACGTCACTTCTTGACTTCCGAGTTCTGTCAAAGAGGGGCAACTGTAGACATCCCATTTTTGACCACCCTTAAGACTTGGGCGCTACTGATGGTTCACTTGGTGATGAAAGATGTGCAGGCCAAAGGTTCGATTTCTTCGGCAAGAGGAGAGTCAAATCCCAACCTCACACCCCATTTTGGACCAAACATATTTTGGATGGTTTTTAGACCTTAAAGCCCTCTCTTTCAAAATATTTTTGAAATAAAGTTTCTACAATGCTCTGAGGCTCGCATTTTGTCAAATGTTGCACTTTTCGGTAAACCGAGCAAGAACAAAGTGGAAATGAATGAAAGAGAGATGAAATATTTGAAAAATCTTTCAAAACACTTTGGTTAGGGGTTTGGAGTTGAAGAAAAGAAGAGAAGAGGGAAGAAACCCTGTTGGGGGAGAAAATGGGCATGAACCGTTAAGAGAGAGTCGAGCAGCCCTCGTTGAATCGAGCCTATTCATTTGTATACTTGGATTTCAGATATGAGGCCACCACTGTTGGAAAGCTTACTTCCGGGGCTTCATTTTGCACTCAAGAATCTCCTAAAGCCAAGTCCGGACGGGGGAGATATGGTTGGTTGAAGTAGGGCATCAATCCGTTTGGACCGAAACTGCGCGGCTTCACCAAAACAGGCATAACTTTTTGCACAGTTGGAATTTTAATGCAAGGCTGGTGCCATTGGAAAGCTAACTTCTGGAGCTTCAATTTAGACACTTGGTAGTCACTTTTTGGCCTTGGCAGCCACCTGCCGACTACTTTTCATTCTGAAAGACCACTTTTTGTCCTGAAAAACTAGAAAAAATGGTCGGCCGACCAGAAAAAGTAGCAGGCTGACCACCTTTTCTAGTTGGCAGCCTTCCTATAGATTTTGCAGAGTCTGTGAATGCCAGCTATGCCAGCTGGAGGGCACAGACTGTATCCTCCATACATGTGTATGGACGGATTGCATCCAAGTTTTAGCTTCTTGAGGAAGCTTTAACTTTGTTCCTCTATAAGAGAGGCTCTCCCTCTCGATTCCACAGGTTTAGAAAAGTTCCTAAGGCACAAACACATATCTCTCTCTATATCTCTATATTTTGAGCCAAAAGTGTGTATTATTCTTGACCTTTAACACCCCAACTCTTAACCATACATCCTTACCATTGAACTGAGGTTCCTAGAGGTTATTTTTGGAGGTTAAAAGGGTGGTTTTTGGCTAAGGAACTTGCTGGTTTTGTTGAGCTTCAAGGGTAATCTCTTTTCTCTCTTTTTAAGCTTTGTCTTGATCACTCTCTTAGCCATACTTGCATGCTTATTTGAGCTTTGTTGTCAACTGAAAAAAACTCCATATTTAAGTGTTTTTCATGTTTGTTTAAGGCCCTTTTGGTGCTGAGGGTCATCTTCCCTCTTGCATGCCCTATTTGGCCTTGTTTTGTGCCATGCCATAAGGCCTTTGAGTTAATCCTTGCATGGCCTTTTAGCCACTGAAATCCATTGGATTTTTAGTGGTTGCCATGTGGTTTTGAGGCCCTAAATCAGAGAGGGGTGACCCTCTCTCTTTTGGTCTTGTTTGCTTGCATTTTTGACCTATCAAAGGAGCATATGTTTTCATACTTTCAAGGCTTGGTTCAGGCACTTTTTGGTGACTTTTAGGGCTTTCCTTGACTCTTTCTATGACTGGTTTGATCACCTTTGGTTTGCCTCTTGCATGTGTAGAGTAATCCCTTTTGTGGCTTATCAAAGTAGCATGTCATTCTTGCATGTATTGGTCATATTTCAGTGGTTTTTTGGTCATCATTTGGCATGCCATGACTCTATTTTCAGCTGGTTTGGTAGCCTCTCACATGCTTCAAATACTTGTAGTGTAAATCATGTTTACTAGCTTAGAATGCATGATGTTTCGGCCCCCTATTCTAGCATATTTTGGCCATGCTCCAACCTGGTTTTGTTCATATTTTGGGTTGCCTTAGTTCTGTTTTAAGGCCTCTTGGTCAAAAGATGCTTGCCATGCATGCTTGTAGTGTAATAGCCTTGACTAGCTTCGAGTTTTGAAGTCCCTTGCATGCTTAACTTGAGGTATTTTCATGTTTTGGCATCATTGAGCATGATATTTTAGAGCATATAGGGCTGTCACACTTCCATGTTTTCTACTCTTTAAGTGCCCTTGAGAGTTGTGCTTTTATACCCTATTTTGTGAGCCATTGCATGAGCTTCATTTTTGTGCCTTTCAAGCCATCATCCCAACTCATTTTTCTACTGTTTTGGGCCTGCATAGGGTCTGTTTGGAGTTGGTTTGGCCATTTGAGAATTGCCTTGCATGCCTATAGTGTAATACACTTCACTAGTTTCGATGCTTAAGCCATTCAACATGCATTACATGAGTTGTTTGCATAATTCGAAGCCATTTTCTATGCCATTTCAGAGCTGAAACATGTGTCATTGCACTCCATATTTCATCCTTTCAATGCGTTTGGAAAGTTGTGTTTTGTGCCTTAGACTTGGGGCCGTTGCATTGTGCATGATCGTATGTGTTTTGATGCCTTATTTCCATCATCTAATGGCCACTGATTTGGGTGTGGCTGAGGCCCATCCATTTTGGTTTAAGTCCATTTTGCATTGAGTATGCTATTGTAGTTCATAGCATTGAGTATGCCATGTTGTCGCATGATTGATCATTGCATTGTGCGTGCCTTGCTCATCTCGTTGTGTATGTTAGTTTCTACATGCATTGTATATGCTAAGTGTCATATGCATTGAGTATGCCATTGTTAGTTCATAGCATTGTGTATGCTAGTTGCATGTTTGCATGTTATCCCTTGCATGTTTGCATGACTTTGCATTGCGTTAAGATTGCACACTAGAGTTGCATTGGTGCATGCCTTGTTTGTTGCATCGTGTTTGGAATAGGAGTTAGTCCAAACACGGGGAACGAGGGATGTTTCATGCTTGAAATGATGAAACGTGCCTCGATTCCCGGTCGCCGACACTCTTGACTACCCATGACGGATTTGTTGGCTTTAGGTGCTTGTATGTGTATTCATTTCACATTGAGTTGTGCAATTTGACTCCTCAGCCATCACGCATCGAGATGCGTGATTGGTGGCCCAAGGGTCAAGGACTACACTCCCTTGAGCTTGTGCAATGATGGGGAGAGTGGTCGTGCACACATGTGTTGCGAATACTTTGCCATCCCTCTCTCTTGCCTTCTATTGCAGAAAACCAAAAACCAGGGGTAGAAACTGGTCGGCTGACCAGATTTAGTGGCTGGCTGACCACTTTTTTTGGTTTTTCACCACAAAAGTAATAACTGGTCGGCAGCCTTCCCACAGATTCCCAGGGTGGAGTTTCAGCCTTCTGGAGCTTTGTGCAGTGTTCTGAGGTCAATTGCAAACAGAGGCAAGTCGGGGCGTCGTGAGGGATTTCCGAACAAGGCAATTCAAGCATGCATGCATCCTTTGTCATTCAAAGTAGAGTGGGGGCAGCCCACATTCATTTAGTTTGCATGCTTATTTAGATTGCTTACTTAGTTAATGTTGTGTAATAAGTAGTTGTAACTTGTTATTCATTTCGTCGTGTAATAACTAGTTTAATTAGATTAGCTAGCTGGTTCTGTATTATGTATTCGGACCCTCTGTCAAGAGGGAAAATTTTGTAATAAGTGTGCGTGTGTATGATGCATGTCTTCTAACCCCCACTTCTTTCTCCTTTTTTATTTACCAACTTACGATGGTTAGTTTTAGGGCATGTTTCAATTAGCATCCTTATGCTCGCATGTTTGCATCCACTCATCTGTCTTGCATGCACCGGGCTCGGCGCATCATACTAACTGCATCGTATTTCAATTCCAAGTTGAATGCGTGTCATCTGTAGCATCTCATATGCCATCTTAGAATAGCCGAGTCTATCTTAGTTGCATTTTGCATATGTTGCATTAGCCATCTTAAACATGAACTAGGATCATGCATTGATTTCTAACATAGCTTTTGTTTTGGCTTGGAGTACTTGGTAAGTGTTTATGCTTTAGCATCCTTGTATGTCTGTGAGTGACTGCCATGATAGCATGCTTACCATGAGGCTATTTGCTTATGTGATATAACTGCCTGAATGCCTGTGGGTGAAGGTTGGATTTCTTGAATTGGAACAATTCATTGATTGCAAGTTTTAAGCCCACTTGAGAGTGGAAAATCATCATATTTTCTAAGCCCACTTGAGGGCGGCAAAATCCACATTTTAGCCTACTTGCAAGTAGCAAACCGCTTTCAAAAACAAACATGAGATGTTTTGTTCCAAATTAGGCGATCCAGTCTATACTTGTATGATGTGCACATCACATAGTAATTCTAGGCTAATAACCGGAATAAGAGCATATGTGTTTTCAAAAACAAGATATCATGTTAGTAAAGGCCGATCTTTGATCGGGCGAGCAGGTGTGCTCATTACATGACCTTTCCCTCTCGTACCCAAGTTCCTGAGTCGAGGCAACTTTGGTGATGATGGACACGTGGCCTTAGGCACGAGTCAGGGTTTCCTAAATTTCCTAAAAATAAAATATTTAGGTGGCGACTCTGTATTTGGCAAACCAGTCCATGTTTGGCACTTCTTTCTAAAAATTAGTTTTTCAAAACGATTTACCGGATTTGGACTCTTTAGTGATTTATTAATCTCGCATTGCACTTTGCAAGATCAGATTAAGAACCGTGACATTGAGTCCAAACTGTAGTGAGTCCAATGAACAAAACGGGATTTTCCCGAGACGTTCGGGCTTGTCTACAATGCCCCGACTTGCCTCTATTTGCAATTGGTTCCAGAACACTGCACCAAGCTCCAGAAAGCTGAAACTCCATCATGGGAACCTGTGGGAGGGCTACCGACCACTTATTGGCATTGGAGACCACCTGCTGACCACTTTCTGTGCTGAAAACCAGAAAAAATGGTTGGCCAACTGGTAATACTGGTCGGCCGACCAATTGTTGCTGCTGAATTCTAGTTTGCTACAACAGAGAGCAAGAAATGGCATAGCAATGTATTTGCAAGATATGTGTGCACAACCACCCTCCCTATCATGTCATGAACTCAATGGAGTGTAGTTCTCGACCCTCGGGCCACCAATTGCGCATTTCAATGCGTGATGGCTGAGAAGTCAAATTGCACAATTCAATATAAAATAAATGCACAAGTAAACACATAAGGCCTAGAACTCTATCATGTATGATCAAGAGCGTCAATGACCAGGAATTAAGGCACATTTAATCACTTTAAGTATGAAACGTCCCTCGTTTCCTGTGTTTGGACTAATACCTATTTCAAACACAATGCAATACAAGCATGACATACGCAATGCGACTCAAGTATGCAACTCAATGAAATACAACTTAAGCATGCAAACATGCAATTAACATACTAGCATACACAATGCTATGAACTACATGGCATACACAATGCTCATGACAACTAACATACATAATGCAAATGGTAACTAGCATACACAATGCAATGAACATAGCATACACAAATGCAATGATCAATATGGCACACTCGATGCAATGTGACATGATCAACATAACAAAGCTAATGACATACGAACGATGCGAATGCATGCATGCACAATGCAATACAATAAGGGCAACTTAGCAATGTTAGAAACATGCATACTCAATGCAAAGAAACAACTTGGCATGCACAATGCAAATAATCACATGGCATGCACAATGCAATGTAAGATGGCATACTTAATGCAATGAACAACTTGGCATGCGAACAATATGTAAATAAACATGCTAAATAGACTTAAACCAAAAAGGGGGTAGACCTCAGTCATGCCCAAATCAGTGGCCATAATGCTAAAACAAAGGCACAAAAAGCATATACAAGCATGCATGCCAATTGGCTCACCAATTAGGCCTAAGAGCACAACTCTCAAGAGTGCTCAAAAAGTGACAAATGTGGAAGTGTGACAACACTAAGTGCACTGAAATAAGGTAAGAAATGATGCCAAATCATTCAAACAATGCAAGCATGGCATGCAAAGGTCCTAGAGCATGAAAGTTAATAAAGAGGACTACAAAGGAGGCATACAATACATGGAAAATATGCATGAACCAACCACAAACAGAGCTCAAGTAGGTCAAAACATGGACCAAAACATGCTAAGATGGAGGCTCAAAGACCTAGGCAAGATGGCATACATGCTAGGCCATAAGTAAGGCAACAATGCACAACACTTAAAGGCATTCAAAGCATGAAAGAAGTGGGAACATGGCAATGCTAAAAGCTCTGAAATGAAGTATTAAATGATGCCAAATCATCTAAATAGCTCAAAGATAGCATGCATGAGTCAACAAAACACAAAGCTAGCAAGGCTAATTGCACTATAACTATACAAAGCATGAAGGATATGGCAAAGGCAATCCAAAACAGTCTTAGAATATGTCAAAATGAGTCTAAAACATGTATGGAAGGAAGCCAAAACATGCTAGCATGAGGGGCATAATGCATGATGCATACAAGGCAAATAAGGTGGATTACACTACACCTATTAAGACCAAGCATAGGATGACTTAACCAACAAAAATCGGAGTTATATCATGGCAAGATAACCCCAAATAAGCACTAAAATGATGGCTCGCAAACTAATGCATGAAGGCATACACAATGATTCATATTAAGGCATAAAGGGGCCAACCCTCCAACGCATTGAATGAGTGATAAATGTGAATGCATGACCATGAAACATGGACTGAAATCATATAACAAATGATGCCAAATCATTCAAATAGGCCAAGTAATGCATGCTAGTGGACTTGGTACACAAAGCTAACAAGCTAGATTGAACTATGGCGATACAAAGCGAGCCATGTATGGTCAAAAAAACACAAATCAGAGCTAAAGCATGTTAAAACATAGACAAAAGCTTCTTAGAGTTAAGCCAAAAGCATGCTAGAATGACATGTTAAAACATGATGCATGTTAGGCTATTTCATGGAATTGCACTACAAGTGCATGGAGCATGCAAGGGCCAACCAAACCAAACCAAAACAGAGTCATGACATGGCAAAACATCACCAGAAACATGCTGAAATGGAAACAAAACAATCTAGAATAACATGCTACTTCATAAAGCATACAAGACTAGTTTGTATGATTTACACTACAAGTGTATTAGGCATGCAAAGGCCAACTAAACCAAGAAAAAATAGTAATAAACCTCAGCAAAATAACCACAAATACATGCTAAGAACAAGCCAACACAAGCTTTAAACACATGCTCAAACATGAGGCATATATGGCAAGTATTCAAAATACAAGGAGAAAGGATGACCCTCTCCTATTTAAGACTCCAAAACCACCTTTCCACCACTGAAAATCCTCTGGATTTCAGTGGTAGAAAGGTCATGCAAAGGCTACAACAAGAGCCTAAAGGGATGGCTCAAAACAAGGCCTAACAAGGCCTAAGAGGGGGTAGATCACCCCCAACGAAAAAGTGACCTTAAACAAACTTTTTAAGCACACAAAAACAAAACATTTTCTAGTTAAGAGTTAAGCTTAAAATAGTATGCAAAAGGGTCCAAAAGCTTAAGCAAGAATGGGGATTTTAAGGGTTAGAAACTCACCCTTGAAGACCTTCTTTAAAACTGAAACTCCAGCACACTTTTTGAACCAAAACCAGTCCAAGAACTTCAAAAACAACCTCAAGAAGCCTCAGCAACACAAGCAAGGTGTTTGAGTGTGTGTTGGTGTACAAAAGCATGACAAATCTACACTTTAAGGCACAAAACAAGAGCCAAAAGAAAGATATAGATACAAGATTATATGTATAGCTCAAGGGAGATTTTTCTGAACCTAGAGGAGGGAGGAGAAGCCTCCTTCTTATAGAGAACAAAAGGCAAAGTTTCTCCAAGAAGCTAAGGCTCAAACCAATCCCTCCATACACGTGTATGGAGGATGGCTCTAGTGCCCTCCAGCTGAACTGGAGGAAAATATCTCCAAAAAGGTGCCAAAAAGCAACCGACCACTTAAAGTGGTTGACCAGCTACTTAAGTGGTCAACCGACCACTTTAGGTGGTCTCCCAAAACAGCAACTGGTCGGCCATGGTGGGAGAAAGTCCAGAGGATGAAAACAAGCAAATGGTGTGGTGGTCGACCACTTTTGATGGTTCAAAGATCAGGGAGACCAGTTGTCAAACCAGAAAACTGGCTGGCAGGAGGAAAAGTGGTCTCCAAGGGGAAATACTAGTCTCCCACCCTTGTACCACCTTCCAAACAAGGAAAACAAGGTTTGTACCAAAAACAAACCAAAACGGATGCAAAATGAAAGTTTGGGATGCAAAACGAAAGTTTGGGACGCAAAGCGCGCAGCCGGGAGCCTCGAAAACTAGTTGTCGAGCACCAAAAGTGGTTTGCGACCACAAAAGTGGTCTCCCAAACCACAGTGACCCTCCAGGCCAAGGAAACAAGGTGCGGTTCAAAAATCACGCCAAACGGAGAATGTTAAGCGGTCTCGAGACAAGGCGCGCGGCCGAAGGCTCCAAAAATCGAAAACTAGTCTCCAAACGGGAAAAGTGGCCTATGACCGCAAAAAGTGGTCTACGACCACAAAAGAGTGGTCTACAAGACCTCTCCCTTCCTCAGGCAAGGAAAACCAAACTTGGTCCGCAAACCGAGCCAAAGCACAAAGAGTTCAAAGGCCCGGAGGCAAGGCTCCAAGCCAAAACTCCGAAACCTCGAAACGAGAACAACATGCACTACCACCGAGCGCTCAATCGATGACATCTGAGTTTTAAGGTCGGTCAAAAATAGGGTGTCTACACATATCTTTGCATCATCGAAATAAGTCATAGGCCTCTGACTCCTCAAAATGTTTAGCCATCATTTCACCAGCATATCTTGTCATTTGAGGCTTCAGAGCAGATTCAATACTAAAGTGTGTGTTGAAATACTCTGCTAACCAAGCATAAACATAATGGATCAGGAAGATGGCGTCACACTTTCCAAGATCATAAGAAGAAGCAATTCTATTTAGCCCTTTGTAAATGCTAGCCAATACAGGAATAGCAAGGCTAAATGAACGACCACGAGCCATCATACTAGCAACCTTAAATACCCCAGGTCTAATCAAGCCACTATCCCCACAGGGTAGAATAAATTTGCACAACCAACAAACAAGGAAAGCTAAAAGATAGGTCTCACCCTTTACTGCACCAGGAATCCCCAAGTCACTGAAGACTTTGTCCCCTTGCACAGTTCGAGACCGAGTTGTGTTAATAATACCAGAAGGGTTGCTAGTATCCTTAGGGCGTCGAGTCTTGTTCCTTGAAGCCCTCTTGGTTGATTTATAGTACTTGACTTCCCCTTTAAACTAAAATTTTATCCAACTAGTAATCCTCACCACATTCTTCTTTGATTCCTTACAAAGTCAATAGTAAACAAGGAATAAATATCCGCAACTGACAGGAAGACGGAAATTATTGTCCCTCATATTGCCGGCCAACTCTTGGGCATTTGGCACAACTTCATCGTATATTGCACCTCTAATAGAAAGTACACCAAGCTAACGCAAATCCCATAGCAAGATAGACGTTTCACCTATAAAAGTGTGAAAGGTATTAGTGGACGGACACCAAAGCTCACAAAAGGCCCGCATAACACTATATAGTCGGTTATACGAGAACAATGAGGTATAAATTGCATCATAAATACCAGCATGTTGTAGTACCTCACGGCATTGCCCTAGTGCATCCTTCAACCACTCCTAATATCCTTCACAAAAAGAAGGTTCTGCTATGGCCTTGAAAATAGTGCCCCATGCCACCTTTTGTGCCCGAACCGCACTCCTAAGGGTAGAAAATGAACTAAGATCCTCAATGTCTTCATGGTTTGATGACTTTAATAATAAAACCCTAGAGTGTGATAGGCCTTTAACCAATTGACATGAAGTCTCACGAGGCCATTGCGCCAAATGAAAAGAACCATCAAGTGGCTCGAACTTTAAACCCCAAAAACCAAGAAAATGAGGGCGAATTGAAAGAGTAGTCCTCTCCTCAATAGCATCACTAGAGTCCTCAAGAATGGTCAAGTATCCCTTCTTGAAAGTCTTGAAGTACACCATCACTGAGTGACAAAGCCAAACAATTATTAAAAAAAAATGCATGTGTTGTGGGGAGACATATATATGATCATGGCACGAGTCAAAATAATCACTTATGGTTGAATGGGTGATGGTGAAAGTGTCTATTTCGCTAGCCCAATATCAGGGCAACTAGCTCAATAGGCACATTCCCCCACATAAGTCAAACTAATCACCTATGGGCGAATGAGTGGTAATGGAAGTGTCTATTTCGCTAGCTCAACATTACGTCGACTAGCTCGATAGACGCATTCCCTCATATAAGTCAAACTAATCACCTATGGGCAAATGAGTGGTGGTAGAAGTGTCTACATCACTAGCCCAACATCAAGGCGACTAGCTCGATAGGTGCATTCCCCCACATAAGTCAAACTAATCACTTATGGTCGAATGGATGGTGGTGAAAGTGTCTACTTCGCTAGCCCAACATCAAGGCAACTAGCTCGATAGACGCATTTCCCTACATAACTCAAACTAATCACCTATGGTTGAATGGGTGGTGGTGGAAGTGTCTACTTCGCTAGCCCAACATCAATGCGACTAGCTTGATAAGCGCATCCCCCTACATAAGTCAAACTAATCACCTCTAGGCGAATGGGTGGTGGTGGAAGTGTTTATTTCACTAGCCCAACATCACGACAACTAGTTCGATAGATTCATTCCCCTACATAAGTCAAACTAATCACCTATGGTCAAATGGATGGTGGTGGAAGTGTCTACTTTGCTGACCCAACATCAAGGCGACTAGCTCAATAGGCACATTCTCCCATATAAGTTAAACTAATCACCTATGGTCGAATAAGTGATGGTGAAAGTGTCTACTTCACTAGCCCAATATCCAAGCTTCTAGCTTAATAAGTGTATTCCCCCACATGAGTCAAACTAATCACCTACGGTCGAATGGGTGGTGGTGGAAATGTCTACTTCACTAGCCCAATATCCAAGCGGCTAGCTCGATAGGCACATTCCTCCACATGAGTCAAACTAATCACCTATAGTCGAATGGGTGGTAGTGGAAATGTCTGCTTCACTAGCCCAATATCCAAGTGGCTAGCTCGATAGGTGTATGCATCCCCCTCCACATAAGTCAAAATAACCAATTATGGTGAAAGGGCAGTGGCATACATTACTCAATTATTAATACAGACAATAATAAAATACAATTTTCAATGGAGGCTACCAAAAAAAAAAAAATGGAACTAAAATCTGCACGAGTTCCATACAATATATATGTATAATCCTCTCAATGCATCAACATATTTATAGGTTTATTGCGCATGTTTGTTTAATGCATCAATATATGTAAGCTACTGTACATGTTTGGGTAGGCACAATAAAAAAATAATTAAAAAAAAAGGTCAAAGACATTCAAAACATGGGTTCTTGAGAGTGACATATGGTGACCTCATCAATAAAGAAGCTATTGAAATGGACATTAATACACAAGCAAGTTCTGACAAAGCAAACTCACCTCCACCAGTACTCTCTGCTACACAGCCTCCAATTGCGTTTGAAGGTGCTTTTCGTTTCTGTCTTTGACCTAATAATCATGTTGTTATAAATAAGAACAAGAAAAGTGTTTTTGGGGGCTGCGCAAATCCTAGCAAACCTTAGCAATACTCTTCTTAGCACCTTCCATATGAGGAGAAAAAGCAGATCTCGCATAGCAGAGACCAAAATAAAATAAAAAATGGCTCCTTTAAATTATATTTAGAGGACCACACTTCGTTATTTTGGAAATAATGTATGTCTAGTTTTTACATTTGTTCCATGATTAAAATCCTTACCTCGCAAACATGACCAAGGTACTTTAAACCTAGCCTTTAATGTTAGCAAGCAAGCATCAAACTAGAATTTTGAAGTGGGGGGCAATTTGTAGACACTTAAATTTTCACGTGTCTTGATCACTATTTGATTAATCAAGGCAAATAAATTTTCTTGATTAGTCAAAATTAAGATGGTCAAAATTTTCAAATGAATGTAGGTCCTACTAAAATTATGGATCTCAACCCATTTTAAATTATAGGCCATGCCAAAAAAAAGTGAACCTATTTTGACAATTGGGTCAACCCAAATGTGTGGGGCCCATGAAAATATTTTATCAAAATTTTAGTGAAATAATTAAATTTGAATGCAAATTATGTCCATAAAATAATAAATAAATTGCTTGTTTCTTGGAAATTAGAGTCAATTTTGTAATTTCCAAAATTAACCCTCCCCTCCTAAGCCTATAAATAAAGGCTCTCATTAGGGAGAGGAGGAGACATTCTTTGGCTAATGGTCTTACAAGCTCCTAAGTAATCTCGAGACTCTACCAAATTCTCTTCTTAAAATTCTCTCTAAAGTTCCTCAAACTTAGAATAAAGGATTATTAAGCACTCCCAACTTGTGCCAATCCTTTCAAGTTACAATACAAATTTGGTCTTTCTTTTCAAAGCGATCATTTCAAGACTCGTTCGAGATCAAGCCGTTCAAGCCCGAGATCAAGCCTTTTTCTCCAAGTTTCTCCATTCAAAGACTTAAAGAAATCCCAACTTGTTCGATTCAACAATAAGCTTCTACAGCCATTGGATTGTAACCCATTTCAGAGATCGAAACAGAGGATTTGTGCTTTTGTAATATAGCAAACCACAGAGGATTATACCCATTTATTATAATCGATAAAATTAATTATTCTGTGCATTTATTTCGTGTCTTAATTGCAGGATCCGAAATTTGTGTTTACAAGCAGCTTGCAGACGATAAGTACCCGAAATATTTTCATCATCCCCGGCTACATCATCAAAGATGAGGTTAATCTCAAAGACTCGAAATGTGTCACGTTTGCTAGTTGAACACCCATTCTTTTTTTACAACGGTCCGACACGACCATAAATTGTCTCTCCACATTAGCTCTAGCCTCTGATCTATCTAAAGCAGCCCTATGCTTCTATTGAACTTTACAACTTATTTGCCTCAGATCTATTCATATTTTTAGTTTTATTTCATATTTTAGTTTCTCTCTCCAAAGTCAAGTACGAGTTGGTATCCATACTTGAGTTTAAGGGGGGTGTTAAATATAGTAACTATATATTCTCTATCTCATGCATATCATATTATATTCATTACCATACTTAGGTTTCTCTCCTTTTATATAAACGAATCTTGTATACATTGTTACAACATTCAATATAATACAGATTTCTCTTTCTCTTTCTCTCTCTTACATATTGTAACATGATATTAGAACTATAAGGTAAGCTCTTGGTGTTCTTTTCCTTACCAACAAGCCATAATGATGCAACGGAATACACGGGGACTAGATATCATTCTAGTAGACAAGAATTCTTGAATCCACAAGAACACCCTTGAATCCACAAGGAAGACAGAAGAAAAACTCTTCAAAATACTATTAATTGAATGAATGAATTACACATGCTTGTAGGCTTATTTATAATAAACTAAACCTAATACTTATAGGAAAAGTAATTCTAAAATAAACTAGGAAACTTAAATAAACACAAATTAGGAAATCTAAGAGAATAGGAAACTAAAATTCTAAACTATTTAAATCGTAGTCAAAATCTAATTCCAAAATAATAAAATTAAGAAACCTAATAATTCTAAAATATTTATACTAAATTACAAGAATCCTAATAATATATCAAAAATATTAAAACTAAAAATATAAAAATTCTTAAAATCTTGTCCTGAAAATCTTGTCCTACATCAGGCTCCTCTTCTTTGAAAGAACTCGTCCTCGAGTTCATATTAGAGATCTATGATCGTCCATCTCAAATAAAAAGATACTTGGAATACTTCAGCTGTTTGTCCCTCTTCCGAACATTAGAGAAGTCTACTTTCTGAAAGTTATTCTCTATATGCTTCAACTGGTGGACAAGATTAATTAGACAAGCATTGAAAATCAAATTAAATTGCTACACACCAAGAAAATCAACGAAGTGTATTTTATGTTGATGTTGGATACTTTTTGAACTCTGCTCTATCTTAGAATCAGTTGGACATTCAATTATCAATCTTGGAATATCAATCGCATCCTCAATCAACTTATTTGGTGAACATGTCAACTTTATTATCTCATCTTTTATTTCTTCTTTTTCATTGAGTTCAACTAGATCTCCTTCTTTTGCGATCTCATAACCATCATAATAATCAAGAGATGATAGTTCTGTCATTAGAAGCTCTTGGCTACCTTCAAATTTTTTCTCTTGCTTCACCTCTTCATTGTCTTCTTCAAACTTCTTGATCAAAGTAATTTCAGTGACCTCTCTTTCATCAATTTCAACGTTCTCACCATTGTTGAAATCAACTTGATTTTCTACTTCAATTGAATGTCTGTTTGGGTCTTCAAAATTTTGAAAGATTGAGATATTCAAAACCTTTTCTTCCTCAATGCGTGGTGGAGCGTGACAAATTTGTTGATCTACAAGATTCGATTGACCCAAACTTGGCAAAGCCATAGTCATGTTTCTCAAATAATTTGCATCCACAATTGCATAAAAATTATTGAATTGCGAAGAATATTGTGAATCAGAATTACCTTGGCACAATTGTTTCGATTCAAGCTTTCTTTGATATTGTTGATACAAAATTTGCCCATGATTTGATTGAAGGAATCTAGAACTCATCAACTTCTTCATCTTATGCCACATCCTAGTGGGTTGTTTGTATTGTCTCCTTCAATCATACTACAATTGTTTCCACCATGTAGAAACATAACTTTGTAACTGACGTGTGACATATTTGGCTTGCTTTTCTTTAGAGATTTCCATACACTCAAGGAATTTGTCAACTTTGCGAAACCAATAAATAAAATCCTCGGTATGACAAGAAGCATTAAAATAGGGAATTTCTTGTGGTACTTGATAATATGAAAAGTCATGATTGATGCAATTATTGCTATTGAACGCATTACTAAATCTTCGTTGTTGCCTTACCAACTGGTATTCACCATAATCCTCAAATAACTCATTTTCAGATTCGTCCTCACTATCGTATTGATAACAAGAAGATTGTCTCAAGACGTTGTGGTTAATAGGCTGACCTTGGGGAAATCCCATAGCACAGTTCCTATTAACGTTGTGACTAACAGGTTGGCCTTGGGCAAGTCCCTTGACTTGAATCCTATTAGATCTTTCTCTATGATCATCGTCAATAGAGCTTTTGCTTCCTCTTTTGATGAATGGCATCGAGCCAGGAGAAACCTTGCTTTGATACCACTTAACGCAGCAGAATACACGAGGACTAGATATCGTTCTAATAGATGAGAATTCTTGAACCCACAAGAACACTCTTGAATCCACAAGGAAGATAGATGAAAAACTCTTCAAAATACTATTAATTGAATGAATGAATTCATATGCTTGTTGGCTTATTTATAATAAACTAAACCTAATACTTGTAGGAAAAGTAATTCTAAAATAAACTAGAAAACTTAAATCAACACAAATTAGGAAATCTAAGAGAATAGGAAACTAAAATTCTAAACTATTTAAAATCCTAGTCAAAATCCAATTCCAAAACAATAAAATTAAGAAACCTAATAATTCTAAAATATTTATACTAAATTACAAGAATCCTAATAATATATCAAAAATATTAAAACTAGAAATACAAAAATTCTAAAAATCTTGTCCTGAAAATCTTGCCCTACATCACATAACCTTGTCTTGATTGCCCGCCGAACCTCAACCCAATCCACTACCATATTTTCTTTATAGTGATAAAACTCTCTGAAGAAGATATAGTAAGTCCAGCTCACTCTAAATTGATGTAGTCGCAGCTCAAGCTACCTTAAGCCACAACTCATAAACAAATCAACTTTAGTTAGTTAGATTGTAAATAACAAACTCTGAATTAGTTAGTTAGTTAGTTAGTTAGGAAAATATCTTGCTTAGTAGTTACAGTAATTCACTTGTATATATACACTTCCATGTATAAAATATTTTGGTTAATGAGAATCAATTTTAGAATTTCTTCATTCTCCAATCATTGCCTTAAATCACCGATTTATTTTTGGCCTTTGTTTTCCTTTCCACTGACTCCACTCTCAGCCACCGTCTCCTCATTTCTCAGTTGTCGGTCTACATAGCTTTCTCCACCATCGCCTTGGCTTTTAACTCTGTCCAAGGCATAAATTTTTCTTTTCTTTTCTCTTGCTCTATTTTCAAACCCAAGTCTTGGTTTTATTTTTTTTTTACTCTCATTTTTCTCTTTTTTCCATATACCCATGCGATCTTTTCTTTTATTATTATTATTATTATTCTACACTCCATCCCACGTCTCTTTTCCAAAGTCTTGGCATATTTATTTATTTATTTTTCTTTTCTTCTTTTGTCCTTGTCCACTTTTTTTTTTTTTCCACAGCCCATATCACCTAAAAAAATAATAATAAAAATTGTACCCAATATTATTATTATTATTATTTACCATGGTCTCTCCATTTCGTTCCACTCTATCTTTCCCTTTGTTTCAACCTCAAATAAGTTTCTATCTTCAACCCTATTTGAGTTTGAGGGGAGGTGTTATACCTCTATCATGGTGAGCATGGTTACACACCATGTGAACCGCCTAAGCCGCTCCTTGGCGCACTCTCTAAGCCGCCCCTTTGGCGCACTCCCTAAGCTCCTCCCTTGGCCCACTCCCTAACCTGCCCCTCCCTTGGTACACTCCCTAAGCCACCTCCTTAGCGCACTCTCTAAGCTGCCCCTTTGGCACACTCCCTAAGTCGTCTCCCTTGATGCACTCTCCAAGCCGCCCATTTGGCACATTTTGTTCATTTCTAAGCCACTTCCTAACACACATGGTTCCTTTCCAAGCCGCCCTTTAGCGCACATGGTTCCTTTCCAATCCGCCGCGCTCTAGCATACATTGTCACATCCTAAACCCGGCATGATGGGCCGTAGCCCACAGGGGTTTAGCCCAAGGCACACGTAAGCTTAAACATGAACCCAAAATCACAAAGAATAAAAGTGACAATAGCCTAGAAATAAAATAAATAAATAAAATCAAATCAAATCAAAACCCAATCCAGTGACATGTCACAAGTATAAACGCCAAACCAACCTGTGGGGAAGTGGTTCTGGAAATACTCTTCAGATCCTGGGAGACGCTCTTGATCCTCAGCTAGTCACCTGCAAAGACAAACACTCCGGTCGGGGGTGCCGGGGTTAGCACTTCGACGGGCAAGTCAGTTCTTATACTCAAGAAAGCTTGTTTACTAAGTTTAGTGAAGTTATTCTTACATACCTTTCTAAATCTGAAGCTCTTGTATTTATACTCATTCTCTGGACCTCGGGTCCAGAGCCCATTTTTTACTTATTGTCCTTTTGTTTATTCCAACATACATCTCCCCGTCTATTCGGCGATCTCAATGTATTCGGTATCTTAGTTGATTAGTACGGAGCCGAACAGTCTCTGACTTCTGGGATACATCCCTTCCAACTCTTCTATTTATTCGGCTCCCACAATTGCCCCCCAAGCATTCTCCCAACGTCTGTTGGCTGGAGTGCTTGGTTCCGAATTTTGAATACCCAACCAAAATTTTGGTGATTGGGCCCACAAAGCATACGTCTAAGTACACCCCCTTTTGGTTGTCGTACCGACTTCCCGCCTCTTCGTACATACCTATTCATTGCGTTTTTAAAGATTGGCGTCCCTTCGGATTCGCATTCCATGATACTGGTCGCTGGGTTGCCTTTTGGATCGTTCTTGCAATTTTGTCTCCTCCAATATCTTCTTCACCCTCTGTAAGTTTTCCACTTCTTTGCTTCGAGAACTATTCCCATTTTATTCTTTGGCATATCTGTGTCAACTGTAGAGTATGGCGAAACATTTGAAAGACCTCCTCTCATCAGATCGAATTACTGGTTTTAGACGCCATTTCTCTATTCCTGATGATGTCCGTCTGTCACTTTTGGCAGACGGCACCCTTGACATGGAGAGGGAGGACGAAACCACAATCGTCTTTCCTCTCTTGTCAATCACAGAGGGTGAAGTCCGCTTCCCTCTACACCCATTTCTAAGGGCTGTGCTTCGCCATTGGGATTTAATCCCTTCTCAGCCTAACGTGAATTTCTTTAGAATTATAATGGGGATTGTAGCGTTGAATCGTCACCTTGGAATTAACCTTGGCATTCCGGCTATCCGGCACTGTTATGCCTTGGCTAAGTCCTTCGGTCGGCAAGGGCGTTATTTCCTTAGAGCTAAGGACACCAACCATCAACTAATCACTATGCTTTCCAGCTCTGGGAAACGAGTTGATGATGTTATGGTCGTTGTCCAGGGTAACTGGGAATTTGGCGAATGGGAGGATCGTGTTGACCCTATTCCTAGATGGAGGGGCGAGCCAGGTCGCCGAGTATCTCCTTGTTTTTTTCATGTGTTCATTTTTATTGTAAAACCTATTCCATTGAAATCTTACGGCTTCGTCTCGTGCAGGGAGGGGTTTGAAAAAGGTACTATCTTCAACCCACGACGTCGTTCTTTCAGATATTAGGGTTGGTTTCAGGTATTTCGGCCGTTAAAGTCTTCAGAAACAGGGGAGGGCGGCTCACATTCTGCTTTGTTACGAGCCGACATACACAACCTTCTCGGTGGCGGAAAACATACCGATTCTGAAGGGTGAAGATTCCCTTACTGCTCTTATTCTGTCTGACTTCAAAAACTTGAGGCAGGTAGGCTTTGAAGGGTCCAATTCGGAGCGAAATGAGGTAGCTGATATCGCCGAATCAGATCAATTCGAGACCGAATCTGAGGAGGTATTGCATCCCGCCGATCCTCCATTTACATCGGGACCAGGGGATCTTCCTTCTGCCGACATTTTTCAATACTTAGAGGATCTGGCCGGATTGAGTCTGACAAAGCTTGCCAAAAAGGCGAATGCGGAGAGGTTAGCCGCACGGCGAAGAGCGGAGGGCCTTTCGTTTGAAATTCCGCCCGCCACCGAATCTCGACTCCCCCTCCCTGTTGCCGAATCAGAGTCCTTGGGGGTTGTAGAGGAGACGGAAAAAAGATAGAGTGCCGAATCTCCGTTGGTCGGGAAAGTCGGTCAAAAAGTTGAGGAAAAGGCAGAGAAATGCTCTGTTGACCTCAAGGCCGGTTCAGACGAACAAGGTGGTAAGTGTCCTCGATTGGAGGGATCTAATGAGGTTGTTCCTTTTGTCATTCGGCCAATGGTAAAGGGCATGCCAGTTCCCTCTAACGCTTCGGCGCTTAAAGATCCATAAGTCACATTCGGTCTGGCTACGTCCGTGTCATTGCCGTCTGATATGGAGGCTTTCCGGGTGGAACCAGATCTGAATGCGACAGCACTAGCCGCGCAATCGGCACTTCTGGTACGTATTCTAACTTTTCTTCACTTTATCCAAGTACTGTTGAGGTTATGTTTTTGGGTTCTTCCTTTGCAGACCGTCGGAAGGATAGCCGACATGGGGCATCGGCATCTCGACGTCGTCAAACAGATTGACTGCTTACGAAAGCAAGTAGAGAGCCAGAGGAAGAGGGCCGAGGATGCAGTTTTGAGAGTGAACAAGGAAGTTTCTCGGGCCGAGGCCGAAGTAGAAAAGGCTCGTATTGCAGATCAATCCAAAGCGGACGCCGAGAAGAATGCGGACGCGAGCGAAGCGGCGTTGAGATTGTCCCAGAAGGCGGTTGCTAGCCTAGAGGCTGAGTTAGCTGACATGAAGGCGGCTGCTTCCAAAGTATTCGAAGTCGGGAAAGATGCTTGGCTCGCCGAATATGTGGACCAGGTCCCGCAGTTCGAAAACAGGGGGTTCAAGCATGGCTGGCACAAAGCCCTTGCTGCAGTTGGAGTTTCACTAACTATGCCAGTGCCGTATGAGCAAGTGGATATCGAGCCGTTGGAGACTGATTCCGAAGGCTGAGCTGGGCAATTGACTGTTAAGATTTCACAAATGTATTAGGATTTCACAGATGTATTGTTACAATTGTTTTGTCAGACATTTTTGTGCGGGCTTATAGCTTATTTATTTTGCATATATAAAATGTCATGAGTTGTGCTCAATTTTGCTGATGAAGAATGATATTACTTAATTTTGAGCTCGGACGATCGGACTAAGGAATCTGCCCTTGCCTTAGCGAGGGCGCGGGCTCGCGAAGCCGAATGAGCCGATGGCTTTGAATCGTGGGCTGGCTCAGGCATAAGTTACTCGACGTTATCATTTGAAAATATAGCCGGCTAGCTCAATGAATCTGCCCTTGCCCCAGCGATCTTAGGTTAATCGGCGATAGCGCTTGCAATATAGCCGAATATATTAATGAATCTGCCCTTGCCTTAGCCAGGGCGCGAGCAAGGAACCGAATGAGCCGATGGCTCTGAATCGAGGGCTGCCTGAGGCATAAATTACTCGGCGTTATCATTTGAAAATATAGCCGGCTAGATCAATGAATCCTCCCTTGCTCCAGCGATCTTAGGTTAATCGGCAATAGCGCTTGAAGTATAGCCGAATATATTAATGAATCTGCCCTTGCCTTAGCCAGGGCGCGAGCCTGAGGAACCGAATGAGCCGACAGCTCTGAAGTGAGGGCTGGCTGGGGGGCATACGACGTTTGGCGCTTAGTCTTTCTGACGTTTTCTCGGGGGAGCTGCATGTACCCCAGAATAAACGGGCGAGTTCATGCCAACAACTTGACTCATTTCTATTCAGGCTTGATCCAAACCTGGCAGGGGCCAACATTGGCTAGGTTTAGTGGTCAAAATGCATCGCAAAAGCGAGCTATTCACACGGGAAGAAGAGCATCCATGGATCGGGAAAAAGAGAGGCACCCTAGTCGTCGAAGCAGATCACCCCGAAAGGACGGACAACGGGGAGATTCCCCGCGCCCACAACCGTAAGTTGAGCTTGACGCGGCGCCACGACCATTGAGTTTTGCGATTCTCGTGAAGAATATACCAACGACGGAGGCAGATTCTATAATTAAAGACCCAGATGTGGCAGTCGAGTTCGCTCTGTAGATTTTTCTGCCGGAGGTCCAACAGTCGATTGTCGGGCGTCGAGATTTCGAAGTATTTCGGGATGGCATACATGGGGCTGTCAAGGGACTGTATAGCGCTTATGAAGTCGGGATGCGTCTGCGCGAAGCCCGACGCAAGAGTGAGAAAAACAACGAAAGGAATCGTAGTCTGGAGGCTCGCGCGAAAAAGGCTGAGAGTGAGCCGGAGTCAAGAGTGTTCGAGCCGAGCCGGTGGCAGGATCAAGCGAAAAGCATGGGGGAGAGGGCGAACCGAGAGGCCTCGAGTTATGAGAGAGGATATCGGGACGGCTTGAAGGCCGGGATTAAGAAGACCAAAACAGACCTAGCTGAGGAAGTCTGCCGATGTGAAAATCGTGGTTTCAAACATGGCTGGATCAAGGCCCTTCAAACCGTGGAGGCTCTTGGGTCCGTGGGCATAAATTCGGCTTCGCCCCTATATCATCAGCATTACCTTCCGTATCCCGAGTTCGAAATTGAGAAAAGTGACGACGAAGACGCCGACTTAGTGGGCCATAATGTTGAATAAATAGAATTACTTTATCAAATGTTTGAAATATTTGGCGGCTTTTGAATAAATAGAATTTATTTTTTAGCATTTTTTGAAATGTTTTGCGCGTAATTAAACGCCCTATCTCAATTTATTGTCAGCTTTTGTATTGCGTGATGTAAACGTTCGAACATGCATCGATCGGCTCCAATTAGGAACCATGGAGTTGGTCAGTTAAATCGTGATCCCCACGAAGGGTGCTTCGAATCTGAGAATTATTCGGCCCTTAGATGTCATGCACCCAAAGGGGCTCCGAATCCGGAGACTTATTCGGCCAATCGTGGTATCCACGAAGGGCGTTCCGAATCCGGAGACTTATTTGGCCAATCGTGGTATCCATGAAGGGCGCTTCGAATCCGGAGACTTATTCGGCCAATCGTGGTATCCACGAAGGGCGCTCCGAATCCGGAGACTTATTCGGCCCTTAGATGTCATGCACCCAAAGGGGCTCCGAATCCGGAGACTTGTTTGGCCAATCGTGGTATCCACGAAGGGCGCTCCAAATCCGGAGACTTATTCGGCCAATCGTGGCATCCACGAAGGGCGCTTCGAATCCGGAGACTTATTCGGCCAATTGTGGCATCCACGAAGGGCGTTCCGAATCCGGAGACTTATTCGGCCAATCATGGTATCCACGAAGGGCGCTCCGAATCCGGAGACTTGTTCATCCAATCGTGGTATCCACGAAGGGCGCTCCGAATCCGGAGACTTATTTGGCCAATCGTGGTATCCACGAAGGGTGCTCCGAATCCGGAGACTTGTTCGGCCAATCGTGGTATCCACGAAGGGCACTCCGAATCCGGAGACTTATTTGGCCTATCATGGTATCCACGAAGGGCGCTCCGAATCCGGAGACTTGTTCGGCCAATCGCGGTATCCACGAAGGGCGCTCCGAATCCAGAGGCTTATTCGGCCATCAAGAAGCGTATGATCTGAGGCATAAAAACGAGAAACTTTTGCATTACAGCAGGGTATGTACAAGTACCAAGCCCACAAATCGGGTTATTGGTAAAATTTTCGTAGATGCGTTGAATTCCAAGGTCGTGGCAGGCTTCTTCCTGACATGTCCGAGAGCCGATATGCCCCTGTTCCTGCAATGGAGTCTACTTGATAGGGGCCCCCGATTCGACCAGATTTTCCGTCCGGGTCTCGCCGACCGAAGTACTTTTTCAGACCAGCTCTCTTGGAGTGTAATAGCGCAACTGAACTCGTTGATTATACGACTTAGCGAGCTACTGCTGATACCATGCCATGGAGGCCAGGGCACGGTCTCTTCATTCCTCGATTAGATCCAGGTCCAGGGCGAGCATCATGTCATTTCGGTCCGTATCAAAGGCTTGCGATTTCAAAGTCAGGAGGCCGATTTTCAAGGGTAAGATTGCTTGGGTTCCGAAGCATAGAGCGAACGACGTTTCTCCGGTGGACCTCCTCGGCGTTGTGTGATGCGCCCACAATACACTCAGCAATTCTTCGACCCATTTGCCTTTAACTCTTTCCAGCCTCTTTTTGATGCCGTCCAAGATGGTTTTGTTAGAGGCTTCGGCTTGACCATTACTCTGGGGGTATGCGGGCGTAGAGAAGTATGGTACGATACCGTATTTGCTGCACAGTTCTCGATATACGCCACAATCGAACTGGGTACCATTGTCTGAGATGAGAGCTCTTGGAATGTCGAATCGCGTAATGATGTTTCTCCATACAAATCGCTTTATGTCGGCATCTCATATATGTGTTAGAGCCTCCGCTTCGACCCATTTTGTAAAGTAATCTGTTGCTACGATTAAGAATCGCTTGTTTCCTGGGGCCCTTGGCAACGGTCCTACGATATCAAGCCCTCATTGAGCAAACGGCCAGGGACTGGTGATAGAGTTCAACCCTTCGGCGGGCAAATGGGTTAGTGGGGAGAACTTTTGGCATTGTTCGCATCTTTTAACATAATTTTTCGCGTCGGCTCTCATTGTCGGCCAATAATACCCCTGTGTTATAGCTCGATGGGCCAGGGAGCGTCCGCCAGAGTGGGCACCACAACTGCCCTCATGTATCTCAGTTAGAAGCTCCTCCACTTTATCCGGGTGTACGCATTCCAAATAGGGACTGGAGAGGGACTTTTTATAAAGCCCTCCTTGTGGATCCAGATAGTATCGCAGGGCCTTATTCGTAGCTTGTGTGCTTCTTTTTTGTCCTCTGGGAGTTGTTCAAAAGAAAGGAATCCAACAATGGGGTCCATCCAGCTTGATGCGAATTCTATAACGTTGACATGGGTTTCCTCCGAAGGGCCAATACTCGGCTCCGGGATGAAACCTACTTCAATGGTCCGTTTGAGCTCAGAATTGATGGCGGAGGCTAGGCATGCCAGGGCATCTGCGTGTGTGTTCTGATCACGTGTTATTTGGTTTAGTTCGTGATGGTCAAACTTCGTTAGCAAAGAGTTGGCCGTTTTCATATAGGCCGCCAAACAGTCGTTTTTTGCAGTGTACTCCCCCTTTAGCTGGTTGATGACCAATTTTGAGTCACAAAACACTAGCAAACGCCGAGCGCCGAGAATATGTGCATTTCGTAGACCGGCTAAGAGGGCTTCATACTCGGCCTCGTTATTTGATGCTTCGAAGCCAAGCTTGACGGTCTACTCTATTACTGCGCCGTCGGGAGACATGATTACTATGCCGGCGCCGCAGCCCCGTTGGTTAGACGATCTATCACAGTATAGCTGCCAAATATCCCCGACATAAATTCTCCAGTTCGGCTTTGATCGAACTTCAGCCTTTGGGAGAACGTCGGCAGGTTTAAGGTCGGAAAGCCCGCCTGTGAATTCGGCAACAAAGTCGGCCAACACCTGTCCCTTGATTGCGGTTTTAGGTAAAAACTGAATGTCATATTGGCCGAGTTCAAGAGCCCATTTTGAAACACATCCTAATGCTTCTGCACTCCGTAGTACTGATCGGAGGGGATAATCTGTTATCACCCCAATGCTATGCCCCTGGAAGTAATGCATCGGTTTTCTTGCTGCCATGACCAAGGCTAGGATGAGTTTTTCCAGCGGAAGATAACGTGTCTTAGCATCGACCATTGCCTTGCTCACATAATACACTGGCCGTTGCTGCCCTTCCTCTTCTTTTAATAGTACGGCGCTGACGGCCCTATCGGAGACTGCCAAATACAGAATCAGGGCGTCACCGGCAGCTGGTGTTGTCAAGAGAGGTACTGACCGGAGGTAAGTCTTGAGCCCGGTGAAAGCTGCTTCGCACTTGGCGGACCATTCAAAAGCTTTGCCTTGACGTAGCGTCTGGAAGAATTGCCTGCAGCGGTCTGTTGACCGACTGATGAATCTATTGAGTGCAGCGGCTATCCCCATCAAGTTTTGGACTTTTTTCACTGATCGGGGGGAACCGAGTTCCAAGATTGCTGTGACTTGCCTCGGGTTGGCTTCGATTCCACGGTGGTTGACGATATGACCCAGGAATTTGTCAAAGCCGATTCCAAACACGCACTTGGAGGCGTTCAGTTTCATCCTGTATTTGCGCAAGATGTCGAATGTCTTCTCTAGATCGGCTATGTGATCCTGTTCTTCTTTGGACTTGACCACCATATCGTCGATGTAGACTTCCATGGTATGGCCGAGTTGTTCTTTGAACATAGCGGTGACCAGTCTTTAGTAAGTTGCCCCTGCATTCTTCAGCCCAAAAGGCATAACTTTGTAGCAGTAGGTTCCTCTTGGGGTGAGGAATGCAGTTTTGTCCTGTTCATCCGGATGCATGGCGATCTGATGGTAGCCTCTGTAAGCATCGAGGAAACTCATGCGTTGGTGGCACGCCGTTGCATCGACGAGTTGATCGATTCTAGGTAAGGGAAAGCAGTCCTTCGGACAAGCTTTGTTCAGATCCGTGAAGTCGACGCACACTCGCCAAGTTCCATTTTTCTTCTTCACCACCACTGTGTTGGAGAGCCACCTGGGGTAGGTGACTTCTCTAATTGCCCCGGCGTCAAGCAGTCTGTCGACTTCTTCTATGACGGCGGCAGTGTGCTCTGCGGCAGACCGACGGCCTTTCTGAATGATGGGCTTGCATGTGGGGTCGACGTTCAGGTGGTGCTGTGCAACTGATGGGTCTATACCCGGCATCTCGTACGGAGTCCACGCAAAGACGTCGAGGTTGGCGAGTAGAAAGTAGATCAGCTGCTGTCTATCGGCTTGGTTTAAAGAGATGCCGATCATGAAGAACTTTTCCGGGCTTCTGTCGATGTCAACTCGGTCTAAACCTTCTGTGGCCTTTTCGCTTGGCTGCCGCCCGACGTCATCCAGGATTTCCCGATTGGGTATCTCAATGGAGTTGACCTGCAATTCCTTTGGCATTTTGGCGGCCAGGAGGTAACATGCTTGTGCCGATTTTTGGGAGCCGCGGATCTGCTCAATGCCGTGTTCTGTTGGGAAACATAACAATTGATGGTAGGTGCTTGGGACGGCCTGTAAGGTATGCAACCACGATCGCCCCATGATGAGATTGTACGGCGATGGCAGCCGGACGACCAGAAATTCTACATCCACCGTTCTGGAACCCGCTCGAACGGGTAGGTTGATCTTTCCCAGTGGGTATTCGGCGTTGGCATTGAAGTCGAATAGTGGATAAGGGGTCGAAGTCAAGTCCGATTCGGTGAACCCGAGTTTGATGAAGGTTTTATAATACATGACCTCCGAAGTGCTGCCCTGGTCTATAAGAACGCGTTCGACGGTGAACCGATTTACACATAGCACGACAACCAATGGATCGATGTGAGGGAGTGTTACGCCGATCAAATCAGAGTCGTCGAAGGTGATGCTTGGCGATCCTCGGGGTCGCTTTGCTGGCGTGAGTTGCTGCTGAGGGCTTGGGAGGGACTGGATTGCATGTACGGCCGGGGCTTTCGGCAGGCTGTATATCATATGGATGTTATCATGCAGAACACTTCACTGGAGATGTTCGTCTTTTGTCAACTCCTCAAAGTAATCGGCTGAAGCACAACGAGCGTCGGTGTTTTGCTGTCGGGCCCGAGACCGTAGATTGCCTGTCCTTGGGGGTCGCTCAGAAACCTAGCGCACTGTTTGTTTGGACTTTGCTATTTCCGAGGCCAGATCGCGGCGAAGGTGCTCGTTTTCAGCGATGGTGTTGTCTAAACTGTGTTTGGTCTTTTTGGCTCGTTCCATGATGGCTAGCATCGTCTCCTGTGCTGAAGTCGTTTGTGAATCGACATTCAAGGCACGTCTTGCAGCAATGATTTCCTTCTCGAGCATATTTGTCGGAGTGCGGTCGACTCTCTGTATGATCGCGTCAGTGGCTATCGGAGAATCTTGAGTCACGCCTTCCATGGATGTACTTGAGTATTCCCACAGACAGCGCCAATTGTGGGGAAGTGGTTCTGGAAATACTCTTCATATCCTGGGAGACGCTTTTGATCCTCAGCTAGTCACCTGCAAAGACAAACACTCCGGTCGGGGGTGCCGGGGTTAGCACTCCGACGGGCAAGTCAGTTCTTATACTCAAGAAAGCTTGTTTACTAAGTTTAGTGAAGTTATTCTTACATACCTTTCTAAATCTGAAGCTCTTGTATTTATACTCATTCTCTGGACCTCGGGTCCGAAGCCCATTTTTTACTCATTCCCCGTCTATTCGACGATCTCAATGTATTCGGTATCTTAGTTGATTAGTACGGAGCCGAACAGTCTCTGACTTCTGGGATACATCCTTTCCAGCTCTTCTATTTATTCGGCTCCCACACAACCATAATCAATACCATCCAAACTTATGAGATATAAACAGCCCATGTATCAAAAAAATCCTAAATGAATCTCAATAAAAAAAAAAAAAAAAAAAAAAAAGAAATATGCACAAACTTGACATAACAATCTAAAACAATATAAATGAATGTCCTAGAAGTCCATGCAATTGAGTCCCCACTACGCCATGAGTCCACTCTAAGTACTTCTAACACCTGGAAATGATAAATAACTAAGTCAACTGATTAGCTCAGTGAATAGCAACATGGATAGTAAATACAGTTTTGAAAATAAGGTTCAATTCCAAAATAAGATATATATCACAGAAACTAGATTGACATACAGTTTTGATAAAGATAATCCGTTTAAAAAAGAAGGTTCCACAGTTCAACAGTTAAAATGCTCATGTCTCTCAAAAACATGATAAATGACATTTTTCACTTAAAACAGATTACAATGTGAGCACCAATAATTTTCTGGGTACCAAGAATAACAAGTAACATGCCATAAAGTTCTCAAGACTATAAGCCGATTAGATCCAATATTGAACCAAGAGTCATCTTTTGGGTGGCAACTTGAGCCTTTTCTCTAAGACGATCCAATTGAAGGTCTTTTCCTTACAATCGTTGAGCACTAGAGTCATCACGGCCCAACCTAGATCTGTTCCCTAGTGGCCAGAGTCACCACACACAGTGGAATAATTTCCCTAGACTAAAATATACAAATGGTCCCGATAATCAATCCAATTCAATTTCGCAAAACATGGTAGTTCACCATTATAAACATGAGACCATAACAAATAGTTTATAGTATGCCAAGTTTATACATGTTTCAGAAATAATTTAATTCCATTGATAATTTAACAATTTATCAAAACAATTTAGTCCTGAAACAACAATTAAATTTTTCAACAGTTCAGGGTAGGGAAACATTTATAAAAATATGTAGCATGCAACTACTCACCTAAAAATGAAATAATATAATCCTTGAATAGAGTATGAAAGTCCAACTAGTGCTCTGAACAAAGTATTAAAACTACACGTCACTATTAATTCAAACATACTAAAAGGAATAATAAATTAAGTAACCTCAAACTAAGTGCACTAACACGGCTCAACCCCACTCACCGTTACTCTTAACTAATACCTAAGTTCATGTTCTTCAAGGTCTCAAATTACCCAAGACATGAGTTTAGATCGAAACTTAATTAAAAATAACCTTAATATAAAACAGAATTTTAAACAAGTTTTCCCCAATTTATTCGCTAACTTTGAAAATTAAAAACCCACTGCACGCTATTCGAAAAATTTCAAAACCCTCCAGATATCAACTAATATATCCTAAGTTTCAAACCCAAATAGTTTCACTTGATTTGCATGTCACTGGATTGGGTTTTGATTTTTTTTTATTTTTGGACTATCGTCACATTTATTCTTTGTGATTTTGGGTTCATGTTTAGGCTTACGTGTGCCTTGGGCTAAGTCCTTGTGAGCCACGGCCGGTCATGCCGGGGTTTGGGGTGTGACACATATGGTTCATTTATTGCCATCATCGTTCAATACCACATTATAAGTTACGTATGTGTCACGTTTGCCAGTTCAACATCAAATCTTCTTTTATAACCGTCCGACATGACCATAAACTGTCTCTCAACATCAGTTCTAGCCTCTAATCTATTTCAAGAGCCCCTGTGCTTTTATTCAAACTTTGCAACCTCGAATCTTTTCATATTTTTAGTTTTATTTCATGTTTTAGTTTCTCTTTACAAGCTTAAGTTGATATCCCTACTTTAGTTTGAGGAGGTGTTAAATACAATAATTATATATTTTGTCAATCATACATACCATATTATATTCGTTAACATACATAGATTTCTCTCATTCTATATAAAAGTCTCATATATACTGTTATAACATTCAATATAATATAGATTTTCCTCTCTCTCTCTCTCTCTCTCTCTCTCTCTCTCTCTCTCTCTCTCTCTCTCTCTCTCTCTGATATTGTAACACAAAGGGCATCGATTTGGGTGGTACAGTGAAGTCCTCTGGTTTTGTATGATGGACTGGAGTCGAGCCCATTAAAACTGGTGCCGGACCAAAGCCTAAAGAAGAAGCAATGAAAATATGTGAAATTCCAAGTTTGGAGGCAATAGGGCCAAGCCAATAAGGTGCAAAATCATAAATCACCCAATCGGGAGCCATATCTCGTAGAAGCAGAGTCATGGGTTGTTGGAGTTGATCGTAGGCCTTCTTGAGGTACTTGACCTTGTCATATGGAAGATTGATAGTGGACTCTGAGTTTTCTGGGAGCATGTGGACTTTGGGCAATTGAACCTTCACTAAATTGATGAGAGGAGCTACATTTGGAGGCAGTTTGGGGAGTCTGTTAGGAGTGGACACAAAGGAGACTGTGTGACCCTTTTGGGCAATGAGCTTGGAGAGTTCTAAGAAAGGAATCATGTAACCAAAAGCTAACCATGGGAACATAACCATGTGTTGCTTTTGATCTTTTCTCATGGATGGATTAGATGTGGAGTCCATGGTGGGAACTGTTTAGGACCCTTTTTCCAGCTCTCGTATATGAAAACAGTAATGGTAGGTATCATGAAATTTTTTTCATGAAAACAATCATGAAAGTTTTGTGACCCTTGGATTACATTTAGAATAAAGCACCACACACTAATCAAGATAATCTAAGGATCATAAATTTTTCATGATCATTTTCATAATCAAATTTTCATGATCCCTAACTTTTTCCACATGAAAAAGGAAGAGCATTGACTGCTGGTTAGAACGGTTTATGGGCATGGGAAAACAAAACGAGAAACTAAAAATCTGAAAATGTCATTTATTGACTAGGCAGGCATGTACCAATCTGAAAAATGTTACAGATAAATAAAATAAAATAAAAATTAATTAGTCTATTTGGTTTCAGTTTTCAGAATCTACTTTTCAAAAAAATTTACTTTTTCATTTTTTGCTTTTTTTTTCACTATATTTTTTAAATATTTTTAAGCAATTTTTTTAATTTTTAGACACACCTGATATAAATATACTTAAAAAAAATATAATATTTATGAATTTTTTTAAAAAAATTCACTAAATATCAAAAATACAAAAAATATGAAAATGCAATATAGTTTTCATATTTGTGTGTATTTATAATTTTTTAAAATATTTTTTCACAAATATTTTACTTTTTAGATACGTCTAAGTAAGGTGCATCTAAAAAAGTTTTTAAAAAATATTTAAAATTTTAAAAATATTTACTAAAAATAAAAAAACTCAATTTTCAGTAGAATAAAGATTGAGGGCTTTAATTTTGGAACTCTAAAGAGAGCTCTAATAATGTGGCAAGGAGTGAGGCCCACATGTGATGGGATGTGATGTGTGTGCCTATGTTTTTGTTTTTGTTTTTTTTTTTTTTTTTTAGAATAAAAATTGAAAGCTCTAATTTTGAAGCTCTAAAAAGAACTCTATTAATGTGGCAATAAGTAAGGTATACATGTGATGTGATGTGATGTGATGTGTGTTCTTATATTTTTGTTTTTGTTTTGTTTTGTTTTTTTTTTTTTTTTTCCCTCTTATCATATCACTAAAGCTCTCTATCATTATTGTTTTCAAAAAATTGAATTCAAAAACTCAAACTAGTACACCGAATTATCTTTAACACATCTATCAAATTACTCGATGTGAGAATAATTAATTATTTTATTAACATATCACTGAATTTATGAAATAGATGTATAACGTGGACTTATATATTATTTTTCTGGCAGAAAAATAATATCTAGAACAGGACATTTGTTAACAAAGCAATCCGTCGACGGTGACCAATGCCACGAGTACTTATGGTGTTCCACGAGCCTTTATCACATTTCATATGAGAATGGCACTTTTACTCTCAGGAACAAAGCTTCAAGCATTTTGAATTGCAGTAAAATTTCCAAACCGTCCAAACTCACTCAGAAATCCTGAACATGTATCCCTTGTAATTAACTTTAAATTTACCTTAAAAATTAAGATGTTTTGTAACAACAGCATTGTTACACTCAAAATATTTTCTCAGAATTTTATCAACATATATTAATTTGTGGTCCAATTTTGTTCAAGTCATGGATCCAATGTACTTGTTGAATCTCAACCATATAATTTTATGGGTAAATTATATTGACACTCTCTGAGATTTATGTTTATTGTAGTTTTTCCTTCACCTTTTGAAAATTACATCTCCCTCCTTGAGCTTTAAAGTTTCATTACAGATTACCTCTTGAGGTTTAAAGTTTCATAACAGTTCTACCCAGTCGTAATGATTATCATACATAAAATTAAATTAATAAGGGGGTTAGTGTAATTTTTCAAATGTGAGGAGATAAACTGTAATAAATATAAACCTTAAGGGATATCAGTGTAATTTATCCTAATTTTATTTTAGGCAAATAGGGACAAAGTCAAAAAATTTACTTAGAGGGGCCAAGATAAGTGTAGCAATATAAATAAATTATCTATCATTCTTTACGTAAGCATTATTTAAAAATTAGTAAGAAAATTAATATATATATATATGTTTTTTTGTCAACAGATAAGAGAGTAATTATATCATAAGAAATATTAAATCATCAAATAGACTATTAGAACGCAATAGCTACTAATTTACGAGGCCAAGCCCAACAATAACTAATAATCACGGGTGATTATTTGATAGTCCCAGAATACGGTCATGTGGTGCTCCATGATACTATGATTGGTGAAAAATGAAGAGTATTGATTATTTGTATTGGTGATTAAGAAATATAATGGGGCATAATGAATAGTGATTGGTGAGGGAGTATAATCACATGGTAGTCTAGGACTATTATATAATTTTCTAATAATCACATACAACTACCATAATAGGAAAGAAATAAACCAACACCACAAAGGGTGTCAAATTCCTGTCTATAAAAATTGAATCTGAAGCCCCAAACTATAAAGTGTGCTACACAACCACATGTGAGTCATTTCTTAACAGTTATCTCAATTATTTCATAATTTTTTTGGGCTACATACTATAACAATTAGGTTTTTTGTGTATAATTTATTCAATTTTCATTTTAAGGCATTTTATTAGTAAATATAATTTATATATATTAAAATTCTACCTCAACAATTTTTATTAAGAAAAATTAAAGTTTATTTAAATGTCAAATTGATAGAATTCATACGATGAGGTAATATGTGAAATAGTTTAGAGTCATGTCTTATATAGTCTAGTAATACTCAGAGTCAATACAAATTTCTTTTGGATCATTTTACATATATTGTGAAATACTCATGATTTGGCCTTCGCTGCCTTCTGTGCCCATATATCTAGGTTTGTATCTTTTTCCTTGTAAATCATTAATTTTTTAAAGCGTGTTACAATGTGTTGTATGAAAAAAAATTAATAAAAGTAGAATCCAATTTTATATGTTAAGATTTGTTAGTTTAATGAATGCAAGATGTTGTAATCGTTTAGAGTCATGTCTTACACGGACCAAGGGGTGCTGCTGTGAAGTTACAGCAGCGTGCAGTGGTCCTTTATGCTGTGTTTGGTTGGGGAATTTGAGGAAGAATTTGAAAAGAGAAATGGAAAAGGTAGGTGAAATATAAATAAAACATACCTACATTTCACCTAGTTTCACACACCTTTTCCCTTCCTCTTTCCAAATCCCTCCCCAAATCCTCCAACCAAACACAGCATTAGTGATAGCTTTGTTTATTTATTTATTTATTTTGATAATTCGAATAGTTCATATTATAGAATTCGTTGAGTAGATTATTCATACTAAAAATCAAATTCATTAGACATTTATATCTTAGTAACAAATGCACATTTATTTTTTTAAAAAAAATAAATGATTAACATGATCTTAATAATTTTTTTAAAACATTTAGAATCTGATTATGGGATTGTGAATTTTTTATTAACTTGATTTTTTCGCATAAATAATATACTCAACGAATCCTATGATATGAATAGTTCGAATTATTGAAAAGAACTCAAGAAACGTCTCCACCAAAACAACACAGTACCCTACTATGATAGTAGGTTCCCCAAATCCGTCTTATATACGTTAAGTTTTTTTTTTTACCAATCAGTCTTATGAATTAAACTTATTTATCTATAAATTCTGACTGATAAATTTATCACTATAAATTTATCAAAAAAATAAAAAATTCCAAAAATAAAATCTATTGATAATTTCCTAAAATCAAGGAGGGCGTTATTGGTTTAATGTACGAGAGTAGATTTTATGCCCAACACTAACGAGCCAAGGTTCTCTCCTTGAAGCTTTGTACTTGTGCCCGTTCTTGCAGGCCTTCGGGTCTACTTTTAGACCTAATTTTAATAATCTGAACCGTTCATATTTTATGATTTATTCAGTATATCATACCTGTAAAAAATCAAGTTGATCGGATATCAGAAAGTATATGTTTGGAAAACTGTTTATTAAATTATTTAAAAAATAGTTTTTAGTTCAATTTTTCAAACACATACTTTCTGATATCCGATCAATTTGATTTTTTACAGGTATGATATACTGAATAAATCATAAAATATGAACGATTCGGATTATCAAAATTGGGCCTAAAAGTAGATCCGGAAGCCTACAAGGACGGGCACAAGTATGGAGACTGCCAGGAGAGGATCCTGGTTCAACACTACATAGATAAATTTTTTATTTAAATATATGTTCTCTCCCTTTCTATAAAAATATTGTGTCCACCCCTGACCCTATGATCCATTAACATCCACGCTTGGCTCAGAGTGTCTGTCCCTTGGGTCTTGGGTCGGCTTGGGGTTTAGGGTGTGTTTGTTTGAACGAACTGAATAAGGGGATATTGTAATCTATCAGACTATTAGTCTTGAGAGATATTGTCCCCGGATTATCTAGTTGGACTGGATTTGTATCTTATGTTTATTTAGTCATGGGATTAGATGTCTGGATTGGACTATTTTTAATGAATCTAATATTTGTTTGGGATATTATGGAAGAGGATAAATGCTCAAATGACTATTTTATCCTTCTCAATTATTTACTAAATAATAGTAATATTAAACATAACTTTATATTTTAATTATTTTTAGTTAGATTAAATAAAAATTTATTTTATTTTATTTTTTGCACAATTAAATAAATTTATTTTTAAAAAATTAAATAAATTAAATATAAATAAAAATATATGTTATTTTGTAATTAAAATTTTAAATAATAATAATTATTAAATAATGAAATAAAATAAAACATCTATTAAAATTTAAATAATGAAATTAAATAAAATATAAACAAAATTTTAAAATAAAACATCAATAAAATATCTATAAAAAAATATTTTAAAATATTAAATAAATAAAACAAAAAAAATTATTTTATTTTTAAATTGAGACATTTAAATTTTTTTGAATTTTACTAAATATAATACATAATTAAATATTAGAGGGAAAAAAAGTAATTTCATTGTCTAATCATATGGGACAAGTTATCCCATAATTTCTATCTCACCCTCCCATGGGATAGGATACTCCCAAAAATATGGGACTAATAGTCCGGAGCAAAACTTTTAAAACAAACAATGAACTATTAGTCCGGTGGGTCTAATAGTCCAATCTCACACCCTAACCCTTCAAAACAAACACACCGTCAAGTTGACTAGATGCACAAGAAATTACTCGACGGGAATCTAAGCTGAAATGAGTAGGACAACTCGTAAGCTTAATTATAATAGTGATGCTAGAAAAGTTAGGGATCATTAAAAAATTTTTATGAAAATGATCATGAAAGATTTATGATCCTTAAATTATCTTGATATATATAATATTAATTAGTGTTATATCCTTATTATTAATCCTATTTATAAATTATAAATATTTAAAATTTCGGAAATTATATCACATCATCTGGTAGTATATTAATTAATACATTAATTGATATATATAGTATTATTCTAATTATAATTAATCAAACTTAATTGAAACTCAATTACATTAATTAAAAGAAATCAAGTAAGTTAATTGATGCCTTCAAAAATCCTTAGTTCCAGCCTTGGATTTTACCTAAAGAGCAACATTAACCTTTGATTGTTTGACCCTATCTTCCCAAGAAAACGATACTTCATTGAAGACAGTATTGCTCCTGGTTTTCCAAATGGTCAAATGATCGCAAAAAAGAAATCGCTTTCCAGAACCCAATCAGGTATGGGGGCGAACTTGGTCACTGTTGCGGGGGCAATGTGATTTACTCAAAATTTTATTTTGATAATTTAAATTGTTTATATTTTAAAGTATATCAAGTAAAATATATTTATAAAATATTAAATTTATCGGATATCGATAACTCTTTCATCTAATCACATTAGTATTTAAAAAAATGAACAATTAGTGTAATTTTTGTGTATAAAACTGAATACAAATGTACTTAGATAAAAGGACTATCGATATTCAATCAATTTGATTTTTTGCAAGTATTTTCTACTCAATATATCTTAAAAAGTTAAAGATTCTGATCATCGAAATAGGGCCCAAAATCGGTCCAATTGGCTACACAACAGTGATTGTTGTGCTTCATGCACAACAGCCACTCGTACGTGTTTGCAAAGAAAATTTTTGGAGGGGGAGGAGGGGGGGGGGGGGGGCGTTTGGCTCCTCTCTGGTGTTAATCTAATAACCATAGTTGTCAAATAGAAATTTGAATCGTAAATCATAAAGATTCAATTACTTTTTTTAAATTACACTATATATATATAACACCACACTTTAATATTAAATATATCTAATAAATATTAAATATCTATATTTAAACCAACAAAAATGTTTTGAATAATAATCATGTGGTCTAATAGGGGTCCCATATACACCACATTTTCCTTTTTAAATACAATTTCTTATCAATCATGCTTAATAATAAATAAATAAATAAAGTAAATAAAGACAAACTCTCAATTTCCAACAATAACTCAATGGCAATGTTTCTAACTGTTAAAAATGGGCACCCATGTGGCATGACCCTTTGAATCTTTTGAACCTTATCCAAATGGGTTTTGAATTCAAATTCAAACCTATTTGGATAACCACTCAGGATATATAAATATCTATCATATAATTGATATAGATAGATGATATATCTTATATTATCTCATATAACTGATATGGATAAATGAGATAAACATATTATATATCTGATAATATGGGATATGGGTGATTAAGAGAAAAACAACGTATGTTTGAGCTTTTTCCCATATACTGACTCTCTCCCAACAACCAACGATCAAAGCCATTTACACTGTGACTTGTGTGGGTGATATTCATTCTGTAGTATCACTCCATTGCTGGGTTGACTAATCAGATTCAGAAAGCACGTGATTTACCCACGAGATCCTTCAATTCAGACTCTGTTCTAAAGGTATAACCATAATATTTATTCCGCTACGTTATACTTTGTTTTACATTGGTATCAGAGTTGATGTAGGTATTTTCGTGCTTATTTTTATGCATTAAAATATGTGTATATTTTTATATAAATATATATACATGATATATGTATGAATATTAATAAAGGACGAAGATGTCTTCATTTTTATGTTCATTAAATTTTATTTTTAATGTCATAAATGTTTTTATTGTGAAAAATAGAGTCCGGCAGTACAAAAATCGAACCAGAAAACACCTTGGAAGGCGGAGCGTGGGCCTTACGTGCCACCTGATGGCGTGGGAGGCTTCCACGCGTCTCCATGCGCTGCCACGCCCTTTCACGCGCCTCCACGTGCTGCCACGCCCTTGCACGCGCCTCCACGCGCCAGACGTGATTCAGATGCGCTTCCACGCGCTATCACGCGCGCGTTAGCGGCACTTCCACGCGTGTGCCATCCGCGCCACGCACGCACGCCGTGCGCAGAGTCGCATGTGAGCTGCCTGCTAAGCCGTCTCTAAGCTACTAGTTGAGCCGCGCCGTTTTTCCTCCGCCGGCTTGGCTGGCTTGGCTGTTGATGCATAAGTCACTATTTGTTTTGTTTTTTAATTTTGAATCACGTTAAATGGTCATAATTAATTCATTATAGATTTGTTTTACGCGTGGTTAGTACTGTTAGACTCAGAATTAAATTTTCTATATTCTGTAAAATTTTGAAAATTTTATGAAAATAAAAAATATTTTTCCTGTGATTATAATTCATTACTTATGCTTTAAAATGCTTCTGGTATTGTATAAATTATTTTCTAGGGTTGAATTTTTTATTGTAGACTTCTGAAATGTTTTACTATTTATTAGAATAATTTTTCCAGTTTATCAGATTCTGAAATTTTTTTTATTTCTAATTTAATGTGTGTTTATTAGTTATTTAAAATTCCAGAAAAATTTCAGAATAATTCCAAAAAATTTCAGAATGATGTACATTTTATTGTGGCATAATTTGAATATTAAATACAGCATATTGTTATTTTTTGCCTAGAGTTTCTAATATGTTGTAATTAGAATAACATGATTAATTGTTATTTGTTTAAATTCCATTATTAATTGTGACATAGCATGAGTTGGTTGTGAATCTACATTATGATGCTATTGTATGGAATTAGAATTTTTTATCATGCTTTTAGACATGCCATAGTCAGTGGGAGGTTATTCGGTTGAGAGAAATCTTTGTTGATTAACTCTCGAAAACCAATATTTTGCGCATAAATTAAATTAAATTTTGGATAATTGTCACCTGTGGCGCAAAAGATGATTACGAGCATAGCGGATTTTCGATTTTGCGATTTGTATAATATTGTCACTATTTAATTTAGATTTTTGTGGCAAAATTATATTATGCTAATCAAATTAATCCCAATGCGAATTTCTCTCTAAATTGACTTAGCTTATGGAAGTTAATTAGTTGACTTAGACTTAGTAGAGATGTTCAAACGTGAACAATGTAATCCTATTCTTTAGATGAGCAAAAGTCTTGGAGACTTTAGGTCAGACCTTAATTGAGCCAAAGTAAGGAAACATGACTCACAGTCGCCGTGGTTTTGTTGCCTTGTTTGGCACAATAAAAACTAATATGTGCGCTATGGTTAGCGGCATGCTACGTAGTTTTGGTTGGTGAGTTTTGGAGTTATGAAATTAGTAAGCCCTCAATAGATCTGTATATGATCTTGACTATTGAGCTGCGCGGATTGACTTTGTAATTTGACTTGTAAATAATGTTACATCATTGGATGAAGTAACATTCAAGAGTCACGTCATCCAAGAAATGCGAGCTTAAATAAATTAGTCATTAAAGTGTAAGACGAGTAGTTAGTATGAGCAGTGTTTTGCTCTCTACCCAATTATTAGGAGTGGATGGAGCAAAATTTCATGCACTATGATAGTGTATGTTGAAATATCACGTGAAGTTAAAAGATTAGCGCTTAGAAGCTACAAAATCTATTAATACTAAGTGAAAAGATTAGCGCTTAGAAGCTGCAAAATCTATTAACACTAAGTGAAATGATTAGCGTTTAGTGGCTGCAAAATCTATTAGCATTGCTGACTTGTCTAAGTCTGGACACTTACTGTTTCCACACTTGAGTGTGAGACATGAGGAGGGGCTTCTTTGTATGATTCCTTAGCTAGGCTAACGTTTTTGAATAACGTTTACCACTAAGCATAAACGCTAAAAGATAGTAATGAAAAGGTCAAGGCTGACAAGGTTGTTATGACTCTAAGAATTTGATGCATCGCTTGTAAGAGCATTGTGTTGAATTAGACTCTTTAGCCTAATTCGCGCTTAAGTTACTTCAGGAGCTGTCATAGTTGATAGCTTATTCTCTCCTTCTTGTGGATAGTAGAATTAATTGCAAGTAACTATGAAGCGATAAATAGATATGGCAGGAGGAGTATCATCATCTTTCAACTAGATGCATTAAAGTGTATGGAGAATAAAATTGACTTGAAAGTGCAGGGGATTAGCACTTACTAGTTAAATTTGAGACTTAGGTGCACTTAATATCTCCATGACATCCTTTTGTGATCTAGTTAAAATGAATTACTCGCGAGTCATTACCTGGTTGGGCCTAAACCTTTAAAAACTTGTTTTCAAAAACTCACACATTAGGATGATTGGAATTAGTTTATGACATTGGTCATGAACCGGTGGCTTATTATACTTAATCACATTAATGAGAAGATGCATGGATGTTTGGAGTAGGCCCTCTTGGGCCCACTAGCTTGTGACATCCTTCTCTCATATGAATGTGTAACTTTGTTCGCAATTGTTGCGCACAAGTAAGTAGGAAAGCCGTAGAAGGTTATTTTATAGACGTCCCCGAACGTCCTGGGAGGAGATCCCGTTCTGTTCATTTGGGCTCATTACAGTTCAGGACTTAATGTCACGGTCCTGTATCTAATCTCACAGAGTACAATGCAAGACCGATGAATCATCAAAGAGTCCAAATCCGGCAAATTGTTTTTGAAAACATATTTTTTTGAAAGAAGTGCCAAACATGGACTGCTTTGCTAGATACAGAGTCGCCACCTAAATATTTTATTTTGAGAAATTGAGGAAACCCTGACACGTTGCCTAAGGCTACATGTCCGTCATAACCAAAGTTGCCTCGGCTCGGGAACTTGGGTACAATTGGGGAAGGTCACTTCGTGAGCACCCCCGCTCGCCCGATCAAAGATCGGCCTCTACAAACCATGATATCGAGTTTTGAAAACATTATGTGCTCTTAATCCGGTTATTAGCCTAGAATTACTATGTGATGCACAGAGCATACAAGTATAGACTGGATTGCCTGAATTGGAACGAAACATTTCATGTTTGTTTTTGAAAGTGGTTTGCTACTCGCAAGTAGGCTTAAAATGCAGATTTTGCCACCCTCGGGTGGGCTTAGAAAAGATGGTTTTGCCACTATCTAGTGGGCTTAAAACTCACAGTCAACGCATTATTCCAATTCAGATAATCCAACTTTCACCTATAGGCATTCAAGCAGTTATATCACATAAGCACTTAGCCTCATGGTAAACATGCTATCATGGCAGTCACTCACACACATGCAAGGATGCTAAAGCATAAATACTTACCGAGTACTCCAAGCCAAAACAAAAACTAGTTAGTAATCATATACATGATCCTAGTTCATGTTAAGATGGCTAATGCAATACATGCAAAATGCAACTAGAAATAGGCTCGGCTATCCTAAAAATGGCATATGAGATGCTACAGCTAACACGTATTCAACTTGGAATTGAAATATAATGCAGTTAGTATGATACGCCGAGCCCGGTGCATGCAAGACAGATGAATGGATACAAACATGCGAGCATAAGTATGCTAATTGAAACGTGCCGTAAACTAACCATCATAAGCTGGTAAATAAAAGGGAGAAAGACGTGGGGTTGGAAGACATACATCACACACACACACGCACACTTATTACAATTGTGCCCTCGCCCGGAGGGTCCGAATAAATAATACACAACCAAAATAAATAACGAATTATTACACAACACTAATTACTTAACAAATGAACTAGGTAAACAAAGTAAACTAGCATGCTACGCTACGTGCAATGGACTGCCTCAGCTCTGCTCGGAATGATGGAGGGTGTATGTAAGCTCAAGTTGCCTTGTCGGTAAATTCCATCGCGATGCCTCGCCTCGCCTTTGTTTGCAATTGATCTCAGAAACTGGCACAAAGCTCCAGAAGGTTGAAACTCCACCTTGGGAAGGCCACCGACCAGTTATCAGCATGGGAGGACACCTGCCGACCACCCTTTGTGGTGGAGACCAAAGAGGGTGGTCGGCCTGCCAGAAAACCTGGTCGGCCAACCAGTTTCCACCTTCGGTTTTTGGCTTTTTCTGCAACAAAGGCAAGAGAGAGAAAAGGCAATGTATTTTCAACATATGTGTGCACGACCACTCTCCCCATCCTTGCACAAGCGCTAGGGAGTGCAGTCCTCGATCCTCATGCCACCAATCACGCATCTCGATGAATGATGGCCGAGGAATCGAATTGCACGACTCGATGTGAAATGAATGCACATATGAACACAACAAGGCCTAAACTCCATCATGGATAATCTAGAGCGTTGGCGACCGGGAATCGAGGCACGTTTCGTCACTTGGAGTACGAAACGTCCCTTGTTTCCCGTGTTTGGACTAAACCCTACTCCAAACACAATGCAATATGCATGATATGCATGAATGCAATTCTAACATGCAACCTAGCATACGCAATGCTGTGGACTAAAATGGCATACATAATGCGCGTGATATGACATGGCATACACAATGCTCTAACATGCAACCTAGCATACGCAATGCTATGGACTAAAATGGCATACACAATGCACGATGGACTTATACCAATATGAGTGGACCTTAGCCACACTCACATCAGTGGCCATATGATGGAAATGAGACAACCGAAACACATGCAAACATGCACGGATGCAAAGGGCCGATCCTAAGGCATAACATGCAACTCTAACTAAGCATGGCAGAGAATGAAACATGGCATAGAATGGGACATGATACAGCTCTGAAATGGCATAAAAGATGGTTCTGAAACATACAAATATGTCACACAATGTATGTTTGGTGGCTCAGGTACCGAAACTAGTGAAATGCGTTACACTAGAGGTACCCAAAGCAATGCACAAATGGCAAGACCATCCCCAAACAGACCCTAGGCACGTCTGAAATAGTGGGGAAAATGGCCTAAAATGATGGCTTAACATGCAAGAAAATGGAGCTCACTCAATGGTCCGAAAATAAGGCATTCATGGACAACTCTCAAGCACACTTAAGGAGTAGAAAACATGGAAATATGACATTTATAAAAGCTCTGAAATATGATGTATAATGGACCCAAAACATGAACACACCTCAGTATATGCATGGAATGAGCCTCAAAACTCAAAGTTAAGCATGGGTATTGAACTACAAGCATGCAAAACAAGCATCATTCGACCATGAGACCCAAAAACAGAGCTAGGGCAGTCCACAATACACACAATATCAGTTTAAGACATGGCCAAAAAGTGCTAAAATCAAGGCTCAACAAAGCATGCAAAGAAAGCTAGTGAACCATGAGTTATAGTACAACTATATAAAGCATATGAGAGCTCACCAAACCAGCCACAGAAGTATGCCATGCCAAAATATGCCCAAATAACCACTGAAACTCAGTCAACACATGCAAGAATGAAGTGCTCCTTTGAAAGGCCATACAAGAGGTTATTCTACACATATATGATGGACATACAAAATGGAAAGACCACCTCTGGAAAGAGGTTATGACAGCCCTAAAACCCACCAAAAAGGCCGTGAAATTAGTCTAGGAAGCATGCAAATGAATGTCCCTTTGAAAGGCCTTGAATAGGATTGTTCTACACATGCATAATAGACACTTTATATGGAAAAATGGGCTCCGGACAGAGCTAATGCAGACCTTAAAACTCACCAAATAGGGCCTGAAACATGACTTCAAAACATGCAAAATGGAGCTCCTTTGGAAGGCCAACAAAGCTAGTAAAGAGAACAAGGGGTGAGAGGGTCACCCCTCTTTGATTTTAGGGCTCAAAAACACATATTGGCTACTAAAAATCCACTAGATTTCAGTGGCCAAAAGGCCAAACCAAGGCCAATACAAATGCTCTAATGCATAGCCCTAAACATGAGGGAATGAAGCATGCAAAGGGGGAAGGTGACCCCAAACAGAAAAATGACCTTGAACAAACTTGAAGAGAAGCTCAAAACAAGACTTTTTTTAGTTTATGACAAAGTTTGAAAATTCTTTCAAGTATAGCTAAAAGATGGATCAAAATAATGCTCAAAAAGGGAAAAAAATGGTTACCCTTGAAGACTAGCAGATACCAGCAGCCTCTGGACCCAAAAACCCAACCTTGAACCTCTAAAAATACCCTCTAAGGACCTTAGGTTGATGATGTAAGTGTTAGGCTATGAGAGGTGGTGCAAAGGGGCCAAGAACCAAGCAATTTAGAGCTCAAAAGAGAGATATATAAAGAGAGATATATTGTTTAGCCCTAGCAATTTTCTGAACCAGCACAAAGAAGGGAGAGGCCCTCCTATATAGAAAAAGAGGTCTAAATCTTCTTTTGGAAGCTAAAAACAACTTTGAAGATCCTCCATACACGTGTACGGAGGATGCTGCAAATGGCTCCCAGCTGGCACAGTTGGAACACACTCAGAGAGACAAAACAGAGGGTAGCTAGCTGACCGACTAGTTCAAGTGGTCAAGGTGGTCAGCTACCCCCTAGGATGAAACCCCAGAAGTTAGCTTTCCAATGGTGCAAACCTTGCATTAAAATTCCTCCTGTGCAAAACGTTATGCCTGTTTCGGTGAAGCCGCGCAGTTTCGGTCCTACCCGGATTCATGCCGAACTTCTCCCAAACTAGTTTTCCTCTCTCTTCTCCTCTTTTCTTCAACTCCAAACCCCTAGAAAAGGTGTTTTGAAAGATTTTTCAAAGATTTCATCTCTCTTTCACTCATTTCCACTTTGTCTTTGCTCGATTTACCGAAAAGCACAACATTTGACAAAATGCAAGCCTCGAAACATCGTAAAAACTCTATTTCAAAAACGTTTTGAAAGAGAGAGTTTTAAGGTCTAAAATCTTTTGATCAAGATTGTTTTGGTCCAAAAAGGGGTATGAAGTTGAGATTTGACTCTCTCCTTGCCGAAGAAACTGAACCTTTCCCCTGCACACCTTTCTCCACCATGTAAACCATCAATCGCGTCCAAGTCTTAAGGGCGGTCAAAAATGGGGTGTCTACAGTTGCCCCTCTTTGACAGAACTCAGAAGTGACGAGAGTGAATGTCAAAGCCCAGAGACGACCCATTTTTGACAAGGTCGAAGACTTGGACAAACAAACAAAGTACAGACAAATAAATGGTTGCGCCCGCAGGCTGCCTACGTATCCCTCTACAAGGAATCAAACCAATATAGTTCAGGGGCAGGATGCAAAATGATATGCAGAAAGATTTTGATAATTGGAGTTATACGCTACGCGAAACTAGTTTGAAAATTGGACTTATACGCTATGCAAAGCCGGTTTGATAATTGGACTTATACGCTACGCGACGCCGGTCTGATAATTGGACTAATACGCTACGCAAAGCCAGTTTGAAAATTGGACTTATACGCTACGCGAAGCCGATTTGATAATTGGACTTATACGCTACGCGAAGCCGGTCTGATAATTGGACTTATATGCTACGCGAAGCCGGTTTGAAAATTGGACTTATACGCTACACGAAGCTGGTTTGAAAATTAGGCTTATACGCTACGCGAAGCTGGTTTTGAAAATTGGACTTATACGCTACGCGAAGCCGGTTTAAAAATTTGGGATTTATGTAATGCACTGTAATGACTAAAATGCAATGTGATAGCTAGGAAAAGGGAGGTACCTTACAGGGGCAATTGGCAATGACTTACCTCGGCAATGTCCTACCTCATGCTGATGTAGGAATCTTCCTCTTCTTCTCAGTTGAACCACAGGTACTACTTTTCTCCCTGACTATGGTTGCAGCTTTCCCTATTCTCCAACAGGGTGACAGACTAGGTTGATTTAGTATCCAGAATTGAGGCGCATACATATGCTATCTCAATCTATGGGGCTGCCATACAGATTTCAAGCCGAGGATATACCCCTGGGTATTTAAACTAGACTTTAGTCTCGGAAATCCCGAACCTTTGCGTTCTAGGCAAGAGCCATTTGAACTCTAGTTTCCACCGTCTCAATTGGTCTCCTAGGAACTCATTGCAAACACAGGCAGGTGGCTATACCAGACCACCGGAAGTCATTTGGGCACGACAAACACCAAAGGAATTGCACCTTTAGAGGATTTAAGGTCTCCTAGACCAGAGAGTGCACAAGACAGTGCGAATAAAGATGCAGGATTTAAAGTCTCCTAGACCAGAGGATTTAAGGTCTCCCAGACCAGGTGAGTGCACAAGACAGTGCGAGCTAAAGGTGCACAAAATAGTGCAAGTAGGGTGAATGCACAAAACAGTGCGATGCAGATAAGGTGCGCAAGATAGCGCGATGTAGATACGGTGCGCAAGATAACGCGATGCAATGCACTAACAAGTACAGGTAAGGTATGCAAGATAGCGTGATAAAATGCATGCACAATGCAAGTAAGGTGCACAAAATAGTGCGATGCGCAAAATAGCGCGAATGAAATGTAATGCACTAACAAGTGCAGGTGGGATGCGCAAGATAGCGCGAATGATTCAATGTAATGCACAAAATAGTGCGATGCGCAAGAAAGCGCGAAAGAACAGTGCGATGCGCAAGAAAGCATGAGTGATTACCAATGCGGAAGTGCACAAGACAGTGCGATGCGCAAAATAGCGCGAACCTGAACCTGCACAAAACAACGCGATGTGAAAAACAGCGTGAATGATTTGAAATGCACTAAACAGTGTGATACGCTAAACAGCGCGATTGTTTTGAAATGCACTAAACAGTGCGATATGCTAAACAGCGCGATTGATTTGAAATGCACAAAATAGTGCGAGTGAGATACAACCACAAGATGCACAAGACAGTGCTAGTGAGATACAAAGTGTAAGTGCACAAGACAGTGCAAGTGAGATAAAATGCACAAGAAAGTGCGATAAAATGCATCTTCTATGCAAGTATGGGGGGCATTTTCTATGCATAAGATACGAGCATTTTCTATGCAAGTATGGAAGCACATTCTATGCAATATTGAAAGCATATTCTATGTATGAGACAAGCAAAGCATATTCTATGCGGAATCAAAAGCAAGCATATTCGATGCATGAATCATAACGATACGTGGCACGCATGCAACAACAGTGTATATGAAGGTTCACATTCTATGCAGTAGAGGAGCATCAAATATGTACTCTGGTGCCTCTGATTTACCTCTTAGAGGACTTTGCAACACACTCAGCTCAAAAAGGGCACACCCTGTTCATATTGGCGAGAGATAACTTCTGCATGTGAAACCTCTCGGGTGCTGCTTAGACTGCCATTCTGACTTGAAGCGGGCTTATACTTGGGGTCGAGATACACTCATACTCTAGAGAAATGGCGAGGCCTGAGAAGGTGCACCTGGAATGCAGTCTCAGAATTTGCTGAAGTTGAAACATGCTAAGATGCTCCAAATTTTCCCTCTTTTCTTTTGCTTTGCAGCCCGGAACCTATATAGCTTCAGATAGGTCCTTGTTCTACTATTCTCTCATGACCTGGGTTGAACCCTGCGGTTTTATCAAAGAGCAAATCCTGTCTTGCACACATGTGGAGAACAACATGGCACTCCTGAGCACAAAACGATTCATTTTCAAATTGAGAAATGAGTTCTTAACTAGGTATTGAGCCTACAACTGACCACAGCCAAAACGTCTCAACAACGGAAAACAAAAGGTGAACAACATAAACACATCGAGAAACACTCGAAACGACTCAAGACAAGAATCGAGACAAACAAAACAAAAGGCACGACACACAGACGTGTTACAAAGATGGGAGGCCTTTCAGATCGCGAGGAGCCAGTTTCTTCAGGTATTATTTCCCACCCTTTCTCATTTGTGATTCTCACATCACTCGGCTCTCAAGCTCTGTTTTTCTAAAAAAGCCCTTTCCTCACTTTTTCTCTCAGCGCACATCTCTTTATTCTTCAATCTCTCATTTTTTATCCCTCTCTTGGGTGGTTAATGGATAAATAAGAAGTTGTGGGCTCTTGCCCCTAGCATTCTGCTAGATTCTCTTTCCTTTGCTCACAACAGTGAACTTCCCCCACAAAGGGGTTGTGATGTGGCTGGATGTGCAGCAGATCTGCAATTGACATTGGTTGACGATGCTCTACTGGGGAGTTTGGACGTGATTAGATCTGTCCAGATGAGGGAATGGAATATCCTCCCCATTTCAGTTCGTGCTTCGCACTTGGCTTGATACCTCGTTGCTTGGAGGATGAGAGAGCTTTCAGGCCTTTGTTGTTAGCTTCAGTTGTGCCCTTTCTGGCGAATACAATGCCCTTTCCGGCAAGTAGAGTGCCATTTCTGGCAAGTGCATTGACAACGGGAGAAAAGACAGGACACCTGACTCAACTGTGCCCCTAGTTCATCATTTTGACCATTTTTTGTTTTGGTTTTTTGCTAAAACAATTTTGATCAGCATAACAGTTTGATTAACATGCTTGTTCAACTTTTGATTTGAAATCATGCAAGTCAGGCTATGAGCACTGAAAATTTTCCTTTTTTAGGTCCAAGAAATGGTCCAGTTTTAGAAAAAAGATGGAGTAATTTTCGAGAAAATCAGTCAACCTCAGTAAAAATTCTCAAAAACTGTTTTTGCAAATGGCCATTGCTCAACGAGCACGGAACCTACTCTTGAGATGCGTAACCTCAGATCCAAAGGAAAATTGCTCCTTGCTTGAAGAGAGCTGCATGGCAACGGAAAGTTGCCCCTTGTTTGAACAGCACCGCAACACATTTTATGGCAACGGAAAATTGCCCCTTGTTTGAATGGCAACGTAGTGCATTGTAGTCAGTCCTCAGGGTGATGATCATAACCGAACTCCCGGATACAGAAAAGACAAAGATGACCAGAACTATCACATGGACACAGTTGAATTTGAAGTGTTTTACAGTTGGACTTCAGAATGAAGTTGCCTACGTATCCCAAAGATCGGAATCAAGCCTTACGTAGTTCAGGGTAAGATACACTCGGGAATTGACCTCTCCTTTTGTGCTCTAACTTTTGCCAAGGCCGCCCTTCTGGGTTTTCGACCTTGCGAGCTTTTTTCTTTTCATTTCTTTTCTTCTTTTTTCTTTTTCATCTTTTTTTTTTTTTTCATTTTCTTCATTTTTCTTCTTTGCATTCTTTTTTTTTATTTATTCTTTTTCTTGCTCTAACTTTTGCCTGGGTCGCCCTTCCGGGTTTTTGACCCAGCGAGCCTCTCAAGGGTAAAAGTGTAGCTTTGTCCATGTCAAATGGTTTTGAGATCTTGAAGTCATCTGAATCCAGGAGAATGGCTGTTGTTCGCTGACAATGCAGGAGTCCATCCAATGGGGTCTGAATTGCCCCCAGTGTTGCGGATAGGGACTTAGTTGTCCTTCAGCAATACTTTCTTCTTTCCTCCCTTTTGGGATTTGGCATTCTTGCCGATCTTCATCTTTGACTCTTCGAGCACACTTGAAATTCTTTTGCCCCTAGTTCAAAGGGGTGCTTTTGATCTAGCTTCGCAAGCTTCTTTTGACCTTATGATCTTCTTGATCCGACTTTCCTGGCCTTTTGTTCGAGGGCTGCTTCAAATCTGGCCACACAGGCCTTACATGGTGCTTAACTGTTAAACACTCTGAATCCAAGTTCAAGGTTTGAAAGCAAGGGGGTCGAGTCTCGAGGCTGAGAGCGATCCTAAGCTGCACAATCTCAAGAGTGATTCCACACCGGTCTTCGTAAGACTGCGCAAAACATTTTTTTTTTTGAAATCTTTTAAGAAAGCAACAAATCCCTTGCGCTAAAGACAGTGTAGAACCAATCTGGATCAAGCCAGGATCCTTCTCAGTACTCATATTAACAAACATGATTTCATTTATTAAGGGCTTAGCATGCCTCTCTTTCTCTCAATTGATCAGATTTTGCAAATCCCGAGGAATTTGCTTCCTCTTCGTTTTCACCGCAGTATTCAAAAAGTTTTAAAAAACTTAGGTCAATACAATGATTTAAAGGTGCAGAAGAGCAAAGTTTTTAGTCAAATACTGCCACCTCATTCTGAACTTCTGGCACAACTGGCACACGACAGAAGCAAACACAAGAGTGTGAAAAACCACTGCTGTTCCATTCAAATTTGTTGGTGTAACTGGCTCCAAGCAGAAATAGACTCAAAAGAAAACGAAAAGACAAACGCAAAACAAAATGGTGATGCCCGAGATAACACCCCCAGAATCACCCGACCTTTGTACAACAGGGCTGACTCGATACAACAAGACAGACCCTTAATCAAAAAGACTGACTCGAGACAATGAGACAGACTCAAAACAAAACTTACAGAACTGACTCAACACCCAAGTCAGAAAGTACAAATTAACAACATTCACAAATGTGCTCAAAACAGTGCATGCCATCCACCATATTTGGAGTAAACTGAGCGTCATCCATAGGCGATTCCTCCCCCGATCACATGGTCACATTATCTCCCAAGTTCATCGATCCAGTGCTGATAGACTTTGCAGGACCTGACGCGAAGATGACCTTTTTATCAATCAAATCTTGTATTTCATGGTGAAGACGAAGACACATGTCAGTGTCATGGCCAGCTTGTTGATGAAGGACACAGTACTTCGCTGGGTTATGGGAGAGAGGAAGTTTATTCAGTAATGGTCGCGGCTCCAGGGGCTTCAGATGCCCCTTTTTGATCAGACCCTCGTGGTTGGATGAGACATGTCCAGTGGAGTGAACACCCTCTGGCCCCGAGGTGGGTATTTGGCAGGTTGTGAGCTGGTTGTGTTGGATGTACCGACGAAAGGGCCAGTAGGTGCTGACTTTTGATGATCTCTTTCGAGTGTAGGATTGGAGCTGACAGGGATGTTTCTGGTACAACATCTCTTGTCTCGGCTTGCCCTTTGATTCAGATTGCCCCCAACTTGAGTGGCAAAAGTATCACCCACAGTTTTTGCAACCACTGCAAGCACTTGCTGTTTCTTCAGTCCTTCGGCTTTCAAAGCCTCAACAACACGTTGAAGGTGTTCATGGGGACCAATGCTTGCCCCTACCTTGTTCTTACCACATGCTTCCCCTTTGCAAAGGGTTTGGCTTTCTTCAAATGCAGCCAGTCCCAAGATTGGGGAGCCTTTTGTCATGAAATTCCTGGTATGTGATGTGGTCGATGAGGGAGCCAATGTCTCGGAGGCCAGATTTGTCACAGTTCTCTGAAGATCTTCGATCATTCTCTTCAGCTCAGAAGTAGTGGGCTCACGGGTTTGAGATGATTGGGGTCTAGGTGTATCCATCATGCATAAGTCCATGCTTTCTGGAATGAACACCTCAGCCTTGGGTAGATGGGCCGGGGTGATGTATATGCTGGGGTCGAAGGTGGATGGTTGTATATGGATGAGATTGAGGTGGGCAGGAGATGTTTGGTCATTGGGGTCTGAAGGTGGAGCTATCATCCGGTTGTCGATGAGATTTTGGACCTAATGACGAAGGCAGTAGCAATGGTCGGTGCCATGACCGCGCTGCTGATGGTACATACATACTTGGAGGGGTTATGCCTGGCAGGGAGTGGGTCAGGCAGAGGTTGAGGATCGAGGGGTTTGAGATACCCTCTTTCCATCAAGACTTTTAGTTCGCTAGTCAGGCTCATATAGAGAGGGGTGAAATTTCTGCCCTGAGCTCGGGCTGGGCCGGCTGGTTGTAGGCTTGGTTTGGCGAAAGGGTTGGCTGTGGCGACTGTATTGATTTCTGTGAGTTTGGGAATAGTGCTACTACCAGCATTGGTACTCCCTAAAATCACCCTCCCTGTCAGTTTACTTGTTCTAGGAATGATCCCACTGTTGAACGCATTCTCGATCTGAATCCCCAGTTCACGCAAACTTTTGAAAGTGAATAGCGGAGCGACTATCAACTTTTGCAACATATCATGTGTAGACGTCCCCGAACGTCCTGGGAGGGATTCTCGTTTGGTTCATATGGGCTCACTCTGATTCGAGACTCAATGTCACGGTCAGATCTAATCTCATGAGTGCAATGCAAGACCGATGAATCATCAAAGAATCCAAATCTGGCAAATCGTTTTTGAAAACAAATTTTTTTTGAAAGAAGTGCCAAACATGGACTACTTTGCCAGATACAGAGTCGCCACCTAAATATTTATTTTGAGGGAATTAGAAAACCCTGGCTCTTTGCCTAAGGCCACATGTTCGTCATCACCAAAGTTGCCTCGGCTCGGGAACTTGGGTACGATTGGGGAAGGTCACTTCTTGAGCATCCCCGCTCGCCTAATCAAAGATCGGCCTCTACTAACCATGATATCTAGTTTTAAAAACATTATGCGTTCTTATTCTAGTTATTAGCCTAGATTTACTATGTGATGCGCACAGTATACAAGTATAGACTGGATCGCCTGAATTGGAACGAAACATCTCATGTTTGTTTTAAAAACGGTTTGCTACTCGCAAGTAGGCTAAAGTGTGGATTTGCCACCCTCAGGTGGGCTTCGAAAACATGATTTTGCCACTCTCAAGTGGGCTTAAAACTCGCAGTTGATGAATTGTTCCAATCCAAATAACTCAACTTTCACCCACAGGCATTCAGGCAGTTATATCACATAAGCACTTAGCCTCATGGTAAGCATGCTACCATGGCAGTCATTCACACACATGCAAGGATGCTAAAGCATAAGCACTTACTGAGTACTCCAAGCCAAAACAGAAACTAGTTAGAAATCAATGCATGATCCTAACTATACTGAAATGCCTAATGCAACACATGCAGAAATGCAACTACAATAGACTCGGCTATTCTAAAGATGGCATGTGAAATGCTACAGCTAACATGTATTCAACTCGGAATTGAAATACGATGCAGTTAGTATGATGCACCGAGCCCGGCACATGCAAGACAGATGAATGGATGCAAACATGCGAGCATAAGTATGGTAATTAAAACATGCCCTAAACTAACCATTATAAGCTGGTAAATAAAAGGGAGAAAGACGTGGGGTTGGAAGACATGCATCACACACACGCACACTTATTACAATTGTGCCCTCGCTCGGAGGGTCCGAATAAATAATACAGACCGAATAAATAATTAACTACTCAAGCTAATTAAATATTACAAAACCCTAATTAATTAACAAATTAACTAGGAAAGCAAATAAACTAGCATGCAAGCTATGAAATGGACTGCCTCAGCTTTGTTCCGAATGATAAAAGATGCATGCAAGCTCGAGTCGCCTCGTCGGGGGAATTCCTCGCGATGCCCCTATTTGCCTCTGTTTGCGATTAATCCCAGAATGCTGTGCAAAGCTCTAGAAGGCTGTTGATTTCTGGTTTGCTGCAACATAGAGCAAGAAAGGGGCATGGCAAAGTATTTTCACATATGTATGCACACCTCGATCCTCGTGCCACCAATCACGCATCTCGATGCATGATGGCCGAGGAGTCGAATTGCACGACTCGATGTGAAATGAATGCACATATAAACACAACAACGCCTAGACTCCATCATGGAAAATCCGGAGTGTCAGCGACTGAGAATTAAGACACGTTTCGTCACTTGGAGTACGAAACGTCCCTCGTTTCCCGCATTTGGGCTAACTCCTATCCCAAACACAATGCAAATGGGATGGCATACACAATGCGACTAACATGCAACCTAGCATACGCAATGCTATGGACTAAAATGGCATATACAATGCACGTGATGTAACATGGCATACGTAATGCTCTAACATGCAACCTAGCATACGCAATGCTATGGACTGAAATGGCATACACAATGCAAGATGGACTTACACCAACATGAGTGGACCTCAGCCACACTTACATCAGTAGCCATATGATGAAAATGAGACAACCGAAATACATGCAAACATGCACGAATGCCAAGGACCGATCCTAAGGCGCGACATGCAAATCTAACAAGGCATGGCAAGGAATGAAATATGGCATACAAACAAACAAGTTCCAGCTCTGAAACATGATATACAATGGTCCCGAATCAAGCAAATATGTCACACAATGCATGCTAGGTGGCTCGGGTACCGAAACTAGTGAAGTGCGTTACACTTGAGGTACCCAAAGTGATGCGCAAATGGAAAAACCAACCCCAAACAGACCCTAGGCAGGTCTGAAATAGTGAGAAAATGGCCTAAAATGGTGTCTCAACATGCAAGGAAATGGAGCTCACTCAATGGTCCGAAAACAAGGCATTCATGGACAACTCTCAAGCACACTTAAGGAGTAGAAAACATGGCAATATGGCATTCATACAAGCTCTGAAATATGATGTATAATGGACCCAAAACACGAACATACCTCAGTATATGCATGGAATGAGCCTCAAAACTCAAAGTTAAGCATGGGTATTGAACTACAAGCATGCAAAACAAACATCATTCGACCATGAGAGCTAAAAACAGAGCTAAGATAGTCCAAAATATGCACAAGATCAGTTTAAGGCAAGGCCAAAAAGTGCTCAAATCAAGGGTCAACAAAGCATGCAAAGAAAGCTTGTGAACCATGAGTTGTACTACAACTATATGAAACATATGAGAGCTCACCAAACCAGCCAAAAAGAGAAGTATGCCATGCCAAAATATGTCCAAAAACCCACTGAAACTCAGTCAATGCATGCAAGAATGATAGGCTCCTTTGATGGGCTAATAAGAGGGTTATTCTACACATATATGATGGACATACAAAATGGCAAAACCACCTCTGGAAAGAGGTTATGACAGCCCTAAAACCCACCAAAAAGGCCCTGAAATTAGTCTAGGAAACATGCAAGTGAAAGCCCCTTTGAAAGGCCTTGAATAGGATTGCTCTACACATGTATAATAGACATTCAAAACGGCTAAAAGGGCTCTGGAAAGAGCATATGCAAACCTTAAAACTCACTAAATAGGGCCTGAAACATGACTTCAAAATATGCAAAATGGAGCTCCTTTGGAAGGCCAACAAAGCTAGTAAAGAGAACAAGGGGTGAGAGGGTCACCCCTCTCTGATTTTAGGGCACAAAAACATATATCACTGAAAATCTGCTGGATTTCATTGGCCAAAAGGCCAAACCAAGGCCAATACAAATGCTCTAATGCATAGCCCTAAACATAAGGAAATGAAGCATGCAAAGGGGAAGATGACCCCAAACAAAACAATGACCTTCATCAAACTTAAAGAGGAGCTCAAAACAAAACTTTTTTCGGTTCATGTCAAAGTCCAAGAATGCTTAGAAATAAGGCTAAAGTATGGAGCAAAAAAATGCTCAAAAGGGGAAAAAATGGTTACCCTTGAAGACCAGCAGAAACCAGCAGCCTCTAGAGCTAAAAACCTAGCCTTGAACCTCTAAAAATACCCTCCAAGGACCTTAGGTTGATGATGGAAGTGTTAGGCTATGAGAGGTGGTGCAAAGGGGCCAAGAACCAAGCAATTTAGAGCTAAAAAGAGAGAGATATAAAGAGAGATATATTGTTTAGCCCTAGCAATTTTCTGAACCCTTTCAGGTGAGGGATATGGTTTCTCTTATAGAACAAAGGGTCTAAAGCTTCTCAAAGAAGCTTCAAACCAAGGGCCAAGATCTACATACACGTGTATGGAGGATGCAGCAAATGCCTTCCAGCTGGCACAGCTGAAACACACTGACTGAGACAAACAGGATGGGAGCTGGCTGACCAGTTCAAGTGGTCGGCCGACCACTTGACCTGGTCGGTCGACCAGGTCAAAAGGGTTAAGGTGGTCAGCCACCCACTAGGATGATGCCCCAGAAGTTAGCTTTCCAATGGCACAAACCTTGCATTAAAATTCCATCTGTGCAAAACGTTATGCCTGTTTCAGTGAAGCCGCGCAGTTTCGCTCCAACCGGATGGATGCCCTACTTGAACCAACCATATCTCCCATGTCTGGACTTGGCTTTAGGAGATTCTTGAGTGTAAAATGAAGCCCCGGAAGTCTCTTTTCCAATGGTAATGGCCTCATACCTTAATTCCAAGTGTACAAATGAATAGGCTCGATTCAGCAAGGGTTACACGACTTTCTCTCTTAACAATTCAAATCCACCTTCTTCTTCAACTTGGTTTCTTCCCTCTTCTCCAATTTTCTTCAACTCCAAACCCCTAAACAAGGTGTTTTGTAAGATTTTTCAGAGATTTGAACTTTCTTTCATTCATTTCAACTCTACCCTTGCTCGGTTTACCGAAAAGCGCAACATTTAACAAAATGCGAGCCTTAGAGCATCGTATAAACTTTATTTCAAAAAAGGTTTGAAAGAGAGGGTTTTAAGGTCTAAAATCATCCAAAATGGCTTTGGTCCAAAAAAGGGGGATGAAGTTGAGATTTGACTTTTTCCTTGCCGAAAAAGCTGAACCTTTGCCCTGCACACCTTTCTTCACCAAATAAACCATCAATAGTGCCCAAGTCTTCGGGGCGGTCAAAAATGGGGTGTCTCTGATTTGCCCTCTTTGTGAACTCGGAAGTCAAGAAGTGAGGAGTGAATGTCAAAGCCTAGAGGCGACCCATTTTGACAAGGCGAAGACTTGGACAAATAGACAAAATCTGATCTGAGTTGGTTGAACCCGTGAACCCTCGTATCCCTTTGCAAGGAATCAAACCAGCGTAGTTCAGGGGTAGGATGCAAAATGTTATGCACGAAGATTTTGATAATTGGACTTATATGCCACGCGAAGCTGGTTTGAAAATTGGACTTATATGCTACGCGAAGCCGATTTGAAAATTGGACTTATACGCTACGCGAAGCCGGTTTGATAAGTGGGCTTATCGCCACTCTGTGGCCGTTTGAAAATTGGGCTTATACGCTACGCGAAGCCGGTTTGGAACTTGAGGATTTATGCAATGCACTGTAATATAGTGGCTAAAATGCAATGTAATGGCTAAGAGGTGAAGGTACCATACAGGGGCAATTGGCAATGACTTACCTCATGCTGCTGGGGATCTTTCGCTTCTTCTTGGTTGAACCGCAGGTACTACTTTTCTCCTTGGCCATGGTCGCAGCTTTTCCTATTCTCCAACAGGGTGACAGACTATGTTGATTCGGTATCCAGAATTGAGGCGCATACACATGCTATCTTAATCTATGGGGCTGCCATACAGATTTCAAGCCGAGGATATACCCCTGGGTATGTAAACCAGACTTTAGTCTCGGAAATCCCGAATCTTTGTGTTCTAGGCACGAGCCATTCAAACTCTAGTTTCTACCGTCTCAGTTGGTCTCCTAGGAACTGACCGCTAACATATGCAGGTGGCTACACCAGACCACTGGAAGTCGTTCGGGCATGACAAACACCAAAGGATTTGCACCTTTAGAGGATTTAAGGTCTCCTAGACCGGAGGGTGCACAAGACAGTGCGAATAAAGATGCAGGATTTAAGGTCTCCTAGACCAGGGAGTGCACAAGGCGGTCACGGATGATACAAAAATACAATGTGCACAAGGCGGTCACGATCTGAGTGAATGCACAAAATAGTGCTAAGCAGATACACAAAATAGTGCGATGCTAAAGGTGTACAAAAGCGATGCGGCGGGATGAATGCACAAAATCGGTCATGCGATGAGATAAGGTCGCCAAGATAGCGCGATACAATGCACTAACAAGTGCGGTAAGGTCGCTTATAAGATAGCGATGCAATGCACTAACAAGTGCGGGTAAGATCGCAATATAGTGCGATGTGATATGCAAAGCACAAGGCAGTGTGATTGAGGTGCGTAAAATAAGCGCGATGAATGCAATGCACAAGATAGTGCGATCGCCAAAATAGCCGACGTAAACTACACAAAAGCAGTCGCGATTGAGGTCGCAAAATAAGCGAATGATAAAGCGCACAAAAGCGGTCACGATGCACAAAATAAGCGCGAATGTAAAGCGCACAAAACAACTGCGATTGAGGTGCACAAAATAAGCGCGAATGATAAATTGCACAAAAGCGATGCGATCGCGCAAAATAGCGAATGTAAACTACACAAAAGCGGTCGATCGCACAAAATAAGCGCGAATGATAAATTGCACAAAAGCGGTCGATGCAAAATAGCTCGAATGTAAACTATACAAAAGCAGTCACGATTGAGGTCGCAAAATAGTGCGAATGATAAAGCGCACAAAAGCAGTCGATGTGCAAAATAAGCGAATGTAAAGCTGTACAAAACAGTGCGATTGAGGTGCCTAAAATAGCGTGAATGATAAACTTCACAAAACAGTGCGATGCGTAAGGGAGCGCAAGTGATTTGAAATGCACTAAATAGTGCGATGCACTAAACAGCGCGAGTGAAACCCAACCACAAGGTGCATAAGACAGTGCGAGTGATATGAAAAGTGTAAGTGCACAAGACAGTGCGATAAAATGCATCTTCTATGCAATATTGAAAGCATATTCTATGCATGAGGCAAGCAAAGCATATTCTATGTGGAATCGAAAGCAAGCATATTCTATGCATGAATCATAACGATGCGCGGCACGCGTGCAACAACAGTGTATATGAGAGTTCACATTCTATGCAATAGAGGGGCATCAAACATGTACTCTGGTGCCTCCGATTTATCTCTCGGAGGGCTTTGCAACACACTCTGCTCGAAAAGGGTACACCCTGTTTATATTGGCAAAAGATAACATCTGCATGTGAAAACCACATGTGCTGCTTGGACTGCCATTCTGACTTGAAGCAGGCTTACACTTGGGGTTGAGATGCACTCATACTCCAGAGAAACGGCGAGGCCTGAGAAGGTGCACCTGGAATGCATTCTCGGATTTTGCTAAAGTTGAAACATGCTAAGATGCTCCAAATTTTCCCTCTTTTCTTTTGCTTTGCAGTCCGGAACCTAAATAGCTTCAGATAGGTCCTTGTTTTACTATTCTGACATGACTTGGGTTGAACCCTACGACTTTATGAAAGAACCAATCCTGTTTTGCACAAATGTGGAGAACGACACGGCACTCTGAGCACAAAACGATTTTTGAAATTGAAATGAGAAAAGGGTTCTCAACCGGGTATTGAGCCTACAATGACCCACGACCAAAAGCGACTCAACAACGGAAAACAAAGGTAGAACAACCTAAACACAACTCAACAAAGGAAAAATAAGGTAAAACAACCTAAACACACCTATTGACACTCAAACGACTCAAAACAAGAATTGAGACAAACAAAACACACAAACACAACACTCAGCTGTGTTACAAAGGCAAGAGACCTCTCAGTGCACGAGGAGCCAGTTTCTCCGGGTATTGTTTCCCACCCTTTTTTATTTTTGATTCTCACATCACTCGGCCCTTAGGCTCGGCTTTTCTCACAAAACCCATTTCCTCACTTTTTCTCTCAGCGCACATCTCTCTTTTTTTTAATCTCTCATTTTTTTATCCCTCCCCTAGGTGGTTGATGGATAAACAAGAAATTGCGGGCTCCTGCCCCTAGCATTCTGCTAGATTCTTTTTCTTCTGCGCACAGCTAGTGAGTTCCTCTCACAGAGGGGTTGTGATGCGGCTGGATGTGTAGCAGATCTGCAATTGACATTGGTTGACGATGCTCTATTGGGGAGTTTGGACGTGATTGGATCTGTCCAGATGAGGGAATGGAATATCCTGCCCCATTCCAGTTCGTGCTTCGCACTTGGCTTGATACCTTGTTTCTTGGAGGATATGAGAGCTTTCAGCCCTTTTCTGTTAGCTTCCGCTTTGCCCTTCTTGGCGAATAGGGTGCCCTTTCCGGCAAGTATGGTGCCTTTTCTGGCAAATGTATTGACAACGGGGGAAAGACAGGAAGCATGACTCAATTGTGCCCCTAGTTCATTATTTTGACTATTTTTTGTTTTTGACTTTTGCTTAGAACAATTTTAACCAAAATGAGAGTTAGATTAACGTGCTTGTTCGATTTTCTGATTTGAAATCATGTGAGTTAGATTATGAGCACTAAAAATTTTCCTTTTTTGGTTCCAAGAAATGGTCCAGTTTTGGAAAAGTGGAATAATTTTCGAGAGAATTAGTCAACCTCATTAAAAATTCTCAAAAACTATTTTTGCAAATGGCCACTGCTCGACTGACGCAGAATTTCCTGTTGAGATGCACAACCTCAGATCCAAAACAAATGAAAAATTGCCCCTTGTTTGAACGGCACTGCATGGCAACGGAAAGTTGCCCCTAGTCTGAATAGCACTGCAGCGCATTGTAATCAGTCTTCAGAGTGACGATCACAACCGAACTCTCGGATACAGAGAAGACAAAGATGACCAAAACCATCACATGGACACAATCGAATTTGAAGTGTTTTACGGCTGGACTTCAGAATGAAGTTGCCTACGTATCCCAAAGATGGGAATCAAGCCTTATGTAGTTCGAGGTTAAGGTACACTCGGGGTATTAACCTCTCCTTTTACGCTCTAACTTTTGCCAAGGCCACCCTTTCTAGGTTTTCAACCTTGCGAGCTTTGTTCTTCTTTTTTTTTTTTTCTTTTCATTTCTTTTCTTCTTTTTTCTTCTTTTCTTTTTTTCATTCTTTGCATTTTTCTTTTTTTTTGTTCTTTTTCTTCTGTTTCTTGCTCTAACTTTTGCCTGGGTCGCCCTTTCGGGTTTTCGGCCCAGCGAGCCTCTCAAGGGTAAAAGTGTAGCTTTGTCCATGTCAAATGGTTTTGAGATCCTGAAGTCATCTGAATCCAAGAGAATGGCTGTTGTTCGCTGACGATGCAGGAGTCCATCCAATGGGGTGGCTAAATTTGCCCCTAGTGTCGTGGATAGGAACTCAGTTGTCCTTCAGTGATACCTTCTTCTTTCTTCCCTTCTGGAATTTGGCATTCTTGCCAATCTTTATCTTTGACTCTTCGAGCACATCTGACATTTTTTGCCCCTAGTTCGAGGGCTGCTTCTGATCTAGCTTTGCAAGCTTCTTTTGACGACATCTGATCTTCTTGATCTGACTTTCTTGCCCCTAGTTTGAGGGCTGCTTCTGATCTGGCCACACAGGCCTTACGTTGTGGTTGACTGTTGAACATTCTAAATCCCAGTTCAAGGTTTGAAAGTGAGGGGTCGAGTCTCGAGGTTGAGAGCAATCCTAGGCTGCACAATCTCAAGAGCGATTCCACACAGGTCTTTGGAGGACCGCGCAAAAACATTTTTTGAAATCTTTTAAGAAAGCGACAAATCGCTCGCGTTCAAGACAGTGCGGAACCAATCTGGATCAAGCCAGGATCCTTCCCAGTACTCACACTAACAAGCATGATCTCATTCGTTAAGGGCTGAGCATGCCTCTCTTTCTCTCAATTGATCAAATTTTTGCAAATCCTGACGAATTCCTTCCTCTTTGTTTTCACCGCAGTGTTCAAAAAGAGTTTTTGAAAAACTTAGGTCAATGTAATGAATTCAAGGCACAAAAGAGCAGGTGAAATGCACTGCCGTTTCATTCAAGTTCTTTGGCTACTTGAGGCTCAAAGCGAAACAAGCATAAAAGCATGAAAACCACGATTGTTTCAATTAGATCTCTTGGTGTAGCGGCTCCTGGCGAACAGACTCAAGAGAAAGCGAAAAGACAAACACAAAACAAAATAGTGATATCCGAGGTACGCCCCCAAGATCACCCGACTTTAACAAAATAGGACTGACTCGATACAACAAGACAGACCCAAAACAAAAAGACTGACTCAAAACAAAGAGACAGACTTAAAACAAAACCACAGAACTGACTCAACACCCAAGTCAGAAACTACAAAACTAGCATTCGCAAATGCTCAAAACAGTGTGTGCCATTCCCATGCCTGGAGTAAATTGAGCGCCACCCGCAGCTGACTCATCCCCCCGATCACATGGGCACATTATCCGACAAGTTCACTGATCCGGTCTTAGATAGACTTTGCGGGACTGATCGAAGATGACCTTTTATCAATCGGATCTTGCATTTCATGGTGAAGCGAAGACACATGTCGGTGTCATGGCGGCTTGTTGATGAAAGACCTGATGCTTCACGGGTTATGGGAGAGAAAGTTTATTGATGTGGCGCGGCTCCGGGGGCCAGATGCCTTTTTCGATCGGGACCCTCGGTAGTTGGCGAAGAGACATGTCGATGGGGTGAACACCCTCGGCCCCGAGGTGGGTATTTGGCGGGTTGTGAAATTTGGTTGTGTTGGATGTCTGCGTGAAAGAATTGGTGAGTCTTGACTTTTGATGATCTCTTCCGAGTGTAGGATTGGAGCTGAAAGGGGTGTTTCTGGTATAACATCTTTTATCTCGGCTTGCCCCTTCATTCAGACTACCCCCAACTTGAGTGGCAAAAGTATCATCCACAGTTTTTGTAACCACTGCAAGCACTTGCTGTTTGTTTAATCCTTCGGCCTTCAAAGCCTCAACAGCCCGTTGAAGGTGTTCATTGGGACCAATGCTTGCCCCTACCTTGTTCTTACCACCTGCTTCCCCTTTGCCAAGGGTTTGGCTTTCTTCAAATGCAGCCAGTCCCATGATTGGGGAGCCTTTGTCATGAAATTCTCGGTATGTGATGTGGTCGATGAGGGAGCCAATATCTCGGAGGCCAGATTTGTCACTGATTCTCACGAAGATCTTGATCATTCTCTTATTTCGAAGTAGTGGGCTCACGGGTTTGAGATGATTGGGGTCCAGCTGCATCCGTCATACATAAGTCCATGCTTTCTGGAATGAACACCTCAGGCTTGGGTAGATGGGCCGGGGTGATGTATATGTTGGGGTCGAAGGTGGATGGTATTATATGGATGAAATTGAGGTGGGCAGGAGATGTTTGGTCATTGGGGTCTGAAGGTGGAGCTATCGTCCGGTTGTCGATGAGATTTTGGACCTCATGACGAAGGCGGTAGCAACGGTCGGTGCCATGACCTTTGGTACACCTGATACTTGGAAGGGTTATGTTTGGCTGGGAGAGGGTCAGGTAGAGATTGAGGATCAAGGGGTTTGAGATACCCTCTTTCCATCAAGACTTTTAGTGCACTAGTCAGGCTCATATAGAGGGGGGTGAAAGTTCTTCCCTGAGCTCGGGCTGGGCCGGCAATTTGTAGGCTCGGATTAGCAAAAGGGTTGTCCGTGGCGACTGTATTGATTTCGGTGGGTTTGGGAATAACGCTACTACCAGCATTGGTACTCTCGGAAATCGCCCTCCTTGTCGGTTCACTTATTTTGGGAATGATCCCACTGTTGAACGCATTCTCGACCTGAACCCCCAGTTCATGCAAACTTTTGAAAGTGAACAGTGGAGTGACTATCAACTTTTGCAGCATATCATGCTCGAGGTTTCGCACCATCATCTGCACTTGATCCCTCTCAGAAGGGCGGCGATCTATCATCTGTGCTGCCTTTGCTCTCCACCTTGCAACAAATTCCACAAAAGGCTCTGTTGGGTTTTGGCGGGTTGTTTCAAGCTCTTGCATGGTCATTTCAACTTAGGAATTGTAAGAATACTGATCGACAAAGGCCTCAGCCAATTCTTCCCAGTCTTGCTTCACTTTGGCCTCCAACTTAGCGTACTAAGTGGCTGCTGCACCCGACAGAGTTCTTCCATACAGAGAGAGTTTCTGTGGCTTAGTCAGACCCATCGGCTTCAGGACATCCAAAAAAAGTCGGATATGTACCATTGGATCTCGGACGTCGAAGCGATCAATATATGGCATTTTGAATCAATGCAGGAGTCGTCTGGCGGACTTGGTGTGCCCATCCTCAATGTCAGAAATGGAGTTAAGGCCCTGTGCCTTCTTGAATTGCTTCTCAAGGTTCGCAATTTTCACCGCGGTCGGATCGAGTTTATTACCATCAAGGGGATAAAGCCTTTCATTAGGCTACACCTGGGATCTGACAACTCGGGCTTGAGCCAACCCTTCTTGGGGATCCGGACCCTGCAAATTTTCAGCTGGCAGAAGTGGGTCAAAGTTCGGCTGGGGCCCCAAAGCTAGATGTGAGGCAGATGCCCCAGATGGGCGTTGCATTTCAGCATTAGTCTTATCCTGCACGACAGTTCCCTGATTTAATGCTGCTATCACGGTCACTAATTCTTCCGGACCTTGTGCCATCACGGGTCTACTAATGATGTGACTGGTGACTGTCGGATCAGATGAACCAATGAACCCTGTCTGGCCCTTCTTTGCCTTACCATTGGTGAAGGAAAACTGGTTACCCTTGAACCAAATCTCTGACCTGACAAACTCTATCAACACAAGTCCAATGAATCTAGGGGATATCGAAGCCTTCTGAAGCTACGGTTCCAAGACTACCTAGCAAAAGAGAAAATAGAGAGCATCTCAGCCTGATTTCACTAGAATGGACTTCGGCATAGCTGAATATTGCACTTTTTGAATTACGCCCCAAATTACTTGTAAACTGATACCCTCAGGTAAAATTGATTCCCCAGATACTGATGCCCTCAGGCTGGAGACCCAGACTTGCAAACTGATACATGCATTCCCGTAGAGATGCACTCTAAAAGCACATAGCAAACAAGTGAGAGCCAAAACACCCCTATGTTAGGGTAAGGTTTTCCTGTCCTATTTTGTCAGGAGCTAGGGTTTCACTACGTACGCAGCGGTTTCAAACAACCTATAATCGGTTAAGCAACATATCCTAGCTTGGAATGGTCACTATGGATTCCGAATATGCACTAGCTTGAATGGTCAAAGAGGGTACCCCGGTAAAAATCGGGGTTTATGTTCCCGTCGTGGCAGAGCCTGCAACCGTCGACCTTATAGTGCGCCGCCATGAGCGAGCCTCGAAAATCGTTCAGGAATAGCATACGGCAAACACGGTGTCCTAGGCACACCAATGCAAATGCAATGCAAAGAAACACATAAGTGTAGTCAAAACCAGATATCATGAGTTCGAGTCAAGTTCTCTAAACTCCCCAACAGAGTCGCCAGAAACTGTAGACGTCCCCGAACGTCCTAGGAGGGAATCCGTTTTATTCATATGGGCTCACTACAGTTTAGGACTCAATGTCACGGTCTTGTATCTAATCTCGCGGAGTGCAATGCAAGACCGATGAATCATCAAAGAGTCCAAATCCGGCAAATTGTTTTTGAAAACAGATTTTTTTTGAAAGAAGTGCCAAACATGGACTACTTTGCCAGATACAGAGTCGCCACCTAAATATTTATTTTGGGAGAATTTAGGAAACCCTGACTTGTTGCCTAGGGCCACGTGTCCGTCATCACCAAAGTTGCCTCGGCTCGGGAACTTGTGTACGATTGGGGAAGGTCACTTCGTGAGCACCCCCGCTCGCTCGATCAAAGATCGGCCTTTACTAACCATGATATCTAGTTTTGAAAACATTATGCGTTCTTATTCCCGTTTTTAGCCTAGATTTACTATGTGATGCGCACAGCATACAAGTATACACTGGATCGCCTGAATTGGAATGAAACATCTCATGTTTGTTTTGAAAACGGTTTGCTACTTGCAAGTCGGCTAAAGTGTGGATTTGCCACCCTCAGGTGGGCTTCGAAAACATGATTTTGCCACTCTCAAGTGGGCTTAAAACTCGCAGTCGATGAATTGCTTCAATCCAAATGACCCAACCTTCACCCACAGGCACTCAGGCAGTTATATCACATAAGCACTTAGCCTCATGGTAAGCATGTTACCATGGCATTCACTCACACACATGCAAGGATGCTAAAGCATAAGCACTTACCGAGTACGCCAAGCCAAAACAGAAATTAGTTAGAAATCAATGCATGATCCTAACTATACTAAAATGCCTAATGCAACACATGCAGGAATGCAACTACAATAGACTCGGCTATTCTAAAGATGGCATGTGAAATGCTACAGCTAACATGTATTCAACTCGGAATTGAAATACGATGCAGTTAGTATGATGCGCCGAGCCCGGTGCATGCAAGACAGATGAATGGATGCAAACATGCGAGCATAAATATGCTAATTGAAACATGCCCTAAACTAACCATCAAAAGCTAGTAAATAAAAGGGAGAAAGACGTGGGGTTGGAAGACATGCATTACACATACGCACACTTATTACAATTGTGCCCTCACTTGGAGGGTCCGAATAAATAATGCAGTCCGAATAAATAATTAACTAGTCTGGCTAATTAAATATTACAAAACCCTAATTAATTAACAAATTAACTAGGAAAACGAATAAACTAGGATGCAAGCTATGAAATGGACTGCCTCAGCTTTGTTTCGAATGATAAAAGATGCATGCATGCTCGAGTCGCCTCGTCGGGGGAATTCCTCGCGATGCCCCGATTTGCCTCAGTTTGCGATTAATCCCGAAATGCTGTGCAAAGCTCTAGAAGGCAGCTGATTTGTGGTTTGCTACAACAGAGAGCAAAAAAGGGGCATGGGAAAGTATTTTCACATATATATGCACACCTTAATCCTTGTGCCACCAATCACGTATCTCGATGCATGATGGCCGAGGAGTCAAATTGCACGACTCGATGTGAAATGAATGCACATATAAGCACAACAACGCTTAGACTCCATCATGGGAAATCTGGAGTGTCGGCGACTGGGAATTGAGACACGTTTGGTCACTTGGAGTACGAAATGTCCCTCGTTTCCCGTGTTTGGGCTAACTCCTATCCCAAAAACAATGCAAATGACATGGCATACACAATGCGACTAACATGCAACCTAGCATACGCAATGCTATGGACTACAATGGCATATACAATGCACGTGATGTAACATGGCATACACAATGCTCTAACATTCAACCTAGCATACGCAATGCTATGGACTGAAATGGCATACACAATGCAAGATGGACTTACACCAACATGAGCGGACCTCAGCCACACTCACATCAGTGGCCATATGATGAAAATGAGACAACCGAAATACATGCAAACATGCATGAATGCCAAGGACCGATCCTAAGGTGCGACATGCAAATCTAACAAGGCATGGCAAGGAATGAAATATGGCATACAAACAAACAAGTTCCAGCTCTGAAACATGATATACAATGGTCCCGAATCAAGCAAATATGTCACACAATGCATGCTAGGTGGCTCGGGTACCGAAACTAGTGAAGTGCGTTACACTTGAGGTACCCAAAGCGATGCGCAAATGGAAAAACCAACCCCAAATAGACCCTAGGCAGGTCTGAAACAATGAGAAAATGGCCTAAAATGGTGGCTCAACATGCAAGGAAATGGAGCTCACTCAATGGTCCGAAAACAAGGCATTCATGGACAACTCTCAAGCACACTTAAGGAGTAGAAAACATGGCAATATGGCATTCATACAAGCTCTGAAATATGATGTATAATGGACCCAAAACACGAACATACCTCAGTATATGCATGGAATGAGCCTCAAAACTCAAAGTTAAGCATGGGTATTGAACTACAAGCATGCAAAACAAACATCATTCGATCATGAGAGCTAAAAACAGAGCTAAGGCAGTCCAAAATATGCACAAGATCAGTTTAAGGCAAGGCCAAAAAGTGCTAAAATCAAGGGTCAACAAAGCATGCAAAGGAAGCTAGTGAACCATGAGTTGTACTACAACTATACGAAGCATATGAGAGCTCACCAAACCAGCCAAAAACAGAAGTATTCCATGCCAAAATATGGCCAAAAACCAACTGAAACTCAGTCAATGCATGCAAGAATGATAGGCTCCTTTGATGGGCTAATAAGAGGGTTATTCTACACATATATGATGGACATACAAAATGGAAAAACTACCTCTAGAAAGAGTTTATGAAAGCCCTAAAATCCACCAAAAAGGCCCTGAAATTAGTCTAGGAAACATGCAAGTGAAAGCCCCTTTGAAAGTCCTTGAATAGGATTGTTCTACACATGCATAATAGACATTCAAAATGGCGAAAAGGGCTCTGGACAGAGCTTATGCAGACCTTAAAACTCACCCAATAGGGCCTAAAACATGACTTGAAAATATGAAAAATGGAGCTCCTTTGGAAGGCCAACAAAGCTAGTAAAGAGAACAAGGGATGAGAGGGTCACCCCTCTTTGATTTTAGGGCTCAAAAACACATATTGGCCACTAAAAATCTACTGGATTTTAGTGGCCAAAAGGCCAATACAAATGCTCTAATGCATAGCCCTAAACATGAGGAAATGAAGCATGCAAAGGGGAAGATGACCCTAAACAAAAAAATGACCTTGATCAAACTTAAAGAGGAGGTCAAAAAAAAAAACTTTTTTCAGTTTATGTCGAAGTCCAAAAATGCTTAGAAATAAGGCTAAAGTATGGAGCAAAACAATGTTCAAAAGGGGGAAAAATGGTTACCCTTGAAGACCAGCAGAAACCAGCAGCCTCTGGACCCAAAATCCTAACCTTCAGCCTCTGAAAATACCCTCCAAGGACCTTAGGTTGATGACGGAAGTGTTAGGCTATGAGAGATGGTGCAAAGGGGCCAAGAACCAAGCAATTTAGAGCTCAAAAGAGAGAGATATAAAGAGAGATACATTGTTTAGCCCTAGCAATTTTCTAAACCCTTTCAAGTGAGGGATATGGTTTCTCTTATAGAACAAAGGGTCTAAAGCTTCTCAAAGAAGCTTCAAACCAAAGGCCAAGATCCTCCATACACAAATGCCTCCCAGCTGGCATAGCTGGAACACACTGACTGAGACAAACAGGATGGGAGCTGGCCAACCAGTTCAAGTGGTCGGCCGACCACTTGACCTAGTCGACCGACCAGGTCAAAAGGGTTAAGGTGGTTGACCACCCCCTAGGATAAAGCCCTAGAAGTTATCTTTCCAATGGCATAAACCTTGCATTAAAATTCCATCTGTGCAAAAAGTTATGCCTGTTTTGGTGAAGCTGCGCAGTTTCGGTCCAGCTGGATTGATGCCCTACTTGAACCAACCATATCTCCCCTGTCTGAACTTGGCTTTAGGAGATTCTTGAGTGTAAAATGAAGCCCCGGAAGTCTATTTTCCAACGGTAATGGCGTCATACCTTAATTCCAAGTGTACAAATGAATAGGCTCGATTCAGCGAGGGCTACGCGACTTTCTCTCTTAACAATTCAAATCCACCTTCTTCTTCAACTTGGTTTCTTCCCTCTTCTCCAATTTTCTTCAACTCCAAACCCCTAAATAAGGTGTTTTGAAAGATTTTTCAAAGATTTCAACTTTTTTTCATTCATTTTAACTTTGCCCTTGCTCGATTTACCGAAAAGCGCAACATTTAACAAAATACGAGCCTCAGAGCATCGTAGAAACTTTATTTCAAAAAAGTTTTGAAAGAGAGGGTTTTAAGGTCTAAAATCATCCAAAATGGTTTTGGTCCAAAACAAGGGGGATGAAGTTGAGATTTGACTTTTTCTTTGCCGAAGAAACTGAACCTTTGCCCTGCACACCTTTCTTCACTAAGTAAACCATCAATAGTGCCCAAGTCTTCGGGGCGGTCAAAAATGGGGTGTCTACATCATGCTCAAGGTTTCGCACCATCATCTGCACTTGATCCCTCTTAGAAGGGCGGCGATCTGTCATCTGTGCTGCCTTTGCTCTCCACCTTGCAACAAATTCCACAAAAGGCTCTGTTGGGTTTTGGCGGGTTGTTTCAAGCTCTTGCATGGTCATTTCAACTTGGGTATTGTAAGAATACAGATCGACAACGGCCTCAGCCAATTCTTCCTAGTCTTGCTTCACTTTGTCCTCCAACTTAGCGTACCAAGTGGCTGCTACACCCGACAAGGTTCTTCCATACAGAGAGAGTTTCTGTGGCTTAGTCAGACCCATCGGCTTCAGGACATCCAAGAAAAGTCGGATATGTACCATTAGATCTCCAGACCCGTCGAAACGGTCAATATATGGCATTTTGAATCTTTCTGGGAGCTGTACGGCAGACTCGGTGTACCCATCCTCAATGTCGGGAATGGAGTTGAGGCTCTGTGCCTTCTTGAATTGCTTCTCAAGGTTCGCAATTTTCAACACGGTTGGATCGAGGTCATTACCATAAAGGGGACAAAGCCTCTCATTAGGCTGCACCAGGGGTCTGAAAACTCGGGCTTGAGCCAACCCTTCTTGGGGATCTGGACCCTGCAAATTTTTAGCTGGCAGAAGTGGGTCAAAGTTCGGCTGGGGCCCCGAAGCTAGATGTGAGGCAGATGCCCCTGATGGGCGTTGTGTTTCAGAATTAGTCTCATCCTGCACGGCAGTTCCCTAATTTAACGCTGCTATCACGGCCACTAATTCTTCCGAACCCTGTGCCATCACGGGTCTACTGATGATGTGACTGGTGACTGTCGGATCAGATGAACCAATCAACCTTGTCTGGCCCTTCTTTGCCTTACCACTGGCGAAGGAAAACTGGTTACCCTTGAACCGAATCTCTGACTTGACAAAGTCTATCAACACAAGTCCAATGAATCTAGGGGATATCGAAGTCTTCTGAAGCTACGGTTCCAAGACTACCTAGCAAAAGGGAAAATAGAGAGCATCATAGCCTGATTTCACTAGAATGGACTGGAGCATAGCTGAATAACTTCACTCTTTACTGAATTATGCCCCAAATTCTGCCTGTAAACCGATACCCTCAGGTAAAATTGATTCCCAAAATACTAATGCCCTCGGGCTGGAGACCCAGACTTGAAAACTGATACATGCATTCCCTGTAGAGGCACACTCTAAAAGCACATAGCAAGCAAGTGAGAGCTAAAACACCCCTATGGATGGGTAGGGTTTCCCTGTCCTATTTTGTCAGGAACTAGGGTTTCACTACGTACGCAACGGTTCCAAACAACCTATAATCGGGTAAGCAACCTGTCCTGGCTTGGAATGGTCACTATGGATTCCGAATATGCACTAGGTCGAATGGTGAAAAAGGGTGCCCCGGTAACAATCGGGGTTTGTGTTCCCGTCGTGGCAGAGCCTGCAACCGGTCAGCCTTATGGTACGCTTCTCGAAGCGAGCCTCTGGCAAACCGTTCAGGAATAGCATACGGCAAACACGGTGTCCTAGGCGCACCAATGCAAATGCAATGCAAAGAAACACATAAGTGTAGTCAAAACCAGATATCATGAGTTCGAGTCAAGTTCTCTAAGTCCCCAGCAGAGTCGCCAGAAACTGTAGACGTCCCCGAACGTCCCGGGAGGAGATCCCGTTCTGTTCATTTGGGCTCACTATAGTTCAGGACTCAATGTCACGGTCTTGTATCTAATCTCACAGAGTGCAATGCAAGACCGATGAATCATCAAAGAGTCCAAATCCGGCAAATCATTTTTGAAAATAGATTTTTTTTAAAGAAGTGCCAAACATGGACTGCTTTGCCAGATACAGAGTCGCCACCTAAATATTTTATTTTAGGAAATTTAGGAAACCCTGACTCGTTGCCTAAGGCCACGTGTCCATCATCACCAAAGTTGCCTCGGCTCGGGAACTTGGGTACGATTAGGGAAGGTCACTTCCTGAGCACCCCTGCTCGCCCGATCAAAGATCGACCTCTACTAACCATGATATCGAGTTTTGAAGACATTATGAGCTCTTAATCCGGTTATTAGCCTAGAATTACTATGTGATGCGCACAACATACAAGTATAGACTGGATCGTCTGAATTGGAATGAAACATTTCATGTTTGTTTTTGAAAGTGGTTTGCTACTCGCAAGTAGGCTTAAAATGCAGATTTTGCCACCCTCGGGTGGGCTTAGAAAAGATGGTTTTGCCACTATCTAGTGGGCTTAAAACTCACAGTCAATGCATTATTCCAATTCAGATAATCCAACCTTCACCCACAGGCATTCAGGCAGTTATATCACATAAACAGTTAGCCTTATGGTAAGCATGCTATGATGGTAGTCACTCACACACATGCAAGGATGCTAAAGCATAAATACTTACCGAGTACTCCAAGCCAAAATAGAAACTAGTTAGTAATCATATGCATGATCCTAGTTCATGTTAAGATGGCTAATGCAACACATGCAAAATGCAAATAGAAATAGGCTCGGCTATCCTAAAAATGACATATGAGATGCTACAGCTAACACGTATTCAACTTGGAATTGAAATATAATGCAGTTAGTATGATGCGCCGAGCCCGGTGCATGCAAGATAGATGAATGGATGCAAACATGCGAGCATAAGTACGCTACTTGAAACGTGCCCTAAACTAACCATCATAAGCTGGTAAATAAAAAGGAGAAAGACGTGGGGTTGGAAGACATATATCACACACACACGCACACTTATTACAATTGTGCCCTCGCTCGGAGGGTCAGAATAAATAATACACAACCAAAATAAATAACGAATTATTACACAACACTAATTACTTAACAAATGAACCAGGTAAGGAAAGTAAACTAGCATGCTACGCTACATGCAATGGACTACCTCAGCTCTGTTCGGAATGATGGAGGGTGTATGCAAGCTCAAGTTGCCTTCTCGGTAAATTCCATCGCGATGCCTCGACTCGCCTTTGTTTGCAATTGATCTCAGAAACTTGCACAAAACTCCAGAAGGCTGAAACTCCACCTTGGGAAGGCCACCGACCAGTTATCAGCATGGGAGGCCACCTGCCGACCACCCTTTGTGGTGGAGACCAAAGTGGGTGGTCGGCTTGCCAGAAAACCTGGTCGGCTGACCAGTTTCCACCTCTGGTTTCTAGCTTTTTCTACAACAAAGGCAAGAGAGAGAAAAGGCAATGTATTTTCAACATATGTGTGCACGACCACTTTCCCCGACCTTGCACAAGCTCTAGGGAGTGCAGTCCTCGATCCTCGTGCCACCAATCATGCATCTCGATGCATGATGGCCGAGGAATCGAATTGCATGACTCGATGTGAAATGAATGCACATATGAGCACAATAAGGCCTAAACTCCATCATGGCTAATCCGGAGCGTTGGCGACCGGGAATCGAGGCACGTTTCGTCACTTGGAGTACGAAACATCCCTCGTTTCTCGTGTTTGGACTAAACCCTACTCCAAACACAATGCAATATGCATGATATGCATGAATCAATTCTAACATGCAACCTAGCATACGCAATGTTGTGGACTAAAATGGCATACATAATGCGCGTGATATGACATGGCATACACAATGCTCTAACATGCAACCTAGCATACGCAATGCTATGGACTAAAATGGCATACACAATGCACGATGGACTTACACCAATATGAGTGGACCTCAGCCACACTCACATCAGTGGCCATATGATGGAAATGAGACAACCGAAACACATGCAAACATGCACGGATGCAAAGGGCCGATCCTAAGGCATAACATGCAACTCTAACTAAGCATGGCAGAGGATGAAACATGGCATAGAATGGGACATGATACAGCTCTGAAATGGCATAAAAGATGGTCCCAAAACATACAAATATGTCACACAATGTATCCTAGGTGGCTCAGGTACCGTAACTAGTGAAGTGCGTTACACCAGAGGTACCCAAAGCAATGCACAAATGGCAAGACCAACCCCAAACAGACCCTAGGCAAGTCTGAAATAGTGGAGAAAATGGCCTAAAATGATAGCTCAACATGCAAGAAAATGGAGCTCACTCAATGGTCCGAAAACAAGGCATTCATGGATAACTCTCAAGCACACTTAAGGAGTAGAAAAAATGGCAATATGGCATTCACACAAGCTCTGAAATATGATGTATAATGGACCCAAAACATGAACACACCTCAGTATATGCATGGAATGAGCCTCAAAACTCAAAGTTAAGCATGGGTATTGAACAACAAGCATGCAAAAAAAGCATCATTCAACCATGAGACCCAAAAATAGAGCTAGGGCAGTCCAAAATACACACAATCTCAGTTTAAGACATGGCCAAAAAGTGTTAAAATCAAGGGTCAGCAAAGCATGCAAAGAAAGCTAGTGAACCATGAGTTGTACTACAACTATATGAAGCATATGAGAGCTCACCAAACCAGCCAAAAACAGAAGTATGCCATGCCAAAATATGCCCAAATAACCACTGAAACTCAGTCAATACATGCAAGAATGAAGTGCTCCTTTGAAAGGCCATGCAAGAGGTTATTCTACACATATATGATGGACATACAAAATGGAAAGACCACCTCTGGAAAGAGGTTATGATAGCCCTAAAACCCACCAAAAAGGCCCTGAAATTAGTCTAGGAAGCATGTAAATGAAAGTCCATTTGAAAGGCCTTGAATAGGATTGTTCTACACATTCATAATAGACACTTTATATGGAAAAATGGGCTCCAGATAGAGCTAATGTAGACCTTCAAACTCACCAAATAGGGCCTAAAACATGACTTCAAAACATGCAAAATGGAGCTCCTTTGGAAGGCCAACAAAGCTAGTAAAGAGAACAAGGGGTGAGAGGGTCACCACTCTCTGATTTTAGAGCTCAAAAACACATATTGGCCACTAAAAATCCACTGGATTTCAGTGGCCAAAAGGCCAAACCAAGGCCAATACAAATGCTCTAATGCATAGCCCTAAACATGAGGGAATGAAGCATGCAAAGGGGGAAGGTGACCCCAAACAGAAAAATGACCTTGAACAAACTTGAAGAGAAGCTCAAAATTTTTTTTTTTCAGTTTATGACAAAGCTCGAAAATGCTTGCAAGTATAGCTAAAAGATGGATCAAAATAATGCTCAAAAAGGGAAAAAAATGGTTACCCTTGAAGATCAGCAAAAACCAGCAGCCTCTGGACCCAAAAACCTAGCCTTGAACCTCTAAAAATACCCTCCAAGGACCTTAGGTTGATGATGGAAGTGTTAGGCTATGAGAGGTGGTGCAAAGGGGCCAAGAACCAAGCAATTTAGAGCTCAAAAGAGAGAGATATAAAGAGATATATAATGTTTAGCCCTAGCAATTTTCTGAACTAGCACAAAGGAGGGAGAGGCCCTCCTATATAGACAAAGAGGTCTAAAGATTCTCTTGGAAGCTAAAAACAACTTTGAAGATCCTCCATACACGTGTATGAAGGATGCTGCAAATGGCTCCCAACTGGCACAGCTGGAACACACTCAGAGAGACAAAACAGAGGGTAGCTGGCTGACCAGTTCAAGTGGTCTAGGTGGTTGGCCACCCCCTAGCATGAGGCCCCAGAAGTTAGCTTTCCAATGGTGTAAACCTTGCATTAAAATTCCTCCTGTGCAAAAAGTTATGCCTGTTTCGGTGAAGCCGCGCAGTTTCGGTCCTACCCGGATTCATGCCGAACTTCTCCCAAACTAGTTTTCCTCTCTCTTCTCCTCTTTTCTTCAAATCCAAACCCCTAGACAAGGTGTTTTGAAATATTTTTCAAAGATTTCATCTCTCTTTCATTCATTTCCACTTTGTCCTTACTCGGTTTATCGAAAAGCGTAACATTTGACAAAATGCGAGCCTCGGAATATCGTAAAAACTTTATTTCAAAAACGTTTTGAAAGAGAGGGTTTTAAGGTCTAAAATCTTTTGATCAAGATTGTTTTGGTCCAAAAGGGGGTATGAAGTTGAGATTTGACTCTCTCCTTGCCGAAGAAACTGAACCTTTCCCCTGCACACCTTTCTCCACCATGTAAACCATTAGTCATGTCCAAGTCTTAAGGGCGGTCAAAAATGGGGTGTCTACACATTTGTTTTGGCGCATTTAGTCCACTATGATATTTGTGACTGGATATGTGTAAGGGTATGATAGCTAAGCCTCAATCTCGACACATTTATAGATTACGATATGCATCTGAGTCAAGACTATTTGATCTCCCATAAGTCAAAAGTTTTGAGATGATTTTTGGCATTGCACATATGAGGTTGAGATCAATTAGATAACTACTTTCGTGCTTTTAGTTTGGACCAAGGTGGCGAGTATCTATTTGAGTTATTTTAGAAAAAACTCTCTGAAGAGAAATGGATGCTTAGAAAATTGATTATTCCTAATACTTAATAACACAATGGTGTAGTAGAGATAAGGAATTAAGTATTGTTAATGTTAGGTGGATAATGGCGCAAAATGTTTCCCGATTAGGAATTGCACTTTAGTTTGCTGCCTATATCCCTAACTAAATGCCCTCCATATCTAATTTTTACACTCCATTTATGTAATGGGTTAGTGGAGAGCCATCTATGGGTGATCTGTAACCATTAAGCAATTTATCTTTATTTTTACTTCTCATAAGGTTGCGAAGTTAAGACCTAGAGTTCTATAGCGCATTATTGTATGTTGTCTTGTAAACACATAGGGTCATGTGGTGCATTATTGTATGCTGTCATGTAAACCCTCCGGGTCATGTGTATATCGATAAGCAGTTTTGTGGGAGTGTAACTAAGTCACATAAAGTTTTCTTAGTAAAGGTGACGTGAATAGAGTTTTTGGAACTCTATGAGATAGAGAATTCTAAGCATAGCGCTCTATGTAGCCTAGTTGAGAATGGAAAGAAATTTCCAATATCCTAAGGACAGTGGGAGCGATGTGCCTACTAATGGATTACTCCATTAGACATGAATACCCTACATTCTTAGTTACGTGGTAGCAATTGTGAAATTTTTCCACGTCATCACTGGGTGATTGAGAGGGAAACATTCATGATTGCTCCGCAAGATGATAAAGAGCCTAGGATAATGCCAAAGGCTCTAGTCCCCTATTTTTAGAAAGTAGATTAATGTTGCGCAGTTTAAGACAAAGTCTTTGAGGATTAACCATTTCTATAATTTGGTTGACTTTCCATTATGACGCGAAACTATTCTAAAGTTATGCGTAATTTGGATAGTCATTGTTGAGGCATAAGGCTCGCTAGATACTGAAAAGTCGCACCATTGAGGAAAGTGTAGACCATGAGAAGACTTCCTCCTGGGGAGTGAGGTTATTTTGACTTAGGCTATGATTGACATAAGTTCGGAACATTGATTTGTGGACATTGTGACCTAACTTTCTCGTTAGAGAATTGGATAAGTAGATCCGTAGGGATTTACCTTCTGCTTTTATGTTGAAAAGCTAGGAGCGCAAAAAGGTTGCTAGTTCCAATAAATCTTTGGCAGCCTAAAACAGTTATCCAAATAGTGGTTCTTAGATTTCGTCAAGCCATGATAAGCCAACGATGATCGATGAAGACCACTAAGGCATGATCAATGGTCCAAAAGAAGTTTTTCCTTACTTAGTCATTATGAGCCAAGAATTTATAGGGTTGTCGCCACCTAGGGTGGGCAGTCCTCTGTTTTAGATATGACGGACATGGGTGATGTAATTTATATGCTCGGATGTACGATCCTTAGGGATTGTTTTGGGAAAATTCTCGGTTTGTCTTCGATGACTTACATAAGGAATATCCTAGAATGATTCTAGATGCAAAATTGCAAACCCATTGACTTACCTATCGGTAAAAGCCAGAGCCTTAGCTGTTGAGTGTATCCTCGGATTGTCTTTGGAAGAAACAGATGACCTATATTCCTTGATCTTTTCTTTGTTGTGGGACCTAAAGTACGCTTTGTGGGCGTATTCGGCATGATAAGTGTTATCTTTGGTAAATGGTCAACTGAGTTGTTTAGACATTGACCTTGCTCATTAGACTGTAGATAGAATATGTAACAACCCTCACCACTGCTTACCGATTAATTACTGATTATTGTTAAACTGAGACTGATTATGATAAGTAACTGAATCGACTGAAATACTGAACTGACTGACTGAAATCTGGAACTGAATTGATTGAGTATATTAGTTAAATTGCAATTCTATCTGTTTGATTGCCGAATTATCTGTTCATGTCTTTGTGTTTAAGCTGCTAATTGAAGGCCTTGTCGGCGGCCGAACCTGAAATTAGTTGATGATTTATGATCATTGGAATTTATATGATTTTATGGCATATTAATGAAAAATGTGTTTTGGTATGATTAAATTGGATCAATATTGATAAATGACATAAGTTGCTTTATTTACCAAAAAGCCATATTGGTGGGCCACTACTTAGGACATATTGAAGCCTCTTTACACCTAGATACAACATTTCATCAGCCCCTTTTTCCTTGTGATAGCTGACTAGAGAGAGGGAGATAAGAGAGAGTGTGATTTCATCTCAATTTGGCTTGAAAATTAAGGGAATTAAGGAGTGAATTGCAAAATTAAGTTTCCTTGCCTATAATTCAAGACTTAAGGTAGAAATTTATCTCCTCATTCTTGTGTTTAGATTGATTCTTGCATGGTTTAGAACAAAGTTGTAGACTAGAACCAATTCATGGCTCAAATTATTGTGTTAAAGCTCATTCCATGCATGCATGTTTGTATTGCTAAATTTTGAGTTGATTTCTTGGAAAATTGTTACATGCATGTTCAAGTTTTAGCTAAGGTTCATGAATTCATCTTGTTTTTGAAGATATAGACTCTTTTGAGCATGTGTTTGGAGTTTTGAATTGGTTAAAGTCATGCATGTCATGTTTGAAGTTATGTTCATAAAATGTTGTTTGAAATTGGATTTAATTGAACTACCCTTGGGCTTTAATTTTACAAATTGAGCTTTGAATCATGTTATTCTATGTATTTACAAGTGTTTTCCAGGAAATGGGCCCAAAGGAATTGATTTTGATACATTAAAACTTGGTTTTGAGCTTCAGGTTCAAATCTGGAATTTCCAGATTTTGGACCCACGCTCGAGCGAGGAACTCCACGCTCGAGCGTACACTCTGTGATCATGTCTTCCGCTCGAGCGAGGAACTCTACGCTCGAGCGTGAAATGCGTGCATCCAGTACTTTGTATGAGCTTGCAGTCTGCTCGAGCGAGAGAATTCATGCTCGAGCGAGGACTTGTGTCTCACACTCGAGCAAGGGTCGAGCGCCCGTCGAGCGTGAATTTTAAGCATCCAGTATTTTCACTGTAGCTTACAGTCCGCTCGAGCGACAGAAGTCATGCTCGAGCGGAGCTCCTTTGTCTGCATGTCCGCTCGAGCGTAGAAAGCCATGCTCGAGCGAGACCCCTGTTTTCTGAAAATTTTGTAAAGTGTCTAAAAGTGCATTTTTGCATCCTCTTTCCGTCCTAGGCATTCCTAGGGCATGTTTAAGGCACCTTAAGAAGGATAGCGATGTAGAACCACACCAAGGCAAATTAGGGATTAAGTTATTGTTTTCCCAACTGTGTAACTTAGTGTGTGTTCATCCTGTAAACTGTGTAGGGTTGGCATCTAGGGACGCGCTCTAGCCTAATTGTAGCCCAGAACTCTGTGAGTAACAATTGTGTAAAGATATGTTCAACTGTGAATATTTCTGACTGTTTAACTGAACTGTTTTCTGAACTGATATTGTTAATCGAATGAATGTATGTCCTATATTCTGAACTATATTGTGGCATCCTTAGCAACTACTGTTTACTGTTACCGTTACAGAGATCTTTGTCGGTTTCCTTGTTAGAACCACTACTGTTCACTGATTGATGGCCATCATTTACTGTTCGGTCTTTTAAGACCTACTGTTTACTGTACTGCTATGCTAATGGATGTACCACATATGATTGTTACGACTGAATGACTGTTATACCGAATCAATGAACTGTTTTCATTATTGTAAGGACATTCATTCTTAACCTCTTTACGCATTATGTTATTCACTGGGCTTTAGCTCACTGTTTATATATATATGTAGGTGTTCAGGCACCAGACCGGAGCTAGGAGCGCGGGTTAGACTCCCCTTTTTGTCAAGCTAACTATTGTGCCTCACTGCGAGGTTCCGAGCCTGCCAAGCTATGGCTTAGGGGTGTTTTATTTTTTTTTTCCCCATCTGTCTCTGTACCTCTTTTGTAATCTGTATAGACTGCTACTGCACTATTTAATAGGGATTAGGTCCTTGTTCTGAATGATTGTAAATATTGTGCATACTGTTTTGTCACTGACTGTACATATGAACGAAAAGTCTTTTTGCATACAGACTGCCACAGCTCATTGGACATTGTTTATTTACTGTTTTGGCTTCCGCCATGCCCCTGTACTCTATTTTACTATCTTACTGTTAAGTAGGCCTTCGGTAATCACGGATTACTGGCCGATTACGGTGCTAAAGCCTTAGGGGCGGGTTTGGGTCGTGACAGAATGCTTTACTAGTAGTATATTAATTTGCTCCTTGTAAGATTAAATGCGCTAGTTGGGTGCCTCTGCGCTAGTTGGGCGCATTAAGAATGAACGCAAATTGGTCACCAAAATATCTTTAGAGAGGTAATTGCATAAGAGGTAATGATCTTGAACCACTTCAAGTGAGGCGCAAATGGTGGATTCCGTTGTATATGCTTATCGCAAGATGTGCTGATAAGGCTTATGCTTGGAATCTAGAATTACGCAGACTGTGGTTGTGTTTTTTTTTAAAAAAAAATCGATCACTTATTTGTTGTGAGATGATGAGATGTTGACACTATTATGGTTTGTGTCATAATGATTAGCAGATGATGATGTCAGCAGGCAAGATTGGCTCACTCACACGAGCAATTGCCCTTGGCGCTTGGGAGCGAACAAGGATGAGACTAGTGGTTTATTTTTATTTGGAGCCAAGAGAGGCTTAAATAATCCACTATGTATGTCGCCTTGGTTACAACCAAGATGAGGTCGTGTTAAGGACCAAACATGGATGTTAGTACCTACTTTCCATGTTGTGCCTGTTATGATTAGCCAGATGCGAGATCTCATTTGGCGCCTAAAAGGCGAGCAAATAGAGAATTTGGGTTAGGCGCTAGAAAGCGACTAGACTAATATTTGTACGGTGTATCGAGGAGGACGTCACTCTTTTGGAAGAGTTACTCCACCGTAACATGTATTCATACTATATGTGCTTGGCAACTGAGTAATGAGGTGAGAGAATGGATCTCTGTTTCCTCACCATGTGAGTCTTACGTGTCATTATTGATATGACTTTCATTTATGTACCCTTTTGTGACTTTTGACTATGTCATAAGGTAAGGGGTTGATGTTCTGCTACTTTGGCATGTTGCCTGCGGTCATGTATGATTCGGCCTTAAGGGACATCACTGGGAAAGCGGTCAATCCTAAACTAAATGGCATGAGGGCAAAGGGAAGATCATCTAGTATTATACCACTGTTGTATATTCATTGCCGGCAACTCACATCGCTCTATATGAGAGGCGAATTGAGTGTGAATATATTGCAAGAATTGAGAGAGTCAAACATGCTCTTTTTGAGGGATTAGATATTTTTTTTTTGGACTGGTGTAATTAGATGGGTCTGGGGTATATGAGACACTATTTCTGTTCTTTTTGGGTTGATGTCTCTATGTTGGCTCATTTTGAGTTTCTAGTATAGAGCTCCCACATGCAGGTGTTCTCAGCAGTCGCACGGTGCAGTGGCTAGTATGAGATTGTTCATTTTTTTGGAGAGATTGAGATAGAGATGTGGCAGTGTCATGCCAACTCATGTGTGAGTGGGAGATGTTAGAAATGGGCACCCATGTGGCATGACCCTTTGAATCTTTTGAACCTTATCCAAATGGGTTTTGAATTCAAATTCAAACCTATTTGGATAACCGCTTAGGATATATATATCATATAATTGATATGGATAGATGATATATCTTATATTATCTCATATAACTGATATGGATAAATGAGATAAACATGTTATATATCTGATAATATGGGATATGGGTGATTAAGAGAAAAACAACGTATGTTTGAGCTTTTTCCCATATACTAACTCTCTCCCAACAACCAACGATCAAAGCCATTTGCACTATGACTTGTGTGGGCGATATTCATTCTGTAATATCACTCCATTGCTGGGTTGACTGATCAGATTCAGGAAGCACGTGATTTACCCACGAGATCCTTCAATTCAGACTCTGTTCTAAAGGTATGACCATAATATTTATTCCACTGCGTTATACTTTGTTTTACACTAACTTTCCATAAGGTTAAGAAACAAATATCTCCAAATTTCTTTAAAAATCTCACCTGATGCTTTTGAAAAAAAATTCCTTTCATAAATGCAAAATGTGGGATGCCTTTTTCGGGTTTACCGAGTGGGGCCTAACAGTTCAGACTCCCTATCTCCTTATCTAGTTCCACAAGTGAAATATAAAACGTAAATGAGAGTCCATACTACAACAAAAAAGACCTTTGGTGACAAACTGATTTTGTCTCCAAATATCAAATTTTCATCACTAAGTGATCTGTGACGAAAAAAATTTGTCACCACGTTTGTCGCCTATACATTATCGCTGAAAGTACATGGTGACGAAAAATAGTTTCGTCTCCTATTTTTTCATTTTTGGCGACGAAATGTTTCGTCTCCAAATGTTGCATTTTTCGTCCTCTATAATATCAATTTGGTCACCAAAACTAAATAATATTTTATTTTAATTGTTTTTGGTGATGAAGTATTTCGTCACCAAATAGATTTTAGAGACGAAAGTTTTCCTCACCAATGATATAGATTAAGGTGACAAAAAAATTTGTCACTAAAATAAGCAGAAAAGCAAATTCTTCAATGACAAAAAACATTTTGTCACCAAATATTTCAATTTAGTGATGAAATATTCAGCAAATGTGACGAAATTATTTGTTTGGTACTATATCATTAGTGACAAATTTTTCGTCATGTTTTTTGAAAAGTAATAGCGACATTTTTTATTTCGTCGCTAATAAAAATTAAAAAATTTGAAAATGGGGATCCTATTTTCGAATTAAATTTAACCTGTTCATCTAAAAATTCCCTGCCCATTTTAATAGCCTGTTCAATAAAATATCTATTACAAATCACTACAAAAATATGTTCATTTTCATAAACATCACAATCGAATTTCAGTACTGTCCACAAAAATACAATATGAACTGCATGCGGATTGTAAACATGTCTTCTAATATCTACAAAAAAATATGTCTACTAATCTCCACAAAAATATAATATCAATCGCATGCGGATTACTAAACACGTCTCCTAATATCCACAAAAAACATATCTACTAATACCAACAAAAATAAAATATCAAGTGCGGATTACCAAACATGCTCTGTAATACCAATAACAATATAAAATTTACAACGCAACCAAAATACATGTAAGGTAATATGGACAAAAACACAAAATAAGCTAGCTTCTGCTCTCCAAATTACCAAACATGTCCATATCAAATCTCGAATCTACAAAAAAATGAAACACAAAAAAAAAAAAGAAAGAAAAGGAATGCAAGTTAGACAATTATTATCTGATCAATAAAATATACAATCTAACATACATTTTTCGACATAGTTTTCAAATCGGGAGTCCGGTGCTATTCTGTAAGTTTCCACAACTTACATTGGTCCCTCTCGAGCTGTTTGAGGTGTTCCCCAGGCCTTCCCGTGTCTGTTACACGATTTTGGGCCCCGATGGCCTATTTTCAAGCTTAAGTGTAAAAAAGTGCATTTTTACAAGTTTTCAAACCAGGAGTTTCGTGCTAGTTCCATAAGTTTCCACAACTCACATTGGTCCCTCCCGAGGTGTTTGAGGTGTTACTCGGGCCATCTCGTGGTTGTTGCACGATTTTGGGCTCTGATGGTCTATTTTCAGACATAAGTATAAAAAAGTGCATTTTTGGACTTAGTTTTCAAACTGGGAGTCCTGTGCTAGCTCTGTAAGTTTTCACAACTTACATTGGTCCCTCCCGAGGTGTTTGAGGTGTTCCCCAAGCCGTCTTGTGACTGTTGCACGATTTTGGCCTCCGATGGCCTATTTTCAAGCTTAAGTGTGAAAAAATACATTTTTGGACTTAGTTTTCGAACCAGGAGTCCCGTGCTAGTTCTGTAAATTTTCACAACTTACTTTGGTCCCTCCCGAGGTGTTTGAGCTGTTACCTGGGCCGTGTCGTGGCTGTTATACGATTTTGGCCCCCGAAGGCCTCTTTTCAAGCTTCAGTGTGAAAAAGTGCATATTTGGACTTAGTTTTCAAACCGGGAGTCCCGTGCTAGTTTCACAAGTTTCCATAACTCACATTGGTCCCTCTCGAGGTGTTTGAGGTGTTTCCCAGGCCGTCTCGTGGCTGTTGCACGATTTTGGCCTCTGATAGCCTATTTTCAAGCTTAAGTGTGAAAAAATGCATTTTTGGACTTAGTTTTCAAACTGAGAGTCCCGTGCTAATTCTGTAAGTTTCCACAACTTACTTTGGTCCCCCCTGAGGTGTTTAAGGTGTTACCCAGGCCGTCTCGTGGCTGTTACACGATTTTGGCCCCCAAAGGCATATTTTCAAGTTTAAGTGTGAAAAAGTGCAATTTTTGACTTAGTTTTCAAACCGGGAGTCCCGTGCTAGTTCAGTAAGTTTCCACAACTCACATTGGTCCCTCTTGAGGTGTTTGTGGTGTTACCCGGGCCGTCTCGTGGCAGTTGCACGATTTTGGCCTCTGATGGCCTATTTTCAAGCTTAAGTGTGAAAAAATGCATTTTTGGACTTAGTTTACAAACCAAGAGTCCCGTGCAAGTTTTGTAAGTTTTCATAATTCACATTGTCCCTCCCAAGGTGTTTGAGGTGTTCCCCAAGCTGTCTTGTGGTTGTTGCACGATTTTGGCCTCCGAAGGCCTATTTTCAAGCTTAAGTGTAAAAAAGTGTATTTTTGGACTTTGTTTTCAAACTAGGAGTCCCATACTAGTTCCGTAAGTTTCCACAACTCACAATGGTGCCTCCCGATGTGCTTGATGTGTTACCCAGGCCATCTCGTGGTTGTTACACGATTTTGGCCCCGAAAGGCCTATTTTCAAGTTTAAGTGTGAAAAAGTGCAATTTTTGACTTAGTTTTCAAACCGAGAGTCTCGTGCTAGTTCCGTAAGTTTTCACAACTTACTTTGGTCCCTCTCAAGGTGTTTAAGGTGTTACCCGGGCCGTCTCGTGACTGTTATACGATTTTGGCTTCCTATGGCTTATTTTCAAGCTTATGCGTTAGAAAAGTGCATTTTTGGACTTAGTTTAAAAACCGGGAGTCTCGTGCTAGTTCCGTAAATTTTCACAACTCACATTGGTCCCTCCCGAGGTGTTTGAGGTGTTCCCTGGGCCGTCTCTGAAGGCCTATTTTCAAGCTTAAGTGTGAAAAATTGTATTTTTGGACTTAGTTTTCAAACCAGGAATCCCGTGCTAGTTGCGTAAGTTACCACAACTTACTTTGGTCAATCCCGAGATGTTTGAGGTGTTGCCCGGGCCGTCTCATAGCTGTTATACGATTTTGGCCTCCGATTGCCTATTTTCAAGCTTAAATGTTAGAAAATGTATTTTTTGACTTAGTTTACAAACCGGGAGTCCCGTGCTAGTTCCGTAAGTATCCACAACTTACATTGGTCCCTCCCGAGGTGTTTATGGTGTTCCCTTGGCCGTTTCGTGCCTGTTGCAAGATTTTGGCCTCCGATGGCCTATTTTCAAGTTTAAATGTGAAAAAGTGCATTTTTGGACTTAGTTTTCAAATCGGGAGTCCCGTGCTAGTTCCATAAGTTTCCACAACTCACATTGGTCTCTCCCGAGGTGTTCGAGGTGTTCCCCAGGCCGTCTCGTGGCTGTTGCAAGATTTCGGTATCCGATGGCCTATTTTCAAGCTTAAGTGTGAAAAACTACACTTTTGGGCTTAGTTTTCAAACCGAGAATCTCGTGCTAGTTCTGTAAGTTTCCACAACTCATATTGGTCCCTCCCGAGGTGTTTGAGGTGTTCCTCGGGCCGTCTTGTGGCTGTTACACGATTTTGGCCTCCAAAGGCCTATTTTCAAGCTTAAGTGTGAAGAAGTGCAATTTTTGACTTAGCTTTCAAACCGGGAGTCCTGTGTTAGTTCCGTAAGTTTCCACAACTCACATTGGTCCCTCCCGATGTGTTTGAGGTGTTCCCCAGGCCATCTCGTGGCTGTTACACGATTTTGACCCCCCGAAGGCCTATTTTCAAGCTTAAGTGTAAAAAAGTGCAATTTTTGACTTAGTTTTCAAACCGGGGGTCCCGTGCTAGTTCCGTAAGTTTTCACAATTCACAATGGTGCCTCCCGATGTGTTTGATGTGTTATCCAGGCCATCTCATGGCTGTTACACGATTTTGGCCCCCAAAGGCCTATTTTTAAGTTTAAGTGTGAAAAAGTGTAATTTTTCACTTAGTTTTCAAACTGGTAGTCCCATGCTAGTTCCGTAAGTTTCCACAACTTACTTTGGTCCCTCCCGAGGTGTTTGAGGTGTTACCTGGGCCGTCTCGTGACTGTTACACGGTTTTGGCCTCTGATGTCCTATTTTCAAGCTTATGCGTTAGAAAAGTGCATTTTTTGACTTAGTTTACAAACTGGGAGTCCCGTGCTAGTTCTGTAAGTTTTCACAACTCACATTGGTCCCTCCCGAGGTGTTTGAGGTGTTCCCTGGGCCATCTTATGGCCGTTGTACGATTTTGGCCTCCGAAGGCCTATTTTCAAGCTTTAGTGTGAAAAAGTACATTTTTGGACTTAGTTTTCAAACTGGGAGTCCCATGCTAGTTCCGTAAGTTTCCAGAACTTACATTGGTCCCTCCCGACGTGTTTGAGGTGTTCCCAAGCCGTCTTGTGGATGTTACACGATTTTGGCCTCCGATGGCCTATTTTCAAGCTTAAGTGTGAAAAAGTGCATTTTTTGACTTAGTTTTCATATTTCTCTCTCTCTCTCTCTCTCTCTCTCTAACAATCAAATTCAAAATCTAAACACACATTTAGTTTATAATCAACTTTAACCATTGCAACTTTCTTTCTATATTTCTTTGATTTAGTTATCAAAATTTTTTAACAGCATTGTGGCACTCCTATACTTTTCTTAGTTTTTGACAAGGACATCTAGATAAAATTAGCTACCCTAATAAGGAGGAAGTGATAAAACAACATTAAGAAATGGAAGGTTAAAATGAAGTTCGATGGCTCAACAAAAAGAAAACAAAATGGAATTTACCTCATGTCTTTTGACTTGGGAATAGAATGTACTAAATGCTCTGGAGAGTAAGGAAAAAAAGTGGCAATATGAAATTCCAGAGAGATCCTTCTATGGCTTTGCATATCTATAATCCACAAGAATAAAAGCAACATTGAAGGATGAAATTGTAGATTAGTTGTTTCGTGCAAAACAAGAGCAAAAAGCAAGACAGGAACAAACTCGACAAAAGGTAGGTCCACTCTACAGTCATACAGGACTTGCACATCATCCCAAGGAGCTTCAGACTTGTGGTAATGATCATCACTTTCACAACAAAACAAATAGATCAATTAGAAAAACAAATACTTTTGTATGTTATTTAATAGTGACGGGATGCCAAACATATACAAGTTAACAGCGCATAATGAAAGCTAATATTTGAAAAAAGGCTGTTGAAGATACAAGCAATGGAGATCAAATCCATCGAGATAAACTATCAAAATGAAATAGAACCACCTAAAAAACTAAAAAATTTTCAATAATATAAATGAAACCTCAAACAATATAAGATTAAAGGTGATATTGAAACATTTTCATCAGAATTTTTCATTTTATTTTTCTTACAGTGTAACAAGTGCCAAATAATTATGTACACACAAAGTGATTATCAAATTCTTCCTAGTCTCTTAATTCCCACCCCTCCCAACTCTTTGCAGGGAGTTGATGCAATGTTCCTCGCGATGAAAACATGAAATTTTTTTCTTTTCTCATATTGCATTTGTTTGTACAAGCTTCCAAGAGATTCTGTATCATTTTTGTAAGTTGTAAATTGAACAGTAAACAACTTTGTATATTAGGATTTCAAAAAAATCGATAATGAAATAGCAATGTATACACTCACGAAAAGAAAAATGCTTTAAAAAAGTTTTCATGTAACTTTTGGAAAGGAAACCTAATTGAAACACCACTGGAAAGGTTGTAGACAGTTTGATTAGCAATTAAGGAAGCAAACAAGCTATTTTCACAAAGTCGATGAGTCAAATACTACAATGTCAAGGCAGAGAAATTTCTATGCAAGAATCTTTAAGGAAGCAACACATAAGAGAAAATAAAAAGTTTGAATTGAACATGCTCAGTTAAGAAATTCTCAAGGCAGAACCTTTATTTTGAGTATGTAAATTCTACAAGTTCATTTGTCCTCCAAAGACACAAATTTCATAAATTATAGACAATGTATGACCAAAATGAAATCCAAGGAAATAATCTTAATATCATTAGCTTCCAAGCAATGGACATAAAGATACGCTAAATTCTAGTTACTGTCAAGACAAAAAGGCCAATTTACAAACCTGAACCTCACTGGGAAGCTATATCCGTTTGCTGGGATGGGAACGTTTGTTAACATCTCTTTGGGAGCATCAATAAACACAATAGTCCCTTTCAACACTGTAACTGCTGTTTGCAGTTTCAAACTTGAATTTTTAAAGATCACTATTTGAAGAAATGAGTTCCAGGCAAGGTAAATCAACACCATTATATTCAAGCCAGTGAAATCATGATAAAAAGTACAGAGACAAGAAATCCAATAAAACAGTTTATTGAAAATCTAGAACAGCAAAGGGAAAAATATTCTGCTCAATACCTCGAGTAGTACCTTCCCTAATGGCTTCAGCTTTTCCAGATATCATGTCCACATATATAACACTTTCATTGGCACTCAACCAATGAGATGGACTATTACATGTCAGATGTTGATATGTGCAAAATCAAACACCTATGGCACAACCCTAGCTAGACTTTTGTTTTAGGGATCCTTACCAAGAGTCTTGTTTTATTTGGCCTTTTGTACCCTTATCATCCTCCATTTCTATGCTCATCATCAGCACTCCCCTAAACCTTTCCATTTCTCAATTGTATCTATTTACTTCCACTATCTACAGCCATAAGCTTATCCACCTAGATGATCTATTAAATCCCATTCCTCTCCTCATTTCCTTTCCCTCTAATCAGATTTTCAACTCCTTCATCCCACAAAAGAATAAACACAAGCTTGGAACAGACAAAATGTCTGAATTACAATGACCCAAGTGCACATCGTATATCAGCAGCTATAAAATAAAATTAAAAATAAAATAAAAATTTAGAAAAGCCTATACCATCTGCTTGACCCATATCCAAATACTTAAAAAAAGAATGCTAAAAACCACTAGAGTAGATGGAAAGTAGCTGATAACATAAGAAAAATATTCAAGATTTGAAAAAAAGGGCAAACTTTATCAATAAAAATGCACAATTGTTTGAAATAGTAATTTCACATATGCATATACAGATTAAGATATAAAGATGAATCCAAATAGCCCTAAAACAGGTGAAGATTGAATTGAGAAATCGTAGTTAAATTGTGAACAAAGTAATGGTAGCAGAGATAAGAATCATCAGAATCTGAAAATAGTCATATACATACATACATACATACATACATATATATATAGAGAGAGAGAGAGATAGGCACCCTAATTCCCCTCAACCCCAACAAATCCATGGCCACGCCCCTCCCTACCTAATCTACGCCGACCATCTCCACTGCGAGATCGTTCTTGCCATTCACGGCCTTAGCCTCATCAAAGGGAGTGATTATAAGCTTATGCTTGACAATCGTTTAGGTATGCAGATGTTTGAGAGAGAAGAGAAGAGATGAGATGAGTACGTACCGTTGATCGTTATCATCGCCGAACCAGTCTTGCCATACCGTCTAAGTGTCCAAAGAGAGACATTGAAACCCTTCCCTTCCCCTTCGAACCCTCTATCTTCTCCATCTCTTCTCATTGTCCCCCTTTGAATCGTGTTCTTTGTTCTTCCCTGTATAGATTGATGTTGGGAGCTGGGGCTTTTTTTTTAGAGAAATGTTAGAGATCATGAAAATTTTGTCATGAAAATGATCATGAAAAATTTGTGACCCTTAGATTTCCTTGATTAGTGTGTGGTGCTTTATTGTAAGTGTAATCCAAAAGTCACAAATCTTTCATGACCATTTCATGAAAGACTTTTCATGATACCTAGCATTACTATTTTTTTTAGGGGGGAGGGGGTGTTTGGCGCTCAAAATTTTGGCCAAAGATAAAAATATTGGCCACAAAAATAGTTGTCACTAAATAATATTAAAATATTAAAAATTATTGGTGACGAAAATATATTGATCATTAATAATTTTATAATTGGTGGCCCATTTTTTTCTCACCAAAAGTCTCAAAATTTTGGCACCTCTGAAAAAATTAGCGGGAAAATCTTTGGTGACAAAAAAAATATAAATAATGACGAAAAATAATTTCGTCACCTAATTTTTTTATTATGTATTTAGATTGGTGACGAAATTTTATTTTTGCCTCTAAAAATGATATATTTGGAGACGAAATATTATTTTCGTCATTAAAAGATACGTATTTCATGAAAAAATTTATTTTCGTCATTAGTTTTCGTCTCTAAAGACTATTTTTATTGTACTGTTTAACAATTTATACAAAAAATCTATTTTATCGCAAAATTTTGCCCAAAAATAGACTACATCACCAGACTTTAGAGTCGCCACCTAATTTTTTGGAAAAACTAGGACACCTTTGACTCGTGCCAATGGTCGTTGTCCATCATAACCAAAGTGTCTCGACTCATAAACTTAGGTATGATGGGGAAAGATCATGAATTGAGCACCCCAACTCACTTGATCAAAAGATCAGCCTCTACTAAGTCATGATGTGATTTTTATAATCTCCATATATTCATATTCCTGTTTTACAAATGCTAGCATTATTATCTGAGGCATACAAATAGATTATGTCACTCATTTTGGTTATGCCACGATTTTTATGCATTTTGGAAAATCTTTTATACAACTTAGGAAAAAAGACTAAACAACATTCCAGCACAATGAACACAACCTCCATCCACTGGCATCCATACAGATATTTCGATTAAGCATCTACTCTCATGGTATGACAATGGATATGATAAATAGGATGATCATACAATATGTTGAAGCCAAAAATGCTCACATAGTACTCCATGGCAAGCCAAAAAGAATATGCCAAAATGCCAATATATATATATATATGCATGATTCTATAAACAAGCGACTAATCCAATACACCCATAATATGTGACTAAGGATTCGGCTACTATTACATGTTATATTTATCATTTCAAAGCATGAGACAGTACACACAACCACCTTCGAATTGATAAAATCCACAAGTGCAAATGAACCGAATCCATATGCATAAAAGATGGATGCACAACATAGATATGATATACAACGAATGAGTAGGAAAGAGAGGTTGGAGAAAGAGATTATTACAACAAATGAATGAATAAGATATGAGGTTAGAAGAATTATTACAACAATGAATTGATTTAGCCAAATTATTACTAAATCTAACAAAACATACTAAAATAAACAAGGAATTTAACATAACAGACCCAAAATTTCCAAGAGAACACTCCCCATAAGTTGTACTGTTTTGATCTCAAGAATTCATCTAGCTAGCCATAAACTCATTCGAGCAATTGAAAAGATGTCCAACTGAACATATCCTCTGGGATGAACACTGTTTTTGTGGAAAAGGTACAGAATAAAAACAAAGCACATTTTTCAAGGGGTGTTCGTCCCTTCTACATCTTGCAAAGAACTTTTAAGGAGGAGATAGATAAGTCTTAATCTTTAACAATCACATAAATAACTATAAACAACGGTTATTTTACAACAAATTCATCTAATTTAATGAATTAAATAAGAAATTAAAGCATAAGAAATAGATAGGAATTTACAATCATCTCTTTGTGAATAAAGGCATTTTAATACCAAAAAATAAATGGGTGTTTTTAGGTTGGTTTTGCTTTGAGTTTCTTTCATTGAGTTGTAATTTGTATTTTGTATTTTGTATTTTGGTCAGTTGTAGGCTAAACATCCAGTTCAGTACTCATTCAAAAGCAACCATTCTCAGTTTCAAAATTCAAAACAAAATGTTTTTATGCTTAGGTGTTGTGCTATTCACTCTATGATGTGCAAAATAAAACCATTTTCATAGACTTCAGGGATTAAACCCCGATCAAGATTTTACAAAATAAAACAAAAAATACAAAAAGACATAGAAATAAAAAAATAAAAAATAAATAAAAACACAAAGATGAGGGAAGTCTGCTTTAGATTCTAGCACTTTCTTAGATTCTGGCAAAATGCGAGAGCCTGGTAGCGAAGGTTAAAAGCCAACTTCACTTGCAGACAGCTTCGTTACTTAACTCTACCACTAATCACCTCGCATTGGGATTCATTATGGGGAACGCCTTGAAGGCCCTGTCTCAGGATTTGCAAGGCTTTCAAAGGAAATGTACCCCCATTGGCCGTCAAAAGAGGAACACCAAGGCATCAATGATCTTTCCATGTTTGTTGTTCGGTGCTTCAACTCTTTGCTTTGCCTCTTAAACGGACTAATGTCCCATCGAGTGTCCTGATACATGCGCTGAAACAAAGAGAGTTGTGCACTCATCCGTTGTACCTTATTTGTTCTGCTCTACAATTGGCAAGACAATTGGACACTGCAATGAAGGCCTTTACACATGATTTTAGTGTGTGGGAGTTAGCATATAGCAATCCCGGTTTTCCTTGTCATGTATTGTGTTCCGGATTCGGGTCTAGTGGTTGTATGTTGTTGTCTTATTCTTATTTCCATCCTTAAATTCGTTGTATTTGAGTTGTGGGATGTGTTGGTTGGATTTGGGACAGGTTGGTTGTGAGTTGAAATAAATGGTTGCTGTCCAGATTTTGTTTTCTTCGCTCGAGTGAGGCTTTTGTCACTCGAACGAGCATTGGGTTTTAGTTCCTTCACTCGAGTGAGATGTGTGTGGTGTGTCTCTTCACTCAAGCGAGCATTCTTGCACTCGAGCGTGCGTCTACATCTTGGAAAAACTTGAAGGTTGGTATTCTTCGCTCGAGTGAGGCTTTTGTCGCTTGAGCGAGCGAGCTCTATGTTTTATGTTCCTTCGCTTAAGCGAGTGACCTCTATGTTTTGTGTTGTTTCGCTCGAGCGAGCACTCTTGCGCTCGAGCGTGCATCTGGGTTGCAGACCTGAAGCTTTGGATTGTGCGCTCGAGTGAGGCTTCTTGCACTCGAGCGAGGTGTTTGTTGTGTCTGGTCGCTCGAGTGACCACTTCTTCGCTCGAGCAAGCCTCAAGTATATCAGTTGGCAGCAACGTGTTATTCATGACTTTTTCATCATCTTTTTCATTCAAACCCTAACCCGGCTGTCTCTCTTTCTAAAGAACCCCCCCTTCTCTCTACAAAAGCTCTTGATCTAGAGTGTCTCAACCCTACTCCATTTGTTAAAAAGGTAGAGTTTCGTGTGGGCTATCATTCAATCCGAAAAAGTTAGACTTTGGAGCATCTTGAGTTTTTCTCCTCATCTCCTTTGAGCTTCTCCATTTGAGATAGGGATAATCTACTCCTTTCTATGAGTTTTAACATAAACGTTGGGCACTTGTATAAATGTAGAGATTTTGGAAGTTTTGGGAAAGTTAGGGTTTGATTTAAAATCATAAAAGAGGGGTTTCTTGGTTTTGAACTCTATTGTGAATGTGAGGTTTTGAAATGGGGTTACGGGTGTACAATTGATGAAATTTAGCCTTAGAAGTGTTATTTGAGAAAGAAGGAAAAATGCCCTAATTGGGATGAAATGAATTAATTGTCAAAATGATGAAATTAATTATGGGAATACATAGTTGAGTTGGAAATGATGAAAGTGGGGAGGAAAATGTAGTCAATTGGTATAGTTGGATTGAAAATCGCTTACCTACGAAAAATGTGTCAATTTATTTGTTTAGAAATAACTGTTTTGGGCTATCGGTGGAGGATAGTTATGATTGTTGTAGGACTGCATGATAATTAGGTAAATTAAAACTAATCAATTGAATTATGTCATTGCATATGACAGTTGGATTTAACACATTTAATGTGTGCTTTAATTGGTCATTGTATATGATAAAGTGTTTAAATACATTGCATATGTGCTTTGTTTGGGAGGAGAAAGGGGATGTACTCCATGGTTTGGGAGGAGATAGGGGATGTACTCCACGGTTTGGAAAGAGATAGCGGATGGACTCCATTGATAACTAAGTTGGCCGGAGTGTCCAGGGTGAAAGACCCGAAATCTTAAATATGTTTGAATAACGTTGATAATTGAAGTATTGATAATTTGAGTTGTAGTCTCATTTTAAATTGTTGATGATTGAAGTATTGATAATATGAGTTGTAGTCTCATTTTAAATTGTTGATAATTGAAGTATTGATAATAAGAGTTGCAGTCTCATTGTGATTCGTTAAGATAAATAATGATCTATGCTAATGAACTGGTTTGGACAAATAAATGGAAATGGATTGGAATATGGATATACGTCGATTTACATGTGTTAAGCATTTATCGGATGTTAATGTTTTAGTTATTTCTCATAGTTGGCTTAGCATATCTCTACTAGGCTTTGGCTCACCCTATATGGGACATCATTTTCAGGTGCAGGAGACATGCTGCCTCCAAGGACCTAGCTTGGGTGATTTAGAGGCAACAGGCTTCTTTTGTTGATATTTCTTTTGTGTTGCATGTTTTTATTTCCAAGCCGAGGGCTTTAATTGTAAAGGGCTTTTGACCTTTTTTTTTTGTTGTAACCAAGTGTTGACTTGGAAAGTTGTAAGTCCATAGGGCATTTACTTTTGTTGTCAACATGTAACATCTTTTGTGGAAAACACTTTGATGAATGAATATATTTTATTTTCTCATGTCCATGGATATTATGAATGATTGAGTTATGCTTTTTTTTTTTTTTTAGGGCGTTACATAGCATCAATGTCAGACTGTGTTTCCATTAGTTGTTTGATTGACGTTGAAGGAAAGTTAAAAACAAGGGTAGGAGTACTCTGAGGGGCAAAAGTACTCCGAGGAGGCTCAGAAGAGCCAGTGTTAGTTATTTCTATCGGTGTATCATTAAGGTCAAAAAAGAGAGCAAGAGGACGGGAAGATCACTATGGTGGAAAGAAACTCAAACTGCCAAAGTCTGATTTTTGTAGCTTTTCGTTTTGGGCCTCTCTCACGGACCTCAGTTAAGAAAAAGACAAAGGAGAGGAAGAAGACATGGGAAAGGAATTAGGATAAGCGATGGGGGAATCGAGATGTCGGTCGTCAAGTGTCACAGATGTTGAATTTGTGAATTCAAACACGATGCTCGACACTTCGACCGAAGGAGAGGAAGAAAAAAGAGATGAAGAAGAAGGAAAAGACAAAAAAGAAAGAGGCGCTCGATGCCTCGGTAAAAAAAAATACAAAAAAAAACAAAGAAAAAGAAAAAGAAAATACGGAAAAAAATAGTACAAAATAATTCTATCAGAGTGTGCAGCAAAAACAACAAGACAGTCCTATAAATTAATTTCGAGGACAAAATTTTAAAAAGATGGAATATTGTAACACATCGAATAATACTTTTTACGGAAATTATACGATAATATATTTTTGAAATACCTTAAACTAAATTACTTATCATATAATATTAAATAGTTAAATTGATAATATTAAATAGTTATTGTGTTTTATTAAAAGATGATAATATAATTATTATGGTTTTTTTTGGCCAAAGTGAAAATTGGGAATAGTGTGAAATTCTTTGAGTTGCAATTCAACATGGTGTAGGAAGCCATGTGTTTGGCATGGAGCCTTGTTGTAAGATCTCCTATAAATAGCAGATGTTTTAAGAAGGAATAAAGGCAAACAAACAAGCAAGCAACAAGAGAAATGACAGAGTTGAAGTTAGGGATTAATATGGAGGTGAGTTTTATTATATTTGAAGTTAGCATAAATTATTTTATGTAAATTATGTTTTGCAAATTAATGTATAATATTTGTTTCATGAACTTTATTAGCTTAAAAAAAGGAAACATATGGATATAACTGTTTATTAAATGTATTTGTGAATAATTATTTGTAAATAACTATTGGTCCTATGATAAGTCACTTTTGTGACCATGTAATATACTATGTTGGTCTCATGCCTTGGTAGATTTTAATATCTATTGGCCCTCTGATATCTAGTGTGGAGCAAAATGCTACACTATTGTGGGAACCACTCCTAGGGTCTGTACAAGCCACCTCTTGAGTCCATACATCTATTTGTCATAGCTACTGATGTGATACCCCTGTTCTGTAGTATGCTAATTGGTCCTTAATACGAATGTGATTATGTGTTTTGATACGATTTTGTGGGCCATTATGTGAAAATATGTGGTTTTGAATTTCTATATGTTCACCGTAGGAATATCTGTTTGATTATCTGCCTTGGAATTTAAATTGAAGGCCTTATCGGCTACCGAAACCAAAATTGATTTCGCCATTGTGATTGGCATAATTTTTAGAGCCTACGGTGAAATTTAATTGAAAAATTGATTCGGGCTACATTAAATTGATTTAATTAATGAATTAGTGCCCAAATAGTTATTATTATTAAATTGAGACCTAGTGGGATTTGTTGTATAGGAGCACTACACCCCAATTCCTCTCCTTTATTGTATTTTGGCTGATCTTGGACTCAAGATTAGAGAGAGGGGCGGTTATAGAGAGAGAAAGGGAGAGACTTGTGTAATTTTGGCTCAAGGCTTGGGAATTTGAAGGTTAAGCTCAAGAATAGGCTAGAACTTGGGTGTTTAAAGCTCCTAGGTGAGTAATCATCCCTTGAATCATGGGTTTTTGTTTGCAATTTCTAAATTCAGAGTTGAATGATGATAAGGAGTATGAATTGAGTGGATTTTGTTGTATTTGAAGTTAATAGAGGCATGCATGTAGGAAATTGCCATGAATTTCCATATTTGAACACAATGTGTATAATCCATGTTGAATCTTGTTTGAAATCCATGTATTTGGCCACCTCTTCACCAATTAGGCTGGGAATGATGAGCATCTCCCACATGCATGTACAAATCATGGGGGTGTAAGTCTTGAATGTTTGAATTTGAGCATGTTGGTGATGAGTTTAGATAATTTGGGACATGCATGTAGATAATTCAAGAAATTAAGCTTCCTAGTGTTGTAATTTGGTATTGGTATCATGTTAGTATGTGTATATGTGATATTTGAGCCATTGCATGCAAGAAATGGTGTTTGAAAGTCGCATTGGAGCTCAAGAACACAATCTGGAAAACCCAGAAAATTGAGGTTCGCTCGAGCGGGGAACCTGCTGCTCGAGCGTAAATTACGTGCTCCCAGTACTTTTTGCAGACTTGGTGTCTGCTCAAGCGGGGAGCCAAGTAGACAGGCCTTCCGCTCGAGCGCCTTATTTCACGCTCGAGTGTATTTTTGATGCAACCAGTACTTTTGCAGGCCTTAAGGGTCTGCTCGAGCGGGGGATTCTACGCTCGCGCGGGGACCCTATTTTCTGAAATTTTGAAAATGCATTCTGTGTTCTGTTTTCCGTTCCCTTTTCATTTCTAAGCACTCTTAGGCATACATTGAGCATTATAATTGAATTAAAAATATAAGAATGAAACCTAAAGAGGAATATGTGAATTAAAGAACGGATTGAATTATTTGTGACCCATATGTGTTATGTGATATGTAGGGTCAAGCTCCAGGACAAATCCACCAACCGATCACTGTGAGTAATATCTGAAATGTGTTATTGTCCAATTGCTTTCTCTTACGTAAGTTTTGTAATGCGCAATAATTTGAATGGTGGACAAGGTTTGATATGAAAGTTTGAAAGGCCTAAAGGCCGGTTTGATATGAAAGTTTGGAAGGCCTAAAGGCCAGTTCGATTTGAAAGTTTGAAAGGGCGTAAGGGCCAGTTTGAGTTTGAAAAGGCCAAAGGCCAGTTTGACATGAATGAATTGGGCCAAGGCCGTCTGATGTATGATGTTCCAATGTATTTACTTTATTTGATATTATTCACTAGGCTTTCGCTACGCTCATTCATGTGTTTGTAGGTGAGCCAAGAGAGGTCCAGACCCAGCCCCAATGAAGTCTATATGGAACAACCGGGTTTTTGAAGAGTCAGCCCAGGTGTCTCATGCATGAGACTCGCCTTCGCCTTTTTGTCATTTTGTTTTATGTTGTTATGTTGGCAAAGTCTTTGTATATTTTTGTATGTAGTTTTCACGGGTTGACATAGTTTTGAATGATCCTGTCTGTACAAAACTTTCATGATACTGTATTTCTATTGTGAGTTATTAATGTAAATATGTATGGTTGTTTTGAGGTGCCATGTAAGCACAGCTCTATGGACAAAGTTTTAAATATTGCTTCCGTTTGGCCCCTTTACTCTGATGAGTTATGTTTGTTTTGGTTTGAGGCCGTAGGTAATCTCGGGATTACTGGCCGGTTATGGCCTTAACCCATAGGGGCGGGTTTGGGTCATGACAGAGTGGTATCAAAGTACGAGTTACTAACTCACACACTTGTCCAAAAGAGCAATAAGCATCTAGAAAAGATCTAGGATGCATTCGTGTGATAAGTCTGAATTTGAAAGCATCAAGTATATGCTTAAATGTTTTGATGTGAACAACTATGTGTAGACACCCCATTTTTGAACGCCCTTAAGACTTGGACGCGACTGATGGTTTACATGGTGGAGAAAAGTGTGCAAGGGAAAGGTTCAGTTTCTTCGGGCAAGGAGAGAGTCAAAGCTCAACTTCGTATCCCTTTTTTTTTTTTGGACCAAAATAATCTTGATCAAAATATTTTAGACCTTAAAACCCTCTCTTTCAAAACGTTTTTGAAATAAAGTTTCTACGATGTTCCAACGCTCGCATTTTGTTAAAAGTTGCGCTTTTCGGTAAACCGAGCAAGGACAAAGTAGAAATGAATGAAAGAGAGATGAAATCTTTGAAAAATCTTTCAAAACACCTTACTTAGGGGTTTGAACTTGAAGAAAAGAAGAGAAGAGGGAAGAAACCCAGTTGGGGGAGAAAATGGGCATGAACTGTTAAGAAAGAGTCGAACAACCCTCGCCAAATTGGACCTATTCATTTGCATATTTGGAATCAAGCTATGAGGCCACCACTGTTGGAAAGAAGACTTCTGGTGCTTCATTTTGCACTCAAGAATCTCCTAAAGCCAATTCCGGACGAGGGAGATATGGTTGATTGAAGTAGGGCATCACTCCGGTTGGACCGAATCTGTGCGGCTTCACCAAAACAGGCATAACTTTTTGTACAAGAGGAATTTTAATGCAAAGTTTGTGCCATTGGAAATCTAAATTCCAGGGCTTCAATTTGGACACCTGGCCAGCCACCTTTGGACTTCCCAATCATTGGCCGGCCACCTTTCTTTCCGGCAGCCCCATTTTTGTCCTGAAAAGCCAAGAAAAGTAGCAGGCCAACCAGAAAAGGTGGCAGGTCGGCCACCTGAACCTTTTGAACTGGCCGGCCGACCAGGGGAGGTGGCCGGCCGGCCACCTAAACCTTTTGCACCTGGCCGGCCATTTTTGTCCCTCCTGGTGCATTACAACTGTGCCAGCTGTTTTGCACCAGACCCTCTGTCCGAGGGTCTGCCTTTTTGGCTCCTTTTTTGAATTGGTTTTTCCCCCCTTTTTCCTTGGCCTCTCTCCTCTATAAAGCCAACACCCCACCTCCATTTCTAAGGGTTAGAAACCAGCTGAGGCACCATTTTACATACAACCCTATATCTATACTTCAACCTTCCAAAACCCTAATATTCTTGCACCATTTGCACTACAACCCATAGCACAACACCACCATCATTCATTCCAGAAACTTGGACGCCATTTGCAGAGATTGGAAGCTCAGAATCTTGGACCAGAAGCTGCTGGAAAGTTGTGCTACAAGGGTAAGCTCCTGTTCTCCCTATTTTTATACTATTTTGTTCTATATCTTAGTCCCTTTTGCTTACATTTTTGGGCTCCAACCCAAACTGGAAACAGTCTTATTTTGAGCTCATCTTCATGTTTGATTAAGGAATTTTTTCTATTTGAGGCCATCTGCTGCCCCTTTCCCTTCATCTCACTTTTAGGGCTATTTCTTGCATGATATATTAGCCTTGCTTGTGAGCATTTCTGGGCTTCGAGCCAAACTGTAAAGTACCTTATTTTGAGCCTCTCTTCAACTTTGTTGAGGGATATTTACTGTTTGAGGCCATCTACTACCTCTTGCTCTCTATCTCTCCTTTGGGGCTATTTTTGCATCATATTTTAGCCTTGCTTGTGAGCATATTTGAGATTTTTCATAAACTGTAAAGTATCTTTTTTTGAGCCCCTCTTCAACTTTGTTGAAGGATCTTTGCTGTTTGAGGCCTTTTTCTGTCCTGTTTGTTCAATCTCTCTTCTAGGGCTTATTTTGCATGATACATTAGCCTTATTTGTGAGTCTTTTTGGACCTCGACCTAAACTGAAAAAAGTCTAGTTTTGACATTATCTTCATGTTTGGTTAAGGTCTATTCTCTGTTTGGAGTCATCTTCCCCCTATGCATGCTTCATCTCTTCATGATTAGGGCTATGCATTAGAACACTTGCATTGGCCATCGTTTGGCCTTAGGTGTGTTCTTGAAGGCCAAAATCAGAGGGGGGTGACCCCCTCTCTCCTTGTTTTGCTTGATGGTCTTTTTGGCTTTCTAAAGAGGCCCTATCTTGCATGCTTTGTTGACTGATTTCAGGGCCAATTTGATGAGTTTTAGGGCTATCATATTTGATTTTCAGAGTTAATTTTGCCATGCTAAGTGTCCTTGATGCATGTGCTTAATAACCCCTTGTATGCCCTTCCAAAAGAACCCATCATTTGCGCATGTGTTGGCTGCATTTCAGCAGTTATTTGGGCATGTTTTGGCATGTTTTATTCCCTGATTTTTGCTGGTTTGATGAGTTCTCACCTGCTTCATGTACATGCCATGTAAACCATGTTTGCTAGTCAAAGTTGCATGCTATTTTAGTCTATCATGCTAGCATCTTTTGGTCATGCTTTGAACTGGAAATGTTCATATTTTGGGACTGCCTTGGCTCTGTCTTTATGCTTCATGGTCAAATAATGCATGTTTTGTACAGCTACAATTCAATATTTGTGCCTAGTTTTGAGTTTCAGGACCATTCCATGCATTGTATGACATATATCCATGATTCGGGATCACTTAGCATCATATTTCAGAACTGAAATTCACATGCTTGTATGCCATCTTGCATCCCTTGCCATGCTTTGGTAGAGTGGCATTCCATGCCTTAGGTTCGGTCCTCGGTTTGCGTGCATGTGTGCACGCATCTCGATAGTCTCATTTTCATCTTATGGCCACTGATGTGAGTGTGGCTAAGGTCCACTCATGTTGGTGTAAGTCCATCATGCATTGCGTATGCCATTTCATTTCATAGCATTGTGTATGGTAGGTTGCATGTTAGGATTGCATTCATGCATGTCATGCATATTGCATCGTGCTTGGGATAGGAGTTAGTCCAAGCACGGGAAACGAGGGACGTTTCGTACTTCGAGTGACGAAACGTGTCTCAATGCCCGGTCACCGACACTCCGGATTATCCATGATGGAGTCTCGGTCTTGTGGTGTTTTCATGTGCATTCATTTCATATTGAGTCGTGCAATTTGACTCCTCGGCCATCATGCATCGATATGCGTGATTGGTGGCACGAGGATCGAGGACTACACTTCCTAATGAGTAGTCAAGCATACATATGTGAAAATACTTTGCCATGCCCCTTTGTTGCTCTCTGTTGCAGTAAATCAAGGATCAACATCCTTCAAGAGCTTTGCACAACATTTCGGGCTTAATTGTAAATAGAGGCTAATTGGGGCATCGCATTGGATTTTCGCGCAAGACAACTCAAGCATGCATCATCCATCATTCGGAACAGAGCTGAGGCAGTCCACAGATTTGTGTGCAATTTACTGCTTTCCTAGATTAATTTGTTAATTAATTAGAGTTTCGTACTTATTCGGACTGTATTATTCATTCGGGACTGTATTATTTATTTGAACCCTCTATGCTAGGACAATATTGTAATAAGTGTGCATCCATGTGATGCATGTCTTCCAACCCCACGTCTTTCTCCCTTTTATTTACCAGCTTATGATGGTTAGATTAGGGCATGTTTCAATTAGCATACAGTATGATACCATGTTTGCATTCATTCATCTGTTTTACATGCATCGGGCTCGGCGCATCATAACTCACTGCATTGTATTTCAATTCCAAGTTGAATACTTGTTAGCTGTAGCATCTCATATGCTATGTTTAGAATAGCCGAGCCTATCTTAGTTGCATTTTGCATGTGTTGCATTAGGCATTTCTGTACAGTTAGGATCATGCATGAATTTCTAACATAGCTTCTGTTTTGGCTTGGAGTACTCAGTAAGTTTTTATGCTTTAGCATCTTTGCATGTGTGTGAGTGACTGCCATGATAGCATACTTACCATGAGGCTATATGCTTATGTGATATAACTGCCTGAATGCCTGTGGGTGAAGGTTGGGTTGTTTGGATTGGAACAAATTGTCAACTGTGAGTTTTAAACCCACTAGATAGTAGCAAAACCATCTTTTCTAAGCCCACCTGAGGGTGGCAAAATCTGCATTTTAGGCCTACTTGCGAGTAGCAAACTGTTTTCAAAACAAATATGAGATGTTTTGTTCCAACTCAGGCGACCCGATCTATACTTGTATGCTGTGTGCATCACATAGTAAATTTAGGCTAATAACCGGAATAAGAATGCATAATGTTCTCAAAACTAGATATCATGGTTAGTAGAGGCCGATCTTTGATCGGGCGAGCGGCGGTGCTCACGAAGTGACCTTCCCCAATTGTACTCAAATTCCCGAGCCGAGGCAACTTTGGTGATGACGGACACGTGGCCTTAGGCAACGAGTCAGGGTTTCCTAAATTTCCCAAAATAAAATATTTATGTGGTGACTCTGTATCTGGCAAAGCAGTCCATGTTTGGCACTTCTTTCAAAAAATTGTTTTCTCAAAATGATTTGCCGGATTTGGACTCTTTGGTTCAAATTAAGAACCGTGACAATTAGAGTCCTGAACTGTAATGCGCCCAAAATGAACGGAACGAGACTCATCCCTCCCGGAGCGTTCGGGGACGTCTACAGTTTCTGGCGACTCTGCTGGGGATTTAGAGAGCTTGACTCGAACTCATGATATCTTGCTTTGATTACACTTATGTGTTTCTTTGCATTGCATGTGCATTGGTGCGCCTAGGACACTGTTTTTGCCATCTGCTATTCCTGAGCGGTTTGCCAGAGGCTGCGTGCCATAAGGCTTATCGGTTACGGGCTCTGCTAGTATGGAAACACAAACCCTGGTTTTACTGGGGCACCCTTTTGACCATTCGACCTAGTGCATATTCGGAATCTATAGCGACCATTCCAAGCTAGGACAGGTTGCTTACTCGATAGGTTGTTTGAAACCGCTGCGTGCATGGTGAAACCCTAGCTCCTGAAAAAATAGGACAGGGAAACCCTACCCCAACATAGAGGTGTTTTGGCTCTCACTTATCTGTTATGTGCTTTAGAGTGCGTCTCTACAGGAATGCATGTATCAGTTCGTGAGTTTGGGCATCAGGCCTGCGGGCACCAATTCAGTATTTTGGGATTCAATTTACCTGAGGGTATCAATTTTGTAGGGCACGATCATTATTCACTGCTCATATGGGTTATCGTGAAATCAAGCTGAGATGCTGTCTGTTTTCTCTTTTGCTAGGGTAGTCCTAGAACCATAGTTTCAGAAGGCTCCGATATCTCCCGGGTACATTGGACTAGTGCTGATAGACTTTGTTAGGTCAGAGATTCAATTTAAGGGCAACCAGTGTTCTTTCGCTGAGGCAAGGCAAAGAAATGGCTCACCGGTTCATCTGATCCATCAGTCGCCAGTCACATCACCTTTGTTCGGACTCAGCAGACCATGTTGGCACAGGGTTCGGAAGAATTTGTGGTCGTGATAGCAGTGCTAAATCAGGGAACTGCCATGCAGGCTGAGACCAGTATTGAAATACAACGCCCATCTGGGGCATCTGCCTCACATCCAGCTTTGGGACCCCAGCCGAACTTTGACCCACTTCCGCTAGTTGAAGATTTGCAGTGTCCGAATCCTCGAGAAGGGTTGGCTCAAGCCTGAGTTTTTAGACCCCTGGTGCAGTCTAATGAGAGGCTTTATCCCCTTGATGCTAATGACCTCGATCTGACCGCAGTGAAAATTGCAAACCTTGAGAAGCAATTCAAAAAGGCACATGGCCTTAACTTCATTCCCAACATTGAGGATGGGTACACTGAGGCTGCCGTACGGCTCCCAGACAGATTCAAAATGCCACATATTGACCATTTCGACGGGTCTGGAGATCCTATGGTATATATCCGGCTTTTCTTGGATATCCTGAAACCGATAGGTCTGACTAAGCCACAGAAACTCTCTCTGTATGGAAGAACCCTGTCGGGTGTAGCAGCCACTCGGTATGCCAAGTTAGAGGATACAGTGAAGCAAAACTGGGAAGAACTGGCTGAGGCCTTTGTCGATCAGTATTCCTACAATACCCAAGTTGAAATGACCATCCAAGAGCTTGAAGCAACTCGCCAGAACCCAACAGAACCTTTTGTGGAATTCGTTGCGAGGTAGAGAGCAAAGGCAGCACAAATGACAGATCGTCGCCCTTCTGAGAGGGATCAAGTGCAGATGATGGTGCGAAACCTCGAGCATGATATGTTGCAAAAGTTGATAGTCACTCCGCTATTCACTTTCAAAAGTTTGCATGAACTAGGGGTTCAGATCGAGAATGCGTTCAACAGTGGGATCATTCCCAGAATAAGTGAAGCGACAATAAGGGTGATTTCAAGGAGTGCCAATGCTGGTAGTAGCGCTATTCCCAAACCCGCAGAAATCAATACAGTTGCCACAACCAACCCTTTTGCCAAACCAAGCCTACAAACCGTCGGCCCAGCCCGAGCTCAAGGCAGAACTTTCACCCCTCTCTATATGAGCCTGACTAGCGCACTAAAAGTCCTGATGGAAAGAGGGTATCTCAAACCCCTCGATCCTTAACCTCTGTCTGACCCACTCCCAGCCAGACATAACCCCTCCAAGTACTATGTGTACCATCAGCAGCGCGGTCATGGCACCGACCGTTGCTACCGCCTTCGTCATGAGGTCCAAAATCTCATCGACAATCGGACGATAGCTCCACCTTCAGACCCCAATGACCAAACATCTCCTACCTACCTCAATCTTATCCATATAGTGCCATCCACCTATGACCCCAGCATATACATCACCCCAGCCCATCCACACAAGCCTGAGGTGTTTATCCCAGAAAGCATGGACTTATGCATGATGGGTGCACCTGAACCTCAATCATCTCAAACCCGTGAACCCACTACTTCTGAGCTGAAGAGAATGATCGAAGATCTTCAGAGAACTATGACAGATTTGGCCTCCGGGACATTGGCTCCATCATCAACCACATCACATACCAGGGAGTTCATGTCAAAAGGCTCCCCAGTCTTGCAACGGGCTGCATTTGAGGAATGCCAAACCCTTGGCAAAGTGGAGGCGAGTGGAAAGAACAAGATAGGGGCGGACATGGATCCCCATGAACATCTTCTGTTGGCTATTGAGGCTTTGAAATCCGAGGGACTGAACAAAGAGCAAGTGCTCGCAGTTGTTGCAAAAACTGTGGACGACATTTTTGCCACTCAAGTTGGGGGCAGTTTGAATCAAGGGGCAAGCCGGGAGAAGGGTCGTTGTATCAGAAACGTTCCTTTCAACTTTAATCCTGCACTCGGAAGAGATCAACAAACCAAAGCCAAAGACTCCAATCCCTTTATCAAAAGGCCCAACAAAATCCACAAACCTTGAAGTACCAACCCCGATGTCAGAGGGTCTTCCATGCCCTCTATATGCCTTTGTCCAAAGCTCTCCAAATCCTTGTTGGACAAGGCCATCTCAAACCCCTCAAGCCTCAGCCTCTCCTGAACCCTCTTCCAGCTACACATGATGCTACCCAGTACTGCGCGTACCATCAGCAAACTGGCCATACTACCGACAACTACTTTCATCTTCGCCATGAAGTACAGGATCTATTTGACAACGGGGTCATCCTCCCCCCGAGCTCAGCAAAGTCTATCGGCACTGGATCGGTGAACTTGGGGGGATAATGTGATGTGATTGGGGGATGAACCACCTGTGGGCGACGCTCGATTCACTCCAGCTGTGGTGGATGGCATGCACTGTTTTGAGCAATGTACAAGTGCTGTTAATTTTGCATTCTGACTTGGGTATTTTGTCAGTCTTGTTGTTTTGTTTTGAGTCAGTCTTTTTGTTTTGGGTCTGTCTTGTTGTATCGAGTCAATCCTGTTGTATAGGAGTCAGGTGGTTCCGGGGGTGTTACCTCGGATATCACTATCTTGTTTTGTGTTTGTCTTTTCGTTTTGTCTTGAGTCTATTTCTGCCATGGAGCCAGTTGTGCCAACAGATTTGAAATGAAACAGTAGTAATTTTCACACTCTTGTGTTTGCTTCTACCGTGTGCTAGTTGTGCCGGGATTTGAATGAAACGACAGTGCATTCCACCTACTCTCTTATGCCCTGAAATTATTGCATTGACCTAAGTTTTTCAAAACTTTTTGAACACTGCGGTGAAAACAAAGAGGAAGGAATTCCTCGGGATTTGCAAAAAAAAATTTATCAAGTGAGAGAAAGAGAGGCATGCTAAGCCCTTAATGAGTGAGATCATGCTTGTTAGTGTGAGTACTGGGAAGGATCCTGGCTTGACCCAGATTGGTTCCGCACTGTCTTCAACGCGAGCGATTTGTCGCTTTCTTAAAAGATTTCAAAAAATGTTTTGCGCAGTCCTGCGAAGACCTGTGTGGAATCGCTCTTGAGATTGTGCAGCCTAGGATCGCTCTTAGCCTCGAAACTCGACCCCTCACTTTCAAACCTTGAACTGGGATTCAGAATGTTCAACGGTCAACCACAATGTAAGGCCCGTGAGGCCAGATCAGAAGTAGTCCATGAACTAGGGGCGAAAATATCAGATGTGATCAAAGGAAGCTTGCGAAGCTAAATCAAAAGCCCTCCTCTAACAAGGGGCAAAATGTCGAATCTTTCGAAGAGTCAAAGATGAGTCACCAAGTTCCTATCCAAAACACTAGGGGCAAATTCGGCCCCCCATCGGAAGGACTCCTGCATCGTCAGCGAACAGCAGCCAATCTTCTGGATTCAGATGACTTCAGGATCTCAAAACCATCTGACATGGACAAAGCTACACTTTTACCCTTGAGATGCTCGCTGGGCCGAAAACCCGGAAGGGCGACCCAGGCAAAAGTTAGAGCAAGAAAAAGAAGAAAAAGAACAAAAAAAAAATAAAAATGCAAAGAATGAAAAAAGAAGAGAAAAAAAAGAAGAAAAATGAAGAAAATGTAAAGAAAAGAAAAAAAATAATCGAAAAGAAGAAAAACAAAGCTCGCAAGGTTGAAAACCCGCAATAGGCGCCTTGGCAAAAGTTAGAGCATAAAAAGGAGAGGTTAAATACCCGAGTGTACCTTAACCCCGAACTACGTGAGGCTTGATTCCCATCTTTGGGATACGTAGGCAACTTCATTCTGAAGTCCAGCCGTAAAACACTTCAAAATTCGACTGTGTCCATGTAATGGTTTTGATCATCTTTGCTTTCCCTGAATCCGAGAATTTGGTTGTGTTCGTCACTCTGAGGACTGACTACAATGCACCGCGGTGCTATCTAAACAAGGGGCAACTTTCCGTTGCCATTCAATACACTGCGGTGCTGTTCAAACAAGGGGCAACTTTCCGTTGCCAGGAAGCTCTCTTCAAGCAGGGGGCAATTTTCCTTCGGATCTGAAGTTGTGCATCTCAAGAGCGGGTTCCGTGCTGAGCAAAGGGCCGTTTGCAAAAATAGTTTTTGAGAATTTTGAATGAGGTTGACTAATTTTCTCTAAAAAATTATTCCATTTTTCCAAAACTGGACCATTTCTTGGACCCCAAAAAGGGAAAATTTTCAGTGCTCACAGCCTAACTTGCATAATTTTAAATCAGAAAATTGAACAAGCATGTTAATCTGACTCTCATTTTGGTCAAAATTGTCTTAGTAGAAAGCCAAAAACAAAAAAAATGGTCGAAATAATGAACTGGGGGCACAGTTGAGTCAAGTGTTCTGTCTTTTCCCCATTGCCACAATACTTGCCAAGAAGGGCACTCTATCTGCCAGAAAGTGCACCATACCTGTCGGAAAAGGGCACCACTGAAGCTAACCACAAAAGGGCTGAAAGCTCTATCACCCTCCAAGCAGCGAGGTATTAAGCTAAGTGCGAAGCATGAATTGGAATGAATCAAGATATTCCACTCCCTCATCTGGACAGATCTGATCACGTCCAAACTCCCCAGCAGAGCATCGTCAACCGATGTCAGCTGCGGATCTGCTACACACCCAGTTGTAGCACAGCCCCTCTGTGGGAGAAACTCACTAGCTGCGTGCAGAAGGGGAAGAATCTAGCGGAATGCTAGGGGCAAGAGCCCACAACTTTCTATTTATCCATTAACCACCCAGAGAAGGGATTTAAAATGAGAGATTGAAGACTAGAGAGGTGTGCGCTAAGAAAAAAAGTGAGAAAAGTGCTTTTTCAGAAAAAACAGAGCCTGAGGGCCGAGTGATGTGAGAATCACAAGTGAGAAAGGGTGGGAAACAATACCCATAGAAACTGGCTCCTCGTGCACCAAGAGGTCTCTTGCCTTTGTAACACAGCTGAGTGTTGTGTTTGTGCGTTTTGTCTGTCTCGTTTCTTGTTTTAAGTCGTTTGAGTGTCAACAAATGTGTTTAGGTCATTTTACCTTGTTTTTTCCTTTGTTGAGTTGTGTTTAGGTCGTTCTACGTTTGTTTTCCATTGTTGAGTCGTTTTGGCTATGGTCAGTTGTAGCCTCAATACCCGGTTGAGAACCCTTTTCTCATTTCAATTTCAAAAATCGTTTTGTGCTCAGAGTGCCGTGTCGTTCTCCACATTTGTGCAAAAAAGGATAAGTTCTTTCATAAAGCCGTAGGGTTTAACCCAGGTCATGTCAGAATAGTAAAACAAGGACATATCTGAAGCTATTTAGGTTCTAGACTGCAAAGCAAAAGAAAAGAGGGAAAATTTGGAGCATTTTAGCATGTTTCAACTTTAGCAAAATCTGAGACTGCATTCCAGGTGCACCTTCTTAGGCCTCGCTGTTACTCTGGAGTATGAGTGTATCTCGACCCCAAGTGTAAGCCTGCTTCAAGTCAGAATGGCAGTCCAAGCAGCACCCGAGGGTTTCATATGCAGATGTTATTTCTCGCCAATATGAACATGGTGTGCCCCTTTTGAGCTGAGTGAGTTGCAAAGTCCTCTAAGAGGCAAATCAGAGGCACCAGGGTACATATTTGATGCTCCTCTATTGCATAGAATGTGAACTTTCATATACACTGTTGTTGCATGCATGCTGCGCATCGTTATGATTCATGCATAGAGTATGCTTGCTTTCGATTCCGCATAGAATATGCTTTGCTTGTTTCATGCATAGAATATGCTTGCTTTCAATATTGCATAGAATGTGCTTCCATACATGCATAGAAAATGCTCGTATCTTTTGCATGGAAAATGCCCCCATACTTACATAGAAGATGCATTTTATCGCACTTTCTTGTGCATTTTATCTCGCTCGCACTGTCTTATACGCTTACACTTTGTATCTCACTAGCACTGTCTTGTGCATCTTGTGGTTGTATCTCACTGCCGCCTTTGTGCATTTCAAATCACTCAGCTGTTTAGCGACGACCTATCTTGTGCATTTCAAATCACTACATTGCTTAGCGATCACCTTGTTTTGTGCATTTCTAATCACTCGCACTGTTTAGCATATCGCACTGTCTTGTGCATTTCAAATCACTCGCGCTGCTTAGCGTATCGCACTGTTTTGTGCAGTTTATCATTCGCGCTATTTTGCGCACCCACATCGCACTATTTTGTGCAGTTTACATTCGCGCTATTTTGTGCATCGCATTGTTTTGTGCAGTTTATCACTCGCGCTATTTTGCGCACCACATCGCACTGTTCTATGCAGTTTATCATTCGCACTATTTTGCGCACCTCCATCGCATTGTCTTGTGCATTGCATTCATCGCGCTATTTTGTGCTTTGTATATCACATTGCACTATCTTGTGCATTTCAAATCAATGCTGTTTAGCGTATCGCACTATGTTGTGCATTATATCATTCGCGCTATCTTGCGTACCTCACCTGCACTTGTTAGTGTATTGCATCGCGCTATCTTGCACCGTGACCATTACTTGCATTGTGCATGCATTTTATCGCGCTATCTTGCGCACCTCACCTTTAGCATCGCACTGTTTTGTGCATTCACCCTACTCGCACTGTCTTGTGCACTCACCTGGTCCAGGAGACCTTAAATCCTCCGGTCTAAGGGGACCTTAAATCTGATCATCATTTATGCTGTTTTGGATCGCACTTGCATTTATTCGCACCGCTCGTGCACTTTCCGGTCTAAGAGACCTTAAATCCTCTAAATGTGCAATTCCTTTGGTATTTGTCGTACCCGAACGACTTTTGATAGTCTGGTATAGCCACCTGCCTATGTTAGTAGTGAGTTCCTAGGAGACCAACTGAGACAGTGGAAACTAGAGTTCGAATGGCTCTTGCCCGTAACGCAAAGGTTCAGATTTTCGAGACTAAAGTCTGTTTAAATACCTAGGGTATATCCTCGCTTGAAATGTATGGCGTTCCATAGATTGAGATAGCATATGTATGCGCCTCAATTCGATCTTCAATCAACCTAGTCTGTCACCCTATTGGAGAATAGGAAAGTCACGACCATAGTTAGGGAGAAAAGTAGTACTGCAGCTCAACCAAGAAGAAGCGAGAGATCCCCAAATGACATGAGGTAAGTCATTGCCAATTGCCCCTATAAAGTACCTTCACCTCTTAGCTATTACATTGCATTTTAGCCACTACATTACAGTGCATTGCATAAATCCTCAATTTTTAAACCGGTTTCGCGTAGCGTATAAGTCCAATCTTCAAACCGGCTTCGCGTAGCATATAAGTCCAATCTTAAAAATCTTCCCGCATATCATTTTATCCCGCCCCTGAACTACGCTGGTTTGATTCCTTGCAAAGGGATACGTAGGCAGCCTGCGGGCGCAACCATTTATTTGTCTGTACTTTGTTTGTTTGTCCAAGTCTTCGACCTTCTCAAAAATGGGTCGTCTCTGGGCTTTGACATTCACTCCTGCCACTTTTTGATTGCCGAGTTCTGTCAAAGAGGGGCAACTGTAGACACCCTATTTTTGACTGCCCTTAAGACTTGGACGCGACTGATGGTTTACATGGTGGAGAAAGGTGTGCAGGGGAAAGGTTCAGTTTCTTCGGTAAGGAGAGAGTCAAAGCTCAACTTCATACCCTTTTTTTTTTTTTGGACCAAAACAATCTTGATCAAAAGATTTTAGACCTTAAAACCCTCTCTTTCAAAACGTTTTTGAAATAAAGTTTCTACGATATTCCAATGCTCGCATTTTGTTAAAAGTTGCGCTTTTCGATAAACCGAGCAAGGACAAAGTAGAAATGAATGAAAGAGAGATGAAATCTTTAAAAAAAATCTTTTAAAACACCTTACTTAGGGGTTTGAAGTTGAAGAAAAGAAGAGAAGAGGGAAGAAACCTAGTTGGGGTAGAAAATGAGCATGAACTGTTAAGAAAGAGTCGAACAACCCTCGCTGAATCGGACCTATTCATTTGCATACTTGGAATCAAGCTATGAGGCCACCACCGTTGGAAAGAAGACTTCTGGGGACTCATTTTGCACTCAAGAATCTCCTAAAGCCAATTCCGGACGAGGGAGATATGGTTGATTGAAGTAGGGCATCACTCCGATTGGATCGAATCTGCGCGGCTTCACCAAAACAGGCATAACTTTTTTCACAAGAGGAATTTTAATACAAGGTTTGTGCCATTGGAAAGCTAACTTCTGGGGCTTCAATTTGGACACCTCGTCGGCCACTTTTGGAACTCCCTATTACTGGCCGGCCACCTTTCTTTCTGGCGGCCCCTTTTTTGTCCTGAAAAACCAGGAAAAGTAGCAGGCCGACCAGAAAAGGTGGCAGGTCGGCCACCTGAACCTTTTGAACTGGCCGGTCGATCAGGGGAGGTAGCCGGCCGGCCACCTGAACATTTTGCACCTGGCCGGCCATTTTTGTCCCTCCTGGTGCGTTACAGCTGTGCCAGCTGTTTTGCACTAGACCCTCTGTCCGAGGGTCTGCCTTTTTGGCTTCTTTTTTGAATTGGTTTTTCCTCCTTTTTCCCTTGGCCTCTCTCCTCTATAAAGCCAACACCCCACCTCCATTTCTAAGGGTTAGAAACCAACTGAGGCACCATTATACATACAACCCTATATCTATACTTCAACCCTCCAAAACCCTAATATTCTTGCACCATTTGCACTACAACCCATAGCACAACACCACCATCATTCATTCCAGAAACTTGGAGGCCATTTGTAGAGGTTGGAAGCTCAGAATCTTCGACCAGAAGCTGCTGGAAAGTTGTGCTACAAGGGTAAGCTCCTATTCTCCCTATTTTTGCACTATTTTGTTCTATATCTTAGTTCCTTTTGCTTACATTTTTGGGCTCTGACCCGAACTGAAAACAGTCTTATTTTGAGCTCATCTTCATGTTTGATTAAGGAATTTTTTCTGTTTGAGGCCATCTGCTGCCCCTTTCCCTTTATCTCTCTTTTAGGGCTATTTCTTGCATGATATATTAGCCTTACTTTTGAGTATTTTTTGGCTTCGAGCCAAACTGTAAAGTGCCTTATTTTGAGCCCCTCTTCAACTTTGTTGAAGAGCACTTTACTGTTTGAGGCCATCTACGGCCTCTTGCTCTCTATCTCTCTTTTGGGGCTATTTTTGCATCATATTTTAGCCTTGCTTGTGAGCATATTTGAGATTTGTCATAAACTGTAAAGTATCTTTTTTTGAGCCCCTCTTCAATTTTGTTGAAGGGATATTTGCTGTTTGAGGCCTTTTTCTGTCCTGTTTGTTCAATCTCTGTTCTAGGGCTTATTTTGCATGATACATTAGCCTTATTTGTGAGTCTTTTTGGACCTCGACCTAAACTGAAAAAAATCTTTTTTTGACATCCTCTTCATGTTTGGTGAAGGTCTATTCTCTGTTTGGGGTAATATTCCCCCTATGCATGCTTCATCTCTTCATGATTAGGGCTGTGGATTAGAACACTTGCATTGGCCATGGTTTGGCCTCTTAGCCACTGAAATCCAATGGATTTTTAGTGGCTTAGGTGTGTTCTTGAAGGCCAAAATCAGAGGGGGGTGACCCCCTCTCTCCTTGTTTTGCTTGATGGTCTTTTTGGCTTTCTAAAGAGGCCCTATCTTGTATGCTTTGTTGACTAATTTCAGGGCCAATTTGATGAGTTTTAGGGCAATCATATGTGATTTCCAGAGTTAATTTTTCCATGCTAAGTGTCCTTGATGCATGTGCTTAATAACCCCATGTATGCCCTTCCAAAAGAACCCATCATTTGTGCATGTGTTGGCTGTATTTCAGAGGTTATTTGGCATGTTTTGTTCACTGATTTTTGCTGGTATGATGAGTTCTCACCTGCTTCATGTACATGCCATGTAAACCATGTTTGCTAGTCAAAGTTGCATGCTATTTTAGTCCATCATGCTAGCATCTTTTGGTCATGCTTTGAACTGGAAATGTTCATGTTTTGGGACTGCCTTGGCTCTGTCTTTATGCTTCATGGTCAAATAATGCATGTTTTGTACCGCTACAATTCAATATTTGTGCCTAGTTTTGAGTTTCGAGACCATTCCATGCATTGTATGACATATATCCATGATTCGGGATCACTTAGCATCATATTTCAGTACTGAAATTCACATGCTTGTATGCCATCTTGCATCTCTTGCCATGCTTTGGTAGAGTGGCATTCTATGCCTTAGGTTCGGTCCTCGATTTGCATGCACGTGTGCATGCATCTCGATAGTCTCATTTTCATCTTATGGCCACTGATGTGAGTGTAGCTGAGGTCCACTCATGTTGGTGTAAGTCCATCATGCATTGCATATGCCATTTCATTTCATAGCATTGTGTATGCTAGGTTGCATGTTAAGATTGCATTCATGCATGTCATGCATATTGCATCGTGCTTGGGATAGGAGTTAGTCCAAGCACAGGAAACGAGGGACGTTTTGTACTTCGAGTGACGGAATGTGTCTCAATTCCCGGTTACCGACACTCTAGATTATCCATGATGGAGTCTCGGTCTTGTGGTGTTTTCATGTGCATTCATTTCATATTGAGTCGTGCAATTCGACTCCTCGGCCATCATGCATCGATATGCGTGATTGGTGGCACGAGGATCGAGGACTACACTCCTTGAAGAGTAGTCAAGCATACATATGTGAAAATACTTTGCCATGCCCCTTTGTTGCTCTCTGTTGCAGTAAATCAAGGATCAGCATGCTTCAGGAGCTTTGCACAACATTTCGGGTTTAATTGTAAACAGAGGCTAATTGGGGCATCACATTGGATTTTTGCGCAAGGCAACTCAAGCATGCATCATCCATCATTCGGAACAGAGCTGAGGCAGTCCACGGATTTGCGTGCAATTTACTGCTTTCCTAGATTAATTTGTTAATTAATTAGAGTTTCGTACTTATTCGGACTGTATTATTCATTCGGGACTGTATTATTTATTTGGACCCTCTGCGCAAGGATAATATTGTAATAAGTGTGCGTGCGTGTGATGTATGTCTTCCAACCCTACGTCTTTCTCCCTTTTATTTACCAGCTTATGATGGTTAGAATAGGGCATGTTTCAATTAGCATACAGTATGATAGCATGTTTGCATTCATTCATCAGTTTTATATACATCGGGCTCGGCGCATCATAACTCACTGCATTGTATTTCAATTCCAAGTTGAATACTTGTTAGCTGTAGCATCTCATATGCCATATTTAGAATAGCCGAGCCTATCTTAGTTGCATTTTGCATGTGTTGCATTAGGCATTTCTGTATAGTTAGGATCATGCATGGATTTCTAACATAGCTTTTGTTTTGGCTTTGAGTACTCGGTAAGTTTTTATGCTTTAGCATCCTTGCATGTGTGTGAGTGACTGCCATGATAGCATACTTACCATGAGGCTATATGCTTATGTCATATAACTGCCTGAATGCCTGTAGGTGAAGGTTGGGTTATTTGGATTGGAACAAATCGTCAACTGTGAGTTTTAAGCCCACTAGATAGTGGCAAAACCATCTTTTCTAAGCCCACCTGAGGGTGGCAAAATCTGCATTTTAAGCCTACTTGCGAGTAGCAAACTGTTTTCAAAACAAACATGAGATGTTTTGTTCCAATTCAAAGCATCTGTCTATACTTGTATGTCAGGCGCATCACATAGTAAATCTAGGCTAATAACCGGAATAAGAATGCATAATGTTCTCAAAACTAGATATCATGGTTAGTAGAGACCGATCTTTGATCGGGCGAGCAGCGGTGCTCACGAAGTGACCTTCCCCAATCGTACCCAAGTTCTCGAGCCGAGGCAACTTTGGTGATGACGGACACGTGACCTTAGGCAACAAGCTAGGGTTTCCTAAATTTTCCAAAATAAAATATTTAGGTGGCGACTCTGTATCTGGCAAAGCAGTCCATGTTTGGCACTTCTTTCAAAAAACTATTTTCTCAAAACGATTTGCCGGATTTGGACTCTTTGGTTCAGATTAAGAACCGTGACAATTAGAGTCCTGAACTGTAGTGAGCCCAAAATGAACGGAACGGGACTCATCCCTCCCAGGGCGTCGGGGACGTCTACACTATGTGTTATAAGTTAGGATTTGCCTGCATCGCAAATTATCTGAATATGTATGCTCTTTAATATATGCATACTTGTAAATCTTTTATATGAAATATAATGTAAGTTTAATCAGATGGTGAGAACAAGAGGTGATGAGATAGAGGAATCTTGTACTGTCAGACTGGATAGAATGGAAAGACTGATTTAGGAAATGGCAGAGACATTGAGGCAACAACAGGAGTGGCAACAACAGTGGTAACAGCCACATCCTCTGCCTCCACCTCCGGCACCTCCTGTGCCAGATAATCAGAATGATGACCGAACCATAGCTCTCACCAAAGAGTTCAAGAAAATGAAACCACCACAGTTCCATGGTGGATTAGACCCGTTAAAAACCGAAGCATGGGTTCTCGATATTGAGAAACTATTCGAAGTGTTCCCTTGCTCGGAGACATAGAAGGTGCTTCTAGCCACTTTTATGCTAGAAGACGAGGCTAGAAGATGGTGGATGTTAATGCGTGAGAATCATAGGGATGTTGATTGGGCAAAATTTCTAGAAATTTTCTATGACAAGTACTTCCCGCAATGTGTCCGAGATAGGAAGGTAGCAGAATTCATGAAACTAAAACAAGACAGTACAACTGTAGCCGAATATGAGGCCAAATTCACTGAATTGGCCAGGTTTGCGCCACACGTGATTGATACAGACTATAAGAAGGCAAGACATTTTGAAGGTGGGCTTCGAAGTGACATCCTAGAAAGAGTGAATGTCTTGAAATTGGAAACCTACATTGGGGTGCTGGACAGGCAAGCCAACATAGCTAGACAGACTAAGCCAACAACAGAATGGAAAGGCAACAATAGGCAAGGCTTCTTTTCAAAGAAGAAATTTATGAAAAGTAGAATACGGGCTCCTTGAATACTTTGAATTCTTTTCAAGACACATCTCCCATGTGCAATGTTTGTGGCAAAATGCACCATGGAGTTTGTTACCGTGTGTCAGGGTCCTGTTTTAAATGTGGTAAACAAGGGCATATGGCTCGAGATTGTAATCAGAATAGTGGAAAGATGGCTGCTAGTTTCACTACATCAATCCCAAAGCCGGGAAATACTATGAGACCCGATATCACCGGGGATACCGTGAGACAGATGAGAGTTTTTGCGCTTGTTCCGGGCGATACACGGAATGCCAATGCAGTTGTCTCAGGTACTATTTCTATATGTAATCAGGATGCTTTTGTGTTAATTGACTCCGGATCCACACACTCTTTTGTGACATATGCATTTGCATCTAGACTGAATAGACCCTTGGAATTATCGCCATATCTCATATGTGTTCCGCTTCCATCTCATGAATCAGATTGTGTGAATCTATATACCGGTTTTGTGATATGCGTGTTGAAGATGCTATCCTATATGTAGATTTGTTGCCCATGAACTTTAGGCATTTTGATGTAATTCTGGGCATGGATTAGTTGACCAAATATTGTGCCACTATCAATTGTGTGACAAAACGAGTAGTATTTAAACCATCGAAATAGAAAGAGATTGTGTTTGTGGGTAATAGGGTAGTGCCTCCACCTTATTTGATATCTACAATGAAAGCATGTAAACTGATCAAGAAGGGGTGTCAGGGTTATTTGTGTTGTGTGTTGTCTGAACAGTCTGTGAATGTTGAATTGAATGATATCCCTATTGTTAAAGAATTTCCAGATGTGTTTCCAAATGAATTGCCAGGGGAATTGGTAGACAGGGAGATAGAATTTACAATTGAGACTATGCCAGACACCCAACCTATTTCTAAAGCTCCCTACAGAATGGCTACTACCGAAATGAAAGAATTGAAGGAACAATTGCAAGACTTGCTTGACAAGGGGTTTATCCGACCTAGCACCTCGCCTTGGGGTGCACCAGTATTGTTTGTGAAAAAGAATGATGGAACTTTGCGTTTGTGCATCGATTATCGGGAATTGAACAAGGTAACAATAAAGAACAAATATCCCCTACCCCGTATTGATGACTTATTTGACCAGTTGCAGGGATCACAGGTGTTCTCTAAGATTGATTTGAGATCCAGGTATCACCAATTGAAAGTTAAGGCAGAAGATGTTGAGAAAACCGCATTCAGAACAAGGTATGGACATTTTGAGTTTCTTGTTATGCCATTTGGAGTAACTAATGCTCCGGCAGCATTTACGGACCTAATGAACCGAATTTTTAAAACCTACCTTGACGAATTTGTTGTGGTTTTTATTGATGACATTTTAATATACTCTAAAGATAGACTTGAACATGAACAACATCTGAGAACTGTCTTAAAAATACTTAGAGAAAGGAAATTGTTTGCTAAACTAAAGAAATATGAGTTTTGGTTGGATGAAGTTGTTTTCTTAGGGCATGTGATCAACAGGGAAGGGATTTCAGTGGACCCACAGAAAATAGAGGCAATTGTGGATTGGCCTACACCAACCATTGTAACAAAAGTCCGCAGTTTTATGGGTCTAACTGGGTACTACAGGAGGTTTGTGAAAGATTTTTCGAAAATAGCTGTGCCTCTTACCCAACTGACACGCAAGGGGCAACCATTTGAGTGGAACGATGAAAGAGAATCAGCCTTTCATGAATTGAAGACAAGATTGACCACTGCACCAATTTTGACACTACCTTCAGGTACGGAGAATTTTGTAATTTTCAGTGATGCATCTTATAAAGGTTTGGGTTGTGTGTTAATGCAGAACGGAAAGATTATTGCTTATGCCTCCCGACAGTTGAGGCCACATGAGAAGAATTATCCAACACATGATCTAGAATTGGCCACAGTCATTTTTGCTTTGAAAATCTGGCGGCATTATCTGTATGGAGCAAAGTGTGAAGTCTACACAGATCACAGAAGTTTGAAATACTTCTTCACGCAGAAGGAGTTGAATATGCGTCAGAGGAGATGGCTGGAATTGATATAGGATTATGATTTAGAGATTCAGTATCACCCCGGGAAAGCTAACACAGTTGCTGATGCCTTGAGCAGAAAATCAACGGGGAGTATGGCTTGTTTGCTTACCAAACAGACAGAAATCTTCCAAGATTTTGAAAAATCTGAAATTGAAGTGGTGATCTGTGACCAGGACGGATTGATAGCCGCTATTACAGCCGAGCCAACAATCATTGATGAAATCAAATAGAAACAGAACAAGGATGAATTCCTCAAGAAAGTAACTGATGAATTTGAGGCAAGTCCAAAAGCAGAGTTTAGCATTGAGAATGAAGTGTTGAGATTTCGTATCGTAATGTGTCCCGTGATATTCCTAACTAAAGAAGAGGGTTTTAGATGAAGTCCACAGAGCCATATTTGCTATGCATCCCGCAACAATAAATGTATCGAGATTTGAAACAAACCTATTGGTGGCCTAAAATGAAGAAGGAGATTGCGTAATATGTGTCCAAGTGTCTTCGTCGAAGTTAAGGTCAACATCGAAACCAAAGTGCTCTACTTCAACCCCTCCATATTCTTGAATGGAAGTGGGAGCGTGTGACTATGGATTTCGTTGTTGGCCTACCTCGGACTTCTCGAGGTATGGATTCTATTTAGGTTGTAGTTGATAGACTGACTAAATCTGCACATTTTATGCCTATCAAGACTACATTTAACGCTTATAGATTGGCTACTATTTATGTTGATGAGATTGTCCGTTTACACGGAGTTCTGGTATCCATTATGTCGGATAGAGATCCGAAATTTGTATCTAGATTGTGGAAGAGCTTGCAGGAAGCTATGGGAACAGAACTAAGGTTCAGTACTGCATTCCATCCACAGACAGATGGGCAGTCAAAACGAACAATACAAACTTTGGAGGATATGCTTCGGATGTGTGCTTTGGATTTTCAGGGAAGTTGGGAAGATTATTTGCCACTTGCAAAATTTGCTTATAATAACAGCTTTCACTCCAACATCGGTATGGCACCATACGAGGCTTTGTATGGTAGGAGGTGTAGGTCACCTATTTGTTGGACAGAGGTCGGGGATAGAGCTTTGCTTGGGCCTGAAATTGTGCAAGACACTTCTGAGAAAATCAAGGTTATTCGGCAAAGGCTCAAGACAGCTCAAGATCGACAAAAGAGCTATGCAGATGTTTGGAGAAGACCTCTTGAGTATGAGGTTAGTGACCATGTGTTCATCCGTGTGTCCCCAATGAAAGGTCAAGTCAGGTTTGGGGAGAAGGGCAAATTGTTGCCCCGTTACATTGAGCCGTTTCAGATTTTGGAAAGGCTTGGTCCAGTTGCTTATAGAGTTGCTTTGCCACCGGGATTTGAACAAATACATAATGTGTTTCATGTGTCGATGTTGAGGGGTTACCTTCGAGACCCGTTTCATGTGATTGATTATCACCGGGTAGCTATAGATGAAAATATGGAATACGCTGAATGGCCAAAACGAATTGTTGATCGGCAAGTGAAACAATTGAGAAGCAAGTCCATCCCAATGGTGAAAGTGGAATGGAAGGAACATTATGGGACGGATGCTACATGGGAAAAAGAGGAGGAAATGCGACTACGCTATCCACATTTGTTTCTCGACGAAGGTAAATTAAGTTTGGAGGACCAAACTTCCTAAAAGGGGGGGGGGGAGACTGTGATACCCCTGTTCTGTAGTATGCTAATTGGTCCTTAATGCGAATGTGATTATGTGTTTTGATACGATTTTGTGGGCCATTATGTGAAAATATGTGATTTTGAATTTCTATCTGTTCACCGTAGGAATATCTGTTTGATTATCTACTTTGGAATTTAAATTGAAGGCCTTTTCGGCCACCGAAACCAAAATTGATTTCGCCATTGTGATCGGCATAATTTTTAGAGCCTACGGTGAAATTTAATTGAAAATTTGATTCAGGCCAGATTAAATTGATTTAATTAATGAATTAGTGCCCAAATAGTTATTATTATTAAATTGAGACCTAGTGGGATTTGTTGTATAGGAGCACTACACCCCAATTCCTCTCCTTTATTGTATTTTGGCTGATCTTGGACTCAAGATTAGAGAGAGGGCCGGTTATAGAGAGAGAAAGGGAGAGACTTGTGTAATTTTGGCTCAAGGCTTAGGAATTTGAAGGTTAAGCTCAAGAATTGGCTAGAACTTTGGTGTTTAAGGTTCCTAGGTGAGTAATCATCCCTTGAATCATGGGTTTTTGTTTGCAATTTCTAAATTCAGAGTTGAATGACGATAAGGAGTATGAATTGAGTGGATTTTGTTGTATTTGAAGTTAATAGAGGCATGCATGTAGGAAATTGCCATGAATTTCCATATTTGAACACAATGTGTATAATCCATGTTGAATCTTGTTTGAAATCCATGTATTTGGCCACCTCTTCACCAATTAGGCTAGGAATGATGAGCATCTCCCACATGCATGTACAAATCATGGGGGTGTAAGTCTTGAATGTTTGAATTTTAGCATGTTGGTGATGAGTTTAGATAATTTGGGACATGCATGTAGATAATTCAAGAAATTGAGCTTCCTAGTGTTGTAATTTGGTATTGGTATCATGTTAGTATGTGTATATGTGATATTTGAGCCATTGCATGCAAGAAATGGTGTTTGAAAGTCGAATTGGAGCTCAAGAACACAATCTGGAAAACCCAGAAAATTGAGGTCCACTCAAGCGGGGAACCCGCCGCTCGAGCATGAATTATGTGCTCCCAATACTTTTTTGCAGACTTGGTGTCCGCTCGAGCCGAGGAGTTCACGCTCGAGCGGGGAGCTAAGTAGACAGGCCTTCCGCTCGAGCGCCTATTTCACGGTCAAGCATATTTTTGATGTAACCAGTACTTTTGTAGTTTTAGGATCCGCCGAGCGGGGATTCCACGCCGAAAGCAGGACCTGCTTAAAATTTTGAAAATGCATTATGTGTTCTGTTTTCCGGTCCCTTTTCATTTCTAAGCACTCTTAGGCATACATTGAGCATTGTAATTGAATTAAAAAGATAAGAATGAAGCCTAAAGAGGAATATGTGAATTAAAGAACGGATTGAATTATTTGTGACCCATATGTGTTATGTGATATGTAGGGTCAAGCTCCAGAACAAATCCACCAACCGATCACTGTGAGTAATATCTGAAATGTGTTATTGTCCAATTGCTGACTCCTACGTAAGTTTTGTAATGCACAATAATTTGAATGGTGGACAAGGTTTGATATGAAAGTTTGAAAGGCCTAAAGGCCGGTTTGATATGAAAGTTTGAAAGGCCTAAAGGCCAGGTTGATATGAAAGTTTGAAAGGCCTAAAGGCTGGTTTGATATGAAAGTTTGAAAGGCCTAAAGGCCGGTCTGATATGAAAGTTTGAAAGGCCTAAAGGCCAGTTTGATATGAAAGTTTGAAAGGCCTAAAGGCCGGTTTGATATGAAAGTTTGGAAGGCTTAAAGGCCAGTTCGATTTGAAAATTTGAAAGGGCCTAAGGGCCAATCTGAGTTTGAAAAGGCCAAAGGCCAGTTTGACATGAATGAATTGGGCCGAGGCCGTCTAATGTATGATGTTCCAATGTATTTACTTTATTTGATATTATTCACTCGGCTTTCGCTCACGCTCATTCATGTGTTTGTAGGTGAGCCAAGAGAGGTCCGCACCTGCCCTGAAGTCCTCAGATGGAACATTCGGTTTTGAAGAGTCAACCTAGGTGTCTCACGATGAGACTCGCCGCCTTTGTCATTTTTTGTTTTATGTTGTCATGTTGGCAAATCTTTGTATATGTTTGTATGTAGTTTTCACTGTTGACATAGTTTTGAATGATCCTGTCTATACGTAACTTTTATGATATCAGATTTATGTGAGTTATTAATGTAAATATGTATGGTTGTTTTGAGGTGCCATGTAAGCACAGCTCTATGGACAAAGTTTTAAATATTGCTTCCGTTTGGCCCCTTTACTCTGATGAGTTATGTCTATTTTGGTTTGAGGCCGTAGGTAATCTCGGGATTACTGGCCGGTTATGGCCTTAACCCATAGGGGCAGGTTTGGGTCATGACAACTAACCTTCTATGCTGTTCTGTTCTAAATTGTCACTTTAAAGGACCCCTTGTTTGTCATGGATCCATTGACCATTTATTCTGCTCTGTTCTATTATGTTCTGTTGTCACCTTTATGACCTTCTGAAGGTCCCAAGCCTGGAGACTTAAATATCTGACCCTCTAAAAGTCCCATGTCTGGGGAACTTAAACATCCATTGACCCTTTGTTCTGTACTGTGGTTTATTTTTCTTATATGATTTCTATATTAAATTATACTCTCAATATAATATTTTTCACTCTATCATGTGCCTATAGTTGTTAACCATTTTCGAGTGACGTGTTAGGACTAAGGCGTGGGTAAGGATAACCACGAGGTAGGTTTGCCATTTCCCGACCCCGTAGACATATGATTTTTGTATTAAATTATACTCTCAGTATAATATTTTTCACTCTCTCATGTGTCTATAGTTGTTAACCACTTTCAGGTGACGTGTCAGGACTAGGGCATGGGTAGGGATGGCCACGGGGCAGGTTTGCCATTCCCCGTCCCTACAGACAAACCCCACCCCCACCTCACCCTTGCTATGGGAGAAATTTTTCAACCCATCTCCACCCCCGCAGATACCCGACCACATTATAAATAACCAAAAAAATTGAGAACCATTTAAATCCTTAGCACACTAAATAATTTTCCTTATTTCTATAAATATAAACAGTGAGACTTTCAAAATTATTATTTATTTATATTTAAACAAAACCACAAATTTTTAGTATTCCTTTATATATCTAATTATATTATATATATATACATATAAATTATTTATTTATATATATTACATTAATTATATTATACATATACATATATATTATTAATTATATCGGGTCGGGTTTGGATCAGAGGAGGCATTACCTGCCCCTGCCCCACTCCCATTGCGGGTGACCAAAATATAATCCACCCCCCCTCACATAAGTATCAGGGTGGGTAAAATCCGCCACATTCGAGCAGGTATGGGTGGGCCTCCATGAATCGAATTAAAATGGTCATCCCAATGCATGGGATATGCACAATGCACTTTGTAGTCATAGTCCAGCTCTAGCAATGTAAATTAATAAAAGCTCCAATGTATATGTCATAATTAAATAAAGATTTGTGTTGTTAAGACTTCAATTATTGTCTTGTTGTCACGCCAAACCTCTAGGTACCGGGGTTTGGGTCGTGACAAATATCTACCTCCAACGACATCCACAAAGTTCCAATATGTACAACAATGGATTATACCTCTACAAAACAAGAAAAAAGAGAGCAAAACTATAGAAAAGTAATGAAAACTATCAGCTCAATGGATGAATGTCTACTTTCTACCTCCAACCACATCCATGAGGACTGATCACATGATTAAAACAAGCCAACAATAAAATTTAAAGCTTACAAATAAAGAACAAGAGAGAGAAAATGATGAAAAGTTTCAAAAGTTTCACCTCTTTAAAGATGATGGCCATGTTTGGTTTGAATTTGTAAAGTGATTTTGGAAAAAAATTTCTAAAAAATTTGTTTGGTTTGTAAATTTTTCAAAACAATTTCCAAAACCACTTCCTCTCTCTTACTTATCAATCAATCACTTTTTCTCTCCCCTCTCTCATTCTCAATCACTTTTTCTGTCACACACATCTACTCAATTATAACAAAATATCAAATCATTCCAAACTCTAAAACTACTTTCATAATACACAACCAAACCAACCAAAAAAAATTTTAAACTCTCTTCCCAAAACAATTTTTAAAAACTACTCTCCCAAAACCAAACCAAACATACCCGATGAGTTTCTTGGCTCCCAAACCCTTTCTTAGCACCCTCAAGGTCATTTAGATGTAGCTTAAAGTGTTCAAGATCTTCAGTAAAAAGCCTGGAGTGAAGCTTCAATAGAATTTTTTATGATTGAAATTGAAATTGAGAGTTGAAAATGAAGTAGGAGAATGGGGGGTCTCAACTTCTCTCTAAGCTGGCAATTTTTTTAACCCCATGAAATGAACTGTCGTTCTCTATTTATAAAGTTTTGGACATAAATATTGGAGATATTTATGGAAATTTCGCAAAAAATATCGAAATTCTTGAAAATACTTTATCCCGAACAATTCAACCAGTTTTACCATTATATATCTGGCCGACTATATTTTCATCCAGCCACAAATTGTTGTCCGGCCAACTAAAAAATACATCGCTGGACCAATAAAGTAAAGTTAGCATGATTTAAAAGGAGAAACAAATATTTCAAAGGATTCCACCCATTCCATTCACTCACACTATATCCTTTGCTTGATCTATTTGAAAGAATACAACATTTTGAGTTTTGAAAAAGTGAGCCTCGAGACATGGTGAAAATGTTTGGAGCTGTGCAAACAAACAGGGTTTGCAAAAAAGATTTTCAATCGGTCGAAAAAGTATTTTGGCTAAAACAAGTACTTGGTTGGGATTTAAATCTTAACTCTTGGGTTTCGTTAGCACATCTCGGTTTTCATCATCGGGCGTTCAGAAAAGAGCGCCCAAATCTTAAGGCCAGTCAAAATGGGGTGTTTATACAAACACTTAGATAAAATATTGAGAGAGAGTTCAATTTTTTTTTTTCTTCTAAGGTTTTATTATTTGAAAGTAAACTCGCATATAACTCGCACTATGCACTATGTTAAACAATAATCGATAAATTTATATTTTAGTTAATTAAAAAATAATTTTAAAAAGGACAAAAATATATATGAGATTAAGTAAGTTTTTACTATTTTTAATTAAGTGGTTGTTTGAAATCAACTTTTTAGGTGGATTTTTCTGGAGATTAAAAAAGTTAATATGTATTTGAAAATGAGTTTTTTAATTGTACCAAAAAAATGTGAATGATTATGTCATACTTTTACGTGTTGCTTAAATTTTTCGTTTTACCATCCTTCTAAAGATGTAAAATTAGGTAGTGTGATAAAGTTGAAAATTGAATATTGAATTTTTAAAAAAGTTATTTGAAAATAAATTAAATGCTAAATTAAAAAAAAAAAATTTATTTGATATGTATAAAATCAAATTTAAAATTTATTTCAAAATATATATTTCAATTTTTATATTGTGATGGGGGTGGTAGTTGTAGTGATGGAGGTAGTGGTAGCGATGGTAATGATATAGTAATATGATGGTGGTGTTTATAACAACAATGACAATGATGATGAAAGTTGTGATGGTGGTGATATGATGAGTAAAGTGGGAAGTAGTCGAGCAATAACAATAGTGGTGGTGGTAGTGTGTGAGTGATGGTGGGCAGTGGTAATAGTGGTACTCAGTGGTAACTAGAGGGTAACGTAGGTAACCCAATAAGAGTAGCATGATAAGGCGTAGTATAAATGGCATGATAGTGGTGGTGTGATCATGTAGCGGTAGCAAGGGATAATCTGGTGAAGTAATGTGTGGCAGTAATGTGGTAGTGGCTAACCTGTAGCTGCAAGTATGATAGAGGCTGTGTGATGTATGTGGTGGTGACAGAGGGATGGTGGTGGTAGCGCAATGAGTCATGAGAGTGAGTGGTGAGCAAGAGCAATGTAGTAGAGAGGTAGCAAGAGGAAAGAATAGAAGTAGCAAGGAAATAAGAAAGAGCAAGAAAATAAAGCAAAGAATGAAAAGATAGAGAGAGGAATAGCTGAATCTGCCAATCTGGCCAAGAACAACTAAATATGACAGGAGGAAGAAGAAGAAAGTGTAGCAAAGCACAAGCAAATGCATGCAAATATGAATAGCCAAGAGATAATAGCAAGAGAAGCAAATGTTAGGGGCAGAGTAGCAAATATAGTAGCAAGAACAGCAAATGAAAGAGAAGCAAGAATAGTCAGTAGCGCTAGTAATGTAGCGAAAGGCGAGTGTGAAGAAAGAGTAGCAGAGTGTTATAGGTAGCAGTGGGTAGTAGTAGTAGTAATGGTGACATGATAGTAGTAGAGTAGTGGTGTAGCGTAGTAGCGTGTGGTAGTAATAGTAGTAATAATGATAGTGGCAATAAAGTAGGTGTAAAGAGTGCGTTAAGGTGACACGATGATAACAGTAGGTAGCTAATAAGTATGCTTATAGATGGTGTAGAAGAAATGGTGGTACCATGATTAGTAGTAGTGGATTTATATTAATATATATCGATATTTCTTATATTTAATATTTATAAATTTAGTCAAATTAAGTAAATTTATATAATTTAAAAATTTTCTTAAGTTTTTTTAGGCTTTACATTTTAAGAGGTACTTAAATTTTAAATGATATTAATTATAATTATCAAACAGATTTAATTAGCTACTACTTAACACTTAACGTGATTAATTTTAAGTGGTAAATCGGGTTAGTTATCAATACACCCCTTTATATCACACTTACTTACTCATGAGGACTGCTTATGAAGGTCGCTTCCTCGCTAATTTAAAGATTTTTATTTTTATTTGCTTGATAAATAAACACATTTTAACTTTTTGCCTTTAGCTTTTAGGAGTAGGAGTAAATATGCTAACATCTCAAACATGGTAAAAAAAATTTTGCTTTTGTTTTTGTTACTATTAATGTTTTTTATCTATGAGTTTTTAATTGTACCAAAAAATGTGAATGATTATGTCATACTTTTACGTGTTGCTTAAATTTTTCGTTTTACCATCCTTCTAAAGATGTAAAATTAGGTAGTGTGATAAAGTTGAAAATTGAATATTGAATTTTTTAAATTAAAAAGTTATTTGATAAAAATTTAAATGCTAAATTAAAAAAAAAAAATTTATTTGATATGTATAAAATCAAATTTAAAATTTATTTCAAAATATATATTTCAATTTTTATATTGTGATGGGGGTGGTAGTTGTAGTGATGGAGGTAGTGGTAGCGATGGTAATGATAGTAATATGATGGTGGTGTTTATAACAACAATGACAATGATGATGAAAGTTGTGATGGTGGTGATATGATAGTTGCAGTGGAAGTAGTCGTAGCAATAACAATAGTGGTGGTGGTGGTAGCGGTAGTGATGGCGGTGGTAGTAGTGGTAACGGTAGTGGTAACGGTAGTGGTAACGGTAGTGGTGGTGGCAATAGTAGTAGCAATGGCATGATAGTGGTGGTGGTGGTCGCGGTAGTAATAGTGATAGTGATAGCGGTGGTAGTAATGGTAACGGTAGTGGTAACGGTAGCAGTGGCGGCAGTAGTAGTAGCGGTGGCATGATAGTGGTGGTGGTGATGATAAGGATGGTGGTGGTGGTGGTCACAGTAGGGATAGTAGTAGTAGCAGCAACAGTAGTAGCAGTAGGAGTAGGAGCAGTAGTAGGAGTAGCAATAGTAGTAGTAGCAAAGAAGAAGAGATATAAAGATGAGCAAGCAGATAGCAAAGAAAGAAGAGGTAGGAGTAGCAAAGAATGGCGACAACAATGACAAAGAAGAAGCAGCAAGAGGAAGTAGCAAATGTGACAAGAAGGCAAGCGGCAATAGCAAATAGAATAGCGAAGCAGAGTAGCGATAGTATAGTAGTAGTAGCAATAGCAACAAAGAGTAGTAGTAAAGTAGTAAGTAGTAGTGTAGTAGCAGTGATAGAAGTAGTAGCAGTAGTAGCAGTAGTAGTAGTGGTAGTAGTAGTAGTAATGGTGACATGATAGTAGTAGCAGTAGTGGTGGTAGTAGCAGTAGTAGCAGCAGTAGCAGTGGTAGTAATAGTAGTAATGGTGACATGATAGTGGTAGTAGCAGTAGTAGCAGCAGTAGTAGTAATGGTGACATGATAGTGGTAGTGGTAGCGATAACAATGGTGGTGGCGGCGGCGGCGGTGGTGTTAACAGTAGTAAAATGGTGGTACCATGATAGTGGTGGTAGTAGTAGTGGATTTATAATAATATATATCGATACTTATATTTAATATTTATAAATTTAGTCAAAATTAAGTAAATTTCATATAATTTAAAATTTTCTTAAGTTTTAGTTTACATTTTAAGAGGTACTTAAATTTTTAAATGATATTAATTATAATTATCAAACAGATTTAATTAGTTACCACTTAACGCATTTAATTTTAAGTGGTAAATCAAGTTATCAAACACCCCTTATATTCACTTACTCATGAGGATCGTTTAGTCGTTTCCCGCTAATTTAAAGATTTTTATTTTTATTGTTTTACATGATAAACACATTTTAACTTTTTGGCTCGAGCTTTTTAGAGTAAACATGCTAACATCTCAAACATGGTAAAAAAAAATTTTGCTTTTTGTTTTTTGTTACTATTAATGTTTGGGTAAATTACAATTACACCTCTTCAAGTTTGCTTAAAATATGTATTACTCTTATGGTTCTAAAAATTACATTTCACCCATTAAAATTTCTAATTTCATAATAAATGATCCATTTTTATTAATAAATCATCAATTCAAATAACAATTATTTTATAATGCTAAAAATTTATTTCAATTAACAATTTAGGTAATTTTATCAAATAGGAGAGCAGTTAGGTAATTCATATTTTTCCATTAACCAAACCAAATTAAACCAAGCCAAGCCTTAAGTCCCATCGAATGGGGTCGGCAACATGAATCCTTCTTCTTCACCCGGCCCTATCAAAAGCCATTTCGTTAATCAAATTCAGTAGATCCATATCTCTAATTCAATTTTTTCATTAATTCTGTTAAATAAAAAAATTCTAGCCATGGAGTATTTCTAATTTTTCAAAACATATATATTGTCAAAAGTTTTATATAACAAATACAAATACTACAATTCAATTGGTAAAATACAAATACATAAATTTGCTAAAATTACAAAAATTATACTTCTGGTCAAGTACAATTACAATTCGACTACAAAACTCATAACTATAATGGGCCTGTTTGGCAGAGATTATTTTCAGCTTATTCCAGCTTTCAGCTTAATTTAAGTTATTTTGATGTGTTTGGTTTAACTTATAGCTTATAGCTTATAGCTTTGTGGAAGTCAGAAATCAGCTTATTCTCGGTAGGGCGAGATGCTTTAAGAATAAATTTGGAAATCACCTTTTGAAAGTTATAAGCTATAAGCTGTTTAGACATAAGCTATAAGCACTTTCCCACAGCTCTACCAAACAGGGCCAATACATCCTACCAGAGTTTGTCCCCTGCCAATAATTTTATCTTCTTTTCTTTTTTTTTTTTTTTTTTTTTTTTCCCACCTATTTTATCTTTATTTTTTTATATGTAAAATTTTGATTGTTTCGATAGATTTTAATTGTAGAAAGAACATGTAGGGGTGGTGGTATTTGGGCTTTGATGGTTGACGATAGATTCAAGAATTACGTTTTAAGGCGATGTGATAAAAAATAAATAAATAAATAAATAAATAAATAAAATTAAATTAAAATGAAATATTTAAATTTTATATTTATTTTAGTAAGTGTATTTAAAAAAATATTACTTGTATTAGTAAATTATTGATTGTCAATTGATAAAGTATGATAAATTTAAATTGACCTTAAATTTGAAATGTGATATTTTTCCTATCTGTTTAAATTTTTTTTCCCATCTGTTCAAAAATTTTCATGTATTTTCAAAAAAATTTCTTATCTGTTTAAATTTTACCCTTTATTTGTTCAAATATCTATGCAAATTTTATTATCTATTCAATTTTTTTAACTATCTGTTCAATTTTTTACATATCCGTTTGGGAACAGGCTTTTTTAGTAAATTTTTGACTTTTTGGCTAAAATGTGATGTAAAAAAACTAGTATGTTTGGGATGACTTTTTGACTTTTTACGAAAAGATGTGCAAAAAGTAGTGAGAAAAGGGAATCTTTGACTGTTTTGTATGGGTTGTTGGCTTTTTAATTTTTTTAGTAATTTTTTGGCTAAAATAGCCACTTGCCAAACGAGGTAATAATTTTTTAAACTATCTGTGTGAACATTCCTATCTGTTCAATTCAACAAGCTTATTTTTTGCTATCTGTTTATCTATTTATTTTTCAATATGTTTATCTGTTGAAATCCAGATTTGTTCAAATTCAACTTTTGATTTCAACACAGATTTGGATTGCAAACAACAACAACAAAAAATAAATTTAAAAAATCAAACAGATAAAATCCAAAATTTATCTGCTCAAATTTTTTTTTATCTGTACAAATGATCTATCCCAATTTTATCTGTACAAATTTAAAAGATTCAAGATCTCATTTTCTTCTCCTTTTCGAGGTTTTCTCAGTAACCAACCAGAACCAAAAAGAAAAAAAAAAAAAAAAATCAGATCTGAGCGATTTTTTATGCTATTTTTTTTTTTAACAAATCTGACTGGATTTTGAAATCGAAATTATAATCTTGGCGTTCCCTGCAGAGAAAGGAGATCAAACCAATACTCAAAACAATAAAAAATATATATATATAAATCGATTAAAATTTAAATGTAAAATTTATTTCCCCAAAAAAATAAAATTCCATAGTTGTAACGGCTCGAGCTTCGTCACTACCAAAGATTCAGAATTAAACCTTCAAATATTTCAATGTTTTTTACTTGTATATATATGTATATACAGAGAGTGAGAAAGAGAGAGACATACCATGGAGAAGAGCAGACAAGCTACCGGCAGACATGTAATCAGAGACAAGCAATTTCTTATCTTTGGAATAGTAATAAACTCTGAAAGGCACCAAGTGGTCAACCGCGGCAACAACCAAACACTAAAATCATAAACAAATTCATACACATAAAAATACATACACAGAAAGAAATCCAGACGGACATGGCGGCGCGGCGCGATTCAAGGCGATTTATGGCTACTAGGCGTGAGGTGAGGCGGATCTGAACGGATCTGAAGAAGAGAGGCGTGAGGCGAAAGCGAGACGGCGCGGCGGATCTGAATGTTAACGGTGAATCTGAACGGATTTGAAGAAGAGAGAGAGAGAGGAGAGACAAAAGAGAGAGAGGATTAGGGTGGCGACGGCAAGACGCATTGACCAAGAGGTGTCTGGGCGGCGTCGGTGAAGAGAACACCGTCGCCTCTGCGGTGGCCGATGAAGGCGGTGGCGCCGCCGTCGATGGCTAGGGAGGAGAGAGAGAGAGATTAGGGGTTGGTTTGGAAAACATTATATATATCGATGTGTGTAGTTTAGTCATTTTGTAATAGCTTGTGTTTTTTGGACAAAGTATTTTAGAGCGGCGATTTTTTAGAAAAGAAAATTTAAAATTAAATTTATGGATAGAATATGTTTTATAAAATTGAATAAAGGTTGGGAGCTCGAATGAGCTTCCCACCGAATCCCCCGAGAGAGAGAGAGAGGGAGAGAGAGAGAGGAGGCCGGCGTCGTCCGCCGACTCGGCTCGTCGTCTGGCAGCCGGCGTCGCCTGCGCCTCCGCCCGCCTCCGTGCCTCCTCCTCCGCCTCTAGCCCCCCTCCCTCCTCCTCTTCTTCTTCTTTTCTCTTCTTCCTCCTCCTGTTTCTCTTCGTCTGAAATGGAAAAAGAAAAAAAAAAAAATACGAAACGACGTCGTTTCGTCGATTAGGGGGATTCGGGAGAAGGGGATTCGAGCTACCAATCAAAACTGTATAAAATTTTTTAAATTTTATGAGATGATCAAATTACTCACTCTTAGACCATCTCTAATTAGGTCAATTAATAAATATTGAAAAATCATTTGAGTAATTTATTTATATAAATATTTTTAAAATTGATAAACATGCCTCTTTAATAATTTTTTCCATAATAAAATCTACAAAAATTATGCATATTTATTATTAAAAAAAAAATTTAAACTTGGGTAAAATTATAAATATTTATACTAAAAGCTATTATGTTAATATTACAATATATTTATATATGAATATATTTAGGACCATATTGTGTTAGACTATGAGTGATGTAATGGTTCTAGGCTTGGAATTGACAAAGAAAATTGATTAGTAAAAAGGAAAGAAAAATTGATATCGTCAAGATTTCCTTATTATCATCGGTGGGATGTAAAATTGGTTCGTGGGCTCATGGGTCGCCCAAAATTCACTCGTGGCCTAGGTGGGTCCAACTTGACTCCAGGGTTAGCCTGATTAGGCTCGGGCCTGAGGGCCCGCATAAGCTCGAGCCTAAGTCCAGTTCGGGACCTTGGGCTTAGGCCTTGGTCATGTGTTTTGAGCCTGGCCCATCGGCCAACTTAAACCCCAACCCGAGGCCCGGCCACTAGAGACTCAGTGTTATTTTTTGTAAAAAAGAATAAAATTTTAGTTGAAAAAATAGAAATAAATAAATAAATAATATTCCGGCCTGACCCGAATTTTAATAGGAACCCGCACAGCCTGATATGGGTTAGCCTGAGCTCGGGCTCGGGTGGGCCAAATTTACACCCTAACCACTGGTTATTCAATGAACTGTATTTAACTACATTGTTTGGGATGAATTGAATAAGTGCACATTTTAACTTTTTACGAAAATACGTGTAGAAAAAATAGAGAGGTGATATAAACTAAATAAGTAAACTTATTTAAGGGATTTGGTCCCAATTTCCTATATTCAAATTTCTAAAAAAGGAGTTTTTTTTTTTATATATTTTAAGCATTTTTTTTGGATGCACCTAAAAAGTAAAATATTTATAAAAAATATTTTAAAAAATCAATAAATACACAAGAATATGAAAATGTGCTAAATTTTCGTTTTTTTATTTATATTTTTGGTATTTAGTGAATTTTTTTAAAAAAAATTTCACAAACATTATACTTTTTAATTGTATTTATATTAAGTGTATCTAAAATGTAAAAAAATTATTTAAAATATTAAAAAGAATACACTGAAAATTATAAAAACAAACATATAAAAAATAAAAACTCAATTTTTAAAAAATTGAATTCAGAAAATCCTAAGTGATTGTTTCTTTTAGTACTATGGCCCAAGTATCAAACTATCAACGATTCATGGGATGATTCTATTTGAACTCAAATAACAACTCAATATGTATAATTAAAATTTTAAAATTTTAGTTCTTATTATACTTTAATGTAAATTTATTAATAAAAACAATACACAATAAACCTTAAAATATATTTTATTTTTTTCTCATGGTACACCTAAATTATTTATACCTATTATTCATATTCAACTATCTTCATCTTCTTTTTCAAATTTTAATTATTTTTCATTTATTTTCTTCTTAACTTTAAAACTCTAACTTATCAAAAATTATCGTTATCATTAATGTTATTATTTTCTTATTGTATTATTACTTAACGATGCCTTATCCAAGGTTTTAAAACCCGGACCGGACCGGCCGGTTCAACCGGTTGAACCGGTGACCGGAGGGGGCTCCGGTCCGGTCAGCCCACCAAAACCGGCCATTTGCAAAAACCGGAAGATTTAGTGAAAACCGGTGAACCCACCGGTTAAACCGGTGAACCGGCACCGGGTTGATCAAACCGGACCGGTCCGAAAATATTTTTTTTCTAAAAATTTTTTCTTTGTTTTTTTATTTTCTTTCTTTTCTTTCTTTCTTTCTTATTTTATATATATATATATATATATATAAATATAAAATATAAGAATATAAGAAAATTTTAATTTGAAACTCTTTTTCAAGGGTCTCCTCTTGTGAGGAATCCCATTAAGAGATTGATGAAATTATTGTGAAAGTCTTCACCTATTTATAAGAAAAAAACTCTTTCAAAAAAACTCAAAAAATCCATGTGGGATTCAATCAAATATATTGGAGGGAATATTGAAATTTTGATATACCTCCAAAATTTTTGCTCTCCTTTCAGTCAAATTATTTGAATTAAAATCATATGGAGGGAATATTAAATATTTGATTTCATCTTCCAAAATTGAAATTAATAATATTTTAAAATGTATTATTATATTTTTCAGTAAAAAAAAATATTAGGACAAATATTTAAGATAATTTAATATTTTTAATTTATAATTTTATTACTTATATTTTTATTTAAATATAATTTTAATATATTTATTACGTCACGGTTCGATTCCGGTTCGATTTCGGTTTGATTCCGGTTGAACCGGTGACCCGTCCACCCGGTCCTTTTTCCGGTTCACTCACCGGTCCGATTTTTAAAACATTGGCCTTATCCTGTCTCGCTTTCTGAGTTTGCTCAATTCGATTCGGTGACTCGCAGCTATGGTTGTTGCGTTAGAAACCAGATAAATGTATGCATATGTATCATATGGAGCCAATTTATACTAGTATTATATGCAACCATATAGGGCACGTGATATGATGTTTGTGATCTGCAAAATAGGCACCTGTTACGTGATATGATTCTTGTTATCTGCAAAACAAGCACTACCACTATAAGAAATTAAGATTTTAAAAACAAATTTTTAGGGATAAAAATAATTTATTTACAAAAATTATATTTTTAAGAACAAAATGAAAGAATTTAAAAAAATATATATATTTAATCATGTTATTACATTTTCTAGACAAATTTACTTAGTTGTAAAAAGATTAGTTACTTTTTCCTATAATTTTAATCAGCCCCTAATAAACCCAAATCATATATTATTATATTTTATATATTAATTTTTGAACTCAATAATCAGGACTATCAAAAACAAAAACAAAAAAAGCATCAAGTTTCTTCATTCTCTACCTCTCTCTCAAATCCCTAATTTCTTTTCATATATAAAGTTTCAAATCCCTAATTTCTTTTCATCACTCACTCTCTACGGATTCGATATATGAACTCAATGGTTCTTCTTTACGGATTCTGATCTATGGTTCATCATTGTCTCATAGCATCTCTCTCCAGGGATGGATCGCTCCTGTACGGGGAGCAAATATTCGTCGCTGTCCGTACTCCTCGTGTCCAAACTTCGCCTTACTTCGAATAACTTGATAACACAATGACGGTGAGCTGCCCAACAGGTGTGATGTCGGAAAGCCCCTTCAACGATCAAGTTAGCACCCCTTTTTGAGAGAGAAAGAGAGAGAAGACCAAAGAGAGATATAGCCTTGGGTTGCTAGAAAATCCGGCCTCTTGTATGGAGGCGCCGCTCAGTCTATATAACCTCTGCGAGCACCACTCTACTCTTCCTTTTATGGACGTGTGGCTGTACTACCCTCTCTATTCTTTACACGTGTATCCATCAATACCGCCAAACAATATTGACCAAACTGCAAATGGTACTAACGCACACCATTGGCGGATTTCTCTTCTCGCACTCCAATTGGACCACCTGGCAATTTCTACCGAGCTAGGCATAGCCCAGTCAGTTCCAGCCTTAATTTTGGCCGACCTTCAAGGTCAAGCTCAATAAGTAGCTTGGTTTTCCCAATTCTGTTCGTTCCTGCTGACCTTACTCGGCCTTGGACCATCACTTCACCTAGCTCGGCTTAGCCCAATCCAACTTCCGGACCTTGGGCTAGCTCAGCTGCATGATCTAGAACCTCGGTCAAACTGCCCTTGGCTATGCCAACTAGGTTGCGTAATCCAACGGCAAGGCCCAAGTCACAACTAGCTCGGCCCATTTGCTTGGCGTAAACTCCCTCTCAATTTCCCCTTAGTTTCGTCCGCATTTGTATGGCTAGAATTACATTACTAGGCCGGGCTAGACTCTTTGCTCTGTGGTTCACTTTGCTAGGTCGTTGGCCTTAAATCCCTTATGTTATAACATGAATGGGATTACTCAACTTCAGCTCAGTTTAGGAACTTCAAAGTTAGCGAGCAAAGTCAGCTCGGCAACTTGCTTCTTGGTCAGCAAAATCAGCCCAGCAATGAACTCCAAGGTTGGTAAGCAAGGTCAACTCAACAACTTGCTTCTTGGCAAACAAAATCAGCTCGGCAAGGAACTCCAAGGTTGGCGAGCAAGGTTAACACAACAACTTGCTTCTTGGCGAGCAAAATCAGCTTGGCAAGGAATTTCAACGTTGGCGAGTAAAGTTAGTTTGACAACTTGTTTCCTGGTGAGCAAAATCAGCTCGACAAGGAACTCTAAGGTTGGCGAGCAAGGTCAACTCGGCAACTTGCTTCTTGGCAAGCAAAATCAACTCGGCAAGGAACTCTAAGATTGGTGAGCAAGGTCAGCTCTACAACTTGTTTTTTGGCGAGCAAACTCATCTCAGCAAGGAACTCCAAGGTTGGCGAGCCAGGTCAACTCAGCGACTTGCTTCTTGGCGAGCAAAATCAGCTCGGCAAGAAACTTCAAAGTTGGCGTGCAAGGTTGTAGACGTCCCCGAACGTCCTGGGAGGAGATCCCGTTTTGTTCATTTGGGTTCACTACAGTTCAAGACTCAATGTCACGGTCTTGTATCTAATCTCGCAAAGTGCAATGCAAGACCGATGAATCATCAAAGAGTCCAAATCCGGCAAATCATTTTTGAAAACAGATTTTTTTCAAAGAAGTGCCAAACATGGACTGCTTTTCCAGATACAGAGTCGCCACCTAAATACTTTATTTTGGGAGAATTTAGGAAACCCTGACTCGTTGCCTAAGGCCACGTGTCTGTCATCACCAAAGTTGCCTCAACTCGGGAACTTGGGTACGATTGGAGAAGGTCACTTCGTGAGCACCCATGCTCGCCCGATCAAAGATCGGCCTCTACTAACCATGATATCGAGTTTTGAAAACATTATATGCTCTTATTCCGGTTATTAGCCTAGATTTACTATGTGATGTACACAGCATACATGTATAGACTAGGTCGCCTGAATTGGAACAAAACATCTCATGTTCGTTTTAAAAACAGTTTGCTACTCGCAAGTAGGCTAAAATGTGGATTTGCTACCCTCAGGTGGGCTTAGAAAACAACATGATTTGCCACTATCTAGTGGGCTTAAAACTCACAGTCGATGAATTGTTCTAATCCAAATAACCCAACCTTCACCCACAGGCATTCAAGCAGGTATATCACATAAGCACATAGCCTCATGGTAAGCATGTTATCATGGCAGTCACTCACACACATGCAAGGATGCTAAAGCATAAACACTTACCGAGTACTCCAAGCCAAAGAAAGAAGCTAATTAGAAAACATGCATGAATCCTAACTATGCTAAAATGCCTAATGCAACACATGCAGGAATGCAACTAAAATAGGCTCGGCTATTCTAAAGATGGCATGAGAAATGCTACAACTAACAAGTATTCAACTCGGAATTGAAATACAATGCAGTTAGTATGATGCGCCGAGCCCGGTGCATGCAATACAGATGAATGGATGCAAACATGCAAGCATAAGTATGCTAATTGAAATATGCCCTAATCTAACCATCATAAGCTGGTAAATAAAAGGGAGAAAGACGTGGGGTTGGAAGACATACATCACTCACATGCACACTTATTACAACATTGCCCTCGCTCGGAGGGTCCGAATAAATAATACAGTCCTAATAAATAATACAGTCCGAATAAATACAAGACCCTAATTAATTAACAAATTAATCTAGGAAAGCAAGTAAATTAGCATGCAAGCTATGGATCGCCTCAGCTCTGTTCCGAATGATGAATGATGCATGCTTGAGTAGCCTGGCGCGGAAATCCATTGCGATGCCCCGATTCGCCTCTGTTTGCAATTAATGCCGGAATGTTGTGCGAAGGACTAGAAGGCTGCTGATTTCTGATTTGCTGCAACAGAGAGCAAGAAATGGGCATGGCAAAGTATTTTCACATATATATGCACACCTCGATCCTCGTGCCACCAATCACGCATCTCGATGCATGATGGCCGAGGAGTCGAATTGCACGACTCGATGTGAAATGAATGCACATATAAACACAACAAGGCCTAGACTCCATCATGGTTAATCCAGAGTGTCGGCGACCGGGAATTGAGACACGTTTCGTCACTTTGAGTACGAAACGTCCCTCGTTTCCCGTGCTTGGGCTAACTCCTATCCCAAACATGATGCAATACACATGGCATGCACAATGCACTAACATGTAACCTAGCATACGCAATGCTATGGACTAAAATGGCATACACAATGCACGTGATGTAACATGGCATACACAATGCTCTAACATGCAACCTAGCATACGCAATGCTATGAAATGGCACACACAATGCACGATGGACTTACACCAACATGAGTGGACCTCAGCTACACTCACATCAGTAGCCATATGATGAAAAAGAGACAACCTAAACACATGCAAACATGCACGATGCAAGGAACCGATCCTAAGGCATCAAATGCCACTCTACCAAAGCATGGCAAGGGATGAAAGAGGACATACAAACATGCAATCTCCAGCTCTGAAATAATATGCTCAATGGTCCCGAATCATGGAAACATGTCACCTAATGTATGAAATAGGCCCCGAAATTCAAAACTAGGCAAATGCATTGAACCACAAGTATGCAAAGCGAGCACTATTTGATCATGAGGCATGAAAACAGAGCCAAGGCAGTCCTAAACATGCACCAAATCAGTTTCAAGCATGGCCAAAGGGTGCTAACATGAAGGGCTAAAACAACATGCGACATAGGCTAGTAAGCATGGTTTACATGGCATGTATATAAAGGACAAGAGAGGTCACCAAACCAGCCACAAATAGGAATATGGTATGCTAAAATATGTCCAAATAACCACTGAAATGTACCTAATGCATGCAAAAATGATGGGCTCCTTTGGAGGGCCATGAGGTGGATTACTCAAATACATACAAGATAGACATGTGAAATGGCAAAACCAACTCTGGAAATCAGTTATGACAGCCTTAAAACTCACCAAAAAGGCCCTGAAATGGGTCAATGAAACATGCAATGAAAGGTCCCTTTAAAAGGCCTTGGATGGGATTACTCTACACATGCATCAAAGACACAAAATATGGCCAAAAGGGCTCCGGACAGAGCTAAGGCAGACCTCAAAACTCACATAATAGGGCCTGAAACAAGACTTCAAAGCATGCAAGATGGAGCCCCTTTGGAAGGCCAAAAGGGCCAACAAACAAGACAAAATTTTGGCTCTCAAAATAGTGTGTTAGCCATTGAAAATCCACTGGATTTCAGTGGCTAGAAGGCCAAACAAAGCATGCAACAAAGGCCTAGATGTGAGGCTCACAACAAGAGGCAAACAAGCATTCAAGGAAGTAAATGACCTCAAACATAAAAGTGCCTTTAATCAAACATCAATAGGGGCTCAAAATAAGACTCTTTTCAGTTTATGACAAATATCGAAAATGCTCACAAGTAGGGCTAAGATATGAAGCAAAATAAGCCTACAAAGAGGGATAGAGCATACAAGGAGGTATATGACCTTAAACAGAAAAGTGTCCTTAATCAAACTTCAAGAGGAGCTCAAAATAAGACACTTTTTAGTTTATAACAAAACCCAGAAATGCTTTCAAATAGGGCTAAGATAGGTAGCAAAATAATGCAAAAAATGGAGAAATGAGGACTTACCCTTGTAGACAATGACTCCAGCAGCTTCTGGACCAAAGAAGTGAGCTCTCAACCTCTGCAAATTAGCTCCAAGATGCTTGGATGGATGGTGGAGGTGTGGTGCTAAGGGTTGGTGTGCAAATGGCCAAGAATATTAGGGTTTTTGGAGCTCAAGTGTAAAGATGTAGAGAGAGAGAGAGAGAGGTGTATAAGCCTTCAAAATTGTTGAACCCTCAAAATGGAAGAGGAGGGCCTCTCTTATAGAGAAGATAGGCCAAAGCTTCTCTTGGAAGCTTCAAATATCCTCCATACATGTGTATGGAGGATGGTCCAAATGCCCCCCAACTGGCACAGCTGTGATGCATTCAGAGAGAGCAAAAAGCAGATGGCTGGCCGACCAGTTAAGGTGGTCAGTCGGCCACTCCCTCTGGTCGGCCGACCAGGGGTCAAAATGGTCAAGGTGAAATGCTGCTCAGCCACCCCAGATTGGTGGCCTCCCAGATGAGTGCAACACAGCTGTATAGTGGAAAACTAGAAAAAGTGACCCAGGAGAGAGGAAAACTAGTCGGCCTACCCATATTGGTGGCCTCCCAGGTGTGCACAACACAATGGTGGTATGAAAAACTAGAAATTATGGTCCAAAAGTGAGAAAAACCAGCTTTCTGTCAGAAAAATCGGCTAGAGCAGAGAGAAAATGGTTTTCAAAAGAATTACTGGTCTCCCACCATCCGACCACCTTCCTAGCAATGAAACAAAGGTCCATACCAAAAATGAACCCAAATCGATGCGAAACGAGGGTTCGGGGGCCAAAACGCGCAGCCTAGGGCCTTGAAAACAGGCTGTTAAGCACCGGAGGTGGCGTACGACCACGAAGGTGGTCTCCCAGGCCACAGTGTCCCTCTAAGGAGAGAAAACAAGGTACGTGCCAAAAACTGGAGCAAACAGAGGTAGCTAAGCGGTCCCGAACCGAGGCACACGACCGATGGCTCCGAAATTCGAAAATTGGCCTCCAAACGAGAAAAAATGGCCTACGACCACGAAAAGTAGCCTACGGCCACTGAGAGATAGTCTACGAGACCTCTCCCTCCCTTTGGGAAGAGAAAATAGAGAAAACAGGACCTGGTTCGCAAACCGAGGCAAAGCACAAAAGAGCCCCGAAGTCCGGAGGCAAGGCTCGCAGCCGAGACTCCGCAACCTCAAAATGAACACAATATGCACTATCACCGAGCGCTCAATCGGTGACGTCTGAGTCTTAAGGTCGGTCAAAAATGGGGTGTCTACAGTTGCCCCTCTTTGACAGAACTCGAAAGTCATAAGTGACGGGAGTGAATGTCAAAGCCCAGAGACGACCCATTTTTGATAAGGCCGAAGACTTAGACAAACAGGCAAGACAAAAAGAGATACGCCCGCAAGCATGCCCGCAGGCGGGGGCAAAATGCAAAACAATATGCACCAAGCCGGACGTAACTCATGATCATGCAAAGCAGCAAGCAGTAATGAAGCAAATATTCACAAAAGATGCAACTGTTTTAAGCCAGAATGCAAGGCGAAACTACATTTCATGCAGTAAGGATCATGTAAATAAAGCTGCAATGAAGCAAATATTCACAATAAATGCGACAGTTTTAAGCAAGAAGACAAATCAAACTACATTTCATGCAGTTATGATGTAAGAAGATTATGCAATCTTAGCGAGCATGCACAAAAGTGAAGAGAGTGTGGTGGATACACTATATGAATAAAGTGTGATTGATACACTAAGTGAAGCAAAGTGTGATAGATACACAAAAAGTGAACACAAAGTGTGATAGATGCACTAAGTGAAGCGAGTGTGATTGATACACTAAAAGCAAACACAAAGTGTGATAGATGCACTAAGTGAACAGAGTGTTTGATACACTAAAAGCGAACACAAAGTGTGATAGATGCACTAAGTGAACAGAGTGTGATAGATACACTGAAGGTGAACACAAAATGTGATAGATGCACTATGTGAACAGAGTATGATAGATATACTGAAGGTGGACACAAAGTGTGATAGATGCACTATGTGAACAAAGTGTGATTGATACACTAAAAGCGAACACAAAGTGTGATAGATGCACTAAGTGAACAGAGTGTGATAGATACACTAAAGATGAACACAAAGTGTGATAGATGCACTAAGTGAATAGAGTGTGATAGATACACTAAAGGCGAACACAAAGCGTGATAGATGCACTAAGTGAACAGAGTGTGATTGATACACAAAAAAGAATGAAGTGTGATGGATACACTAAAGTAAATGAAGTGAATATGTGCATGATAGATACACGAAATAAGGATGTGTGTGATAGATACAGAAAATGAGAATATGTGTGATAGATACAGAAAATGAAAGAAGTGTGATTGATACACTAAGCGAATGAAGTGTGATTGATACACTAAATAAATGATCTCAAACGAAACTTCTTTGAATGAACCGTACATACAATATCGTGCATGAATGAGAAAGAAACTTGATAGGTACAATGCAATACAATGCATGATGTTTAAGGAACGCAATAAACAAGCATAGTGGCGCTTTAGAAAGCACCTCATGGGGTGAGTAGCGATGAACCGCTCTACTCTGACGGGGATCTCCCCTCGTGCTCTTCGAACACTTACCTTCAACTGACAGTACAAAGGCTCTGAAATGCTGACAAGGGTTCTTCACATAGAACACTTTGGATGCAGCCTTTCTTCCTGATCATATTCACAACTTTCCCTATTCTCCAACGGGGTGACAGACTAGGTTGGTTCAGTATCCAGAATTGAGGTGCATACACGCTATCTCAACCTATGGGGCTTCCCTACAAATTTCAAGCCGAGGACGCGCCTGTGGGTATTTAAACCAAACTTTAGTCTCGGAAATCCCGAACCTTTGCGTTCTAGGCAACAGCCATTCAAACTCTAGTTTCCACCATCGCAGTTGGTCTCCTAGGAACTCATTACGAACACAGCCAAGATGCCTCTGGCAGGGAATGGTACTCAAGGAGAACACTTTTGATCGCCATTCTGGCTTGAAGCAGACTTGATCTTGAGCTTGAGGTAAAGGCACACTCATACTTTGGAGCATTGGTAGGACTTGAAGAGGTACACACAGAATGCAATCTCGGAACTTACTGAAGTTGAAACAAACTCAGATACTCGACATTTTTCCTCTTTTCTTTTGCTTTGCAGCCTGGAACCTATATAGCTTCAGATAGGTCCTGATTTTACTGTTCTCATGTGACCTAGGTTGAACCCTGTAGTTTTATGAAAGAACAGATCCTGTTTTGCACAAATGTAGAGAATGACACAGCATTCGGAGCGCAAAACAATTTTATTTTTGAAATTGAGAGATGAGTTCTTGACCGGGGTATTGAGCCTACGACTGAACACAGCGCACTACGACTCAACAACGGAAAACAAAAGGTAAACAACCTAAACACATTGAGTAACACTCAAAATGACTCAAAACAAGAATCTAGATAAAACAAAAAGACACGACACTCAGACGTGCACAGGGAGCCTATTTCTCTGGGTATTGTTTCCCACCCTTTCTCATTTGTGATTCTCACATCACTTGGCCCTCAGGCTCTGTTTTTCTAAAAAGCCCTTTTCTCACTTTTCTCTCAGTGCACATCTCTCTATTCTTCAATCTCTCATTTTTTATCCCTCCCTTGGGTGGTTGATGGATAAACAAGAAGTTGCGGGCTCTTGCCCCTAGCATTCTGCTAGATTCTCTTTCTTCTGCTGTGAGGAACTTCCCCCACAGAGGGGTTGTGATGCGGCTGGATGTGCAGCAGATCTGCAATTGACATTGGTTGACGATGCTCTACTGGGGAGTTTGGACGTGATTAGATCTGTCCAGATGGGGGAATGGAATATCCTGCCCCATTCCAATTCGTGCTTCGCACTTGGCTTGATACCTCGTTGCTTGGAGGATATGAGAGCTTTCAGACCTTTTCTGTTAGCTTCTGCTGTGCCCTTCTTGGCGAATAGGGTGCCCTTTCCGGCAAGTATAGTGCCTTTTCTGGCAAATACATTGACAACGGGGGAAAGACAGGAAGCCTGAATCAACTGTGCCCCTAGTTCATTATTTTGACCATTTTTTGTTTTTTGGCTTCTGCTTAAAACAATTTTAACCAAAATGAGAGTTAGATTAACGCGTTTGTTCGATTTTCTGATTTGAAATCATGCGAGTTAGGTTATGAGCATTAAAAATTTTCCTTTTTTGGGTCCAAGAAATGGTCCAGTTTTGGAAAAGTGGAATAATTTTCGAGAGAATTAGTCAACCTCATTAAAAATTCTCAAAAACTATTTTTGCAAATGGCCACTGCTCGACCGACGCAGAATTTACTCTTGAGATGCACAACCTCAGATCCAAAACAAATGGAAAATGGCCCCTTGTCTGAACGACACTGCATGGCAGCAGAAAGTTGCCCCTAGGCTGAATAGCACTGCAGCACATTGTATGGCAATGGAAAGTTGCCCCTTGTTTGAATGACACCGCAGCGCATTGTAATCAGTCTTCAGAGTGACGATCACAACCGAACTCTCGAATACAGAGAAGACAAAGATGACCAAAACCATCACATGGACACAATCGAATTTGAAGTGTTTTACGGCTGGACTTCAGAATGAAGTTGCCTACGTATTCCAAAGATGGGAATCAAGCCTTACGTAGTACGAGTTAAGGTACACTCGGGTATTAACCTTTCCTTTTATGCTCTAACTTTTGCCAAGGCCGCCCTTCCGGGTTTTCAACCTTGCGAGCTCTGTTTTTCCTTTCTTTTTTTTTAATTTTCTTTTTTGTTCTTTTCTTTGCATTTTTCTCTTCTTTTTTTTTTTTTTTTTTTTGTTGTTCTTTTGTTCTTTTCTTTTGTTGTTCTTTTTCTTCTTTTCTTGCTCTAACTTTTGCCTAGGTCGCCCTTCTGGGTTTTCGGCCCAGCGAGCCTCTCAAGGGTAAAAGTGTAGCTTTGTCCATGTCAAATGGTTTTGAGATCTTGAAGTCATCTGAATCTATGAAAATGACTGCTGTTCGCTGACGACGCAGGAGTCCATCCAATGGGGGGCTGAATTTTCCCCTAGTGTTATGGATAGGAACTCGGCTGTCCTTCAGCAATACTTTCTTCTTTCCTCCCTTCTGGGATTTGGCATTCTTGCCGATCATCATTGACTTACGGAATGATCCACCTTTGGCTCTTCGAGCTGTCTGACATTTTTGCCCCTAGTTCGAGGGGTGCTTCTGATCTAGCTTGGCAAGCTTCTTTTGATCATATCCGATCTTCTTTGACCTGGCTTTCTTGCCCCTAGTTCAAGGGCTGCTTCTGATCCGGCCACACAGGCCTCACGTTGTGGTTGACCGTTGAACATTCTGAATCCCAGTTCAAGGTTTGAAAGTGAGGGGTTGAGTCTCGAGGCTGAGAGCGATCCTAGGCTGCACAATCTCAAGAGCGATTCTACACAGGTCTTCGCAGGACCGCGCAAAACAATTTTTGAAATCTTTTAAGAAAGCGACAAATCACTCGCGCTGAAGACAATGCGGAACCAATCTGGATCAAGCCAGGATCCTTCTCAATACTCACATTAACACGCATGATTTCATTCATTAAGGGCTTAGCATGCCTCTCTTTCTCTCAATTGATCAAATTTTTGCAAATCCCGAGGAATTCCTTCCTCTTTGTTTTCATCACAATGTTCAAAAGGGTTTTGAAAATCTTAGGTCGATGTAATGAATTCAAGGCACAAAAGAGCAGGTGAAATGCACTGCCGTTTCATTCAAGTTTGTTGGCACAACAGGCTCAAAGCAGAAACAAGCACAAAAAGCATGAAAACCACAGCTATTTCAATTAGATCTCCTGGTGTAATTGGCTCCCCAGCAGAAACAGACTCAAAAGAAAACGAAAAGACAAACACAAAACAAGCAAGTGGTGTCCGAGGTAACACCCCCGAAATCACCTGACTCCAACAAAACAAGACTGACTCGGTACAACAAGACAGACCTAACTGACTCAGTAAGAAAAGACTGACTCTGTACAAAAAGATTGACTCAATACAACGCAACAAGACTGACTCAATACCCAAGTCAGAAAATACAAAAAAACCAGCATTCACAAATGCTCAAAACAGTGTGTGCCATACGCCATATCCGGAGTAAACTGAGTGCCGCCCGCAGGTGGTTCATCCCCCGATCACATAGTCACATTATCCTCCATAAGTTCACTGATCAAGTGCTGATAGACTTTGCAAGACTGGTGCGGTGATGACCCTGTTGTCAAACAGATCCTGTACATTATGGCACAGACGAAAGCAACTGTCGGTGTCATGACCGGTTTGTTGATGGTAGGCACAGTACTTAGTCTGGTCATGCTTTGGAAGGAGAGGATCAGGTAGAGGCCGTTGTTCCAACAGTTTCAGATATCCTTTTTGAAGTAAGGCCTCTAGAGCCTTTGACAAAGGCATATAAAGTGGGGTAAAAACCCTCTTGACTCGAGGTGGATATTTGGTTTTTTGCGAGCTACTTCCGGACGCACCGGTGAATGGGGTAGCTATTTTTGATGTGGTGGTGGTGACCATGCCCACTTCAGAAGATCTTGCAGCTGCATCACCACTGGTGGTTGCATTCGAACTGCGGAAAAACGCCTTCTTAGGCTGCTCCTTCTCCTGGTCAATGAGGCCCTGCCTCATAGTGTCCTCGATTTGCACCCCCATCTCGTGTAAATTTGAAAAGGTGGGGAAGGGGAGAACAATCATTTTCTGGATAAGCTTGGGCTGGAGATTGCGCATAATCATCCGAATCTGATCTTTATCCGTCAGCCGTATGGTCATCATTGAGGCCTTGGCCCTCCAGCAGGTTACGAATTCAGAGAAACTTTCCTTAGGCTCCTGCCTTGTTGTCTCGAGATCACGAGTCGTAATCTCGACGGCGTATTATAGAGTCTTGGCGACAAAAGCCTCGGCCATCTCATCCCAATTCCTCTTGACATCATCCTCCAGTTTTGCGTACCAGATGGCCGCCACGCCCGACAGGGTCCGGCCAAACAATGAAAGCTTCTATAGTCTGGTGAGGCCTATCAGCCTTAGTATGTTCGAAAACAAACGGAGATGCACCATGGGATCCCTAGACCCATCAAAACGGTCAATTTGTGGCATTTTGAACCGATCTGGCAGCGTCACAGCCGCATCGATATACCCGTCCTCGATGTCTAGAATGGATTTCACACCCTGAGATTTCTTGAACAGCTTTTCAAGCTTACTCACTTTCAATGCCATGGGGTCCACCTCAAATTCGAAGGGAAAATCCGGTTGATTGATAGGAGTGGGTGCCTTGAATAGTTGAGGTAGAATCGAGGGCGGAGCCAGCCCTGTTGGGATGTCTGTATCCTCTTGGACATTCTGGACATTCTGGACATTCGCCGTCTCCCCGGGTATTGGATCTCTTAGTGGGAGAGGAGCTTGGTGTGAAGCTGATGCTCCGGCTTGCTGCTGTAGCCGGGTAATTAGCTTTGCCTGTTGGGCCATGACAACGGCCTGCTGTTTGGCAAATTCCGCTTGGCGGACAGCGTCCTGCTGCATGATTTTCATACTTTCTTGGAGTTGGCGCACCATCTCCTCCATCCCTGCCATACTGCCCTGATCTATCTGGACTACCGGTATGTCTATCTCTGGAGTAAAAGCAGATATCTCAACCCAACTGCACACAGGTGAGATGGATAATGACTTCTGATCCGAAGACTGTTGAACTGATGATCTGTGCCTGACTGGCCTTTTTACCCTGCCTCTGGCGAAGGAACACTGATTTGCCCTTGAACGGAATCTCTGACCTGACAAAGTCTATTGACACGAGTCCAATGAACCTGGGGGATATCGGAGCCTTCTGAAGCTATGGTTCCAAGACTACCCTGCAAAAGAGAAAACCGACAGCACCTCAACCTGATTTCACCATAGCCAATATGAGCAAAGTTAAATGACTGTGCCCCCTCCTACAGAATTCTACCACAAGTTCTGCCTGCAAACTGATACCCTTAGGTAAAATTGATTCCCCAAATACTGATGCCCTCGGGCTGGAGACCCATACTTGCAAACTGATACATGCATTCCCTATAGAGGCACACTCTAAAAGCACATAGCAAGCAAGTGAGAGTCAAAACACCCCTATGGAGGGGTAGGGTTTCCCTGTCCTATTTTGTCAGGAGCTAGGGTTTTACTACGCACGCAGCGGTTTCAAACAACCTATAATCGAGTAAGCAACATGTCCTAGCTTGGAATGGTCACTATGGATTTCGAATATGCACTAGGTCAAATGGTCAAAAGGGTGCCCCGGTAAAACCGGGTTTCTGTTTCCATCGGGGCAGAGCCCGCAACCGGTTAGCCATATGGCACGCTTCGCAAAGCGAGCCTCCGGCAAACCGTTCAGGAATAGCATACGGCAAACACGGTGTCCTAGGCACACCAAGGCAAATGCAATGCAAAGAAACACACAAGTGTAGTGAAAACCAGATATCATGAGTTCGAGTCAAGTTCTCTAACTCCCCAGCAGAGTCGCCAGAAACTGTAGACGTCCCCAAACGTCCCAGGAGGAGATCCCGTTTTGTTCATTTGGGCTCACTACAGTTCAAGACTCAATGTCACGGTCATGTATCTAATCTCGCAGAGTGCAATGCAAGACCAATGAATCATCAAAGAGTCCAAATCCGGCAAATCATTTTTGAAAACAGATTTTTTTGAAAGAAGTGCAAAACATGGACTCCTTCGCCAGATAGAGAGTCGCCACCTAAATATTTTATTTTGGGGGAATTTAGGAAACCCTGACTCATTGCCTAAGGCCACGTGTCCATTATCACCAAAGTTGCCTCGGCTCGGGAACTTGGGTACGATTGGGAAAGGTCACTTCGTGAGCACCCCCGCTCGCCTGATCAAAGATCGGCCTCTACTAGCCATGATATCGAGTTTTGAAAACATTATGTGCTCTTATTCCGGTTATTAGCCTAGATTTACTGGGTGATGCGCACAACATAAAAGTATAGACTGGGTAGCCTGAATTAGAACAAAACATCTCATGTTCGTTTTGAAAACAGTTTGCTACTCGCAAGTAGGCTAAAATGTGGATTTGCCACCCTCAGGTGGGCTTAGAAAACAAGATGATTTGCCACTATCTAGTGGGCTTAAAACTCACAGTCGATGAATTGTTCTAGTCCAAATAACCAAACCTTCACCCACAGGCATTCAGGAAGGTATATCACATAAGCACATAGCCTCATGGTAAGCATGCTATCATGGCAGTCACTCACACACATGCAAGGATGCTAAAACATAAACACTTACCGAGTACTCCAAGCCAAAGAAAGAAGCTAATTAGAAAACATGCATGAATCCTAACTATGCTGAAATGCCTAATACAACACATGCAGGAATGCAACTAAAATAGGCTCGGCTATTCTAAAGATGGCATGTGAAATGCTACAACTAACAAGTATTCAACTCGGAATTGAAATACAATGCAGTTAGTATGATGCGCCGAGCCCGGTGCATGCAATACAAATGAATGGATGCAAACATGCAAGCATAAGTATGCTAATTAAAACATGCCCTAATCTAACCATCATAAGCTGGTAAATAAAAAGGAGAAAGACGTGGGGTTGGAAGACATACATCACTCACACGCACACTTATTACAACATTGCCCTCGCTCGAAGGGTCCGAATAAATACAAAACCCTAATTAATTAACAAATTAATCTAGGAAAGCAAGTATATTAGCATGCAAGCTATGGATCGCCTCAGCTCTGTTCCGAATGATGAATGATGCATGCTTGAGTTGCCTGGCGCGGAAATCCATTGCAATGCTCCGATTCGCCTCTGTTTGCAATTAATGCCGGAATGTTGTGCGAAGCACTAGAAGGCTGCTGATTTCTGATTTGCTGCAACAGAGAGCAAGAAAGGGACATGGCAAAGTATTTTCACATATATATGCACACCTCGAGCCTTGTGCCACCAATCACGCATCTCGATGCATGATGGCCGAGGAGTCGAATTGCACGACTCGATGTGAAATGAATGCACATATAAACACAACAAGGCCTAGACTCCATCATGGTTAATCCAGAGTGTCGGCGACCAGGAATTGAGACACGTTTCGTCACTTTGAGTACGAAACGTCCCTCGTTTCCCGTGCTTGGGCTAACTCCTATACCAAACATGATGCAATACACATGGCATGCACAATGCACTAACATGTAACCTAGCATACGCAATGCTATAGACTAAAATGGCATACACAATGCACGTGATGTAACATGGCATACACAATGCTCTCACATGCAACCTAGCATACGCAATGCTATGAAATGGAACACACAATGCACGATGGACTTACACCAACATGAGTGGACCTCAGCCACACTCACATCAGTAGCCATATGATGAAAAAGAGACAACCTAAACACATGCAAACATGCACAATGCAAGGAACCGATCCTAAGGCATCAAATGCCACTCTACCAAAGCATGGCAAGGGATGAAAGAGGACATACAAACATGCAATCTCCAGCTCTGAAATATTATGCTCAATGGTCCCGAATCATGGAAACATGTCACCTAATGTATGAAATAGGCCCCGAAATTCAAAACTAGGCAAATGCATTGAACCACAAGTATGCAAAGCGAGCACTATTTGATCATGAGGCATGAAAACAGAGCCAAGGCAGTCCTAAACATGCACCAAATCAGTTTCAAGCATGGCCAAAGGGTGCTAACATGAAGGGCTAAAACAACATGCGACATAGGCTAGTAAGCATGGTTTACATGGCATGTATATGAAGCACAAGAGAGGTCACCAAACCAGCCACAAATTGGAATATGGTATGCTAAAATATGCCCAAATAACCACTGAAATGTACCTAATGCATGCAAAAATGATGGGCTCCTTTGGAGGGCCATGAGGTGGATTACTCAAATACATACAAGATAGACATGTGAAATGGCAAAACCAACTCTGGAAATCAGTTATGACAGCCTTAAAACTCACCAAAAAGGCCCTGAAATGGGTCAATGAAACATGCAATGAAAGGTCCCTTTAAAAGGCCTTGGATGGGATTACTCTACACATGCATCAAAGACACAAAATATGGCCAAAAGGGCTCCAGACAGAGCTAAGGCAGACCTCAAAACTCACATAATAGGGCCTGAAACAAGACTTCAAAGCATGCAAGATGGAGCCCCTTTGGAAGGCCAAAATGGCCAACAAACAAGACAAGGAGATGGGGGGTCACCCCCCTCTGATTTTGGCTCTCAAAATAGTGTGTTAGCCACTGAAAATCCACTAGATTTCAGTGGCTAGAAGGCCAAACAAAGCATGCAACAAAGGCCTAGATGTGAGGCTCACAACAAGAGGCAAACAAGCATTCAAGGAAGTAAATGACCTCAAACATAAAAGTGCCCTTAATCAAACATCAATAGGGGCTCAAAATAAGACTATTTTCAGTTTATGACAAATATCAAAAATGCTCACTAGTAGGGCTGAGATATGAAGCAAAATAAGCCTACAAAGAGGGATAGAGCATACAAGGAGGTATATGACCTTAAACAGAAAAGTGTTCTTAATCAAACTTCAAGAGGAGCTCAAAATACGACACTTTTCAGTTTATAACAAAACCCAAAAATGCTTGCAAATAGGGCTAAGATAGGAAGCAAAATAATGCAAAAAAGAGGAAAATGAGGACTTACCCATGTAGACAATGACTCCAGCAGCTTCTGGACCAAGGAAGTGAGCTCTCAACCTCTGCAAATCAGCTCCAAGATGCTTGGATGGATGGTGGAGGTGTGGTCCTAAGGGTTGGTGTGCAAATGGCCAAGAATATTAGGGTCTTTGGATATCAAGTGTAAAGATGTAGAAAGAAAGAGAGAGGTGTATAAGCCTTCAAAATTGTTGAACCCTCAAAATGGAAGAGGAGGGCCTCTCTTATAGAGAAGAGAGGCCAAAGCTTCTCTTGGAAGCTTCAAATATCCTCCATACACGTATATGGAAGATGGTCCAAATGCCCCCCAACTGGCACAGCTGTGATGCATTCAGATAGAGTAAAAAGCAAATGGCTGGCCGACCAATTAAGGTGGTCGACCAGCCACTTCCTCTGGTCGGCCGACCAGGGGTCAAAAGGGTCAAGGGGAAATGCTGGTCGGCCACCCCAGATTGGTGGCCTCCTAGATGAATGCAACACAGCTGTATGGTGGAAAACCAGAAAAAGTGACCCAAGAGAGAGGAAAACCAACTTTCTAGCAAGGTTCAAAAGGGTCAAGAAGAAATACTGGTCGGCCTACCCATATTGGTGGCCTCCCAGGTGTGCACAACACAATGGTGGTATGAAAAACCAGAAATTATGGCCCAAAAGTGAGAAAAACCAGCTTTCTGTCAGAAAAATCGGCTGGAGCAGAGAGAAAATAGTTTTCAAAAGAATTACTGGTCTCCCACCATCCTACCACCTTCCTAGCAATGAAACAAAGGTCCATACCAAAAATGAACCCAAATCGATGCGAAACGAGGGTTCAAGGGACAAAATGCGCGGCCTAGGGCCCCGAAAACAGGCTGTTAAGCACCGGAGGTGGCGTACGACCACGAAGGTGGTCTCCCGGGCCACAGTGTCCCTCTAAGGAGAGGAAACAAGGTGTGTGCTAAAAATCGGAGCAAACTGAGGTAGCTAAGCGGTCCCGAACCGAGGCACACGGCCGACGGCTCCGAAAATCGAAAATTGGCCTCCAAACGGGAAAAAATGGCCTACGACAACAAAACGTAGCCTACGGCCACTGAGAGATAGTCTACGAGACCTCTCCCTCCCTTCGGGAAGAGAAAACAGAGAAAACAGGACCTAGTTCGCAAATCGAGGCAAAGCACAAAAGAGCCCCGAAGTCCGGAGGCAAGGCTCACAGTCGAGACTCCGCAACCTCAAAATGAACACAATATGCACTATCACCGAGCACTCAATCGGTGATGTCTGAGTCTTAAGGTCGGTCAAAAATAGGGTGTCTACAAAGGTCAGCTTGACAACTTGCTTCTTGGCGAGTAAAATCAGCTCGGCAATGAATTCCAAGGTTGGCAAGCAAGGTCAGCTCAGCAACTTGCTTCTTGGCGAGCAAAATCAGCTTGGTAAGGAATTTCAACGTTGGCGAGCAAAGTCAGCTTGACAACTTGCTTCTTGGTGAGCAAAATTAACTCAGCAAAGAATTTCAACATTGGCGAGCAATGTTAGCTCGACAATTTGCTTCTTGACGAGCAAAATCAGCTCGGTAATGAACTCCAAGGTTGGCGAGCAAGGTCAGCTCGGCAACTTACTTCTTGACGAGCAAAATCAGCTTGGCAAGGAACTCCAAGGTTGGCGAGCAAGGTCAGCTCGGCAACTTACTTCTTGATGAGCAAAATCAGCTCGGCGAGGAACTCCAAGTTTGGTGAACAAGGTCAGCTAGGCAACTTGCTTCTTGGTGAGCAAAATCAACTTGGAAAGGAACTCCAAGGTTGCCGAGCAAGGTCAGCTCAACAGCTGTTTCTTGGTGAGCAAAATCAGCTCGACAAGGAACTCCAAAGTTGGTGAGAAAGGTTGGCTTGGCAACTTGCTTCTTGGTGAGCAAAATTTGCTCGGCAAGAAACTCCAAAGTCGGCGAGTAAGGTTAGCTCGGCCACTCACTTCTTAGGGAGCAAAATCAGCTCGGCAAGAAATTTCACGGTCAGTGAGCAAGGTCAGCTCGGCGACTTGCTTTTTGGAGAGAAAAATTAGCTCAGCAAGGAACTCCAAATTTTTGCAAGAAAGGTCAGCTCTACAATTTGCTTCTTGGCGAGCAAACTCAGCTTGGCAAAGAACTCCAAATTCCCCGAGTAAGGAAAACTGGGTGACTTGCATCTTGGTGAGCAAAATTAGCTCGACAAGGAATTCTAAAGTTGATCAAAACCATTAACAAACCTCTTGCAGAGCAAAGTCACCCCGGCAAGGAATTCCAAAGTTGATTAAAACCATCAACAAACCTCTTGCCTAGCAAAATCCACCCAGCAAGGAATTCCAAAGTTGATCAAAAAAATCAACAAAATCAACAAACCTCTTGCCGGGCAAAATCAGTCTGATATGGAATTTTGATCTTTTCGTCAAAATGATCACCAATTGCCCCTTGGACCACGCTAAATTTTCTTGGTAGGACGAAAATACAACACTTCTCAAAAAAAGATCTACTTGTTTGATTCTGTCAATAGTAGAAAGGGTTACAAAAGTAAAACTAAGAATTTCATATTGGCAATATTCAGCATTCCAGAAATAAATCAGCCATTTATATTTTGGGAGTTTTATGCCCATTTTCTTCGGTCTTCTTATTGACATCTTTCAAAACCAAACTCCCTAGATCTCTTTTATGGTTGTTTGCACGGCCATCCTCTTGTCCGACTACTTGAACCTTTCCCACTACTCGCTTGTCCTCTACTACTGGACTTGCCATCACGGTAGCTGGGGCTGCATCGTTTTTGACTCGAATGTGCTCATTAATGTGTTGCATGAGCAGTTCCATGGTCGACGGTTGATTCATTATGAGCGAGTCTCTTAATTGATGTCCAACTGGAAGATCGTGCTTATACTGAGTGATTGCAAGGTCGGTTGGGCAATCAAGGATCTTGTTGAAAGTATCTCAATACTTAGCGTTATACGCCTTCAAAGAATTGCCCGGCCCCCTCTTTATTCCCAAGAGATGGTCAACTTTCTTGGGTGTCGTGGTGTTTGTCTTGAATCTTGTGACAAATGCCTCTGCCAACTGTTGCCACTCCTTAATGCTTTCCTCCGGTAGCCTCTCGAACCATTTTAGACCTAATTCGCCTAAACTCAATGGAAAAATAAGTCACATTAATGCTTCGTTCCACCTGTGTCCAGCCATACCTTGCCGGAAATGGCTCACGTGCACGTAGGGATCAATTTTTCCATCATAGAGTGTGAACTAGGCTGGTGGAACCCAGTGGGGAGCGGTGTGTTCTCTATCTCAATGGAAAAAGGAGTGGCGCTCAAGCTTGCCAACTCTTTGTCTGGTGGCACGTGTGCCGCCAAGTGCGGTAGTGGTACGGCGACCTCTTCACTGGCTCGCCCTCTAGGGGCCAGCCGCTGTAATGTAGGCATCCTCTATGCTTTCCACCGGCGAGCACGCTCCTCCAACACATCTCTTAAGTTTTTCGACCGGTTGAAGCATGAATATCTCGACACTGTCGTCAGACGTGAGGGGTGGTAACTGCTGTCCTACGCACGAGATGTCGCCGCCAGCACGACGTAGTCTCCAACTCTAAAGCTTCTTGTGACAGAGAGTGAAGTGGTGCGACATCTATTCTAACCATCGAAACGACGAGAATGGGCATGCTCACCATGGTTTTCTACTCCAGCGACACCATTTCCCTTCATCTAGCATTTCATGGTCTCCATCTCTATCGCTATCTTCTTCATGATGATATCCTAGTCTCTCAGCTTGTCTTCTAAGTACTGAGTGTGTGAGTCTCGCTATCGGCGACGCTCTTTTGGGCTGACAGAGTGCCCAGAACTCCTTGTGCACTTGTCTCGCACATCTCTAGGAAGTCCTTACCTGGAGGTCTCCAAACCAACCATCGTCAGAATGGTAGACAGGCCATCTCTGCGCCAAACGGACTCTGGCGTGATACTGTTAATGCAAACAGCGAAATATTGTCGTGGTTCGCCATAAAAGATGAGCAAAAAAGCTTGAAGGACAAGGTTTTGTCTGTTAAAAATTCCCATAGACGGCACCAATTGTACAGGGAGCAAATATTCATCATTGTCCGTACTCCTCGTGTCCAAGCTTTGCTTTGGTCCGAATAACCTGAGAACACAACGACGGTGAGCTGCCCGATGGGTGTGATACCAGAAAGCCCCTCTAACGATCAAGTTAGCACCTTTTTTTGAGAGAGAAAGAGAGAGGAGACGAAAGAGAGATAGAGCCCTGGATTGCCAGAAAATCCGGCCTCTTATATGAAAGTGCCGCTCAGTCTATATAGCCTCTGCGCGCACTACTCTGCTCGTCCTTTCTTGGGCACGTGGTTGTATTACTCTCTCTATTCTTTACACGTGTACCCATCACTATCGCCAAACAACATTGGCCAAACTGCCAAATGGTATTAACGCACACCATTGGCGGATTTCTCTTCTTGCACTCCAATTAGACCACCTGGCAATTTCTATCGGGCTAAGTATAGCCCGGTCAGTTCCAGCCTCAATTCCGGCCGACCTTCAAGGTCAAGCTCAATAACTAGCTCGGTTTGCCCGACTCCGTTCGTTCCCACTAACCTTGCTTGTAATAACCCCGACCTCTAATTAATGTTAATTCGCACTTAATTATGCCTTGTAGAAGATTAGGATGGATTTGGGATTTATTTGCATGTGTATTGCATCATTTACGTGTTTATATCTGTTTGCCATAAAATGATCTATTCATGTCTTTGACTTTAAACTACAAATTGAAAGCCTTATCGGCGTTCGAATCAGAAATTGACTTGTGCTATATGCTAATTAGGATTCATAGAATTTTATGGTAGGTTTAATTAAAATTTGATTTGGTATGATTAAATTAGATTAAATAACGTTAAATTACATTAGTTCAATTATTTACGACATTGCCATTAGTGGGCCACTTAGGTACCATTGTTTGGAACTCAATTGCATACACTTCATAACATTTCCTCAGCCATTTTTGAGACAAAAAACGTAGGAAAGAGTGAGAGAAGCGAAAACTTACCTTCCATTGGGAATTGGATTGGAGACTTGAGGAATTGGTAGAAGATTTGCAAAATTGAGCTTCCTCACCTATAATTCAAGACTTAAGGTAGAAGACTCATCCTCTCATTTATGTATTTGATTTGTTCTAGCATGGTCCATGGTGATATTAGTGATAGAAGTCTAGTTGTGGCTTAAAATGTTGAATTTAGAGCTAAATCATGCATGCATGTGCATATCTGGAAGTTTAAAGTTGTTTTCATGGAAATTCTTGCATGCATGTTTACATTTTGGTTGAAGTCCATGATTTCATCTTGTTTTTGAAAGAGTTGGCTCTTAGGAGCATGAATTGGAAGCCTTGAAGTCGATTAAATTCATGCATGTTACATATCCATCATGTTCTAGAAGTTTCTTTGAAAATTGTGTTTAATTGAACTACCTTTGGGCTTTGATTTTGCAAATTGATCTTAGAAACATGTTATACAATGAGTTTTGAAGTGTTTTCTAGAAAATTAGCCCAAAAGGATCGAATTTGATGCATTAAAAGTTAAGGTTTGAGCTTGAGGTTTAATCTAGAAATTCCAGATTTTGGACTCACGCTCGAGCGGGGGAAGTAACGCTCGAGCGTGAAATGCGTGTTCCCAGCACTTTCTTATGTTTTACAGTCCGCTCGAGCGGGGGATGCACGCTCGAGTGAGGACTTGTGTCTCATGCTCGAGCAGGGATCGAGCGCTCGTCGAGCGTGAAAATCATGCATCCAGCACTTTGTTCCAAGTTTACAGCCCGCTCGAACGGGGAATTTCACGCTCGAGCGGAGCTCCTTTATCTGCATGTCCGCTCGAGCAGGGAAACCCACACTGGAGCGTGAACCTTATTTCAGCAACTTTTATGAAATATTTTCCAAATGCATTCTTGCATCCTCATTCTATCCTAGGCATTCCTAGGCCATGTTTAAGACCCCATAAGGAGGATAAGAGATTAAAAACACACTATGAGCAACGAATTAAGTTTTGTATAAATAGAACGTGTGTTTCAAGTGTGTATCTGTTAGGTGTCGTGTAGGTCACGTGCCGCGTCCTGTTTGATCGGTCTGCTCTATCTGTCTGTCTCCAAGCCCACTGTGAGTAATAACTCTTTAAAGTTATGTTCAACTTAAGTATTTTCTGAATGGTATTGTATGATCTGTTTTCTGAAATGCTATTTTACGAATTATGAATGAATGTCCAATTTTCTGAAAAGTAATTGTGGCACCCTTAGTTCACGTGGCCCTCGCCCGGGGGTAACAATACCGTGGCCAATCTGCATGTGACCCTCGCCTGGGGGTAACAATATTGTGGCCAATCTGCACGTGGCCTTTGCCTGGGGGTAACAATACCATGGCTACTTGCGTGCAAGATATGGACCTTTGCGATCGTTGGTACCACCTATGTGTCTGGGTCTCTGAACCAATCTGATCTGATAGCTAATGGGTGTACCACGTATGATCTTATACAAAAGCTGGATATGAAAATGTATATAAATCTGTTTCTATTTGAAGTCTGATTATGCTCTGATTTAAATGCTGGATTCTAACTTGTGCTGGATATCGTTCATATAACCCCTTTACTCTGTTATTATTCACTGGGCTTTCCCTCACAGTTTATATTATATATGTAGGTGAGCCGGTACATGACCAGGGCCAGAGTTGATGGCCTTCTGTACTGTTTTTGTCAGCCAATCATTGTGTCTCCGAGAAAGTTCCGATCGAAGTTCAATGCCATGGCTGTTTTTGTACTTCATGCTAGTCTTAGTGTATACACTGTATAGTCAGATCTTGGGAAGTGCACTTCTGTAATTATGTTGTAAATATTGTTGTCCTGGACTAGCATGTTTAAGTATATATATAAGTTTTAAAATCTTTTGTCCCATATACATTGTCACAGCTCATTAGACCTTGTCTATTTTGTATTATTGCTTCCGCAGCCCCTTATTACTTGATAATCTGTTCAGAGGCCTTTGGTAATCCACGGATTACTGGCCGGTTACGGTGCTAAACCTACAGGGGCGGGTTTGGGTCGTGACAGAGTGGTATCAGAGCACGTGTTCTACCGCACGCACAGGTCTGTATGAGCTTAGGATGTCCTGGTAAGAGTTAGGGGCATTCCATCTGCGTGTGTGAGTGTGTGGTAATGCAACTGGATATGAAAACTGAATGTACATTTAAATCAAATGAATTGAAGGAAACAAATAAGATTATGCCTGTGTTTATTATCATTTGATGTCTGTATAGTAAGATGGAGAATGCAAGGGGAAGTGGTGAAAGTGAATCTTCAGAGGCTCGCATGGGCCGAATGGAACAAATGCTTGCAGCATTGACTGAAACCTTGACACAACAACAGAGACAACAACATTTGCCCCTTCCACCTCCATCGGCACAAGCTGAGGTAGATAATAATGACATCATCAATCTAACACAGAAATTCATGAAAATGAAACCGCCAACATTCTATGGTGGAATTGAACCTTTGAAAGCCGAGACGTGGCTACTTGAAATAGAGAAGTTGTATGAAGTGTTCCCTTGTACCGAAACTCAGAAAGTCCTCCTAACCACCTACACTCTAAAAGATGAAGCTCGCAGGTGGTGGTTACTAATCCGAAATGGCAATGGGAATATGACATGGGCACAGTTTAATGCTATCTTCTACGACAAGTACTTCCCCCAATGTTTCAGGGATTGGAAAGTGTCTGAATTTCAAGTACTTAAACAGGGAAGAATGGCTGTAGCAGAATATGAAGGCAAATTCACCGAGTTGGTACGTTTTGCACCACATATGGTGGATACTGATTACAAGAAAGCACGAAAGTTTGTGGGAGGGCTGGACCTGGAAATATTTGACCGAGTGGGTGTCCTAAAATTACCTACTTATGTGGAGGTACTCGACAGGGCATTAATGGCAGAAGCCACAATAGCAGCTAAGAGACAAACTACAACGCCAACAACAGAATTGAGAGGAAAGAGGACTGGATTTAGTTTCAAGAAAGGCCGGTCGTTTCCGAAGAGGCAAAATACAGGATCCTCCAGCAGTTCTAGCCACAGTAGCGGATCTACTCCAAACTGTCCTGACTACAGAAAGAAGCACAAAGGTGCCTGTTATTGAGCATCAGAAGCGTGTTTTCGCTGTGGCAAGACTGGCCACATGGTGAGGGATTGCCTGATGAGATCTAACGAGGTTAACCGTCCTATGACAAGTTCCACTGGGTCCGTTTCCGCAGCAAGACCAAATGCCAGGGCCGATGTTAGAGGGAATGCAAACAATGAAACATTAAGGCAAGGGAGAGTGTTCGCCTTAGTGCCTGGTGACGTACCCAACACCTATACTGTGGTGTCAGGTACACTCTCTGTATGTTCTCAAAATGCATATGTACTGATAGATTCTGGTTCTACACATTCCTTTGTATCACATGTTTTCTCTCCAAGATTGACTAGACCGCTAGAACAAATGACATATGTGTTATCTGTATCCACACCATCTGGGATTCTATGATGTGCACTCATATTTATCTGGTATGTGATATTATGATTGGTGATATGGTGTTATATGTGGATTTATTACCCTTGGACATTAGTCATTTTGATTATATTTTAGGGATGGACTAGTTGACTAAATATTGTGTTACCATTGACTGTGCAAATAAAACTGTTGTGTTTAGACCACCGGGAATGCCTGAATTTACTTTTATTGGGAATGGGGTAGTTCCTCCCCCATATTTGATTTCGGCTATGAAAGCTGTAAAACTCCTTAGGAAGGGATGTAGGGGTTATCTATGTTGTGTACTGACTACACCATCGACAAGATTACTCTTGAGAAACAATCCATTGTTTGTGACTTTTCCGATGTGTTTCTGACTGACTTACCTGGGGACTTAGTTGATAGAGAAATTGAATTTGCTGTTGAAGTGTTTCCGGGGACACAACCTATTTCTAAGACTCTCTATAGAATGTCTACCTCTGAATTGAAGGAATTGAAAACTCAACTTCAGGAACTGTTAGACAAGAAATTTATCCGTCCGAGTACTTCACCTTGGGGTGCTCCAGTTTTGTTTGTCAAAAAGAAGGATGGGTCTTTGAGATTGTGTATAGACTATCGGGAACTAAACAAAGTGACTGTCAAGAATAACTACCCTCTGCCCCGAATAGATGACTTGTTTGATCAACTTTAGAGTGCCCAAGTGTTTTCCAAAATTGACCTTAGGTCCAGGTATCATCAATTAAAAGTTAGAGCTGAGGACATAGAGAAAACTGCATTCCGGACTAGATATGGACATTATGAATTTTTAATAATGCCGTTTGGGATAACCAATGCACCTGCAACTTTCATGGATCTTATAAACAGGGTGTTTAAATCATATCTGGATGATTTCATTGTTGTGTTTATTGATGACATTTTGATTTATTCTAAAGAGAGGGAAGACCACAAGAACCATCTGAGAACCACCTTGTAGGTTTTGAGAGAAAAGAAATTGTAAGCTAAATTGTCCAAGTATGAATTCTGGCTTGACAGTGTGGCATTTTTGGGACATGTAATCAACAAAGGATGGAGTTTCTGTCGACCCTCAGAAAATTGAAGCCGTCATGGATTGGCCTAGACCGACAAATGTGACAAAAGTCCGAAGTTTTCTGGGATTTGCAGGTTACTACCGGAGGTTTGTGAAAGACTTTTCCAAGCTTGCCCTGCCATTGACTCAATTAACTCAAAAAAATGTGTCATTTGAATGGAATGAACAAAGAGAGGTGGCTTTCCAAGAGCTGAAAACCAGGTTAGTGACTGCACCAATCTTAACGTTGCCTAATGGTACTGATGGGTTTCAAGTGTACAGTGATGCTTCCTATAAAGGCTTGGGGTGTGTACTAATGCAAAATGGAAGGGTGATTGCCTATGCTTCTAGACAACTTAGACCTCATGAAAGGAATTATCCGACACATGATCTGGAATTAGCGGCTGTGGTGTTTGCTTTGAAAATTTGGTGTCACTACTTGTATGGGGTAACTTGTGAGGTATACACCGACCATAAGAGCTTGAAATACTTCTTCACCCAAAAAGAATTGAACATGAGGCAGAGACTATGGTTAGAGTTAATCAAGGATTATGATTTGCAGCTTTTGTACCACCCAGGAAAAGCTAATACCGTATTGGATGGCTTGAGCCGAAAATCGACGGGAAATTTGTCATGTTTGTTGTCCAACCGAAAGGAATTGCAGATGGACCTAGAACAAGACAGGTTGTTAATTGCTATCTCTGCTCAACCTACAATTCTTGACGAGATCAAACAGAAACAATGCGAGGATGAATACTTGAAGAAGATCACGGAGGAGTTTGATTCAAAGCCAAGGCCAGGATTTCTGTTTGAGAATGATGTGCTGAAATTTCAAAACCGTCATTGTGTGCCCGATTGTCATGATTTAAGGAAACGTGTTATGACCGAAGCTCACAGTAGTAAATTTGCTATGCATCCGGGGAACACGAAGATGTATCACAATTTGAAACAGAATTTTTGGTGGCCTAGAATGAAAAAGAGTATTGCAGACTTTGTGCCTAGATGTCTATATTGCCAACAGGTTAAAGCTGAGCATCAACGACCCGTTGGGTTGCTACAACCACTCCTAATACCGGAATGGAAATGGGAGCACATTACCATGGACTTCATTGTGGGATTGCCTCGTTCTTCTCGAGGCATGGACTCTATCTGGGTTATAGTTGACCGTTTAACTAAGTCTGCCCATTTTCTGCCTGTCAAAACTATTTATAATGCTGATAAATTGGCCAATATCTATATGACTGAAATTGTGAGATTGCATGGAGTGCCAGTGTCTATTGTGTCTGACAGGGACTCAAAGTTTGTATCGAGATTTTGGCAGAGTTTGCAACAGGCTTTGGGGACTAAATTGAGACTAAGTAGTGCCTATCACCCACAGACAGATGGCCAAACTGAACGAACGAACCAAACTCTGGAGGATATGCTCAGAATGTGTGTGTTAGACTTCCAAGGGAATTGGGAAACCTACTTGCCATTAGCTGAATTTGTGTACAACAACAGTTACCACTCAAGCATTGAAATGGCTCCTTACGAAGCTTTGTATGGAAGAAAGTGTCATTCTCTGATATACTAGGCTGAAGTAGGTGATAGACCTTTGCTAGGACCGGAACTTGTGCAAGAAACAACCAAGAAAGTGAAATTGATCCAGCAACGTCTAAAAACTGCACAGAGTCGGCAGAAGAGCTATGCTGATGTTCGAAGACGAGATAGGGAATATGAAGTTGGGGACCATGTGTTCATAAAGGTGACCCCGATGAAAGGTCAAACTCGGTTTGGTGTTAAGGGCAAGTTGGCGCCAAGATATGTTGAACCTTATGAAGTCCTCGAAAAGATCAATCCAGTATCATACCGGGTAGCTTTACCACCGGTAATGGAGCATATGCACAATGTATTTCATGTATCGATGCTTCGAGAATATTTGAGAGATCCACTCCACGTCATTGAGCCAACACATGTGCTTTTGAAAGATGATTACACCTACGAGGAAAGACCTATCCAGATTGTGAATCGGAGGATCAAAAGACTGAGAAATAAAGAAATACCACTAGTAAAAGTTGACTGGAAAAACCACGAAGAAACCTATGCAACTTGGGAAACCGAGGAAGACATGATGAAAAGATATCCAGGTTTGTTCCCATTGGACCCAATGTTGATTCAGAATGAAGGTAATTCGAGTTTGGAGGACCAAACTCTTTTAAAGAGGGGAAGACTGTAATGACCCCGACCTCTAATTAATGTTAATTCGCACTTAATTATGCCTTGTAGAAGATTAGGATGGATTTGGGATTTATTTGCATGTGTATTGCATCATTTACGTGTTTCTATCTGTTTGCCATAAAATGATTTATTCATGTCTTTGACTTTAAACTGCAAATTGAAAGCCTTATCGGCGTTCGAATCAGAAATTGACTTGTGTTATGTGCTAATTAGGATTCATAGAATTTTATGGTAGGTTTAATTAAAATTTGATTTGGTATGATTAAATTAGATTAAATAACGTTAAATTACATTAGTTCAATTATTTACGACATTGCCATTAGTGGGCCACTTAGGTACCATTGTTTGGAACTCAATTGCATACACTTCATAACATTTTCTCAGCCATTTTTGAGACCAAAAATGTAGGAAAGGGTGAGAGAAGAGAAAACTTACCTTTTATTGGGAATTGGCTTGGAGACTTGAGGCATTGGTAGAAGATTTGCAAAATTGAGCTTCCTCACCTATAATTCAAGACTTAAGGTAGAAGACTCATCCTCTCATTTATGTATTTGAGTTGTTCTAGCATGGTCCATGGTGATATTAGTGATAAAAGTCTAGTAGTGGCTTAAAATGTTGAATTTAGAGCTAAATCATGCATTCATGTGCATATCTTGAAGTTTAAAATTGTTTTCATGGAAATTCTTGCATGCATGTTTACATTTTGGTTGAAGTCCATGATTTTATCTTGTTTTTGAAAGAATTGGCTCTTAGGAGCATGAATTGGAAGCCTTGAAGTCGATTAAATTCATGCATGTTACATATCCATCATGTTCTAGAAGTTTCTTTGAAAATTGTGTTTAATTGAACTACCTTTGGGCTTTGATTTTGCAAATTGATCTTAGAAACATGTTATACTATGAGTTTTGAAGTGTTTTCTAGAAAATTAGCCCAAAAGGATCAAATTTGATGCATTAAAAGTTAAGGTTTGAGCTTGAGGTTCAATCTGGAAATTCCAGATTTTGGACTCACGCCGGCGAAAGTGGCCTTCGGCGTGAAATCGTGTTCAGACTTTCTTATGTTTTCTGATCCGCTCGGCGGCAATTCCTTGTCCGAAAAGGTTAATGTCGGGAACCTCCTCCGGAAAAACCGGTAACCATGCTTTCTGGCGTGGTTTCGATGGAGTTTGGCCTTGTCCATAGCAGATGGGGACCTATCATGCACCCTTGAAGCCATAAGCAGTCCCCAGATGGAGATGTCTGCCTGTATTTTCTTTAACTGTCTCAGTACAGCTTCTTCTTCAATTTTCTTCTCTCTCTGTTTCTCTGCCTCTTTATCTTTCCCGGATGTCTCGGGTTGGTCAAGGTGTGGGGGCTTGAAATACCGCCCACTCCTGGTCATATGGTCAACCTCATCGAGGTACCAAGTATCATCTGGTTGAGCACCTGCCCAATCTTTGTCTGTGTGGGCAAGACATAAGTCATCGTCTTCCCACCACATCCCACTGACATTCAATAAACACTTATCTGGTTCCGGCGAGTTCGTACTCTCGGTACTTTCATCCCACATGCTCACAGCATGTCCTGCTCTTGTGCTCGCAGCACTTTCAACCTCTTCATGGTTCTTGGCTTTCTGGATTCTCTCAGAATCCCACCTCTTCTCTTGCTCCTCCTGTGTTAGTAGGATTTGTTGTTCGGTTTTCACAATATCTTGATCCCGAGCGAAATTCTTTGTACCGGCGCTCTCCGGCAATTCATTCTGACTCTCGGCCCTTCCGGCTATTATTGATACCCCTGCCCCTACCGGGCCTTGCTCTGGCTGAATTACCACAACATCTGGCTGATCATCTAACCATCCGACAATCTCTGTCGACTCTCCATATTCAAACCAATTGATTGTTGCATCCCCTGCTTTTTGGTCGTTGAAGAACTGGAGATTGGCAAAATCTTCTTCCACCGTTGTCAGATCATCTGCCCCTTGTTCAAGTCTGTCCCCCCGAATCATGCACAATTCAGCTTTTTCTGGCAGCCTCACACTCAACTCAGACTGGCTCACTGATAAGATATATCCGCTTGGATCATAAGCTCTTCCAAAGATAATTCGAGTCAGTCCCATCCCAGACTCACCAATTCTGCTCTCCTCTGAAACCTACCCCGTTCCATCTTCGGAGGTCACCACCTCTGGCTCAGATTGGGTTGTAAATGTGTCCAACATGCACAAGTCGATTAATCAGAAGGATCACCTCCGGCTTGGGTAGGTGAGAGGGAGTAATATAGATACTAGGATCGTGGGAAAGCGACCCGATTTGGATGAGGTTGACTCTTTTGGGTGGTGGATCTTGGTTATGTGCGGAGTGGGTTAGTTGTGACGTTGGGTCTCTCGGGAGGTAGAATGATATTCTTGTCAACGAGGTCTTGAATCTCGTGGCCTTGAAAACATTGATCAGTATCATGGCCATCTTTGCCGTGGTGAATGCGCCAAGCTTGGGTGGGTTGTGGGAAGGAGTGGATTTGGTAGTGGCCTCGGCTCTAGGGGTTTCAGATGCCCCTTTTTGATTAGAACGCCGAGAGCCTTGGACAAGGGCATGTATAGTGGAGTGAAGGTTCTTTGGCCTCTGGATTGGTATCTCGGGGCTTGGTTACTGCTCCCGGAGGTACTGGAAAAGGGTGTGGCCGCTACGGGCCTTGGTTGGGAAGGGGGAGTGGTGGTGACCATGCCGACCTCCGAAGTCCTTGTGTTGGCAGCGCCACTCGGGCCTGCGGTGCTATTACGGTTGAATGTCCTTCGGGGCTGCTCTCGGTCCTGGTCGATCAAACCTTGCTTCATTGCATCCTCGATCTGTACCCCCATCTCGTATAAATCTGAGAAGGTGGGAAAAGGGAGTACGATCATTTTCTGCATTAACTTCGGTTGGATTGATCTTTAGCTGTTGGCCTCAAGGTCATCATCGATGCCTTTGCTCTCCACCGAGTTACAAAATCAGAGAAAGTCTCTTTTTGTTCCTGCCTCGTTGTTTCGAGATCACGTGTTGTAATCTCGATCTGTGTATTATCTGATCTTGTGCAACGAAGGCCTCGGCCGGCTCATCGATTTCTCTTCATCATCTTCTAACTGCGTGCAGGATAGCCGCCACCCCCGACAAAGTTCTGCCAAACAAAGAAAGCTTTTGTGGTCGAGTTAGGCCCATTGGTCTCAGGACGTCTGAAAATAGCCGAAGATGGACCATGGGATCTCCGGACCCATCAAAACGGTCAATCTGTGGCATCTTGAATCTGTCTGGCAATGTTACGGCCACATCAATGTACCCATCTTCGATGTCTGGGATGGTCTTCACCCCCTGCGATTTCTTGAAAAGCTTTTCTAGCTTACTCAGTTTCAGAGCTGTATGATCTACCTCGAACTCAAATGGAGAGTCCGGGTGGTTGGGTGTAAGATTCTTGGACAGTTGCGGCAGAAGTGGGGGCGGAGCCAGCCCCGTTAGAAGACCTATGTCCTCTTGAGTGTTCTGGACATTGGGTAAGGTATTCTGGGTGTTTGGGAGGATATTCTGAGGATTTGGCAGGGTATTCTGACCAGTAGGTGCCTGCTCAGGTAGTGGAGCCGCTGGTGGAAGTGGAGCCGCTGGTGGAGGAGGAGCTTGATGTGAAGCAGACGCATTCTTATTCTGACCTAATGTCACTTCGGCTCTTTGGGCCATGACTGCGGCTTGTTGTTTAGAAAATTTCGCTTGGCGGATGGCATCATCTTGCATCTGTTTCATGCTCTCATGCATCTGGCGCATCATCGCCTCCATCTCTGGTGTAGTCTGTTGTTCCATCTGAATGACCGGTAAGTGTATCTCTATGGAAGACACAAAAATCTCAACCCGACTGTTTGTCACTAAGGTAGACTGTTGTTCCGATGATCCATGCTCTGACACACTGCGCCTCCTTGGCCTTCTTCTGATAACTGGGGGTAGAGAGTGGAACACTGGATGTCCATCAACTAGATCCTCGGATCGATTGAGTCGGCGACCTCGTGTCCAAAGTGCTTGGGGAGTATCTACTGGTTCGGAAGCAATCGTGCCAAAAATTGCCCTAGCAAAAAGATAATAAAGCAAAAAAGGAAATAAATGACCAGAAAAACGGGCAGCATAACAGCTTAAATTAAATACACACAACGTACAGTCGGGCATACAACACGCAGTTGATAAACTGAAAATACATTGTCCTCAATCACTAATCATCGCTCTGTATCATTTCCCCAAAATCAATCGGATATCCGAGACAAGCCGATTCTCGAATCTTGTTGATGCCCACAGGCCTGATGCCCAAACTCAACTGATACATGCATTCCCTGTAGAGACACACTCTAACAAGCACATAGCAGATAAGTGAGAGCCGAAAACACCCCTATGTTGGGGTAGGGTTTCCCTGTCCTATTTTGTCAGGAACTAGGGTTTCACTATGCACGCAGCGGCTTCAAACAACCTATAAACGGGTAAGCAACCTGTCCTAGTTTGGAATGGTCACTATGGATCCGAATATGCACTAGGTCGAATGATTAAAAAGGGTGCCCCGGTAAAACTGGGGTTTGTGTTCCCATGCTGTCAGAGCCCAGAGCCGATCAGCCATACGGACATGACTTGACAAGACAAGCCTCTAGCAAATTGTTCGGGAATGGCATATGGCAAACATGGTGTCCTAGGCGCACCAATGCAAATGCAATGCAAAGAAACACACGAATGTAGTCAAAACCAGATATCACGAGTTTGAGTCAAGTTCTCTAAATCCCCAGCAGAGTCGCCAGAGGTATGAGAGCGTCCCCGAGCATCCAGGGAAGGGCGCGAGTCCCCGTTACAGTTCGATATTGGGTCACTACAGTTCGAAGAACTCAAATGTCACGGTTCTTAATCTTGAACCAAAGAGTCCAAATCCGGCAAATCGATTTTGAAAACAGATTTTTGAAAGAAGTGCCGAACATGGACTGCTTTGCCAGATACAGAGTCGCCACCTAAATGTTTCTTTATGGGAAATTTAGGAAACCCTGACTTGGTGCCAAAAGGCCACGTGTCCGTCATCACCAAAGTTGCCTCGGCTCGGGAACTTGGGTACGATTGGGGAAGGTCACTTCGTGAGCACCCCCGCTCGCCTGGTCAAAGACCGGCCTCTACTAATCATGATATCAGATTTTGAAAACATTGTGCGTTCTTATTCCGGTTATTAGCCTAGGTTACTATGTGATGCGCACAGCATACAAATATAGACTGAGTCGCCTGAATTGGAACTAAACATTTCACGTTTGTTTGTTTGAAAATGGTTTGATGGTGCTACCCGCAGGTAGGCTAAGACGTGGATTTGCCACCCTCGAGTGGGCTTAGAAAACATGATTTTGCCACTATCTAGTGGGCTTAAAACAAACATTTGATGAATTGTCCCAATTCAAATAACCCAACCTTCACCCACAGGCATTCAGGCAGTTATATCACATAAGCACATAGCCTCATGGTAAGCATGCTATTCATGGCAGTCACTCACACGCATGCAAGGATGCTAAAGCATAAAACTCACCGAGTACTCCAAGCCAAAAGCAAGCTTATTAGAAATCCATGCATGGTTCCTAAGTATACAGAAATGCCTAATGCAACACATGCAAAGATGCAACTATAGCAGGCTCGGCTATTCTAAACATGGCATATGGAATGCTACAACTAACACGTATTCAATTTGGAATTGAAATACAAATGCAGTTTGTATGATACGCCGAGCCCGATGCGTGCAAAACAGATGAATGATGCAAACATGTTGTCATACTGTATGCTAATTGAAATATGCCCTATACCTAACCATCATAAGCGGGTAAATAAAAGGGAAGAAAGACGTGGGGTTGGAAGACATACATCACACTCACCCACACTTATTACAATTATGCCCTCGCACAGAGGTTCCGAATAAATAATACAGTCCGAAATAAAAGAATAATACAGCCCGAATAAATATACAGATTCCTAATTAATTAACAGATTAACTAAGAAAAAGCAGAATCGGCATGCAAGCCGAAATTTTGATTCTGATGAATGATATATGCTGGGCTGCCTTCCACGGAAATCCACTGGGATGCCCCAATTAGCCTCTGTTTGCACCTTTCCTCGAAATGCGTGCCAGACTCCGAAAAGTTGCTGATTCTTTATTTTTGCTGCAACAGAGAGCAAGAAAGGGGCATAGCAATGTATTTCACAAATATATGCATACCTCGATCCTCGTGCCACCAATCACGCATATCGATGCATGATGGCCGAAGAGCCGAATTGCACAGCTCAATATAGGATGAATGCATATGAACACTACAACAAAACCTAACTCCATCATGGATGATCCGAAGTGTCGGTGACTTGGGAATTGAGACCCGTTTCGTCACTCGGAGTACGAAACGTGCCTCGTTTCCCGTGCCCGAGCTAACTCCTATCCCGAACACAATGCAATATGCATGATATGTATGAAATGCAACTAAGATACAATCCTAACATACACAATGCTATGAAAATGAGATGTCTCAGAATGCGTACACACGGGCACGCAAACCGAGTAAATGATCCTAAGGCATAAAATGGCATATGCAATGCAATTGGACTTACACTAACATGAGTGGACCTCAGCCACACTCACATAAGAGGCCGTCGGATGAAAGTGAAGTGCCTCGAAATGCGTGCACACGGGCACACAAACCGAGGCAATGGCATACGGAATGCAATGATGCTAAAATGACATAAACAATACAATATGGGCTTACACTAACATGAGAGAGCCTCAGCCACACTCACATAAGAGGCCGAGAGATGAAAAATGAGATGCCTCGAAATGCGTGCACACGGGTACGCAAACCGAGGCAATGGCATACATGATGCAATGAGACTAAAATGGCATACAGAATGCAAAACGGACTTACACTAACATGGGTGAGCCTCAGCCACACTCACATAAGAGGCCGCCAGATGAAAAATGAGATGCCTCGAAATGCGTGCACACGGGCACGCAAACCGAGGCAATGGCATACACGATGCAATGAGACTAAAATGGCATATAGAATGCAAAATGGACTTACACTAACATGGGTGAGCCTCAGCCACACTCACATAAGAGGCCGATGGATGAAAATGAAGTGCCTCGAAATGCGTGCACACAGGTACGCAAACCGAGGCAATGGTACTAAAGCATGAAATGGCACTCCAAATGCAAATTGGACTTATACTAACATGAGAGAGCCTCAGCCACACTCATATAAGAGGCCGTGAGATGAAAAAAGAGATGCCTCGAAATGCGTGCACACGAGCACGCAAACCGAGGCAATGGTACTAAGGCATGAAATGGCATGGAATATGATATGTAAAGATGCAAATAGAATTTCAGCACTGAAATGTGGGAGAAAACAGTCCCGAAATGAGGCGAAACGGCACCAAATGCAAGGAATGGTCCCGAAATGCGAAATTAGGCGCCCGAAATGGCCTATAGCTATGCAATGCATGCACAATATGGACGTGGAATGAAAATACAGTAGCAAGGCAGCCCCAAAACAAGCATTTTTCAGTCATAAAAAGGGCTAAACAGCAACCACACATAGGATTAGGCAAGTATGCAAAAATGGCTCCGCAAGAGGGGTATTGAAGCAAGTGATACATGCGATGCCCAAATGGAAAAATACCCTTCTAAAACACTGATGAGGGACTAAAAATATGAACATTTACAGTAGATGAAATCCCCCAACTCAGTATGAAAACATGCTAAAAATGTCATGCAAGAACTAGGATACATAAGGCTATAACATGAGGTACCCCAAACATTCATCAAACCAGAAAAGACCCTTAATGAAATATGTCAAGAAGATCAAAATATGACTCTTTCCAGCTCTGATGATGGCCGAAAAAAGAATCTAGATAAGCTTAAAAAAGCATGCAAAAATGCGGGTCAAAGAGGGGTATAATGACAAGTATAACATGGAGACCCCCAACAAGGTTGGTCCCTTCTACAATGTTGTGGAGAGACACAAGATAAGCCTACTCACAGTTCATGACATGCTCCGAAACAGACTACATGTAGGCCAAACAAATCATGCAAATTTACGGTAAATTGGAGAAATTGTGAAGCAAGTGAAAGATAGGGGGCCTAAACAGGGTTGAGCCCTTCTTCAATATTGAAGAGGGACTCAAAATAGGCCCAATTACAGTCTACATTATGCTCGAAAACAGATCACTCATAGGCTATAAATTTCATGCAAAATATTGTCATACAAGAGGATATTGAAACAAGTGTGCCATAGAGGGCTCAAACAGAGTTGAGCCCTTGAACAAACATGAAGAATAGCTCAAAATATACCTAGTTTCAGTTAAGGTCAGAGCCCAAAACAATAAGAAAATAGGCTGGAAGAATGGTGCAAAAATGAGCTACAAAAGGGGGAAATGGCAACTTACCCTTGTAGACAAGTCTTGGCTGCCTTTTGCTTGAAGAATGGATGCCTCCTAGATGCTGGAAAGCTCTCCTAGCTGCTGGAAATAGAGTGGTGGTGGTGGTGCTTGAAGATGATCAAGAAATGGAACCAAAACTTGAGAATTTGAGAGAGATGGAGAAAGATATCCTCAAACCAATTATTGGAACCCCCTTTCTTGAGTTGGGAGGACAGCAATATAGACAAGAGAGGGAGAGAAGAGTCCTTGCCAAAGTGGAGGGAAATGAGCCCTTATTTTCCTCCAAAAGGTTCCCCCGGATAGAGATATTTTTAGGGAAAAACCAAGACACAGCTGGAATGGACTCACACTGAGGAAGCAGGCCGGCCATGTGCTTTTGCTGCAGGTGGCCGGCCGGCCACCCCCTATGGCCGGCCAGCTAGGGGTCAAAAGGGTCAATGAGAATTTCTGGCCGGCCACCAAAGATTGGTGTCCTCCCATGTGTGTACAACAAGACCCTATGGTTGGAAATTGGCAACTCTAAAACAAGAGAGACAACAAGCCACTTTTAGAAGGGGTTCAAAAGGGTCAATTAGAGTTACTGGCCGGCCATGTGTTCTTAGGATCCTCCCATGTGTGTACAACACAATATGTGGTTTTGGCTCGAAGAAAATGGCCCTAGGGTGTTCAACATTTGCCCGGAAGTGAGAAAAAAGCACGCCGGAAGCATAACAGTTCTTTGAGACAATTGCTGGCCTCCACCCTCCAGTGATCTTCTGGTGATAAAAGCAGTACTGCCAAAAATGAACAAAAACCGATGCAAAACGAATGCTCGGGGGCCAAAACACGCAGTTCGGGGTCCCGAAAATCGGCCATTAAGCACCGAAAGTGGTGTTTGGCCACGAAGTGGGTATCTAAGACCCCAGTGTCCCTCGAAAGGGAGTAAATGAGATGCATGCCAAAAACCAGAGGAATCGGAGATGGTTGGGTGGTCCCGAACCGAGGCACACGGCCTGACGGCTCCGAAAAATGGGAACCGGGCTCCGAAATGGGCAAAATGGCCTACGGCCACGAAATGTAGCCCACGGCCACTAAGAGATGGTTTACGGGACCTCTCCCTCCCCTCAGGAAAGAAAACAGAGAAAACCGAGTTCGGTTCGCAAACCGAGGCAAGGCACAGAAGAGAGTTCGGAAGTCCGGAGGCAGGGCGCACAGCCGCGACTCTGAGATTTCTGAACGAGCACAATATGCAACATCACCGAGCACTCAATCGGTGACGTCTGAGTCTTAAGGTCGGTCAAAAATGGGGTGTCTCTGATTGCCCTCTTTGTGAACTTCGGAAGTCAAGTGGCGGAGTGAATGTCAAAGCCTAGAGGCGACCCATTTTTGACAAGGTAGAAGACTTAGACAATCATACAAGATGAGCAGAGATATGTGCAAGAGCGTGCCCTGACGGGGGGCAAAATGCAAAGCGACATGCACAGAGTCAAATGATCATGCAAATGAAGCAAGCTGTAATGAGGCAAGTATTCGCAAATAGATGCAACAGTTTTAAGCAAGAATGCAAAGTAACAACTACATTTCATGTAGTTAGGAATGCGGAGAATCATTCAATTCTCGTCGCGTCTTACACGGAGAAGATACTATACCTGCGCGATTCTTCTGGTCGCACCAGCCTCAAATGAACCATACATACAATATCGTGCCTGCAAAAGAGAGAAATTCAACAAGAACAATATGCTAACAACATATATTCAATGTGATTCCTGTGGTTTCGAAAGTTTGACACACGCAGTGTCGGCGAGTGAATGCATCGCAATGCGAAGGAACACGCGTGACAACGCACGCTCAAGCACAGAGGTATGGTACACCAAGAAATCATGCATGACAATGCAAAATGTTCATGAGAATGCAAGTTATATGCAAAACAATGCAAAATGAGCACGAATCAGGGTGCGTTTGTTCTTGAAACAACGAGTAAGAAAATGCGCATTTCGGTGAAGGCAACTTGATCGCGGCCTCTGATTCACCTCTCGGAGAGGTTACAACATGTTCAAAAAGGATACACCTTGATTTTGATGAGTAATGATGAGACACATGTCAGAAATTGCAGCTGAAGTTCCGGCGGAGCAATTTCGCGCCAGAAAGTGCACTTTTCTTGAACTTTTTCAGGTCCCGAGAACTCCAATCTTCCTCAAAATTTGCAGAGAGCTAGGGGGGGATGTGGGGAACACCACCGGCCAGGTGGTTGCCCTAGGGGAGGTCTCCGGCCAGAAACCAAAAAGCAAATGGCCGGCCAGCAAGAAAGGTGGTAGGCCACTGCACAAAATAAGGGCAATTTTGTCTTTTGCCTCATTTTCTATATATTCCTCATCCATTCAATCCGAGACCACACCCACAGCTTGAAAACTTCTCCTTGCCTCCTAAACCATTTTTCTTTCGGATCTGCACTTTATATCGCTTTTGACCTCCCACGCAAGTTGTTTTCGCGAAATCTTTCGGTTTAAGCACTTTGAACCGATTAAATTTTGATTTGGGGCTTCTTTTGTCATTTTCACCACTTGAGGTAAGTTTGTCTCAATATTTGGAAGATTTTCTCGAGTTGACTTTTGTTGACTTTTTCATTTCAGAGTTGACTTTTGTTGACTTTTTCCAATTTTGGCTCATTTTGCTCATTTTTGCTCCTTTTGCAGATTTCTTGAAATGGCGGGTGATTACCCTCATGGTGGAGGTCCTCCAGTCTTGGGGATGATTTTGATATCATGACCTTTGCCCAGAGTCCGCCCTTTATTCCTGTGAGATACCGGACATATGCTTCCATGAACGTTTTCGTCGTTTCTTGGGTTCAATGACCGCACTGGGATTTACTTGCGAGCGGAGCAGCACCTCTCTCATGATGCGAGAGGTATTTTACTTTATTTTTGCATTTTCATGCATTTTGTAGCTTTGCCATGCTTGAACACAGTTTTAGCTTATGACAAGATTTTGTTTGCATTCGAACATGTGACTTAAACACTTGAATTCTTGAACACACGGCTCATTGGTGATTGATTGTGAGCATACGGTACACATTAGTTAAGAATTGAACATACTGGCTCAAACACGATTTGTCGAACACACACGAATTTGAAGGTGAGCACACCGCACACCGATTAAGAGTAGAACACACGTCCCAAACTCGATTTTACGAACACAGTCCAAGTCGATGGTGACCACCTGACACCGATTAAGAGTAGAACACAGTCCCAAACTCCGATTTTACGAACACCATCTAAGTTGATGGCGAACATACTGACCCACATTGATTAAGAGTAGAACACACGATCCCAAACTCGATTTTCGAACACACAGCCCAGTTGATGGTGAACACACACCCTGCGATTAGAGTAGAACACAGTCCCAAACTCCGATTTTCTGAACACACAGTCCAAGTTGATGGCGAACACACAGCCCACACTGATTAAGAGTAGAACACACAATCCCAAACTCCGATTTTCTGAACACACAGCCCAGATTGATGGTGAGCACACACCCTTGATTGAGAGTAGAACACCACTGCCCTAAACTTTGATTTTACGAACACGCGGTCCAAGTTGATGGCGAACACATGTTCTGACCCTGCGATTAAGAGTAGAACACCACGGTCCCAAACTCGATTTTCTGAACACACGGCCAGTTGATGGTGAACACACACCCCCTGCCGATTAAGAGTAGAACACAGGTCCCAAACTCCGATTTTACGAACACAGGTCCAAGTTGATGGCGAACACACTGACCCACCTTGATTAAGAGTAGAACACACAATCCCAAACTCGATTTTACGAACACACAGCCCAGTTGATGGTGAGCACTGCACCACTGCGATTAAGAGTAGAACACAGGTCCCAAACTCGATTTTACGAACACATGGCCCAGTTGAGGTGAACACAAACCCAAATTTTTTCAAATTTGAGCACGCACCCAAATACCAAATTTTACGAACACGCGCATTGAGTAAGATTTGAACACGCACCCAAAACCAGTTCTTGAACACGCAACCCAGATTTGAAGTGAACACACAGCCCACTGATTAAGGATTGAACACACAGCCCAAAACACAAAGTTACTGAACACACAGCCCAGATTTGAAGTGAACACGCAGCCCACTGATCAAGGATTGAACACACAGCCCAAAACACAGATTTACTGAACACGCAGCCCAGATTTGAAGTGAACACGCAGCCCACTTAAGGATTGAACACATTCCAAAACCAGTTCTTGAACACGCAATTGATTTGAAGTGAACACGCAGCCCACTACTTAAGGATTGAACACATGAGCCCAAATTAAGGATTGAACACGACCCAAAACCCAGTTTGCACACCACATGACTACTTCATTTCATTTGCAATACGCTTCTTGTTACTTGCATAAGACTTGCATTTTATTATTGTCTTGAACACATGTATTCATTACGAATCTGAGTTGGCTCTCCTTGTCTTGAGGATATGGCTCCACTGCTGCGAAAGAGTGGTACGCTGAGCTTCTAGAGGCTGTCCGAGATTTGGTTGACTCAGCAGGGTTCGGAGCGTGCATGCAGGGGTTATCACATTGTCTGCCAATGGGACATTGTTAGTCGCTTTGGTGGAGAGATGGTGGGACACCACCAATTCTTTCCATTTTTTACGCCACCGGGATATGACCATGACTCTGCTAGACTTTGCCGTACTCAGGCCTAGACATAGGCGGTTGGCCCATACCTTATAGCGAGGATATGGGAGAGTGGGAGGCGCTTGGGTACATCTATTGGGGCTCGCCTACTGTAAACCAGAGCTTAGGAGAGTCAGGTCCACAGTTCTCTTCGTTTTGAGGCGGAGATGGAGCTGAGTCTCTGAGGAGGTTGAGCGAGACACCAGGGTTTCCTTATGTTCCTCTTTGGCACCACTCTGTTTCTTGATAGGGGAACAACATCGGGTTGTATCTTTGGAGTGCCCTAATGGACCTATCACAGGTCAGTCGGTATGGTGGGGTGGCGGCACAGCTACCCTCTATTGTTACATGAGTCTGACCTCTCGCGGGTGGGGAGACTTACTCGTGGCTATTGGAGAGCACAGGAGGTACGTTCTGTCCTCTTGATTTACATTTCTCCTCATTACTTGTTCATTGCACACGGCGCACTTTGCACTCTGTAATGCCTTTAGCACTTTGTATTCACATTCGCCTTTGTTTTCTCAGCTATGGGTGTACGTATATTTTCCCACATTAGCCCCGGAGATGGAGGTGCCAGGACTCCTTATGACTCCGTTTTCATTGGTATTCGAGGGCGAGCACCGATCGAGACCTCGAGAGACTCTCTTCTACCTGCGACAGTATTTTGATACTGTGCGGATGACAGAGGTATTTCAGAACTCTCAGTTCCTTTCATTTTCATCTTTGATCTGCCCTGTATATTCCTGATTTCTGATTGATTTATGCACTGGCTATCCGCAGATTACTTGGCAGCCCTGGGCGGTCTTAGGTGATGGTCTCCGACATCAGTATCCCGGAGGATCGGGTAATTCCCAGTATAGGTTCCTGCTCGAAGGACCAGTTGGTAGGGCATGGTTCCTGGGGGAACGTTTTCTGCGTCAGGTGTGGGGGTACGATTCTCAGGACCCTCCTGCTGTACCTCCAGCCACTATGCGGACTGCCGATAGACTATCTTCCCAGGAGATCATTAATGATATGCAGGGCACCGATGCTTTGTTACATCTCATGGAGGGGGACTATGCCACCTATCGTCATATATATCTGATGCCCCCCTTGACGAGAGTGCGTGTTCCGCCACTAAGGCCTACTAGTGTACCGTCTTCGAGTCATGCCCGTGCTACGGATATCCCCTTCTCCAGCAGGGCTGGTGCATCTAGGGGTAGAGGTAGTTCGATTCCTCTGATCCCTCCGACTCTTCATCATCCTGGGTGGCCAGACATGCCGACCGAGTTGACGAGTTGGCAGTTCGGGACTCCTTACCAGGTCTCGCTAGAGCCTCCTCTTCTTGACCACAGATATGTCAGGGATCCTGATTCACCCCCGGTATGTTTTACAGCTTTGATTTATCAGTCAGATTACTTGGACATTCATTCCCTCGCTGATAGTTTTGCATTTGTATCTGTAGCCTCCAGTTGAGTACACGGATGAGATACTTGGGATGCTGGCCACATTCAAGGACATGATCCTACGGAGGGAGGCACAACTGGCCATTATGGGCGTGCAGGTACTGCTCATCTTCCCTGTATTTAGCATATTTCTGATGACATACTGGTTTTGAACATTCTGCTGTATTGATAGGCTGTGTAGAGCACATCTGACACACACCCCACTCGCATATTGTACTCGCATCTGCTTTTCATATTTGAACTGATGTATTTGAACTTTTCACTTTCAGATGCCTCCCGTGTATGCTCCGTCGCAGCCGCCACCCGGCCTTCTCGGAGAAGTCAGTCTTGGACTGTTAGGTCTTGGGCCATCTGGGCCTTTTCGAGGAGCTGGGCCATCCAGGCCTTCTCAGGGAGCTGGGCCATCTAGGCCTTTTCGAGGAGCTCGAGGAGCAGGGTCGTCTCGCAGACGCAGGGCACCCATTATTGAGAAGGAGGAGGAGGTCGCAGACCGTGAGTCAGAGACATCTGCTGGAGAGGGAGGCTCCGGTCTTGGTTCCGGGAGTGGAGACGAGGCTGAGGGGGATCCGGAAGACGATAGCTCTGACCCGGATGGTGATGATGGTGCAGAGGTTGTCCCGCAGAAGAGGATGAGAGGGCCTCCTCATTCCCGTTCCCGAGGATATTGATGCTATTTCCTGCTTTATTTTACTTTTTGCTAGTAGTTTGTAGCACTTTGCATATTGTTAGGCAGTTTTATTTCCTGTAAAACTTGTACCTTTATTTTGTTGTAAAACATGATGGAATGAAACAGCCTTTGAAAAGATGTTTGTATTTGAAATTCTTAGCATCGCAACGCATCATTTTGCACAAAATGGAATTGAATGAAAATGTGCCTTGTGTATTTACCGGGTCAGGTAATGAACCGACGCAACAAATCAAAAACTCGACTTACTAAGAAATAACAGAATCTTAGCAAGTTTACAACTCGATAAGCAAAGTACAACAATGTTAACGACTCAATAAACAAGACTCAACAAAATTGCGTAAACAAAAAGTAAGCAAAAAGTAATAACTCAAAACACAAAATGCGACAGCTTGACAGAACTTATAACTCGATAAACAAAGCAACAACTCGATAAGCAAAAATACAACAAAGCGTACTTCGGACGGACGATCTGGATGATGGAACATATCCGAAACTGAGAGAAATGGAGGCCTTCGACGTTCCAGATGCGTGAAAGTGCCTCAAACTTCCTTCTGGAGGGCAAAACAGGACCAATGAGCATGGTGGGCCACATTTGCTTTTGGGGATTGGAGGGTGGCTGGCCGGCTAGGGTTTTGAATCAAGGGTGGCCGGCCTGCTAGAATAGGTGGCCGGCCGGCCACCTCTCCCTGCAGCTTCCAGAATTGTGACACGTGTCCTTTGAATAGTGTTTCACCCTCTATAAAAGCCCCAACCTTGGAACTTATTCATTTCATCACTGTTTCTCACAAAAATGGAGGCATTTTTCGCAGAAAATCTCACATCTTGGATCTCTTCTCTAGACGGCTTGGAAAAGTTGAACTTCCGGGGTTTCGGCTTGAATGCACTATTCACGCTGGGCCGGACTCCGCTACATCTTCCTTTCCTCTATGCCGCGGCAAGGTTTTCGAACCCGGTGACGCATGTCTTTAGCTTCGGCGGGCAAGAGGTATGTCCTACTTTTGAAGATTTTCAAGCCTTGATGGAATCCGAGCGAGGCGAGGAAATCTTGCCCCAGCTCAATTTTGGCTATGCCCAGACCTTAGGGCGGATGTGCGGACTCAACGCGCATGATGTTCGATCCCTGATTTGTGACGGAATGTTGGATATCCCGACGATTTACCGATGCTCGATCTTTGGTGACCGCAATGACCATCATTGGCAAGGCTTCCGACGACATGCTCTCTGTTTGTGCCTGTTATCTCATTTTCTGTTTGCCTCAAGCTTCGGAGGGTCCGGCGCCCGTCTGATTGAAGTTGCTCAAAGCTTGAAAGAGGGAAAGAGTTGCATTGCCATGACTCTGGCCGAGACACTGATGGGCTTGGATGCTTTCTACTGCCGGGAGACAACCAGGTTCGCAGGGAGTCCACTACTGCTGCAGGTAATGTTTCCCACCCAAGCTCACATATGTAATCGCTCACATCACTCGGCCCTCGGGCTCGGTTTTTCTCACAAAACCCTTATCTTACTTTTCTCTCATCGCACATCTCTCTATTCTTTATTCTCTCATTTTTCATCCCTCTCCAGATATGGTTGATGGATAAATTGCAAGTTGTGGACTCTTGCCCTGCTTACTCGGCCCGCGGTTACTTCTTTCGACAACGCCTAGTCGACGCCCTTGATGAGGGATGGTGGTTTGAATGGATGTGCAATTTGTCGGCAGATCACATTGCGTGGCGTTGTCCTTGGCTCAATCTCCCGGCAATGAGCTACAGCATGTCCCGACAGGTCGGGATTCGACTGATCGGCTTGACTCACTGTGTATTCTATTTCCCATTCCGTATTCTGCGCCAGTTCGGCCATGATCAGACTTGCCCACCGGAGGGGATAGAGTATCCGGCTACATTTCCGGTTCGAGGCGCACAGCTGGCTCGGCAAGCCGCGGCGTGGAGAGTTAGAGAGCTTCTGGCCCGCACCCTTACTTTTAGTTGCACTTTGTCTGACGAGTGCTGGGATTGGCTTAATGAAGAAGCACAGGTTGGGCCTAGGTTGGCATCGAAGGCTTCAACCAACTCTGGGAGGGGGCGCAGGGACACCTGACTTGACTATGCCCCAGATTTATTGCTTTATTAGTACTTTCAAGTTTTCATTATGAGTGTAATAAAAAAGCAACTTCAATTGTATGTAAGAGCAAGAGAACTCTGTTTTGAAATCAAAGAAATTGAAGGTTGTGGTACTGAAAATTCTCCGTTTTTGGTCCAAAAATGGTCTTAGTTGTGAAAAGATTAATTTGAACAAAGTCAACTTTTATTAAAACTTTTCAAAACTATTTTCGATATGGATCAAACCGACACGCCTCGAGATCACACGAGATGCACAACCTCGATCCTAGCAACTGGAAAGTTGCCCTAGTTTGAAAAGTGCCTCGGCGATTCATAGCAACGGAAAGTTGCCCTAGTCCGATGGTGCCGAACACTTCATTGCAACGGAAAGTTGCCCTAGTCTGAATAACATCATCTTGGAGATCACGATAAATGCCGATGAATAGAGATGACCGAAATGATCAAATGGACAAAGTTGATCGGGAAAAGATTGGGGTGAACTTCGGGATGAAGCCGCCACGTATCTCATAGATGGGAATCAAGCCTTCGTGAAAGCTTGGGTTCGCTCGGGTATTTTTACTCTCCTTTTGCGCTCTAACTTTTGCCAAGGCCGCCCTTTGCGGGTTTTCAACCTTGCGAGCTCAATTTTTATAATTTCAAATTTTCTATGCTCTGAATTTTGCCTAGCGAGCCTCTCAGGGGTAATATTTCTTCAACTTGTCCATGTTGATCGGTTGAGAAAACTCTAAGCCATCTAGGTCCATCGTAACCACGGCCCACGACTGCATTGACTTGATAATATAGGGACCAGTCCAATTGGGTCTGAACTTGCCCCTTGGGTCGTGGATGGGAGCTCGGTTGTCTTTGAGTACCAAATCTCCTTCTTTCAAATTCCTGGATTTAACCTTCTTGTTAAAAGCTCGGGCGATTCTGCGTTGATAACCTTGGATGTGGTATGCTTTCAAATTCTTCTTTCATCGAAAAGCATGAGTTCCTCAAATCTGTTTTGCTGCCAATCTACTTCGGCTATCTGGCACTCGGCCAATACTCGTAATGACGGGACCTCAATCTCAATAGGCAGAACGGCTTCCATCCCATAAACCAATGAGTACGGAGTCACCCCAATAGAAGTTCTGATCGAAGTCCTATAGCCCCACAGAGCAAACGGCAGCTTATCTGGCCAGTCCCGATAGGTTTCCACCATCTTCTGTAGTATGCGCTTGATGTTCTTGTTGGCGGCCTCAACTGCTCCGTTGGTTTGCGGCCGGTAAGTAGACGACTTATAAAAAGCCACATTGTATTTCTCCAACAAATTGATCACCTCCTTTTTGAAGTGGAAACCATTGTTTGAAACGATTTCATTTGGGACTCCGTAGCGACAGATAATGTTGTTTCTGATAAATTTTGCTACATGCGAAGCCTTTAACACTGCATAAGATTGGGCCTCAACCCACTTTGTGAAATAATCTATCGCTACCAAGATGAACTCATGCCCATTCGACCCCTTTGGCGTAACAGCTCCGATTACATCAATTCCCCAGACAGAAAATGGCCATGGCGAAGTCATGTTGTACAGCTTTGACGGCGGGATGTTCATGCGATTTGCATGAATTTGACACTTGTGACATCGCCGGATGAAGCCAATACAATCCTCCTCCATGGTGGACCAGTAATAACCTTGTCTAAGGATCTTCCGTGCCAACATTACCCCATTCATGTGTGCACCACATTCACCCCCATGGATGGCTTCCATCAGATGCTTTTACTCTTCGACATCAACGCACAGTTTATGCATTCCCAAATAACCCTGTTTATACAGTTTACCCCCGCAGATGATGAACTGAACTGCCATTCTTCTGATTGCCCTCTTGTCTTTGGCATTTACCCCTAGCAGGTATGCTTCTTTCTCCAAGAAGTTCTAGATGTCGTAATACCAAGGGTGTTCATCTTGAACTTCATCTATGGCTACAATCGACTCATAGGCAGGTGCAAATTTCTGGTCAATGATGACCGGACGCATTCGGACTCCACACGGGATGTCTATCATAGATGATAGAGTTGCTAGCGAATCCGCGAACTTGTTGTTCTCTCTTAGTAGATGAGTAAAATTTAGCTTCTCAAACCGAGGAATCAGCAAATCCAAGGTTTGATGATACAGCATCATTTTTTCCTCTTTTACTTTCCAATCTCCTTTAGCTTGAGACACAACAAGGTTCGAATCCCCAATGACGCCCAAATTGCCTTGCCCTAGTTCCGTGGTCGCTTCTAGACCAAAGAATACACGCCTCAGATTCTCGCTTCATTGTTCGAGACTTTGAACCGAGTTTGAAGGCTAGAGGGATACGAATTGTTTCAAGCACGCGAACACTCCTATCCCATACCCATGTTGATTTGACGCCCGTCAAAGTACATCGCCCAAGTCTCTTCGTCGATATGCGTAATTGATTCATTCGGGAATAGGTACTCAACCGCTTCATCCCTCAACCGGTGGTCGGCAAGGAACTCGCCATCGCTTCTTCCTTTCATCGACTTATGCGTGTCACGATGTGAGATCAAATTCGAGAGCAACAAAGAACCAACGAGCTAGCCTACCCGAAGTTTGGTTTCTTGAAGAGATATTTGATGGGATCAAGTCGTGAAACCAACATTACAGAGTGAGCTAACAGTAGTGCCACCTTTCCTCGTAGCCCATACCGAGCTAAGCAAGCCTTTCCAAATGTGTATATCGAGTCTCATACTCCAGCATCTTTTTGCTCAAATAATAGATGGCTTTTTCCACCTTATCTTCTGATTCTTGTGCAAGCATGCAACCCATCGTGGTTTCAGTCACTGACAGATACAAAATCAACGGTTTCCCCGGCTCTGGTGGCGATAAAACAGGTGGGTTCTGTAGATATTCTTTAATCTGTTCAAATGCAGTTTGACATCGGCCGTCCCATTGGAAATTCTTTCCTTTCTTGAGAAGGCCAAAAAGTGGTTCACAAGTCAAGGTTAATTTTGAAATAAACCGTCTTATGAATTGCACTTTACCCAGAAAGCCTCGCACTTCCTTTTCAGTCCTTGGTGGTGGCATTTCTAGGATGGCCTTGATTTTGGAAGGGTCGACCTCAATGCCCCTTTGTGTAATCAGAAACTCTAGCATTTTCCCCACTATAACACCAAACGTACATTTCTGAGGGTTTAGCCGCAACCGGAATTCCCTGATCCTTTGAAAAAACTTGTGCAAGGCGGTGTAGTGGCCCTCTTTTTCTTTGGACTTGACAATCATGTCGTCCACATACACCTCAACCTCTTTGTGGATCATATCATGTAGTATTGTGGTCGCGGCCCGTTGATAAGTAGCTCCAGCGTTCTTCAACCCAAACGGCATTACCCGGTAGCAGTATGTCCCCCACGGGGTGGTGAATGCGGTCTTTTCTCTATCTTCTGGTGCCATCACTATCTGGTTGTATCCTGAGAAGCCATCCATGAATGAGAGCAATGCATGCCCTGCTGTGAAATCTACCAACTCATCGATGTGCGGTAAGGGGAAGTCGTCCTTCGGACTAGCTCTGTTCAAATCCCTGAAGTCTACACACACCCGGATCCTGCCATCTTTCTTCGATACCGGAACAATGTTGGCCAACCAAGTCGGATATTCAAATACCAGTAGGAAGCCTGCATCGATTTGCTTGGTGACCTCTTCCTTAATCTTAAGAGCCCAATCCGGGCGGATCCTTCTAAGTTTCTGCTTGACAGGTCGGGCCTCGGGGTCAAGGGGTATCCGATGTTGTACAATCTCAGGATCGATTCCAGGCATGTCTTCGTAGGACCAGGCGAAAACATCTTTGAAATCTTTTAATAAAGCGACTAAGCGCTCGTGTTCCTCCGAAGACAACGTGGACCCGATCCGACCACCATGGGTCCTCCTCAAGACTAATGTTCACGGTAATGATTTCATCCATTAATGGTTTAACAAATCTCTTGCTCTTGCTCAATTAAGCGTTAAAACCGAGGAACTTCGTCGTCGTTTTGATCAAAATTTTGAAAGTCTGAATTAATGCAATAAATTAGGGGCACAGAAAAGTACTCGGAAACCACAGATAGTTCATTCTCATTAGGCACATCCAAATCGTCCAATTCATTGGTTACAACAGACTCAAATGAAAAGGAAAAAGACGACCTGGACAGGACTGTGGCATCCGGGTTAACATCCCCAGGAGTACCAGACTCAGACTCAGTCGAGCTGGAACCTGATTCCGACTCACAGGACTCGGTGGAATCAGATTCCGGCTCACTACCTGACCCGGTGCTGCTGGACAAAAATCCCTCCTCGTACTGCCAAGTGAGAGAGGGTGCGATTGATGCATCCAAGATAGCTGCTGGTCGGCTCGCAGCCGTTTCATCCCCAATCATGGAAACCGCGAAGTTATCCCCCAAGCACTCTTGGTCGATCGGAGGATCAGAGAGGAGACATGCCAGTGCTACCCCCATTTCTAACTCTGTGCCCTCAGGATCCACTGCCTTATTCTGCTCAACCTCAGTTGTTGGGTCTGTCTGCTCTGTGGCAACGTCATCCCCGGATAGTTGCAGGTCGAAGAAGATTTCGAAACCTGGTACGCGCTTCTTCTCCGCATTTAACCATGGCTCTGGGAAGCCGCAAAATGGAAAGTCCTCCCCCTCCCGGACGAAGCGTCCGTTCAGGGTACCCTAGATGGGCCTGTGCATTAAGTCAAAAGGCTTCCCAGCCTGCTTCGCTCTGGCTCTGCCGGCCATTTCCTTTCCTTTCCTCACCCAGTCTTCTTTGGTGGGCAGATAACCCAGCCCAAAGGTATGCGGGTTGTGTGGCACTTCGGCCAATGCTGCGACTCCTTTCCTGCCGCTTCTTCCTAATCCCATCCCAGGAATATGTTGTAACTTGTTCATGAGGTAAACGGATTGAGCACTAACGTACACACCTTCATTCACAGCCATAATATTTTGCACTACCCGGGCCTCCGCCAAAGTGAACCCCAATAAGAACACATCCTCCGTGCGGTGCTCGATCTCCAAAACTGGCGTAGACACTTCTGGCAGCGGATGGATGGATGAATTTCCGAAAACAATTGCAACCCCCTTCCCATGAGGGTATTTCAACATCTGGTGCAGAGTGGAAGAGACTGCTTTCACTTGGTGCAACCACGGCCGCCCCAAGAGCAAGTTGAAGGTTGCGGGAACGTCCAAGACATGAAATTCAATGTTGTGTTGTCCTGGACCAACCTGGGTCTGAACCTTGACAGTCCCCATCACTTCCCTACTGGTATTATCATAAGCTCTGATCACCTGAGTGGTTGGTATGAAGTCTGCGGGTTTTAACCCGATTGCATATGCCGTTCTGACTGGGCAGACATTGATAGCAGACCCGGTATCAACAAGTACCACCGGTATCCACTTATCTCTACACTCCACGGAGATGTAGAGGGGTTTGTTATGATTCACGCCCTCAGGCGGCAATTCCTTGTCTGAAAAGGTTAATGCCGGGGAACCTCCTCCCGGAAAAACCAGCCCAACCAGCTGCTCTGGCGTAGTTTCGATGGAGAGTTTGGCCTTGTCCATAGCAGATAGGACAGCCTGTCTGTGCACCCTTGAAGCCATAAGCAGTCCCCAGATGGAGATGTCTGCCTGTATTTTCTTTAACTGTCTCAGTACAGCTTCTTCTTCAATTTGCTTCTCTCTGTTTCTCTGCCTCTTTATCTTTCCCGAATGTCTCGGGTTGGTCAAGGTGTGGGGGCTTGAAATACCGCCCACTCCTGGTCATATGGTCTACCTCATCGAGGTACCAAGTATCATCTGGTTGAGCACCTGCCCAATCTTCGTCTGTGTGGGCAAGACATAAGTCATCGTCTTCCCACCACATCCCACTGACATTCAACAAACACTTATCTAATTCCGGCAAGTTCGTACTCTCGGTACTTTCATCCCACATGCTCACAGCATGTCCTGCTCTTGTGCTCACAGCATCCCACTTGGCTTTCCGGATTCTCTCAGAATCCCACCTCTTCTCTTGCTCCTCCTGTGTTAGTAGGGTTTGTTGTTCGGTTTTCACAATATCTTGATCCCGAGCGAAATTCTTTGTACCGGCGCTCTCCGGCAATTCATTCTGACTCTCGGCCCTTCCGGCCATCATTGATACCCCTGCCCCTGCCGGGCCTTGCTCTGGCTGAATTTCCACAACATCTGGCTGATCATCTAACCATCCGGCAATCTCTGCCGACTCCCCATATTCAAACCAATTGATTGTTGCATCCCCTGCTTCTTGGTCGTTGAAGAACTGGAGATTGGCAAAATCTTCTTCCACCGTTGTCAGATCATCTGCCCCTTGTTCAAGTCCGTCCCCCCGAATCATGCACAATTCAGCTTTTTCTGGCAGCCTCACACTCAGCTCAGACTGGCTCACTGATAAGATATATCCGCTTGGATCATAAGCTCTTCCAGCATAATTCCAGGTTGTCCCATCCCAGACTCACCAATTCTGCTCTCTTCTGAAACCCGCCTGCTCCATCTTCGAGGTCACCACCTCTGCTCGAGATTAGGTTGTGAAGGTGTCCAACATGCACAAGTCAAGGTAATCAGAAGGATCACCTCCCGGCTTGGGTAGGTGAGACGGAGTAATATAGATACTAGGATCGAGGAAAGCGACCCGGTTTGGATGAAGTTTACTCTTTTGGGTGGTGGGTCGTGGTTATGTACGGGAGTGGGTTAGTTGTGACGTTGGGTCTTTCGAAGGCAGAATGATATTCTTGTCAACGAGGTCTTGAATCTCGTGACGCAGCCGGAAACATTGATCTGTATCATGGCCATGCTGCTGGTGGTACGCACAGTACTTGGCTGGGTTGTGGGAAGGGGGGAGTGGATTTGGTAGTGGCCTCGGCTCTAGGGGTTTCAGATGCCCCTTTTTTATTAGAACGCCGAGAGCCTTGGACAAGGGCATGTATAGTGGAGTGAAGGTTCTTTGGCCTCTGGATTGGTATCTCGGGGCTTGTTCTCGCTTCCCGAGGTACTGAAAGGGTGTGGCTCTGCGGGCCTTGGTTGGGAAGGGGGAGTGGTGGTGACCATGCCGACCTCCGAAGTCCTTGTGTTGGCAGCGCAACTCGGGCCTGCGGTGTTATTGCGGTTGAATGTCCTTCGGGGCTGCTCTCGGTCCTGGTCGATCAAAACTTGCTTCATCGCATCCTCGATCTGACTCCATCTCGTGTAAATCGAGAAGGTGGGAAAAGGAGTACGATCATTTTCGCATTAACCGGTTGAGATTGCGTACAATCATCCGAATTTGATCTTTATCTGGCCTCAAGGTCATCATCGATGCCTTTGTCTCCACCGAGTTACAAAATCGAGAAAGTCTCTTTTGTTCTCGCTCGTTGTTTCGAGATCAAGTGTTGTAATCTCAACTGTGTATTATACGAATCTTGGCAACGAAGGCCTCACCACCATCCCGCTTCTCTTCACATCATCTTCTAACTTTGCGTACAGATGGCCGCCACCCCGGCAAAGTTCTCGCCAAACAAAGAAAGCTTTTGTGGTCGTTAGGCCCATTGGTCTCGGGACGTCTGAAAATAGCCAAGATGGACCATAGGATCTCTGGACCCATCAAAACGATCAACTGTGGCATCTTGAATCGTGCGCAATGTTACGGCCACATCGGTGTACCCATCTTCGATGTGCGGGATGGCCTTCACCCCTGCGATTTCTTGAAAAGCTTTTCGGCTTACTCGGCCAGAGTCAGATGATCTACCGAACTCAAATGGAGAGTCCGGTGGTTGGGTGTAAGATTCTTGGACAGTCTGGGGCGGAAGCGGCCAAATTAGAAGACCTATGTCCTCTTGAGTGTTCTGGACAATGGGTAAGGTATTCTGGGTGTTCGGGAAGATATTCTGAGGATTTGGCGGTATTCGACCAAGAGGTGCCTCGCCAGTAGTGGAGGCCGGTGGAGGAGGAGCCTGATGTGAAGCAGACGATTCTCGGCTGCAGCCTAATGTAATCGGCACTCTTTGAGCCATGACTGCGGCTTGTTGTTTAGAAAATTCCGCTTGGCGGATGGCATCATCTTGCATCTGTTTCATGCTCTCATGCATCTGGCGCATCATCGCCTCCATCCCTAGTGTAGTCTGTTGTTCCATCTGAATGACCGGTAAGTGTATCTCTATGGAAGACATAGAAATCTCAACCCGACTGTTTGTCACTAAGGTAGACTGCTGTTCCGATGATCCGTGCTCTGACACACTGCACCTCCTTGGCCTTCTTCTGATAACTGGGGGTAGAGAGTGGAACACTGGATGTCCGTCAACTAGATCCTCGGATCGATTGAGTCGGCGACCTCGTGTCCAAAGTGCTTGGGGAGTATCTACTAGTTCGGAAGCAATTATGCCAAAAACTACCCTAGTAAAAAGATAATAAAGCAAAAAAGGAAATAAATGACCAGAAAAACGGGCAGCATAACAGCTTAAATTAAATACACACAACGCACAGTCGGGCATACAACACGCAGTTGATAAGTTGAAAATACATCGTCTCAATCATCGATCATCGCTCAGATCACCGTTTCAAAATGAATCGGATATCCGCATAACCGATTCTCGATACTGACTGATGCCCACAGGCCTGATGCCCAAACTCAACTGATACATGCATTCCCTGTAGAGACACACTCTAACAAGCACATAGCAGATAAGTGAGAGCCGAAAACACCCCTATGTTGGAGTAGGGTTTCCCTGTCCTATTTTGTCAGGAACTAGGGTTTCACTACGCACGCAGCGGCTTCAAACAACCTATGAACGGGTAAGCAACCTATCCTAGTTTGGAATGGTCACTATGGATCCGAATATGCACTAGGTCGAATGGTCAAAAAGAGTGCCCCGGTAAAACCGGGGTTTGTGTTCCCATGCTGTCAGAGCCCAGAGCCGATCAGCCTTACGGACATGACTTGACAAGACAAGCCTCCGGCAAATCATTCGGGAATGGCATATGGCAAACACGGTGTCCTAGGCGCACCAATGCAAATGCAATGCAAAGAAACACACGAATGTAGTCAAAACCAGATATCACGAGTTTGAGTCAAGTTCTCTAAATCTCCAGCGGAGTCGCCAGAGACTGTAGACGTCCCCGAACGCATCCCGAGGGAAGGGAGCGCGAGTCCCCCCCCGTTCTGGTTCGATATTGGGTCACTACAGTTCGAAGAACTCAAATGTCACGGTTCTTAATCTTGAACCAAAGAGTCCAAATCCGGCAAATCGATTTTGAAAACAGATTTTGAAAGAAGTGCCGAACATGGACTGCTTTGCCAGATACAGAGTCGCCACCTAAATGTTTCTTTATGGGAAATTTAGGAAACCCTGACTTGGTGCCAAAAGGCCACGTGTCCGTCATCACCAAAGTTGCCTCGGCTCGGGAACTTTGGTACGATTGGGGAAGGTCACTTCGTGAGCACCCCCGCTCGCCCGGTCAAAGACCGGCCTCTACTAATCATGATATCAGATTTTGAAAACATTGTGCGTTCTTTTTCCGGTTATTAGCCTAGGTTACTATGTGATGCGCACAGCATACAAATATAGACTGAGTCGCCTGAATTGGAACTAAACATTTCACGTTTGTTTGTTTGAAAATGGTTTGATGGTGCTACCCGCAGGTAGGCTAAGACGTGGATTTGCCACCCTCGGGTGGGCTTAGAAAACATGATTTTGCCATTATCTAGTGGGCTTAAAACAAACATTTGATGAATTGTCCCAATTCAAATAACCCAACCTTCACCCACAGGCATTCAGGCAGTTATATCACATAAGCACATAGCCTCATGGTAAGCATGCTATTCATGGCAGTCACTCACACGCATGCAAGGATGCTAAAGCATAAAACTCACCGAGTACTCCAAGCCAAAACAGAAGCTTATTAGAAATCCATGCATGGTTCCTAAGTATACAGAAATGCCTAATGCAACACATGCAAAGATGCAACTATAGCAGGCTCGGCTATTCTAAACATGGCATATGGAATGCTACAACTAACACGTATTCAATTTGGAATTGAAATACAAATGCAGTTTGTATGATGCTTGAGCCGGCAAGTGCAAAACAAATGTATGATGCAAACATCTTTGTCATCTCAGATGCTAATTGAAATATGCCCTATATCTAACCATCATAAGCAGGTAAATAAAAGGGAAGAAAGACGTGGGGTTGGAAGACATACATCACACTCACGCACACTTATTACAATTATGCCCTCGCACAGAGGGTCCGAATAAATAATACAGTCCGAAATAAAAGAATAATACAGTCCGAATAAATATACAGATTCCTAATTAATTAACAGATTAACTAAGAAAAACTGTAAACTGGCATGCAAGCTGTACCTCGATTCGATGAATGATATATCTTTGTCGCTTTATGCCGAAATCCAATCGATGCCCAATTAGCCTCTGTTTGCACTTTTTCTAAATGCGCGGACTCAAAAAGTTGTTGATTCTTCATTTTTGAACAGAGAGCGTGAAAGGGCATAGCAATGTATTTCACAAATATATGCATGCCTCGATCCTCGTGCCACCAATCACGCATATCGATGCATGATGGCCGAGGAGCCGAATTGCACAGCTCAATATAGGATGAATGTATATAAACACTACAACAAAACCTAACTCCATCATGGATGATCCGGAGTGTCGGTGACTTAGGAATTGCGACCCGTTCCGTCACTGGGAGTACGAAACGTGCCTCGTTTCCCGTGCCCGAGCTAACTCCTATCCCGAACACAATGCAATATGCATGATATGTATGAAATGCAACTAAGATACAATCCTAACATACACAATGCTATGAAAATGAGATGTCTCGGAATGCGTGCACACGGGCATGCAAACCGAGTAAATGATCCTAAGGCATAAAATGGCATACGCAATGCAATTGGACTTACACTAACATGAGTGGACCTCAACCACACTCACATAAGAGGCCATCGGATGAAAGTGAAGTGCCTCGAAATGCGTACACACGGGCACGCAAACCGAGGCAATGGCATACAGAATGCAATGATGCTAAAATGACATAAACAATACAATATGGGCTTACACTAACATAAGAGAGCCTCAGCCACACTCACATAAGAGGCCGAGAGATGAAAAATGAGATGCCTCGAAATGCGTGCACATGGGCACGCAAACTGAGGCAATGGCATACACAATGCAATGAGACTAAAATGGCATACATAATGCAAAATGGACTTACACTAACATGGGTGAGCCTCAGCCACACTCACATAAGAGGCCGATGGATGAAAAATGAGATGCCTCGAAATGCGTGCACACGGGCACGCAAACCGAGGCAATGGCATACACGATGCAATGAGACTAAAATGGCATACAGAATGCAAAATGGACTTACACTAACATGGGTGAGCCTCAACCACACTCACATAAGAGGCCGATGGATGAAAATGAAGTGCCTCGAAATGCGTGCACACAGGTACGCAAAACGAGGCAATGGTACTAAAGCATGAAATGGCACTCCAAATGCAAATTGGACTTATACTAACATGAGAGAGCCTCAGCCACACTCACATAAGAGGCCGTGAGATGAAAAAAGAGATGCCTCGAAATGCGTGCACACGAGCACGCAAACTGAGGCTATGGTACTAAGGCATGAAATGGCATGGAATATGATATGTAAAGATGCAAATAGAATTTCAGCACTGAAATGTGGGAGAAAACAGTCCCGAAATGAGGCGAAACGGCACCAAATGCAAGGAATGGTCCCGAAATGCGAAATTAGGCGCCCGAAATGGCCTATAGCTATGCAATGCATGCACAATATGGATGTGGAATGAAAATACAGTATCAAGGCAGCCCCAAAACAAGAATTTTTCAGTCATAAAAAGGGCTAAACAGCAAGCACACATAGGATTAGGCAAGTATGCAAAAATGGCTCCGCAAGAGGGGTATTGAAGCAAGTGATACATGCGATGCCCAAATGGAAAAATACCCTTCTACAACACTGATGAGGGACTAAAAATATGAACATTTGAAGTAGATGACATCCCCCAAATCAGTATGAAAACATGCTAAAAATGTCATGCAAGAACTAGGATACATAAGGCTATAACATGAGGTACCCCAAACATTCATCAAACCAGAAAAGACCCTTAATGAAATATGTTAAGAAGATCAAAATATGACTCTTTCCAGCTCTGATGATGGCCGAAAACAGAATCTAGATAAGCTTAAAAAAGCATGCAAAAATGGGGGTCAAAGAGGGGTATAATGACAAGTATAACATGGAGACCCCCAACAAGGTTTATCCCTTCTACAATGTTGTCGAGGGACACAAGATAAGCCTACTCACAGTTCATGACATGCTCCAAAACAGACTAAATGTAGGCCAAACAAATCATGCAAATTTACGGTAAATTGGAGGAATTGTGAAGCAAGTGCAAGATAGGGGGCCTAAACATGGTTGAGCCCTTCTTCAATGTTTAAGAGGGGATCAAAATAGGCCCACTTACAGTTTACATTATGCTCGAAAACAGATCAATCATAGGCTAGAAATTTCATGCAAAATATTGTCATACAAGAGGATATTGAAACAAGTGTGCCATAGAGGGCTCAAAAAGAGTTGAGCCCTTGAACAAACATGAAGAATAGCTCAAAATAGACCTAGTTTCAGTTAAGGTCAGAGCCCAAAACAATAAGAAAATAGGCCAGAAGAATGGTGCAAAAATGAGCTACAAAAAGGGGAAATGGCAACTTACCCTTGTAGACAAGTCTTGGCTGCCTTTTGCTTGAAGAATGGATGCCTCCGAGCTTCTGGAAAGCTCTCCTAGCTGCTGGAAATAGAGTGGTGGTGGTGGTGCTTGAAGATGATCAAGAAATGGAACCAAAACTTGAGAATCTGAGAGAGATGGAGAGAGATATCCTCAAACCAATTCTTGGAACCCCCTTTCTTGAGTTGGGAGGACAGCAATATAGACAAGTGAGGGAGAGAAGAGTCCTTGCCAAAGTGGAGGGAAATGAGCCCTTATTTCCCTCCAAAAGGTTTCCCCGGATAGAGATATTTTTGGGGGAAAAACCAAGACACAACTGGAATGGACTCACACTAAGGCCTCGTTTGGCAAGAGGCTAAAATAGCCAATTAGCCAAAAAGTTACCTTTTTAGCCAAAAAGCCAACAACCCATACCAAAAAGTCAAAGATTCCCTTTTCTCTCTACTTTTTGCACGTCGTTTCGTAATTAGCCAAAAAGTTGGCCCAAACATATAGGTTTTTCTTACCAACCTTTTTAGCTAATTAGCCAAAAAGTTACTAAATTAGCCCGTTCCCAAACGAGGCTTAAGGAAGCAGTCCGGCCATGTGCTTTTGCTGCAGGTGGCCGGCCGGCCACCCCCTATGGCTGGCCGGCTAGGGGTCAAAAGGGTCAATGAGAATTTCTGGCCGGCCACCAAAGATTGGTGTCCTCCCATGTGTGTACAACAAGACCCTATGGTTGGAAATTGGCAACTCTGAAACAAGAGAGACAACAAGCCACTTTTAGAAGGGGTTCAAAAGGCTCAATTAGAGTTACTGGCCGGCCATGTATTCTTAGGATCCTCCCATGTGTGTACAACACAAGTATGTGGTTTTGGCTCGAAGAAAATGGCCCTAGGGTGTTCAACATTAGCCCGGAAGTGAGAAAAACGGGCGCCGGAGGGCGCCGGAAGAGCATAACTGGTTGCTGAGACAATTGCTAGCCTCCCACCCTCCAGTGATCTTCCTGGTGATAAAACAGAGGTACCTGCCAAAAATGAACAAAAACCGATGCAAAACGAATGCTCGGGGGCCAAAACACGCAGTTCGGGGTCCCGAAAACCGGCCGTTAAGCACCGAAAGTGGTGTTTGGCCACGAAGTGGGTATCTAAGACCCCAGTGTCCCTCGAAAGGGAGTAAATGAGATGCATGCCAAAAATTGGAGGAATCGGAGATGGTTGGGTGGTCCCGAACCGAGGCACACGGCCTAACGGCTCCGAAAACCGGGAACCGGGCTCCGAAATGGGCAAAATGGCCTACGGCCACGAAATGTAGCCCACGGCCACTGAGAGATGGTCTACGGGACCTCTCCCTCCCCTCAGGAAAGAAAACAGAGAAAATCGAGTCCGGTTCGCAAACCGAGGCAAGGCACAGAAGAGAGTTTAGAAGTCCGGAGATAGGGCGCACGACCGCGACTCTGAGATTTCTGAACGAGCACAATATGCAACATCACTGAGCGCTCAATCGGTGACGTCTGAGTCTTAAGGTCAGTAAAAAATGGGGTGTCTACAATAGATAACTCAGAGCTCCTTGTGTTCAGTGATTTGTAATCAAGTGTATTGGTTGAATGAATTGTGACAAAATAAAGTGGAAAATAGAAACTACTTGATTTTGCTGGATGAAATCATTTTATTCATTCTTGAAATCCTCTGAATTTGCTAGATGAAATCTTTTCACACCCCTCTGTCCTTTAAATTTGTTGTATGATTTCATGTCATTGGTTTGGTTACCACAGATTTAAGCAAATTTTGCGGAAGGTTGAAACACAAATTTGTTACTAAGAAGAGTAGAGAATGAAAATATCAGGAACTATATTCATTGTGTGGATTGGGAAATCTCACGTGTTTCCTCTTGTTACTAAGAAGAATAGAGAATGAAGGGCAACATTGACTTGAGTAAATTTCTAAAGAGTTGGATATTAAAACCATTTCTCTCCCTGCCAGTTGACTGTTAATATTGTTATTTCTCTGCAGTTGGATTTATTCACACCGTTGAAAGCGCTTGGTTTCTTGGGGATCTTCTTGATGTTTGTTGGGCACAGGATCCTTTCTCACCTTGCCTCAACATCAGGCAAGTTGAAATCTACCTAAGGAAATGAGAGTTTGTCCTTGCAAGGACAACATTCAGAACAAGGAAATGAGAGTTTGTTAATATTGTTTTTGCTTTGATGATACGGTCTGATCAAATCCTGATTTGTTTGATTTGATTATATTTGTGTTATTTGGAAATGTAGATGCCAATTTGATTGATTGCATTGTTAAATTTATTTTGATTTGCATGTTTTATTGAAATATCTTTTGATTAAGCCTCTTTGAATGTAATGAGCATTTTTTTTTCTCGTGTAGTTAAATTCTAATTTGGAGATGAATAGATGGTCTGGTGGCATGTTTGATATTTTATGTTTGGTTGTTGAGAAATCAAGAAAGGCTTATAAGTTAATGTTCATACTAGTATTTTTAGAGTAATTGTTACCAAAAAAAAAAAAAAAAATTCAAACTTTTAGATACTAATTTTACTTGTCTCAAAAAAATTATAACCTTTACACACCACTTTCATTTGTTCCAAAAACTAAAACTTTTAGAGACCATTTTCAGTTGTCCCAAAAACTAAACTTTTAGAGACTAATTTTTGTTGTCTCAAAAATTAATTTGTCTCCATAACCACTCCGCCTGCTAGACTATAATTAGACTTTTAGAGATAAATTTTGGTTGTCGCAAAATCAAAACTTTTTACGACCTCATATTTTTGTCTCTAAAAGTCTATTTATAGTGACAAATGCAAAATTGTCTCTAAAAGTTATTTTTTGACTTTTCCGGTAGGCCATTTTGGACAAACTTCGCGACGGAAAAAATTGCTTGGCTAAAGTTTTTCCCAACAAATATTATACTTTTAGGGACGGAAAAAATTTGTCCTAAAAAGCTGATTTCTTGTAGTGTATCTTCTTCTATAATCCACTCGGTTCTTACATTTATCAATAATTATGCATATATATATATATAAGTAAATTATATCAATAATCATTTTATTTTGGTCATTGTGTTATTTGATTTTTATAATTTTAATTGACTTGATCTTGACCATTATTTGTAACTTTATCTCAAATTAATCTAATTGATTATAAATATTAACATTTTTTAATAAAAATACTTACATAAATGGTATGTGTCATGTTTTTAGAAACAAAATTAAAACTTGGTCTACTTAGTAAGTTAATCTAAATTAATTTAGTAATAATTTTCTATCAAAAACACTAATAATATTATCAATTGAATTAAATTGACACAAAATTTAAAATTAAAAGAGTCAAAATTGAACTAATTGAAAATATATAGAATAATTATATTTTACCCCATATAATTTCACGAGTTTTCACATTACCTCTCTCATATTTATAAATATACTCATAAACCTCCTGTAATTTTGACTAATACACAAAAGTGACGTTTTTCGGCTTGTGGGCCAAATGTGTCAAAGAAGCCTGTTTGCACTAAGATTAAGGCCTCGTTTGGAAACAGGCTAATTTAGTAACTTTTTGGCTATTTAGCTAAAAAGGTAGGTAAAAAAACTTATATGTTTGGAATGACTTTTTGGCTAATTATGAAAAGATGTGCAAAAAGTAAAGAGAAAAGATAATCTTTGACTTTTTGGTATGGATTGTTGGCTTTTAGCTAATTAGTAACTTTTTGACTTTTTGACTAAAAAAGTAAGTTTCCAAACAGGGCATAAGTGATTGGCTCCAAAATTGGGACTTGAATTGACTGATCTGCCCTTCCAATCTCTTAGTACACTACACCACCACTACCTCCCCCGCCCGCCCCCTCCAAGTCTCTGATTCTACTCTCTTTCTCTATTTCTCTCTCTGTTTCTCTCTCACTTCTTCCCTTGCTTCAACCCAGCTACAGCGGCGAACCGATCGCCCCACCACCAACCGAAGCTGATCTTCACGGCCTTCGAGGCTCTCGATGAAACTCGATTGGTTCGTCTTTCTTACTCCATCCGATCGGTGTGTAATTGTGGCGGACTCATCGGACATAAATGAAGATGAGTGTGATGAGGAGAATGAAGGTGACGAGGACCACGATGGAGAAGAGGGTACGTCCTCGCATTTGTAAGTCTCTATTGTCCAATTCAGGGTAGCGCTAGTGAACCGGTCGGTGGTGTTGCTATTTGAGCCACTCACCTTGGTGGTAGACAAAGAGCTACCCATCTTATAGTTTTTGTCAAATATAAAAAATTCAGAACTATGGAGGGATCAAACCCACCTAATAATCAAATAGATAACACTAATCATATATACAAAGAGGCATGTCTATTGTGTGTATAAATGTCTCGTGCGTTGGGTACACATTCAACTTTCTCATTAATAATGGATTTGGTATTTGATTCTTTGTTCAAATTAACACAATCTTTTCTTTTCTTTTCTTTCTTCTTCTTCTTCTTCTTCTTCTTCTTCTTCTTCTTATTTTTTAAGAAAATGAAAAAAATATATATATGATGTTGATAGTGGCGATGCAGTTTTTCTTGTTGTGGCGAATGAATCGGTTGGGAGGAGTGTGTCTTTTGTGTTTCTTGAGAGAGTGAAAGACGACTTTAAGCAGTGTTATGGTGCTAGTATAAGAACTGATGATCCAGATTCCATTGGGGATGAAGATGATGATGAAGAAGATGATTTATTCCCAGACCGATAATGCATACAATCTTGACAGAGAATTTGGGTGTGTACATCATTTCTTTTAATTTATTTTTTGGGCTTTTTTATTTGTTTGTTTGGGTTGGGTGTTATGGGTATAGAACCTGCTTATTTCTTATAGGAATTGAGTTTGATCGGAAATGTATGCTTGGTTATCATTTTTCAAAATACTTTTTAAAAAATTTTACTTTTTTTATTTTTTGTATTTTTTTGTTTTTATTGAATTTTTTTAATATTTTGAGCAATTTTTTTAATTTTTAAACATACTTAACATACATATACCTAAAAAAAAAAAAAAAAATTTGAAAAAAACCTTTTAAAAATTCACTAAATACCAAAAATACAAAAAAAAAATACGAGAATTCAGTACATTTTTTATATTTTATGTATTTATTAATTTTTTAAAAATATTTTTTCACAAATTTTTTACTTTTTAGATACATTTAAGTAAGGTGCATCTAAAAAAGTAAAAAGAATGCTTAAAATTTTAAAAACATTCACTAAAACAAAAAAACACGAAAACTAAAAAACTCAATTTTCAAAAAACTTAATTCAAAAAACTCAAATCAAACGCACTAAAGGGGTTAAAGGAGCAAAGTATGGAGTAGATGAGAGGAAGAAAGCAAGAAGAGAGGATGCTCAAGAGAGACTACTATTAAAGAAGAAGATCATGATAAAGAAAATGAAGAAGATGAAGAGAGAGAGAGAGAGAGAGAGAGAGTTATGGCCGTAAAATGGTATTTATAAGAAAATTGAAGAAAAAATAAGGATATTCTAGTCTTTTTAACAATTTTGTCACATCCCGTCACTTTTGTACATCAGTCAAAACCATAGAAAATTTATGAATACATTTATAAACATCAGAGTAAAATGTAATTATCCCAAAATGTATTGACTAAAATGACATAAGAGGCAAAATGTAAAAACTACTGGTATAATTTGCCCTATATATATCATAGATATTCAATTGTAGAGATAAAATAAAAAAAATAAAAAACCTTAAAGATTTTGCTCAAAATATAAAAAAAAATTTGGAGATTTTGGTGTGCTTTTGGAATTCAATAATTTTTATTACAATTAAGTGATTAAAAATTTAGTTTTGTGGCTTTTAAAAATCTCAATTAATTCCTGAATGATGTTGTATATTTGTTGAACAAAAAGAATAACTATAATGAGAAATCTATCTAACAGATTTTGAAAGGATCTTTCAAATTAGTGTAATTTGAGATTTTTGATTTGTTTATTATTTAGATGCACTTTGAAAGATAACTAGTAAAAAAATATAAAATATATTGAGAATAAATTAATCTATAAATAATTTAATAGAGTGTCATTTGATATTAATGATTTTTCAGGTACAATTAGAATCCCTCCTGATTCACGTTTTTATATGCTAAATCCTAAAATCGTATGTATAGTTGTTAGCAAAGTATGATGCCATTTCTTCCTTCTTAAACTGTTCTTCTTTCACTCTCATTTCATTCACTTTTGCAAATAAATCTTTCTTGATTCATTCATCCACATTAATTTAAATATTTTAAGTGATTTTTCGTACAAGAACTTTATAAGAAACCTTTTTTAATAGAAATATTAGTATATTTCACCAATTTTTGCCTTAAAAAATAATAATCCCAGCTGTTCAAAATAATAATAATTTAATAATCTCAAAATTTTAGTGCCAAACAAATTATATGAACAATAATACGATAAATTATGTTTTCTTGCCACGTTGTACTCATCCTTTTATATGTTGTACTCATCGTTTTATACGTTAACACTACATTGATAATATAAGTAAATAATAGAATTTATTAAATTAATATAATATTTATACGTAAGATAATAAACACAACATGACCAAAAAAATAGGGATAATTAAGTTTTACCCTCATGTGATTTTTTACATTACCTCTTTGACGTTAATAAATGTATTCATAAACTCCTTGTAATTTTGATCGAAATGCAAAAATGACGGGATGTGACGGAATTATTAAAAGGACTAGAATACTCTTTTTTTTTTCTTCAATTTTCTTATGAATGCCATTTTACTTCTACTTTTCTCACAATTGAACCGTCTATCTCTATGAACTCTCTTTCTATGTGTGTATATCTATTATATAGATATTGAATGCGTCCAACCCACAAACTCATCTTTTTTCATATATGTATATATATATTATATAGATATGAAATGCATCCAACCCACAAACCTACAAATTAGCAGTGGTCGCAGTTCGGTTTTAGATGGTTTGCGGATCGGTTTAGACCCACCAACATATATGTGGTTTGGGAAAAATCCAACCTGCCACCACCCGCAATACGGGTTGCGGTTTGTGCAGATAGAGTTCGAGGATATGCGGGCAGTTGCAGGTAGTTTACGGATTGGACTTTTTTCTTTAAAATTTTATTTTCGAGCCTTTTTTTTTTCCATTTGGTAAATATTTATTTGGAGCTCTTTTCCCTCAATTTTCTAAAATGCTCCAACATTAATAATTAATGAATTAAAACTTATAAAATTAAAAATACAACAAAATCAATTCTTAACACAAACAAATCATTCAATGCCCTAAAATTTTAAATCAAATTATAAACTAATACAAGAAAATCTTTCAAAGTCCTAAACTAGATCATCAACCTTATTCACTATCTACTACCCAACAATACAATTAAAGTAAAATCATTCAAAATCCTATGCTTACCTAAAAATAATTCTTCATTAACTTTTACATTTATCCAAAATGCAATCATAAAATAATAACGGTCCAGGTTTTAAAAATTTTTAAAAAAAATGTCTAAGTGCGAGCGGATTCTTGCGGGTGCGGATTAAACCTGCAACTCGCCTGCAACCTGCAATCATGCCATATTATGCCATATTCTAAATTGCATCTGCCTGCATTGTGCTTGCGAAGCTGCCCATTTATATGCGGATCAGTTTGGGGGCGATTCAGATAACCCTATGCCTAGCCCTACAACAAACCCATCTCCTCTCATATATGTGTGTATATATATATTATATAGATATGAAATGCATCCAACCCACAAACCCATCTCCTCCATTTATCATCTGGGTAATGCTCTCTCTCTCTCTCTCTCTCTCTCTCTCTCTCTCTCTCTCTATATATATATATATATATGAAATCTACTGCTGTGGCCTTGAGCTTTTAAAGCCATGCTTTGCATTTCTCTCTCTCTCTCTCTCTCTCTCTCTCTCTCTCTCTCTCTCTGTATATATATATATGAAATCTACTGTTGTGGCCTTGAAATTTTAAAGCCATACTTTGCATATCTCTCTCTCTCTCCCTCTCTATCTCTATGTGCCTGTTTTTTTGATTTTAAGAAATGAGGATCGGGGGAAGAATTCAATGTTTCATGAAGTCAAATCCATGCTCAAATTCTCTGAAACAAGATTTCAAGTGAACAAACCTGACTGACCTTACTTCTTCACATAAAACTAGGAACCCAGTTCTTAATTTACAGATTATGAAGATCAAAACAAACTCTTTACAGAAGGGATCAGCACTAAGTCCACAACTTTCAGATTTGCTACGTTGAGCTAATAATTTGAATTTCTCAAGCATAAACAAGTATGGAGCACAAAATGCAGTAAACTTTCGATGGCCCCTAAATTAATCATCCAAAAATGTGTATACAACATGCAACTTTTAGTAAGTGTACTGGCTGTTAAGTTGCTTTTTTTCTCCATTTTTCCATGAATAAAGAAACAAATCAAGTTAAAAAAAGAGACACAAAAATGCACATGCATGCACACACAAGATCAAGGTAAGATGATAGTTACAGTGAAGATTGGTGGCAAAGAGAGTAGAATAAAAGTTTAAACAACAGGAGGATGTTAAATAGAATGAGTGGAAAAATTAAACAAGATTGAAATCACAATCGTATGAGAACTATAAACTCCTTGTTGTATAGAAAAATTATTTAAACTGAATTTATTGGTTCTGACCTTCAAGCATAGCTATCTCACGCTGCACGTCTTCTGGTTGTTTGGAATATATATATATATATATATAAGAAAGTGGAAGGGCAAATTGGTCACTCAAAATTTCAAATTTGGTGTCAAAATCCTTAATTTCAGTTCAAACATGCTTCTTTGGGGAGTCTGCCCTACGCATTGTTAAGTCTATCAGATTCCGTCACTTTTGCACTTCAATCAAAACTATAGGAAGTTTATAAGTACATTTATGAACGTCAATGAAATAATGTGAAAATGCATGAAACCACATGTGGTAAAATGTAATTGTCCCTAAAAAATATGATAATTTTAAAGAGAATTACCTGCCAGTGAGAGCAGAAGATGTAAACCATAAATCAGTGAGAAATCTTTTAAAATTACAAAAATATGAAATATTAACAATCATTTACCATTTTACCCTTAACTCTCAAATCTCTCTTATCTCATATCACACCCTCACACAGTGACACAATGGATTCCCCCTCCCAATACATCACTCTCCTCCTCGTTCTCATCTCTCTCTCTCTCTCTCCTGTAGACTCACAGATCGATGGTCTCGTTCCCTTTGTTGCCGCTCCTTACTTTGTCGCTATCGGCGTATGACCAACACTTCTGCCGCCGCCGCCGTCTATATCGGTGTTGTCGGTCTTGGATTTCAAATTAAATTCGTTCGATCTGTCAGATCCAAACCCGTCAACGCCGCTGTAAACCTAGCCCTACTCTCCCACAAGTGAAATATAGGTATATTTTATTGACATTTTACCTAACTTTTTCATTTCCCTTTCTAAATTCCTACTCAAATCTCTCAACCAAACACAGCATAAGGGGTTTACGAAGTGAAAAGAAAAGGGATGGGGTTTTTTTATTTTTGAAAAAGAATTAGCTTCTATTACCTTTATGGAATCTGATTCATCCACACTTTCTTAGGTATGCCCTTTTATTTATTTATTTATTTTGTTTTTTAATTCAAATGTTCATATTCAAGTGTTTTACAAAAAAATGATGGATTATACTTTTGTGTATACTTCTCCAAATGGAGCTGAAACTTAACATTATTCTGAATTTTTTTTTCTTGCTAATTTTTCATTTATTGGTTGCTACTGCAACAGAAAACTCGCATCCAGATATGGCTCTTCAAGCAGAAAGACTTGAGGATTGAAGGCCGCATTATTGTATGCTTTGTTGTTGAGCAACATATTGCAATAGATAATAAAAATAATAATAAATAATAATAATTTTAATGAATATGCTCCTTTTTTTTTTCTTTTTTTTTTCGTAGTTGTTGGATATGCTTTGAGTTTTTTTGTTGTCATTGTTATTGTTATTGTTGTTGTTATTGTTGTTGTTGATTATGATGATAATGATGAAACAGATTAATATATATATATAAACATATAAAGTTTAAACATAAACAGATTTGAATTCAACAGAAAAAATTTGATGAATTGAACATATAATAAAATTTGGATAGATTTCAACAGATAAAAGATTAAAATTGAACATATTATAAAAATTTGAATAGATATTTGTACAGATATGGGAAAAAACATTTAATATTTGTTCTTTTATTGATCATATGATGAAGAAAAGATGAAAAATTTGCACAGATAAAATTTGGATAGATGGAAAATTTGCACAGATAAAATTTGGATAGATAGAAAATTTACATAAAAAATTTGAATAGACAAAAAATTTACATAGAAAAATTAGAACAGATAGAAAATTTACATAAAAAATTTGAATAGATAGACAAAAAAATTGAACAGATAGACAAAAAAAATTAAATAGATAGAAAATAATTTGAACAGATAGTCAATAAAAAGTCAAACAAATAAAAAAAGTCAAATGGTAAAATTAGAAACAAAAAGTTTTTCAGGACTTCTCATCAAATTATTTTATAAAATGTGGACTTTTCACTAACTTAAAAAAAATAAAAAAAAAATAAAAAAATAAAAAATAAAAAAACCTTAAACAATTGTTAGAGTGTATTTTTTGTACCAATTTTCTCTTGTTTTAATTAAAAAACAAAATATATTTTACTTTATTCTATTTTAACAAAATACATATAATTTTTAATATATAAATCCAATTTATATAAATTAATATTGTTCAAAAAAATCAACGAAATAGTTAAAATGAGACTAATATTTATCATATTTAATAAAAATTGAAATTAATATTTCAAAATATATATAAAAATTACATATTTAAAATGATTCGTATGATTTGAAATTAATGTAAATAATAATTATTTAGGATTACTTTTTGAACAGAATAATATTATTATTATTTTCTAAAAAATTTAAAGACTAATTGTAGGGAAGTATTTTGAGAATGACGCTACGTGGCCAAGGTGCCTTTAAGATGTCGGCTGAGGTGCAACATGGGCGAGTCATGTTGGCCAAGGTGATTGTGGTATTTTTGAGTTTTAGTACAGTAATGCCGGAATCCAAGATATTCGAATAGAGGACAAGAGTCCTAGATAACATTAACCTACCTATCTGGATAGAGATAAGACTCTTGAAGAAATTCATCTTAATCTGAATAATGTGAGTTGTGATAGTTGGACATTGATCATTATAAAAGTGAGCCACCCCCGTGGTCTAAGGTATGCTTTTATTTGTGCATTGAATACTTGTTTGATATCTTTGAGAGATAAACTGACTGACTTGATCATCAAAATGCCCCCGGGTGAACAAGCCACCGAGGTATTCTCATATTCTTGTTGGCAGGTGGTTGGCTTAATCTATTCTACCGCATGCTCTCTAGCTAAGTTCTTTATTTGGTTGTGTGGTCAGAAATCAACACTCACAATTTAGAGTCGTCTGTGGGAACTTAGTAAGAATAGATGGCCATTATCATACAAGATCAACATGTCGGTGACGACGAGTTCAACGAAGATAGAGAATGCATCAACATTGACAGAATAAAGACCCTTTCAAAAGGGATGAATGCAAAAATAAGGGGGCATAAGCGCTCTCGAGGAGATGAAAACGACCTTCAAGTAGAAAAGACATTGGCCTAGGTGAAGCAAATCCAAGATGGGAGAGCATGGCCTAAGTGGAACAGATCCCAAATAGAAGAGTATGGCCTAGGTGAAGTAGATCTCAGAAGACAAGATCTCGGCCTAGATGAGTAGGTCTAAGAAGACAAAAGCTTAACCTAAGTGATCAGATCCCAGATCCCAGAAGACAACATCTCGACCTAGATGAGTAGGTCTGAGAAGACAAGAGCTCAACCTAAGTGAGTAGATCCCAGATCTAGAAGACAAGATCTCGGCCTAGATGAGTAGGTCCGAGAAGAAAAAAGCTCAGCCTAAGTGAGTAGACCCTAGATCCTAGATCCTAGAAGACAAGATCTCGGTCTAGATGAATAGGTCTGAGAAGCCAATAGATTAGCTTAAGTGAACAAATCCCAAATCCCAAAAGACAAGATCCCATCCTAGATTATTAGGTATGAAATGACAATGGCTTAGTCTAAGCAAGCAGATCCCAGATCTAGAAGACAAGATCTCAGCCTAGATGAGTAGGTCTAAGAAAACAAGAGTTCGATCTAGGAAAACAATTTTGAAAAGATCAGAACTTACCGGAGGCGAACAAAGTTAAGTTAAAACAAAGCTTACCTGAGATTAGAAGATTTTGACGGTAAGAGATTATTGAGGCCTTGGAATGTGGCTTGACGAAATTTGGAGCTCGGCTTTAATGATGGCAATAAACTTAGCCGAAATATTAATAAAAAATTAGTATCGACTTTGTTTATTACAAAATGTTGTTTATGATTGTGAGATAAGACTGAAAAAATCTTTAGGCGATGTTCTCATGGTGAACAAAGCGATTAACTTAGACTTGCCATATTGGTGGAGTTGAACTAAGTATAAGGCGATGTTTCAATATGAAACAAGGTAAAACCAGCCATGTTATAGTCGATTTGTGCGAAAAGCCGAAATAGATAGTACTCTCGGTACACTAAGGTCATACCTTAAGAGTTAGTTTGGATAAGTCAAACACGATGACCTCGGTCATGGATGTCTAAGTCAGACTTGGACAAGATTCAGATGTTGTATTCCTAATGTGAATCTAAGTTGTATTTACATTCACATTAGGGGGTAAAGAGCAAAGATAGGTTAATAAAGACTAAGTCAGTGGTTTAAAAGTGATACTTGGTGAAATTTTCAAAAACTTTGGTGAGATGAAGGTATCCTAGATAACATTTATACCTGAGATGACATGATTTGAGATGATGGTTTTATCTGAGATGTTGACCTATTCTTTATATTGATCTCGGACATAGTCTTGCCTTCTTGATAGGCCTTGGCATCTGCTCCTTGCTATAACTTGGTCCTTTTGCTTCATGTGCTTCTCTTCCAAGATGTTGAGTTGCTGAAGGCATGAGCATGTTGGATTGACTATAAGTAGATGGAGTGGATCGCACAGTTATGACATCAGGGATGTCAATAAGAAGGTCTTCTATGACAAGAGTTCGACGAGACATGTTGTCATTGGTTATGGCAATGGTTACTCACAAATAGGGCAATTGGAGAATTGTCAAGGTCTAAGGTTGGGAGCTTAGAACCTCGGTGTTTCCCATTCCTGGTGCTAGCTGGAAGATTGTCTCTATGTCAATGTTTACACAGCCATTGAGATGGTGGGTTAATGCATGGAGTAGTTGATGAAGTGCTTCATTGTTAGTCTGGTTCAGCTGATAGAGTTTGAACCTTGGGCACGAATAGACTATTCACAGCAATGAATGCTTCAAGAACAACGATGATGGTTTGCAGAGGCCGAGAGAGAGAAAGATAGAGAGTCTGGAGACACAGGAAAAGATGAAATGGGAAAATGAAAAGGTTTTGTTGGAATGCAAAGAGGTGATAGATTGTAATGATTCAAGTTTCTTGATAGACATGTGATTGCTGATGACATCTAATGGGGTGGTATGTGTCAATTATGGGACATATTGGGAACCAGTCATGATATTGGTATGACGATTGAGACAACAAATTTCAAATCTTGATGTTCTTGAACTAGCGAGTAATGACCTCGGCTAGTAATGCGATCTTAGTTGAGATGATGATCTTAGTTGGGAAGTGCGATCTCAGTTGAGAGGTACGATCTCGGTTGAGATGTTGATCTTGGTTGACATGATGATCTCGATTGAGATGTTGATCTTGGTTGAGATGATGATTTCAGTTGAGATGTTGATCTTGGTTAAGATGTTGAATTTGGATGGGACAGAACTTATTTGTTCTTTGTTCCTGATAAGTTGATACTAGGATCATGATGTTCTTGAACTAGCACATCATAATCTCTACTAGTAATGTGATCTATGTCGAGATATTAGACCTGGATGAGATAGAATATGGTAGTTCTTGATTCTTGATTCTTGACAAGCTGACATTTAAGTCCTTGTTTCTTTATGCCGACGAGTTATGACCTCGGTCAAAGGAGTATTTCTAGCACGTTGTTTAGCTAACATGTTGGAAGATCGGCTGATATAGGTTCCATCACCTCAAGTTGCCAAAGTAATAGAACCTTGGGCGTAATTGTGGGGAAGTATTTTGAAAATGACGCCACGTGGCCAAGGTGCCTTCAAGATGTCAGCCGAGGTGCCACATGGGTAAGTCATATTTGCTGAGTTGATTGCGGCATTACTGAGGTTTAGTGCAGTAAATGCTAGAATCTGAGATATTCGGATAGAGGGCAAGAGTCCTAGATGACATCAAGCTACCTATTTAGATAGAGATGAGACTCTTGAGAAAGTCCATCTTAATCTGAATAGTATCAATTGTGATAGTTGTTATCCTTGTAAAGGATAAAGTCCCATAAAATAAGACTTTTAAGAGAAGTTGGACATTGATCATTATAAAAGTGAGGCATCCGCATGGATCTAAGCCATGTTTTTATTGTGATGCTTTTATTTGTACATTGAATACTTGTTTGATATCTTTGAGAGATAAGTTGACTAATTTGATCGTCGGAGTGCCCCCAAGTGGACAAACCACCAAGGTATTCTCATCTTCTTGTTAGCAGGTAGTTGGCTTGATCTATTTTGCCGTGTGCTCTTCAGCTAAGTTCCATGTTTGGTTGTGTGGTCGGAAATCAACACCCACACTAATAAAAATTAAAATATTAACTCAAACTTTATAAAATAATAATAATAACATTCAAACCATATAAATGTTAACTTAAATTGTATAAATAAAAAATAATAATAAACCATACAAATAATAACAATATTAGTTTATTTTGATAAATATTGTATAACTTTTAAACTATGAATAATTTTTTTTTTTATAAAATTAATACTGTTAAGAATATATCGACAATACGTTTAAAATGAGATCAATATTAAATATATTTAATAAATTTAACATAATAATTTAAAATAATTTTAACAATACATTATTTTAAAATATTTAAATAACTAAAATGAAATGTCTGATTAAAATTGATATGAACAAAAATTGAGCTCGTTTGAGAATTGACAATTTTAGTTGACTTTTTAAATTTTTACAAAAAACGTGCACAAAAGTAAAGAGAGGAGTAATGCTAGAGACCCATAATTTGGATTCCTAAATATACCTATAATGATGTGGCAAGAAAGGTAGGCCTTACATAATTGAGTATATGATAAATCAAAAGTTGACATGTATCTTATAACATCATTGTGGATCAAATTGTAGGAGATTATTTGTGGGTCTTATATATTTTTCTATAAACTATTTAAATTACTTAAATAAAAATAATTTTCAATTCTTCATACTTTAAACACTAATGATCACTATTTGGTCACATTTGCAAAATTATTATTTTTTAAACTACAAGTTTGATGAAAAAAATAAAAATAGATATCTTTTAAAATTTAAAAATATCTTTTTTAAATTTAAATGATCAAAAGTAATTTTTTGTACCAACTTTAGCCACACATCACATTTTAATTATTCAAATATTTCAAAATAATGCAACTTTTATTTTTTAAAATTTTTATTTTATATCTTTTATTAAATATTCTTAATATTATTGTTGTTTTCAAAGTATGACCCATATCATCTCAATGTTGTTAATTTTTAAAAAATCAGATTTATATTTTAAAATTTATACATAGTTTATAAAAATAAAAAATACGTCACTAAAATTATCAACAAAAAAGAATAGTTATCAACAAAAAATAAGATTGAAACATAAAAATATTAACACAAATCATATACTAAAAATACTAAAAAAAGTTACAAAAATTAGTTTAAAAAATTAATCACATAATATATTTCAATTTTATAAGTAGTTATAAAAATAGAAAAAAATAGCCACAAAAAAAATAATTCACATAATATATTTTAGCTTTAAAAATATTTGAGCGGGGTGCAATTTAATTGCCTTGCAAGTCCAGTCTAGGTACGGTGCAAGTCCAGTTTATGTGGAGTTCAAGTTTAGTTTATATGGGGTGTAAAGTTGAATCTGTGTGGGAGAGCAAGTTTAGTCTGTGTGGGATACAAGTTCAATATGTGTGGGGCTACAAGCCCAGCTTGTGAGAGATACAAGTAGAATCTATGCAAGTTGAATTTGTGTGGGGGTGCAAGTTTAGTTTATGTGGGGTACAAGTTCAATATGTGCGGGACTACAAGTCCAGTCTATGTAGGATACAAGTAGAATCTGTGTACTAGTTGTAGATACCTCATTTTTGACCGACCTTAAGATTCAGACGTCACCGATTGAGCGCTTGGTGATGTTGTATACTGTGCTCGTTCTGAGGTTACGGAGTCTCGGCCGTGAGCGTTGCCTTCGAACTTCTGGACTTTTCTGTGCCTTGTCTCGGTTTGCAAACCAAGCTCGATTTTCTTTGTTTTCTCTTCCTGAGGGGAGGGAGAGGTCTCGTAGATCATCTTTCAGTGGCCATAGGCTACGTTTCGTGGTCGCAGGCCATTTTTCCTATTTCGGAGCCCGGTTCCCGATTTTCGGAGCCGTCAAGCCGAGCGCCTCGGTTCGGGACCGCCTAACTACCTCCGTTTGCTCCAGTTTCTGACATGCATCTTATTTTCTCCCTTTTAAGGGACACTGTGGTTTGAGAGACCCACTTCGTGGTCGAATACTACTCCCGGTGCCTAACAGTCGATTTTCGGGGCCTCGGACTGCGCGTTTCGGCCCCCGAACCTTCATTTTGCATCGGTTTTCGTTCATTTTTGGCAAGTATCTCTGTTTCATCACCAGGAAGGTCGTAGAAGGGTGGGAGGCCAGTAATTGTTCCAGCAACCAGTTATATTCTATTATCGCCCTCCAACGCCCGTTTTTCCCACTTCAAAGTCAATGTTGACCACCCTAGGGCCACTTTCCTCAACCCTAAACCCCATATTTGTGGTGTACACATCTGGGAGGCCACTAATATGTGGTGGCCGGCCAGTAATTCCTTTTGACCCTTTTGAACCCCTTTGAAAAGTGGGTTGTTCTCTCTTTTGGTTCACAGTTGCCAATTTTCAACCACAGGGTTGTGTTGAGGACACATGGGAGGCCACCAATATGTGGTGGCCGGCCACTAATTCAATTTGACCCTTTTGACCCTTGGCTGGCCGGCTATAGGGGGTGGCCGGCCGGCCACCTGCAACTCCAATAGTTGGTCGGCCAGCTTCCTCAGGGTGAGTACATTACAGCTGTACATTGTTTTTCCCTCCAAAACCTGTATCCGGAGGGAACTTTTTTGGAAGGAAACTTAATGCAATTTCCCTCCCCTTTTCCCCTTATTTTTCCACCCATTTTGCCTATATAACAGCAGCCCCAGGTCTGGTTTTGAGGGTTAGAAAAAATGCTTTGAGCCTCTTGTATTGTATCTCTCTCCTTCTACACTTCAACTCTCAAAAACCCTTAAGTTCCTACACCCTTTTCCCTACAAGCCCTAACACCACTCCACCTCATTCCATTCCAGCAGCTTGAAGCTGTTTTCCAGAGGCAAGGAGCACCCAAACTTGGTCCAAGAGGTTGCTAAGGGTTGGTCTTCAAGGGTGAGTCCCACTTTTCCCTTTTCTTGCATTTTTTTGGTCTATTTCTTAGTCCCTCTTGCTTGCTGTTTTGAGCTCCGGCCAAAACTGAAATTTTCATTTTTTTGAGCTCATTTTTCTGTTTGATTAAGGGTTCTTACCTGTTTGGAACTTCCCACTACCACTTGCTTCATTATCCTCTTGGATGCCATTTTTTTTGCATGATATTTTTGGCCTATATATAATCTGTTTTGGAGCATGAGATAAACTGTAGATAGGCTTATTTTGAGCCCTTCTTCAACATTGAAGAAGGGATAAACACTGTTTGGCACCTCCATGTATCACTTGCCATTGTACCCCTCTTTGGTCCCCATTTTTGCATGATTTATTAGCTTATTGAGCTTCTGTTTTTGGACCTTGGTCCGAACTGAAAATGGCCCTAAAATGACCCCCTCTTCATGTTTCATTAAGGGTCTATGGATTTTTGAAGCATCCTTGGTATACTTCATGTTATAGCCCTCTTGGTGGCCTCATCTTGCATCATACTTTGAGCATGCTTGTGTTCTGTTTTGGGTCTGATCATAAGCTGTAAACAGCCATATTTTGGGGCCCTATTCAACATTGTTGAAGGGCCATAACCTTTTTGGGGCCAGCGTGCACCACTTGCTTCTTTGCCCCTTTGTTGGCCCATTTCTTGCATGTTAATTTGGCCATACTTGTATCTGTTTTGGGGGGTTGTAATAAACTGTAAAACATCATATTTTTGACCCCTCTTCAACATTGTAGAAGGGGCCTTCTGTGTTTGAGATCAGAAACTATGACTTGCTTCATTACCTCTCTTGGCCCCCCATTTTTGCATGCTAATTTTTCCCTATTTCTACCCACTGTTTGGCCATGCTTCGAACTGTAAAAATGCTTTTTTTGGGGCTGCCTAGCTTCTGTCTTCACACTTCATGTACGAATCATGCATGCATTGCATAGCTGTAGGCCATTTCATGTGCTTAATTCCATGTTTCGGGACTCGTTCCTTGCATCGGGTTTCATTTCGCCATGTTTCAGGGCTGTTTTGCATGTCATTTTGCCTCTGAAATTTGCATGTTTGCATATCATATTCCATGTCTTGCCATGTCTCATTAGAGTGGCATTCCGTGTTGTAGGTTCAGTCCTCGATTGGCGTGCAGCGTACGTATTCGAGTTGTCTCATTTTCATCTAATGGCCTCTTATGTGAGTGTGGCTGAGGATCTCTCATGTTGGTGTAAGCCCATATTGCATTGCGTATGCCATTTCATCCATAGCATTGTGTATGCTCGGTTGTGTATCACCTTGTGTAGCGTGTATGCCATTCCATAACATTGTGTATGTTAGGATTGTATCTTAGTTGCATTTCACGCATATCATGCATATTGCATTGTGTTCGGGATAGGAGTTAGCCCGGACACGGGAAACGAGGTACGTTCCATACTCCGAGTGACGGAACGTATCTCAATTCCCAAGTCACCGACACTCCGGATTATCCATGATGGAGTTAGGTTTTGTTGTAGTGTTCATATGCATTCATTCTATATTGAGTTGTGCAATTTGGCTCCTCGGCCATCATGCATCGAGATGCGTGATTGGTGGTACGAGGATCGAGACATGCATACATTTGTGAAAATACATTGCTATGCCCCTTTCCTGCTCTCTGTTGCAGCATATCAAGAATCAGCGGTCTTCCGAGGCTTGGCGTGCTTTTCAAGAATCATTGCAAAACAGAGGCTAATTGGGGCATTCCAGTGGATTTCCGCACAAAGCAGCCCAAACATGCATCATTCCATCATCCGGAGCAGAATCAAGGTAGTCCTTGGCTTACATGCCAGTTTTATTATTTTCTTAGTTAATTTGTAAATTAATTAGGAATTTGTACATTATTTGGACTGTACTATTCTTTCATTCGGGACTGTATATTTATTTGGACCCTCTGCGCGAGGGCATAATTGTAATAAGTGTGGGTGAGTGTGATGTATGTCTTCCAACCCCACATCTTTCTCCCCTTTTATTTACCTGCTTATGATGGTTAGATTAGGGCATATTTCAATTAGCATACTGAAGATGACAAAGATGTTTGCATCATTCATCTGCTTTTGCACTTAAGACTCGGCGCATCATACAAACTGCATTTGTATTTCAATTCCAAATTGAATACGTGTTAGTTGTAGCATTCCATATGCCATGTTTAGAATAGCCGAGCCTGCTATAGTTGCATCTTTGCATGTGTTGCATTAGGCATTTCTGCATATTTAGGATCATGCATGATTTCTAATGAGCTTCGGTTTTGGCTTGGAGTACTAGGTGAGTTTTATGCTTTAGCATCCTTGCATTCGTGTGAGTGACTGTCATGAATAGCATGCTTACCATGAGGCTATGTGCTTATGTGATATAACTGCCTTGAATGCCTGTGGGTGGAGGTTGGGTTACTTGGAGTGGGACAATTCATCAAATGTTTGTTTTAAGGCCATTAGATAGTGGCAAAATCATGTTTTCTAAGCCCACCCGAGGGTGGCAAATCCACGTCTTAGCCTACCTGTGGGTAGCACCATCAAACCATTTTCAAACAAACAAACATGAAATGTTTTGTTCCAATTCAGGCGACTCAGTCTATACTTGTATGCTGTGCGCATCACATAGTAAATCTAGGCTAATAACCGCTATAAGTACACACAATGTTTTCAAAGATAGTTATCATGGTTAGTAGAGGCCGGTCTTTAGCAGATCGAGCAGGGTGCTCACGAAGTGACCTTCCCCAATCGTACCCAAGTTCCCGAGCCGAGGCAACTTTGGTGATGACGGACACGTGGCCTTTGGCACCGAGTCAGGGTTTCCTAAATTTTTCAAAAATAAAATATTTAGGTGGCGACTCTGTATCTAGCAAAGCAGTCCATGTTTGGCACTTCTTTCAAAAAATCTGTTTTCAAATCGATTTGCTGGATTTGGACTCTTTGGTTCAAGATTAAGAACCGTGACATTTGAGTCCTTGAACTGTAGTGACCCCAATATGAACGGAACGGGACTTAACCCTCCCGGGGCGTTCGGGGACGTCTACACTAGTGCATTTCAAGTCCAATTTGTGAATTAATATTTGTATGATTTGAATATATATATATATATATATATTTTATTTGTAAGGTTTGAATTAATATTTGTACGGGTGAAATATTATTTTTTATTATTTTATTAAAAGTTACACAATATAAAAATTATTTATAGTTTAAAGTTGAAATATAATATAAAAATTAATTTTTTAAAACTAATTTTTAGTTGAAGCTTAAAAGTTGAAATAATTGGTTTAAAAACATCATAAAAAATTAATATTTGTAAATATTTTTGTAGACACTCTATTTTTGACCGCCTTTATGACTTGGACGTCACCACTTGCGCACCCAATGATGAATGTGTGTATGCTTGTTAAGTGCTCGGAAGTCCTTAGCGGAACGCCACAACTTTGAGCCTTTCAAACCCAACACACCTCTTGCCTTGTTTTGGACCATAACCATAGATTTTCAAGTCTGCAACCTCTTGTGGCCTGCTGGCCACAGCTATTGGCTGCCGGCCACTGATGTGGCTTGCCGGCCACAAGTGTGTTTTGCAGATATTTTTCAGTCAACTGTGTCAGCTGTTGGCACAGATGCATGCACCTTCTTACACGTGTATGTATTGATATTTCTGAGGGAGTGTAATGTTTTTCTACATATAGAGGATCTCCCTTCTTGCTTTCAAGGTTAGAAAATTTTGGAGCAAATTATTCTCTCTCTCTCTCTCTCTCTCTCTCTCTCTCTCTCTCTCTCTCTCTCTACAATTCTCTCTTGCAAATTTCTTAACCTTTTGCCTATACACTCTAAACCAATCCTTACCATCTTTGAGCTTAGGTACTTTTGAGCCCTTTTTGAGCTCTTGAGGGTGTGTTTGTGTTGAATTGTTGTTTGGAAGTGCTCTCCTCTTCAAGAGGTATAAGTCTTGGCTTGTTGCTTTGCTTTATTTGCTATTTTTCCTATTGCTTTTAGAATGTTTTTGGGCTATTTAAACTCTGTATTTTTGGGCTGAAACTTGTGGTTTAAGGCCATTAGGGGTGGAGGGGTGGATCACCCTTCTTTGTACCTCATTTCTTAGGCCTTTGCCCTTGTGTTTCTCACCCTTTGTCAACTCTTTTTGAGCTTTTAAACACTAATTTTCAGAGTTATTTAAGTTTCTAAAATGTTGTTTTGAAGTCCAAAATTGGAGGGGTTAGCTTCCCCTTCTTGTGTCTTGTTTACTAGCCTAGCATGCTCTATGTATTAGCTTATTGTTCTAGCTATTTGTGTCTTAATTCTAGCATGTTTTAGGACTGATTTAGCACTATTTTAGGGTTGTTTTTAAGTGTTCATTGCATTTGAGCCTTGTATTTCATGCTTGTAGTGTAATTGTCCTCATAGGTTTGGTGGTCTAGGCCTTAGCCACCATCCTATTTGAGTTGATAGCGTTTATTTATGACTTGCCATACTTGTGACCACCTTTAATCACCTCTGCAACCTCCTTCCTTTCTTGGCTTTTGCTTTACTTTGAAAGTTGGTTCAAACTAGTTGCTTATTTAAAGTATGGGATTTAGGTCTTGTGCTTAATGGTTTAATCCCTTTGAGGGTTCATTACCAATAGCATGACACTTCTCTTATGCCTAAGACAACTCTTGGTTTGATGCTTTTTTCCATTAGAGGACCTAAAGCTCACTATTGGACTTAATGAACTAAGGAATGATTGGTAATTAAAATGAAGTAATAAAATTGGAACTAAAAGTGATGCAAGATAATAAAATCAACTTGGGTTTAATCAGACATTAATTGAACCCATTGAGTCTTGAGGCATTGCATACTCATTAGTGATGAAAACGGTTCAAGAGTCAATGTCAGCCACTTCCCTTGATCAATCGATGATAGGGAGGAGGTTTGAGAGTCTTATTTGTTGCATTTATTAAACTTGCACACTTTGGTTCATAGGCCATCATGCAAGGAAATTGTATCAATTGATGGTTTGTGAATCAAATTTTGTTACTCCTTTGAGCTGTTTGATGATAAGGAGGGGTAAGTTAAGCAAACAACCCTTAAGAATACCATGTGCTTACTCTGTTTGTTCTCTGTTGCAGCAGAAAGAACCAGCCATCAGTGGTCGGCAGGCCACCATTTGGGAACAGCAGGCCACATTTGCAAAATTCAGCAGTAGCTTTTTGAATTGAAACAGAGTTGTTTTTGAGGAGGAAAAGCAGTACAAGTGTTTTACTGTGCAACGGGGGCTTCCTAGCAGCAGAACAATGGCTTTTTCGGGTGAAAATCCGCACGCATGCATGAGCAGTCCTCATTTCCCGGGCTGTTTAGTTTAATTACTTAGTTTAGATATTTGTTGTAATTAATTAGTTGTAGCTAGTTAATCTTGTAAAGTGTTATAAATAATTAGTTAGTTAGACTAGTTATTTAATTTTGTCTTGTAATAATTAGTTAGTTAGAATAGTTAATTAATTTATTATAATAATTAGTTAAGTAGCTTAGCTAATTTATTCATTTGGGTTTGTAATAGTTAGTTAATTCGTAATAATTAGCCTAACTAGCTAGTTTATTCAAACCCTCCTGCGCGAGGGCAAACTTGTAATAATGTGTATATCTTCCAGCCTCACGTCTTTCTCATTTTTATTTACTTGTTTATGATGGTTAGTTTAGGGCATCATGTTTTATTTAGCATCTCTCATGCATTGCATCTACTTGTCTTGCATGCATCAATGTTCGGTTCATCATGCAAAACTTGCATTGTTAGCTAAATACTTTCCTGAATACGTGCTTAGACCGCATGCTATCAAACTGATTCATATGCCATATTAGTAGCCGAGCCTGGTAATTGCATATTGTATGTGTTGCAATAGTCATATTGCATAGTTAGGATCATGCATTATTCTAACTATGTCATCTTTTTCAGCTTGGAGTGCTAGGTGAGCTTTTATTTGCTTTATCATATTGCACGAATGTAATTATTGCCATGTCTAACATGCTTGCCATGAGGCTAATTGCTTAAATGATGAACTGCATGAATGCTTGTAGATGAAGACTAGTTGCTTGAATTGGAATAATTTGAGTAATGTTCATATGCAATCACTTTTTCAAGTGGTACATATTCGAAACAATTTTCAAAACAAATATGAAATCAAGTGTTCCAATTTTTGTAAGCTAGTCTATACTTGTGTGTGTGCGCATCATATAGTAAGTTAGCCAAATAATCGGAACAAGAGCATATAATGTAAATAAGATTCACATCATGATTAGTAGAGGCCGATCTTTGATCGGGCGAGTGGCGACGCTTAATTCATGACCTTCCCCTTTTGTACCTAAGTTCTCGAGTTGAGACAATGTTGGTGACGATGGACACGTGGCCTTTGGCACGAGTAATGGGTTTCTTAAATTTCCCAAAATATTTATGTGGCGACTTTGTATCTAACAAAGCAGTCCATTTTTGGCAATTTAATTCAAAAATTGATTTTCTAAAAAATTTGCCGAATTTGAATTATTTGGTGTTTATATATTTCACATTGCACTTATAAGATCAGATTCAAAACCATGGGAGTCCGATACTATAGGACTATTCGTCTTTCGAAATAGGACACGAAAAGCCGAGCTACAATTTTATATTTTCAACTTTTTTTTTTATATGGGATTTGATTTAATATTACACAAATTTTAAGAAAAATAATAATAAATAATATTTCACCCATATAAATATTAATTCAAATCATACAAATAAAGAATATATATATTCAAACCATGCAAATATTAATTCACAAATTGGATTTGTACCCACACATATTAGACTTGCATTTTCAACTTGCATCCCATACAAATTGGATTTGTAGCCCCACACATATTCAACTTGTACCCTATACAGACTGGACTTACACCCCACATAGACTAAACTTGCACTCCACAGGTTTGACTTGCACCCTACACAGATGGACTTGCACCCCTTACACACTAAACTTGCACCCCATACAGACTAAACTTTCAATTATCATATTTGATTGAATTTTGTCTTCTTTTAAAATAAAATAAAAATTTACAAAAAAGATATAATCATATGAAATTGATTTATATATATATATATATATAGAAAAATAGAAGACAGAATTCAATAAAAAATGATGAATTGAATTTATCTTGTCTTAATTTTTTGAAACTATTTTTAATGCTAAAATATATATTGTAACAACTCAGATTTTTAATTATTCTGTAAAATTTATACTAATATTATTTAATCTCAGTTCGAAAAATATATAATTTATTATATATTATTATGCGTAATTTTGTAAAATAATATAATTATTAAAAGTTTAGGGGTCAAAATATAAATAATAATAATATAGACAATATAAATAATAATAATAGGTGTGGTACTAAAATAAATAACTAATTTCCTATTGGTATACGATAAAATGTAATTTACTTAAGAATTAAATTATTTATATAATTATATTAAAATAGTGGGTCAAAAGGTAATTATCTTAAATATCTATTAAGGATAAGAACAAATCTATATAATTATTATCGAATTTGAGAGAAAGGGACGGCCCGGCCACGTGTTAGCCGAGCAATGGTCTCACCTCCTTATAAATTGGAGGTGTGATTCGACTGGAAAGAAAGAAGAAAAAGGAAAGGAGAGAAAGAAGAAAGGAAAGAAGAAAACAGAGGAGAGAAAGAAAGGAAAAATAATAGAAGCTGAAAAGGTCTTTGATAGTGAAAAGAAAGAGTAAGGTATTAAAGTTAAGGCGAGTTATATTATACCTTGAGTCACCAAAATGTATTTTACTTATTTTTTATTTACCAAAATCTATTTTACACAAGTTATGTTTTATTTATATATTAATAAAAATTATGTCTTATAAAGGTTTCAGTTACGTGGTTTAATTTCTAAACCCTATTTGCTTAAAAGGAAACCATGGATATGTTTGTTTTACTTTTAAAAAATATTTGGCTATGACCTTATATACATACAATTATGTTTTGTAAGTACCACTACGGGAGTCCCACGCCTTGGGGAACTTAAATAACCATTGGCTTCTGTTTGACCACTTTGTGGTCCTCTGTTTGTCATGGATCCATTGACCTCTGTTCTGTGCGGACCAAAGTGCTGTGCGGAGCTAAGTGCTACACTATTGTGGGAGCCACCTCTAGAATCCGTACGAGCCACCTCTTGAATCCGTACCTCTGTTCTGACTGTCACTTCTGTGACCTCTGTTCTGTTTTGTTATATTCGGTACCGTGGTTATGGTTATATATTTATATAATATCTGTATTTCAGTTTCTGCTACTTCAATGATTTGTTTATGTAAATGTTTTGGCCTAACTAACGATCCATGGTTATTTCGTGTCTCTTATACTCTTGGTATAATATTTCTCACTCTGCCATGTGCTTATAGTTGTTTACCAATTTTCAGGAAATAGCTTTTGGAAAGTCTTAGATGCGGGATGCGGAATAGACTCACACAGCATTTTTATGATATTTCTCTATGTAAATAACGACCTTTTTGGTCAATATAATTTTGTAATAAAAATAGAAGTTCCGATGATTATTTTGGTACCCTTACTCAAATATTACTTCCGCTTGCGTTTATTTATTTGTTTAAGAATTGGCCGAAGATAACCTTAGTTACTGGCCATCACGATACTTAACCCTTGGGTACGGGGAGCGGGTCGTGACATATATGACTATTTTTTTTAATTATTTTTAATGAGCCTTTTTGGGAGGGGGGGGGGGTTTATGAATTTGTCTTATTTTTATTTTATGATTTGAGTTAATAAAAATACAAAATAATATTTATATGGTTTAATTATTATTTGTATGATTTATTATCTTTTATTTATACAATCTGAGTTAACATTTGTGTGGTTTAAATAATAATATTAATAATATTATTATTATTATTATTATTATTATTATTATTATTTTGTACAACTTGAATTAATATTTTTAGTTTTATTAGTCTTCACGTTTTTTTTAAGTAAATAAAAATAATATTTTTTAAAAAAAAATTAATTCTAAATAATTATTGTTTATATTAATTTTAAATCATACAAATCATTTTAATTTTGTAAGTTTTTTTTTATATATTTTTTGAATTATTAATTTAAATTTTTATTAAATATGTTAAATATTAGTCTCATTTTAAATATTTCGTTGATATTTTTTAAATAATATCCACTTTTTTTGTTTCAATTTTCATAATTCTCTATTTAGAAAATTTTATTTTTTCATTTTCCTTATTTTTTCATTTTCACAAAAAAATATATATATATATTTTAAGCAATTTTTTAAAAAATTTTTTTAGACACATCTAACATAAATACACCTAAAGAAATATTTAAAAAATCACTAAATACCAAAAAAAAAAAATGAAAATTCAGCATATTTTTCATGTTTTTGTGTATTATTAATTTTTAAAATATTGTTTGAGAAATATTATTATTTAGATATCTAAAAAAGTAAAAAAAATTACTTAAAATTTTTAAAATATTTACTAAAAACAAAAAACACAAAAAATAAAAAACTCATTTTTTGAAAACTGAATTCAGAAAATTGAAACCAAACATACTGATTAATTTTATAAAAATTAAATTTATATATTAAAAATTATACGTATTTTATTAAAATAGAATAAAATAAAATTTGTTTGTTTGTTTTATATTTAAAAAAAAAATAGAGGTGTGTGATGTGATGTGAGTCTAGATCCTCTACCGCTTTTTCCTACGGCGGTTCTTGCAACGGATCAAAGCGACGTCGTTTTGATCCTTTATTTTTTGTTTTTTTTTTTTTTTTTGCCCCTTTTTTCTTCTTCTTTTGTTGTTCAGCCTCTTTTTTGTTTGCCTTTTGTTTGTGAACCCTAACCCTTCTTTGAGAGAGACAAACAGAGAGGGCAACGCAGGTAGCCGACTGACTCCTGAGGTTCTCAGGCACTGTCTCCCTTCCAAGATCTTCCAGCCACCTTTTTAGTTGTCTCTCTCCAGATGGGTTCTTCAGTTCGATCTCAAAAATGCATCTTCTGTCTCCCGCAAAAGCATTAAACCCTCTTTGGGCTTACGTTTCTCTCCCTCAGGTCACATTTGGCCCCAAAAGGTCATTTCTTTTCTTTCATTTGCTTATTCATAGTTTTTAGATTGTGGCTTCAAGTAGTTTAGTTTAAGTCAAGTATCAATTTAGTTTTCAAATTGTGGGTTCTAATGTGTTGAGCATGATTCAAGATTTTGGTAACTAACAAAATGTTGGGGAAAATGGAAGTTTTTATCTTCGTACTCTATTTGGTTTGAAAGTCGTAATTTAGTTGCTATGATTTTGATCAATTGCTACTCTGTTAAATGTAGGTGGCAGTTGCCTAATACAGATAGCTCTGTTTTAGCGTCCACTACCAATGAATTACGCCGTAACAAATACACACCTATTAATCCTGAGAAGTTGAAGGCTGCAGCTATAGGGCTATCACAAAGTAGGTTTAGAATGATTTTCATTTAGTGGATATGAATGTCACTTCATTTTCTTCTTGAATATCTGATTGTACTTAGCTTTATCCTTGGGATTATGAGGGTTCTAGTTTGAATTTTACTTGAATGAGGGGTCTTTGATTTTGTATATTCTATTTATTTGATTTCTATCTGTTGTATAAATGATAAAAATTGTGTTCCTTTTCCTGTCATTAGACTCCATGAAAGAAGAAAAAGAAAGGGAAGGGAGAGGGGGAATTTTCCATTGGAGAGGCTTGGCTCAATGGCTGGGCTTGTCATTAGCATTCTTAGTGTCTTTCCGCCTTAGAAAAGCAATACAATGATACGGGATGTTTGTCTCATACAAAAACCTTATGTTTTCTTTGGCAGTGCCACCTTGATGGTTGGACAGGCAGCCTACAAACTAGAGCTGCACAATGTAAGGGTACATCTTACATGCTTTGGCTCTTAAATTTTTCTCCATATCATGAACTTTTAATTTCACAAATTAGTTAATGACAATGAAAAACAACCTTGATAAGTTTTTGTTTAAGTATATATGAACACAAACACATGCCCAAACGTACAAATGCCTACAGTACATGGTTGAAATTAGTTAGCAATAGAACTATTTTATATTTGGATAAATTATACAGGCCTCCTCTAAAAAATGGATTTATTACAGTCCACCTCTTTAGTTTGAAAATATTACACTGACCACAAATGGATTTGAAGCTTCCTTGTAGGTAAGCAAGTAATTGGCCTGTAAAGAGCATCATGAGACTACAATTTGCAATCTTTGGCAACAAATCTAGACATCGATGCCATAGAAGATTGGATGGAAAGGGAAGACAAAGAATCGAGGGAGGGGGTTTGCAATCTTGAGGCTGCAATTTACAGTCTTTGCAATTAATTGCTTGTTTTGATTTATTTGATTTGTTTGGAAATTTGTGTGGTACGATATACTTAGTATTTGGTTTGAAATCTAGATTTCTAAGATGTACTGCAAGTGTTTGTAAAAATGTTTGATTGAATATAGTTGTTTCACTCTGGTTAACAAGTTCATCACCCTCTCTTGTTAATTTTCTTCATATACTACTGGAATTTTTTTTTTTTTTTTTTTTGGCTGTGGTGTTGATTGTTACAATGAAGGTGGTGGTGATGATGTTGCTACCAATGGAGATGTAATTAACTCTAATAGTGAAAGTAGTGTACAATGTTATTTTTAATTGAAAGGAGTAACAGACAAACAAAACCAAAGTTTTGAACACAAACACAAATAGAAAAGGTTAGTTCCAGTGTTGGTCATGGCATCTACATACTGATTTTCTGCTCTGTGAATATGAGATGTGGAGCTAAATCTCAGTCTTCAACTGAAGTTACAATCATAGCTCACATTTAGCCCCCTCTTGGATCAACTTGACTGCTATTTCAAATGAAGATTATATCTCATTGAATATTTCCTATTTCCATGTAAATTTTATGAAGAATGAGTTGAAGAAAATAGAATCAAACTAATTAAAAGAAAGAGATAAAAATTAAAATTTTGCATCAGCTACATAGGTTTTGTTATAGTAGTTAGAGGTAACAAGAAAGAAAATTTCCATTACAGATAGCAGAGATACAAATTTATGTCGAATGGGGCCAAATGTAATTTTACAGAAGATGTCTAGTACAAAAACTTACAAGGAGTAAAATTAACTTTGACGGCAAAAGCGTCAATCAAAATTGAAAGCGAATTTTCTAAACATTAACATCCTTTTATTTCAAATTTGTTCATGAAAGCAAAGATTGGCAAATCCAACTTAATTAAAAAGTAATCTTGTGATTCTGCAACTTCTTTTAGCAGTCAAAACTCCAAAAAGTCTCAAAAACTCGATTTTGCTGGCATTTACCAAACTAGAAGTGAATAGAAAGTGTGAAGCTTCCAAGGTTTCATGACCATAAAGTTTAACCTGCAGCAGACATGCAAAGTTTAGTATCCAGATTAAATTAATCACTACCATGAACTTAGCTATTGAAACACAATCCTCAATTACCACACTTTGTTATATATTGAGCATTAAACTAAAAATTAAAAAAATTACACAAGATTAAGGGTAGAAGAAAAAAGCTAGTTTGCAAAATCACATGAATGCTCATTGATGGAAAACAATTTTTTTTATAAGTGCAAAACTGATTTTTTTTACTTTCTTATTATGGAAAACAGATTTATAACAAGATGCAAAGTAGCCAACATTTCACATGCACCATGATTCCATCTAGGGTTTTCAAAAGTTTTGATCATTTGACAACTCTCTACATCCTTTTTTGCTTTTTCTATTACAAATCAAAATAGATTTTGCTTCAAATTGACCAAACTAGAACAGATTTTTGCTTCAAAACTTCATCTAAATTGTTGACTTATCTCCAAACCTCTAGTTATATCACAAGTTGATTGTCTATTCATTGAAAACCAATTAAGTCAAAAAGAAAATTTTAGTTTGCAACAAAAATTCTTCAAGATCATTGTATATCAAGATTATCTCTCAAGACATTTATCAAACAATTGGTTTGCAACACAAAATGTAATACAAATAACAAGAAATGCTTCCAAAATGCAAAACAGAAATTTCAGTAATACAAATCACAAAAAATGATTTCCAAAATACAATATGCTACAAGTGCACTGTGAAATGCAAATTCAATATGCTACAAGCTTATTATGTGTTGAGGAAAATTTCATGTCTATGATACTATACCGACTATATTTAAGAATATGACTTCAAATATTTGTTTTTATAATCCATTGTATAAAACATGCTCTATCTACTGGTGAGTTTTGAAATATATGTTAAAAAGCCTCACCTCGACCAACTCTGAATTTTCACACAAAATTGGGCTCGGTGTTTTCGCATAAAAGCAAAACTTAACTATTGTCATCACAAAGGCCTCGTTTGGCAACAGGCTATTTTAGTAACTTTTTGACTTTTTACGAAAAGATGTACAGAAAAGTAGAGAGGTGATGTGACAAGTTTTAGTTGGCTTTTTGGCTAAAATAGCCACTTCCCAAATGAGGCCAAAGTTCCAATCTATTAAGACATTTGATATTCATATTTTGATATATCTACTCAATTAACACCAAAATCTGTTCCAAAACCTCAAACATATCTTGATTTTTAAACCACTAACATTAGCAAAATTGAAAAGGAACAAGCAAAGAGTTTAAACTCACCACGATAAACCTATTAACTTAGTAGATGTGCCCTATTTTATAAGAAAACAGATCAAGCACTATCTTGTGAGTAATATAAGAGCCCCTCCTCAATCTTCAAAAAAAATCCAATTGCCACAGCTTACCCAATAATCCAATTGGCACATTTTCATAAAAAATAAACAGCCAAACTGTATAGATACAATCATATATATATATATATATATATGTATATAGCAGCAAGAAATGAAACAGAGACTGAAATGGACCTCATCATAGCTGCAATCTTGCCTTTCTGCCATCACGTTGCCGCCAGACTTAGCGTCGCCTGCCATTCTCTGTCCTTTGTCGTCGCGTCTCTCTACCATCCGCTGTCCTTTGCCATCCCGTCCCTCTGTTTGGCTCTATCCTTCGTCGTTGCGTCCCTCTGCCATCTCTTTTACTTCGTTTCTCTTTCCATCATGTTCCTCTATCTCTCTCAGTTCGTCTCTCTGCCGATCTCTCTCTCTCTTTGTCTCGTGTCTCTTAGGCCAAGTTTGGGAAGATAAGAAAAAGTCAAAAAGCTAAAAAGTTACTCACAAAGTTAAAAGGTTAACAGTATTCACCAAAAATCAACAATTACGATTGCACAACTCCCAATCCTAATTTTTCCCTACAAATCAATTTTTACAATTTTTTAATACACATTTTTTCATAAAAAGTCAAAAAATTAACCCAAACATTTATATTTTTTTTCTCAATTTTTTAGTCCAAAAAGACAAAAAGTGCACTTATTTAGGACACCCCAAACAACCCTTTAGTTTGTTTCTGTGTTAGGGCTAAACATAGATGAAATTGAAAAAAATGGGATAAACTCAAAATTTGAAGAGTGAAAAAAAAATCACATGCGCACGCACATACATAAATTAAAACGACATCGTTTTGAATAGCGTCGCTGGAATGAACGACAGTAGGAAAGTGTAGCCAATGATCTGAGCTTGATGTGATGTGTACTTGAGAGAGAGGGAGAGGAAAGTGACGTGTGGGGGAGGGGTTGATTATGTCAAGGGTTTCATTGTGTCAGTGTGATGTAGACGAGAGAGATTTGAGAGTTACAGGTAAAATGATAAATAACTACTAATTTTTCATACTTGTGTAATTTTCAAAGATTTCTCATTTATTGGTGATTTACACCTTCTGTCCACTGACAAATAATTCCTCCTAATTTTAGCATCATTGTTGTATTAGGTGAAATGAGCCATCTTTGACTAGGTTTGCCAACATTATATTGATTTTTAAATGTCATATTAGTCTATCAATAAAGTCTTTAACTTTTAAAATTTAATGGGCTAATGTTATATTATTTTTTCCCTTAGGATTCATGTGCTAATATAAGGTGAGCAGAGGGTCCAAAATAAAATTTCCTCATTCTGATTTATGAAAATAAAATTCGTGATTTCTAGCAAACAAAACATTTAAAATAATTCACTATAAGTTCAAAGAATCATTTTGGGGTCCACCAATGTAACAGACATTCAAGGGATCTAGACACAAATAATGTTCGGTTGTAGTAGAACTTTTCTTGTTTTTTTTCTTTTTAACTTACACCTACATTTATTTTTTTACGCCTTTTTTCATGTTTTCATGTATATACATTACACTACACTTTTGCATTGAATATATTGTCTGGCCTTTATTACCCTTTACACTTACACTTTTGTGTTGGTTAAATATAGTGTACTGGATTAAAGGTCACACCATAACAAGACCCTACCAGCTAACACGTGATGCATAATGCTCTAACTAGCCGTCACAGCCTATTTAGCTTGCTTGTTTCCCAGCAAGTGATAGACACTCGGCCAGTCGTTCACTTACAGTTCCAAACATGGAGTCCATGCCTAAACCATCCATGGAAAGTGATGATAAGCTACACATAGTTATGCTCCCATGGTTAGCCTTTGGTCACATGATTCCTTTCCTAGAGCTCTCCAAGCTCATAGCTCGAAAGGGTCACACAGTCTCCTTTGTATCCACGCCTAGAAACATCGACAGACTCCCAAAACTGCCTCCAAATCTAGCCCCTCTCATCAATCTAGTGAAGCTTCAATTGCCTCAGGTCGACAAACTCCCCGAAAACGCTGAGTCCACCACCGATCTTCCCTATGACATGGTCAAGTATCTGAAGATGGCCTACGATCAACTCCAACAACCCATGACTCAGCTTCTAGCAGATATGGCTCCCGATTGGGTGATTTACGATTTCGCACCTTATTGGCTAGGCCCTGTTGCTGCCAAACTTGGCATTTCTAGCGTCTTCTTTAGCATCTTCATTGCCGCTTCATTGTGCTTTCTTGGTCCCATACCAGTCTTGAAGGGCGAAGATGATCGTACAACGCCCGAGGACTTCACTGTTACACCCAAATGGATCCCCTTTAAATCTAACATCGCATGCTTTCGGCTCTTTGAGATTAAGCGTATCTTTGACGACATAGCCAGTGTCGATGACGAAAACATTTCCGGTACATATCGGTTAGGAGCAGGCATCGAAGCTTGTGACGTGTTGGCTGTGAGAAGCTCTTATGAGTTCGAACCTGAATGGTTAAAACTTCTTCAACAGATTCACCAGAAGCCGATTATACCCATCGGTCTACTGCCCACCACGGCGTATGATAGTAGTGACAACGGTGAAGCTTGGACGGAGATTAAAGAGTGGCTTGACAAGCAATCTAAGAGGTCGGTGGTCTACGTTGCATTCGGGAGCGAAGCAAAGCCAAGTCAAGCCGAACTCACCGAGATAGCTTTCGGGTTAGAGCTATCTGAGTTACCATTTTTTTGGGTTCTGAGGAATCGGCTTGGTGTGGCTGATACTGAGGTGATCAAGTTACCAAACGGGTTTGAGGAGAGAACGAAGGAACGAGGTGTAGTTTGCACCAGTTGGGCGCCTCAACTCAAGATACTGAGTCATGACTCGGTGGGTGGGTTCTTGTCTCACTCTGGATTGAGTTCAGTTATTGAGGCTATACAGTTCAAGAAGCCACTCATTTTGTTGTCTTCCCTGGCGGACACAGGGTTGATCGCTAGGCTTTTGGAAGAGAAGAGAATGGCATACTTGATACCGAGAGAGGAGCAAGATGGGTCGTTCACGAGAGACTCAGTGGCTGACTCACTGAGACTAGTGATCGTTGAGGATGAAGGCAGGATTTACAAGGAGAAGGTTAAAGAGATGAGCGGGTTGCTTGTTGACGAAGCTGTAGAAGATAAGTACGTGAATAATTTTTTGGATTATCTCAAAAAGCATAAACAGTGAGCTTAATTTTTTGGATTATTTTCAAAGTTATTTCGAAAATTATTTGTGTAAACTATTTTTTGCTTTGTGGCTGCTTCTTGAATATTGGTCTGGTTCGTATTGCTTTTGCTATCTATAATGTTTTGCTTTCTAATTTGTATTTGTTGAGAATAATATAAATAAAGACAAATTACATCATTTTAGTTACTGTTATTTTAGTCACTTTAATAAATTAGTTGGCTCAATTTAGTTCTGTATTTTTTATTTTAACTCAAATTGGTTCAATTAATTTTTAATTTTTTTTATTTATTAAAAGAAGAAACTATATTGTCGAAAGAAACAAAATACAAGCATAACTTAACTTACATCAATAAAGGAGGAAAGTACACCGAGTAACATAGCTAAACTCTATAATTCCAGCTAAGTTGACACTTAAAAACAAGTAAAATCATATGCTATCATTTAATCCAAAGATTGGTGAGGGACCAATCAAGCAACAACCAAAGAAACAAAAATAATACAACAACAACAACCCTGAAGGATGGTATGCTCACCTGGCTACACACACTGGCAGGCCTGTTTCATATTTGAGACTACATCATGCACTGAGTACGTTCAAATGTGCACAAGAGTGATGCATATTATGCTTTTAGGAGCAATATTATAAACTTATCAATTCAATAACTTAATCTCAACTAACTTAGTAAGCATCTTCCATCAAAAATCCTAGCAATGTCATAAATTGGACCAAATTGACGCACAATACAAAAATAAGGGTTAAAATTGAGTTAATTGTAATTATACGGACCAAAATGACATAAGAAGTAAAATGTAAGGACTCATAATATAACTTGCCTTATAAATGATAATATTGTCTGTCTCCGTAAGTGTTTAATTAACTTGTTTTTTTATTAACAAAAAAGAACTTTATTAATGAAATTTAAAATGACTACATATGAACTGACTTCAATAAAGGGGGGCGAGATCACATAGCATCATAGCAAACCTTTCTAATCCCAACTAGGTTAGTACTAAAAAAGTCACACAATCATGTGTTAGCTCAAACCAAAGCGAGTGAAAAACCACCAAAAAAAAAAAAAAAAAAAAAACAAAGGGCTACAGACAGCAAGCAGAAACAGCAAAGAAAAAAAACAGCCGCAAGCAGCCACTACAAGCATTAGACACACTCAAACATTCCTAAGTTTCCCTCACCAACCTCCCAAAGCATTCCAACTCTAATTTTTATAAGTTCACAATGCTCCCATATATCTGGTGCTGCATTCTTAAATATACATTCATTTCTGAGTTTCCACAAGGACCAAAGAGTTATTGTTGGGATGGCTCTCCAAAGCTTCTTTTTGAACAATCTCTTGAAGTAAAAACTAACCCCACCCCCCCCTAACCACCACCACCACTACATTAACAGACGTTCCACACGTTCCAGGGATAGCCCACTGTGCACCCCACCAACTCAAAATGGCAGACACCCCCTCCAAACAAAGGGACAATGAGTAGCACGTGAAGTGATGATTCCTCCTCATTCTTGCACAAACCCCAAAGTGTAGATGCATTGCCATTAAGGACTTCAATTCTCTGCAAGAACATTGCAGTTTTGACTTTATACTTCCAAGCAAGCCACCCAAAAAATTGAACTTTAGGGGAAGAGTATTATTCCACATCATCTTGCACAGCCTAGGATGAATGACAGGGCAAGTTAAGCAACCTTAATGAGGGAGCTAAATTCAAGACATTTACAAGACTAATCATCTCCAATTTTTCCCACTCAAAGAGATTCCTTCTAGGAAACAAATTCCATTCCCATGCTATTCCTTTCACGTCAAAAAACATACTGGGAGAGAACCCTGGTCCACCCTCTTAGTTACTTCCTCCCATTTAACTAAATGAACCCTGGTCCACCCTCTCTGACCCTTTTTAAACAAGGTGGTGGTCTACCAATGAAGTTATTCTATTTACTTATTAATTTAAAAAAGAAAGGCCCACCTCTTCATTTGTGAAGATAATAAGAGGGTGATATTTCTATATGATTTCCCAAAATATTTATTTAAAATCACACCAAATTGAAGTATATAGTGATTTGACGTTATTGTATGATCACAATTATATTAAATTTGATTTTTATATTTGATTTTAATTTTTAAAGAGACAAGATAATTTTTGAAGTACATGGAATTACTGGAAAGAAAATATGCCAGATCTATACAAAAACTGTATGACGGATTATTAACCTTGTTAGCAAAATTGTTCACTGAGTTTTATATCCTGTTGGATTCCAGATCTTTATACTATCAGGATTGCTGCTGCTGGTGGTTGATGATGCTTTGTTTGTTGTTGTGTTTTCTTTTGGGTTTTGCTTATGTAGCAGTATATTCTCAGGTTGTTGGTTTGTTTGTTTTGGTTTTTTGTCTCTGTTTGAATTGGTTTGTCATCGGCATAGTGCTTATATATGATCAGGCTTGTATTTCAATCACAACTAAGTTGGGATGGATTTGCTTTGGAATGATGCTCTTGCACTTGCCCTTTTTTTATTGATGTATGATTCAGGATTTTGTACTTTTATTGTTCATCAATAAAATTTCTTTGTTGTTGATTAAAAAAAATAAGGTAAGTTTTGCAATAAGAGACACCATATATGAATGAATGGTACAGTGGCATTGGTAAACATGAAATCGGGGATCCTGCTGTGCAACTTTGTGAGTTGCCGTGGAAGTTTGTCTCGAACATCTTTCAGTAATTTGAACTATTCATATTATAAAGTTGGCCGAGTAGATCATTTATGTAAAAAAATCAAGTTGATTGAAAATTTGTAGCTCCATAACAAGTGCATATTTCTTTCTTTTTCTTTTTCTTTTTTTAAATAAAAGATTCTGATTACCCAATCGGCCAAGAGTGTAGAATACACAATGCAATAATGCAAAGGTTTTGAAAGGTCTTTATCGGTTTTTGAAACTCAATTTATTTATTTATTTTTCTTTCATTTCATCTCAATATATATTTTTTTTTTTGATTGACGAAAGTCAGCGGTTAGTTAAAATTCACACACATACACCTTACAAAAAAAATCTTGACCTCCAATTCCACTTCTAAAAGTGGAACCAAGACCCCCCTCGTCACGAGAGACTTGGTGGCCAAAGAGCTAGCTAACTAGGCTAGAGCCCTTTGGTTTCAAACTCAAACTCAACTCTTTAATGAGAATAAAATAATTTGCCATGAATGATCACTAGTTGAAATACCCAAAACGAGTTTTTTGAAAGTATTTTTATACATATATATATATATATATATCTTAAATCAAATATAAATAGGTTTTAGAAACATACAAAGCTGCAATTAATCGCACAATGTAGAGCAATCGATCTCTCAAATGGGATCGATCGTCTGTTGATCACAAGCTACTATAAAACAATTCCACTAAAGCGATCATTTACTTACAATTCAACTAAAGCAATTGTTTACCTATTGATCGCTTAGCGATCACTGGGCTCTACTTAAGGTGTGATCGATCGCTTCAAGAGTGGGATCAATTATTGCACTTAGGTAGGGCCAAAATTACATACGAATTCAAAATAGGATCTGGAAAATTTTTAAAAATTCTTTTTGTGCAAAACCTTTTCAATATGATTAAAAACATGTATGCAAACTTTACCATAATGAGTGATGGAGAAAATCTCCAATCTTGATGTATGGGGCTGACTAAGGCCTCTTTTGGAAATAAATTATTTTAGTAATTTTTTAATTTCTTACGAAAAGATGTGCAGAAAAATAAAAAGAGTGATGTGATAACTTATAATGATTTTTTGATTTTTTGGCTAAAATGTTTAGTACCCAAATGAGACCTAAATGTGCACAATTACCACAATACCCTCACAGAACTAAATTACCATATTATAAAAAATTTGGATCACTAACAATATTCAATACAAAATATCCTATTTCAGCAATCACAATAATCTATTTGGTTTTAAGTATAAAAATTAGAAATGAATCCTCTAGGTCCCTCTCTTCATAAGAGGGAACAACTGCGACCTTAGCTTTTTTCACCCTCATTCGCTTCTGGACAGATTAAGGGGAAGGAGTAGATTGAATGGTTACTATGTCAAGTAGCTCGGCTAGTAGGTCCTTTGCTATCGCTAGTTTGCCACCCATCTCCGCAGAAGTGACAGCAACAGTAACTCTGGTGTAGATCTGAAGGGATTGTTAGAGAAGGATTGACAAGATTGTACGCTAGAGTGTCTGCACCTCGACGTTTCTTGTTGCGCATCCTCCTAGCTGGAGCATTTGGAGGTTGGCGACGATGTTGGCGTTGAGCTGGGGAAATATGTTATAATGGGGATGATGTTGATGACTGGTTTACTGGGTCAGATATGGAAGCTTGGTTTGTCTTGGGAGAGGATGTAATTGGTGGAGTTGTTATAGATGAGTTCTACTTCTGGTTGGGATGTTGGGCAAATAAGAACGATATGTTGGAATGTAATTGAAAGGATGGGGGTCTTGCAGTCTTGAACAGGTAAGTCCGGAAGCTGGGTAAAGTCAAGGCTCTAGACGTATGATTTTCAAAAGGATTTGCTTAGCTGAGGAAGCATTGCGAAAAAAGTAAAATGAGAAAAATATCATAAAATAATTAAGTATGCAAAGTAACGTTAAAAATGGCGTGGTTTGGGATGACTAAGTTCTTACCCTCATCCTTCTTAAAAACTCATCGGGGCAAGAAGAAAAGGTGGAGATCATCATCTAGTGTAAAATCCTAGTTGCCCAAGACAATGAGATAGGCTCCAGTGCCCTTGTTGGAGTCTGGAAGGTTGACTATCAACTTGTATGAGGTAGACCAAGGTTTGAGATAATAAGTGTAGACACTGGTGGATTTGAGGCTACACATAGTATAATAATACTGGATGTCAACAAGGGTGATCCTAGCGTTTTGATGATGACATAGCTTGGCTATGCCGTTAATAACCCTAAATGTGTTTATTGCCAATTGCATGGGGTTAAGTTTATAGAAGTGCATCACTTCTCAAAAAATTATGTTGAGGGGAATCTAATTCCACCATCGATAATTGAGGCATCTAATTCTCTCCGAGCATAATGGAGTCATTCTAACCGGCAAGTCTAAGGTGGACATCGATTAGAATGTTAAATTCTTTGCGGAAGTACTCTAACTTACTTGGGGAATCTACCCTCCATTTAAACATACTCATGATCTCGGCTGAATGGGTTTTATATGGCTTTCAATACAGAAGTGTTCTCCTAACAATAAATGGATCTCAGCGTAATCCTAGGGGACATTAAGGCAAGGATTTTGGAAACCTAAGGAAGATTTTGAGATACAAACTGTTTTGATTTTCCTAAAGTATGTATTGATCTAACAAATCCCAAGCCTAAATTTATGCAAAAACAACTGAAATAGGCAAGAATGGGGAATAAGAATATGGAAACATAGAAAGAAAGACAAATAAAATAGATTCAAAATCTAAAACAGAGGTAGAGGGCAAGAACACATTCAAGGCATTAAAGAATACAAGAAACATAAAGGATTGGTGATAATTCGTGGTGTTAGTGTGCAAGAATGAAGAAAAGTGCAAAGCATATAGACATAAAATCATGAAGGCGTGTTTGTGGATATAACAAAAAAATCAAAGATTGAAATTAAAAAGGGAAAGATTCAAAGACTTACAAGTTGAAGCCGCAGAAATGGACGCCGGAATCCCGTTCACCGAAGTCAAATGATACCTTTAATCGGAATGGAATGACTGAATGCTCACCAGAAGTGATGAACATGGATGATTGTAGAAAAACTTCAAGGTCGTTAATGGAGGTTTTAGAGAGAGAAGCTCTGGTAGAAGAGAGAGTTATGGATGCAAAAGTGAAGAGACGAAGAGAGAGGAAGAGAGTTTTTGTTGAAAAAAGAAAAGGATGGCAAAACTCTGATTTAACTGCCTAGGTAGACGTGTCCATGATAACGTCATGCGACGTGAGTCAGAGACAAAGTGATGCATGTAATGCGTGACGAGTATAAGCCAGTTGGGTAATGCCACATGGATGAAACGGTTTGGGAATTATACGTGACAGCTCGTGCGTATTTGAGGTTCTTGGAATTCTTGAACTAGTGTGGCATGAGGTCAGCTAATAGTACGATCTCAATTGAGATGTTGATCTTGGATAAAAGAACACGTGGGATCTTGGTTCTTGGTTTTGACGAGTGGACATTTGAGTCCTTGTTTCTTGATGTCGACAAGTCATGATCTCAGTTAGAAGAATATTACTAGCATTTTGTTTAACTGGCATGTTGGAAGACCTGACGATATAGGTTTCATTACCTCAGTTTGCCCAGGTAATAGAACCTAGGGGCAATTGTAGGGATGTATTTTTAAGGTTATGCCACGTGGACGAGACATGGTCGAGGTGTTGGCCAAGGTACCACGTGGACGAGCCAGATTGCTGACATGATTGTAGTATTGCTGAGATCTTGTGGTGATACCGGAATCCAAAATATTTGGATAGAGGACAAGAGTCTTAGATAAATGATGCGCTTAGTTCAATAAGGATGAGGCCTTTAAGGAGTTCATCTATATCTATCTAAGAGTCGAAATAAGCATTGTGCTTGAGTCCTATGAAATGAGACTTCTAAGGGATGGGGGTATTCTTTGGTTATAAAACTAAGGCACCTATGTGGGTCTAAGGTACACTTTAATTGAGAGTTTGCGTTACTTGTTTGATATATTTGAAAGATAAGTTAATTGATTTGATCATCGGAGTGTCCTGAGTGGACGAGCCACTATAGTATTCTTGTCTTCTTATTGGCAAGTGCTTAGTTTAATTTATTACATCACGTGCTCTCGGCTAAGTCTCATGTTTGGTTATGAGGTCGAAATCAACACTCATACCTTTCATTTGATAAAAAGTACCACTTCTTTCATTTGATACCAAAGCGATAAAATAATTGGAGTACCATTTTTATTAATTTTTATCAAATTTAAATTTGATGAAAGTTTGGAGATGGTCTAAGGTATTCTTGGAGTTGAAGCATGTTGTGGTTGGGTGGGTGGACTACTATTGTCTTTTGTCTTGTTACTTGGAGTTGGGTGGGACCTTGTGTTATGTTTTGTTATTTTATCCTATTTGTTTATTTGATATAGTGGATTCTTTGGTGTGTTTGTACTTCTTCGTTTAGGTGCTCTTGTTGTTGATTTCTCATCAATTTTGGTCTGGTGCAAGTATATATAATTAGACGAGCATTTTAGTACCAACTTAGTTAAGATCATAATGTTCAACTTAGTTAAGATCATAATGTTTACCTATGATGTTTTTTTATTAATTTATGTTCCTTGCACTTGTTATGATTCCATTTCTTTTGTTGAAAAGAAAAAATGTTTATGCTAGCAAAATTGGAAAGTTGGATCCATAATTATGTATAAAATGGCCACAGGTTCTAGTCAGTTCAAATTGGGTTATAGGGTGCTATTGGACTTCCACAAGCCCACTATGGAGTTTACATCAATGATCTAAACTATTTAATGCATAAGCTTCATCGAGTATTTTATCATTATAAAAAATTACGTTAATCGGATATCGATAACTACTTAATCAAAGGAGAAATTACTTATAAATCCCATTTTGATAAATGTTGCTCTAGTTAGTCCTGAATGTTTTTTATTAAACCATTTAGTCCTGTTTATGATTTCACTTCTTTCTGAACATCAACAACATCAACTACATCATCACCATCAACAAACATCAACTATATCACCAACATCACTAAAAAACATCATAAAAAATCAACATCATAAAAACATCAACATCATCAACTACGTCGTAAAACATCATCAAAACAACATCCTAAAACATCACAACATCATCAAAAACAACATCGTAACAATCATCGTGAAAAAATACACATCAGATTCATTTAAACATAAACACCAAAAATCAGATTAATTTAAACATCAGATTTCAAATATCAGATTCATTAATATAATGTAACACCAACCCAAAATGATAAACATCATATTCAAATATCAAATTCATTAATATAATGTAACACCAAAAATATTAACTACATTGATCATCAAAAACATTATATTCTTTGAGACCCATCACTAGATTATTCATTACCAATTTTGAGACTAATGAATTATATTCAAGCGAGACACATCACTAGACACATCACCAAAAAGTAACTCAAACTGGATGAGCGAGAGAGAAGACTTCACCTCTTGAGCGATTCTCTCGAAATGCTTGGTTCCCCCATCTGCATGAGACCGTAAACATGACAAAATCGTTCCAACGACATTGGCTACACCATTGTGCATCGTCAACAGTATTTCACCCATTGTTGGTTTGCTTGGGTTCCGAATCCATCTCCCTCTCTCTATTTCTCACAATGCCGATCTGAAATGTGAGTTTTTAAGATGTATTCCGAATTAGATTTGGATTTCGATTTGAGATGTGTTCCGAATTAGAGCCGATCTGAGATGTGTTCCGAATCAGATCTGGGTTTCGATCTAAAATGTTTTTGATGTTATGAAGATGTTTGAACAAAAAAATTGTTATGGTGATGTTTGATAATAAAAAAAAAATTGTTATGATGACGATGTTTGATCAAAAAAAATTGTTTAGTCGTTATTTTTGATGTTTGATGTTATGTTAATCGTTATTTAAATAAATTTGATGTTTGATGTTTGACGAATAATGTTTGATGTTTGATGAATAATCTTAATATTTAATGATTGTGTTTGATGTTTGATGAATAATGTTTGTTGTTTGATAAATAATCTTAATGTTTAATGGTTGATGTTTGATGAATAATCCTGACGTTGATAATGTTTGATATTGGATGAATAATTCTATCGTTGTTAATGTTTGATGTTTGATACAAAATTCTGACGTTGTTATATTTGATGTTTGATGAATAATGTTTGACAAAAAAAGGCCTATAGTAAGATTTTAGAGAAATAGGACCTATTAGTCCAACAAAAAACATTTGGGACTAAATGAACTAACATTATCAAATTTAGGACTTATTGGTGCTTTCCCCTTAATCAAATTGCATTTGTGTCAACGGTAAGTATGATTTTTAAAATAAATTATTTATACAAATGTGATTTGATTAAGTAATTATATACATCTAATCAACGTAATTTTTTTTTTTATAAAAATAAAATATTTAATAAATCTTACATATTGAATAATTTAAAATATCAATATAAATTTTGTGATGTGCTCTTAAGAACCCATCCAATTAAGATATTGAGCTGGAGAAGTGACTCTCCCAATAAAGTAAGGTGACAGGAAAGAAAAAACAAAAAAACAAAAAAAAAGGTTAGGCCACTTGGTTTGTAAAAGTCAAGTTGGACAACTGACATGAAGTCCATTGATAAAGAATTTACTTTTTATAATTATTTGATGGGCCAATGTAATATTTTTTCCACGATAGGTTCACGGGTGTGGGGCTGAGCTGCTGTGCGCTCTTCATATGAATTTTTAAAAAATATTTTGATGATTTCTAGCAAACATAAGATTTTTTAATGTGATTCACTATAACACTCAAAGAATCAATTTTACAAATTAAAAAATTATATTTGTTAGACCCAACAATGTAATATAATAATATATAAGGAGATGTAATTATTAGCATATCTTTTCTAATAATATTATTTGATGGACCAATGTAATATTTTTTTTCCACGATAGATTCATTGGAGTGAGGCTCTGGGATGGAGTGTGATCTTCATATGAATTTTTAAAAACATTTTGGTGATTTCTAGCAAACATAAGATTTAATGTGATCCACTATAATACTCAAAGAATCAATTACATTACATGTATCTTTTTATATTATATTTTATAAATTAAAAAATTATATTTGTCAGACCCAACAACATAATATAACAATATATAGGGAGATGCAATGATTAGCATATCTTTCCAATAATATTATAAAATTTTAGGAAAATTTATATGTAGATTCTATGTGAATTTATTATTCAATAGATCACGTGATAATTAATGATATTTTTATCACACATTATTGAAAAATGTCACCAATTAATTTTGTTAAAAAAAAAAAAAGTCATTAATTATAAATTTTATCAACTGTTTAAAAAAATCATCGCAAAAAAGTTACTAATTTTTAACTTTCAGAGAGTTTGAAAATTTTGTCATAGAAAAACATCACTGATTGTGTTTTAGTAACAATTTATAAAAATCGTGATAAACAAAGTCATTAATTGTTAATTTTTAATGAAATGTGTAAAAAATTATTACAAAAAATTATTTTTAATAACAATTTTATTAAAATTTATTTTCAATAGGATTTGATGAAAGTTGAATCCAACTATTAATAACTATTGATAATTTATTCAAAATTTTATAATATAAATTATAAAATAATATAATTATTCTAATCAAAAAAATTATAACTTTAGTGCGCGTCATAAAATTTTCATTTGTAACTTTAATAAGAAATTGACATGACACATACCACAGATATTTGTAACTTCAAGATAAAATGTCATACTTTCTTGCTATATATATATTATGCACATCATACCCTTTTTTAAGGGAAAATTTATTCATACAGAAAATTTTACAATGATGATTGTCATTATTATAAATAAACTCATCTTTAATAGTTTTGTTTTTAAAGTGAAATGTTCATAATTAACCACATCACTATATATTAAAATTCTATGTGCATTTTTTATTTGTATATTATTTAAGAAAATGCTACATATATTACATACAATAATACTATAAACTCAAAAATAAACAAATAAACAAATACCATACAAAAATACTCAAATCTATTATCAAGAATTACTCCAAAAATGACCCCCACAACAACTCCTTCAAATATACACTATTAATCTATCATTCTTGACAAATTTGTGAGAAATTTTTGGGTATCGTAAACCTTCTTTATTACATATACAAGTAGCAAATATGCTAGGGACCCAAATTAATCTATCTAGAAAATTCTTAGTAAATGATTGTATGGTAAAAATTAATTTGTATAGTATAGAGTTCATATGTAAAATAAATTTAAACCACAAAATAAAAATTGTGAATAATTTCTGAGTTTGGTCATTGGTGGGGCTGGAGTAGGGTGATGTGGACCTTGAGCTATTGCTACACTTTTAACAAGTTGTCATAAATTAATTTTCACACAATTACTTTTAAACCTCTCTTTAAGCAAAAAATAAACAATTTTGTTAGATATGAACTAAGATAATATGAAAAGTAAAATGGTATGAAATTTTGGATGGTGCTATTGGACCCGTGAGACCCATTACGGGTCCTGTTTCGATAATCCGAACTATTCAATGTGTAGAATTCGTCGACTATTTTATTCCTGTAAAAAATCACATTAATCGGATATCGACAGCTACAAATTTTAATCAACAATTTATTTTGAAAATTATATTTACCATTGAGAGAAATTTGATTTGATCAAGTAGTTATCGATATCTGATCAAAATTATTTTTTATTTTAACAAAGTACTCGATGAGTTCTATATATTAAATGATTTAGATTATCAAAACGAAACCCATAATGGGTCTCCACAAGTTCAACAATACATTCTAATCTAATCATAGACGGAAGAGAAGTCTAATCCTAAAAATTTTAATGTGAATGCCTGAGAAATGGCAAAAGCCAGAAATGAGATTGCCTCCCATTTATTTAATTAATAAATAAATGTGTAAGTGGTATTAAAAATGTGAAATTACATTTCAGTAGTGGTTCCTTTACAAAATAATTACAGATTTATAAAAAAAAAATTATAATTTTAATTATTAATTTCATAAAAGTTACCACTTATGGGAAATTATTTTTAAAAATTTATACTAAATTGTAATTTCTCCTATTAAAAAAAAAAAACCTTTCCAAGAAAAAAGTTCAAAATAAAATAGAGAATGAAGAACAAAAACATACATCAATTAAGGGGGAGGACAATAGGGAAATTCTAATATACACACCTTCTATTATATATACCCTTAAGTTATATCATTTTTCTATTTAGTTATGAACCTTATTTTAGTTATGATTCATGAGATCTTTGATTATACTTTATGTATTGTTTGGTTATGATTTTTTGTTTTTGTTTTTAATTATGACTTGGAAAATAGGAGAATTTTTTTTTAAGGTCCCTGATATTAAGATTTTTATAAAATAATATATATATATATATAATATTTTCATAGTAGTTAAGGTCCCTCAACATTTTCAAAAAAAACAAAAAAAAATCGACTTAGAGAAATTTCGATCGACTTAGAGAAAGTTTGCCCAACTCAGAAATTTCTGCCTCAACATAGAGAAATTTCAATTTTCACTTTTGAAATTTTTTATTTTATAGAGAAATTTCAAAATTTCTCTAATATGATCACAAAGAAATTTTATCGAGAGACCTTAATTAATAAAAAAAAATCTTAGACATCTCTTACTATACAAAGTTGAAGAGGAATGTTTCACTAATTTTTTCTAGAAAATATAAAGTTATATCATTTTCTTCTTTAGTTATAAAGTACATATGATACATATTATTTGAAAGGTGTGTACTATAATCTTTCTCCAAAATATTAATGGGGTATTTTTTTAATAAAAAAATGTAAAATGTAAAATGTTAAAAGACTTTTATGCAGTGTTTGCTTTATTGGAATATAGTGGAATAGAATAATCATTCTATCAAAATGTTTATTATTATATTTGATTGATTAAAAAAATAATAATATATAAAACAAGTTCATTTTTTAAACCTAGTGATGTATCAGAAAGATGGTTGGTTGAAATGATCTTTCTGACACATCACTGGCTTTAGAAAAATGAATTTAATTTTTTAGGTCTAAATAGTAATGCTCACAATCAATTAGGCTATTAAAAATAACACTCTTTCTTATATATTCTCTAATCATCAACTAATCGTATATCACTTATACATCATTAAATTTATAAAATATAACTAAAAAGTAAGCTTTTATATCATTTTCATTTTTCTAAATAAAATGACCATTCAAAATTGTAATGAAATTATCACTCTATAAATGAGTATAAAGAGTTATCATTTTCCATTATTCCATCTCATTTCAATAAATTAAAATTAAAATATAGAGGTTTTGTTTGAGAAATTAACTATTTTAACTGACTATTTAACTTTTAATTATTTTAACCTGAGTAAAATAATTATATTTATAAAATTAGTCGATTTAATGAATGTAAAAAATAATAAAATAATTATAAATTAAATATAATATTTTATTTTATTAATTATTTAACTTAATTTTCTGTCTCACAGACCAAAATTAAGACCAAGTTTGGCATAATTTAAATAATATAAAAAGTCAAAAAGTCACATAATCTTATTTAAATCACATCACTTCTCTAACACATCACATCAAACACAACCCAAACTCAACTATATAAGCTAATAAATCAAAAATACACTTTTTAAAAATATCCCAAACCAACCCTAACTTTCACTTTTTTAACTCTACTTTTCGTCTCATATAAGACCAGAATTAGCTTTCACTTTTACGAGGTAAGAGAAGCCAGAGAAAGGATGAGAGAAAAACAAAAGCAATACAGGAGACAGATGAGCAAGGTTAGAAATTTCAAAAGTTATATGAAATATTTTATATAGTTGTGAGATTCAAATAATGTAAGTTTTATGTGAATTATACATTCATATTAAGCATAGATTTGATGTGGTTACTATGCAGAGTGCACAACAGTTACTATTGTGCATTAAATGAGTCTATTTTGGAGCCTATTTTAATAATTTGAACAACTCATATTTTAGAATATATCAAATAGAATATATTTGTAAAAAATAATTTAATCTGATATCGTTTAGCCTGTTATCTATTCATATTTGTATTCATTTCAATATTTTAAATAACAATTATTATTTATTTTTATAGATACAAATATAAGTGGATAAATGAGTAAATGATATCCGATTAATTTGATTTTTTATAAGTATGTTTTACTTAAGGTTAGTTTGTGATGTTCTAAAAAAGTGCACTTTTTTGACTTATTGACTTATATAGGTTGGGTTTGGGGAATCTGAATCCTTCTCGCCGTCGTTTGAAGGGTTTTTTTTTTTTTTTTTTTTCTTCTTCTTACCAAATTTAGAGAGAGAAAGCAGAGAGAGAGAGTCGCATTTATCTGTTATTCTTCATCTTCGTCTTCATTTTGGTCCGAACTAAAGGCGAAGTTCGTAAATCTGGGTTTGATCCTGATGTTGCGAAGATGTTCTGTTTCTGCTCCCTTCTGGGTTCGTAAAACAAGTGTGATCAAACCCAGATTCATTGCCACAGAGAGAGAGAGAGAGAGAGATAACTCTTTCTTTTCTTTTTCCTCTTCTTCTTTCTTATTCTTCTTCTTCTTCTTCCTGGATATGTAAACTTCAAGTGTAGAATTGTTTTTTTTTTTTTTTTTAAATGTGAGATATATATATATATAAATGTTGACTAGACCAGCATTCTTCGTCCCTCTTCTGATATCATTTCTTGGAAGTAATTTCAATTTTTGAAAATTTTCACAGACAAATTTAGATGTATTTAAACATTAAAAATATTTGTAAAGAAATTTGGAATTTTTTTTTTTTACCAAAACAATAGAAATCTGAAATAATTTTTGAGTTTGAAAACAAAACAAAGATTCCATAAAATTCCCAACACTTGAAACCATGTCTAACCCAAAACCTTGATCTACAAGAACATCAGATATCAATAAATTCACAAAAATCAAAAAATTAAAAGATACCCAATTCAACCCAAAAGACATAAAATCAGAGTCATTTATAATTTTTTTCAATATCCAAGAAAATCAGACATCAATTGAAGAGCCAAACAAAGAAACTGAAAATGGGGAAAAAAGAAAACCTTGGAAGAGTTGGGAGAATACAGAGACTCACCTGAGTGATGTCAAGTCGTGTATGAGGTAGAGAATAACCGAGATATCTAAATTACAATGAGAGTGCATATAGAAAGGAAGAACAAGATTGGGTTTAAGCAATTTCCAAAAAAAAAAAAAAAAGGAGAGGAAGCAGCACAAAAAACGAGAGGGAGGAGAAGGAACTTAAGGAAAAACTTGATCGCTATGTTAATCATGAATCCCCAGATTTTCTCACCAACCAAATGAATTATACACATAAAAATCTAAATACACACTTGTTTTATCATTAAAAAAAATCAAAACAAAACTCAAATCCTGCAGATTCAAACTGTGACATCCTCGCCATCCAACCGAAGTCTCCTAAATCGCCATGATCCGAGCACTCGGTCGGAGAAGTTACTATCGTTGCACGCAAAGCCTCCATCATCGTCCTCGGATCGAAAAGATCCAAGCTCGTATCCCTCGTATCGAAAAGATCCAAATCATCCAAGCTCGTATCGAAAAGATCCTAATCTGATAACTTGGTCATTAACATCTTCTTCTCCTTCTCCTCCTCCTTTGGTTTGCCTCTTTCTTTTTCTTTTTTTTTTTTTTGGGAGGGAATTTTCCCAAAATGAAGAAGAAAAAAGAAAAAACCTCCAAAAGACGTCGTTTGGAGGCGCGAAGGAGCAGCGCCAGAGAAAGGGCACGGAGGATCCGACCAGGTTTGGGTTAGGTTTGATGTGATGTGTTAAAGAGGTGATGTGATTTAAATAAGATGATGCGACTTAAATAAAATAGTGACTTTTTAACTTTTTGTATTATTTAATAAAAATTAAACTTGACCTTAATATATTTTAAAATGTAAACTATTCGAATTATCAAAATAAGTTCTAAAATAGACATTGGAGGGGGGCATTTGGTAAAACTTTTCGAATTGTTACCATTTCTGTGACAGATATGTATAATTGACATTGGAGGGGGGCCACGTGTAAGAAAACAATGTAAACACCACATGTGCCCTGAGAGTAGGATCTCTCGGCCTTTCCTGCCCCAACCGTCCCAAAAAAAAAAAAATGCGTTTGGGGTTTTTCCTTTTTTTTTTTTCTTTTCTTCTTCCTTGTTCGAACAAAACCAGAGGGGAGGGAGGGGAAGAAGAGAGAGAGAGGGAGAAGAGAGAGGAAGAGAACCATAACGAGGCGCTCCCTCCCTCCCTCCGTTTTGAAGAGAGAAAGCAAGAAAAGAAGAAGAAAAAAAAAAAAAAAACGACGCTGCTTTTGGGGTCGTAGGGTGGCCGATAATCCAAATTCATGCGGCCTATGCTAGTAGAGAAAAGGCAAAACAGGAGACAGGCATGTGTAATTTACATTGGGGCTTTGCTAGAGAGCTCAAAACCAGCTCTAATGAGCTGTCACTATTAAAAAAAAAAAAAAAAAAAAAAATAGAGGAAGGTAAAAGACAAAATAAGAGGTGAAAAAGGATAAATTAATGCCCCTTTAGAGCTCCAATTTTAAAGGTCTCACTCATTTTTTATTTACATTGGGAGGGGGCAGGTGTAAGAAAATAGACTAAACACATGTTTGGTTTAGTGTTTTGAATTTAATTTTTTTTAAATTGAATTTTTTATTTTTTGTATTTTTAAAATTTTAAATAATTTTTTTTTTTACTTTTTTAGATACAAATATCTAAATAGTAAAATATTTGTGAAAATATATTTTACAAAATTAATAAATATACAAAAATATAAAAAAAATATACTAAATTTTTATATTTTTTGTATTTTTAATATTTAATAAATTTTTTGAAATTTTTTTCACAAATATTATACTTTTTAAATGTATTTATGTGAGATGTGTCTAAAAATTTAAAAAAAATACTTAAAATATTAAAATAATCATTGAAAATAAAAAAATACGGAAATGAAAACGTAAAGTTTTCTAAGAAGTGTTTTCTAAAAATTAAAACCAAACAAGTTGATTTTTTTTTTTTTTTAGAATTAAAATATATAGCACTTTAAAAAATTAAATCATTCGCGTACAAATTTGTTCTTTAACATTTTAATATTAGTTGATTGAAAGTAATAAAAATAGATACATAAAATAAGTGAATGCCTAATCCCACTTTGCTGCCCACTACTCTCTATACTTACACAAGGCATTTTGTAAACTTTAATTTTGATTCCGGCCTGTATACAAATATAATATTCCTATGAAATAGTAATTAAATATGAAATAGAAATTTTATATTTTGTGGAGTATTTAATATTCTTATTTCATAATAATTTGAAGAATATAAGATACTTTTCACTAAATTCATTACATTTTCATTGAAGTCAATATATTTTTTAATATTTTTATATATTTTTAATACACTATACAATGTATAGTGTGTCCTTGTTAGCATTTACCTATATAATAATGGTACAAACATGTAGCCAATATGAGCAAAGTCCCTACAAATACTTGAGCTGGTGGTGCTAACTGCCATAGAGTCTCAGCATTTAAACTGATCAATTCCAGACATGGAGTCCATGACTAACCCAAGCATGGAAACAGCAGATAAGCTTCACATAGTTATGTTCCCATGGTTAGCTTTTGGTCACATGATTCCTTTCTTAGAACTCTCCAAGGTCATAGCCCAAAAGGGTCACACAGTCTCCTTTATATGCACTCCTAGAAACATCGACAGACTCCCCAAATTGCCCCCAAATCTAGCCCCTCTCATCAATTTAGTGAAGCTTCAATTGCCTAAGGTCGACAAACTCCCCGACAACGCAGAGTCCACCGTCGATCTTCCCTATGACGAGATCAAGTACCTCAAGATGGCCTACGATCAACTCCAACAACCCATGACTCAGATTCTGGCAGATTTGGCTCCCGATTGGGTTATTTACGATTTCGCACCATATTGGCTAGGCCCTATTGCTACCAGACTTGGCATTTCCAGTGTGTACTTCAGAATTACAATTGCCGCTTCTGGGTGCTTTCTTGGTCCTGTACAAGTCTTGAAGGGTTTGAGTGGAGAAGATGACCGCAACACACCAGAGGACTTCACTGTTCCACCCAAATGGATCTCCTTTAAATCCAACATCGCATTTCGGCTTTTCGAGATTAAGCGGATCTTCGAAGACTTAGCCACAGCCAACGATGAAAATGTTCCAGTGACATATCGGTTGGGAGCAGGCATCGAAGCTTGTGATGTGTTGGCTGTGAGAAGCTCTTATGAGCTCGAACCCGAATGGTTAAAACTTCTTGAAGAGATTCACCAGAAACCGATTATACCAGTTGGCCAACTGCCCACCACGGGGTATGATAGTTGTTGTGACAACGATGAAGCATGGATCGAGATGAAAGAGTGGTTTGACAAGCAGCCCCAGAGGTCCGTGGTCTATGTTGCATTTGGGAGCGAAGCACAGCCGAGTCAAGCCGAACTTACTGAGATAGCTCTCGGGTTAGAGCTATCTGAGTTACCATTTTTTTGGGTTCTGAGGATTCGGCGTGGTATGCCTGATAGTGAGGTGATCCAGTTACCAGATGGGTTTGAGGAGAGAACCAAGGGACGAGGAGTGATTTGCACAAGTTGGGCTCCTCAACTCAAGATACTGAGTCATGACTCAGTGGGTGGATTCTTGTCTCACTCTGGGTGGAGTTCGGTAATTGAGGCCATACAATTCGAGATATCCCTCATTTTGCTGTCTTTCTTGGCAGACACAGGGTTGATCGCTAGGCTTTTGGAAGAGAAGAAGATGGCATACTTGATACCGAGAGACGAGCAGGACGGCTCGTTCACGAGAGACTCTGTGGCCGAGTCACTGAGACTAGTGATGGTTGAGGATGAAGGCAGGGTATACAGGGACAAGGTTAAAGAGATGAGTGGGTTGCTTGTTGACAGAGCTATACAAGATAAATACGTGAATAATTTCGTGGAATACCTCAAGAATCATAGACAACGATCTTGAGAAGGAAATCAAGAATAAATTGTGTAAACCAATGTTTTACTTTGGTGGTGGTGGTGTCTTTTTTTTTTTTGGCCTGGTTTGTATTGCATTTGCTATGGGTAATGTTTTATTTTGCAATTTATACTACTCTCTGCCTGCTAATGAAGTTTCTTGTATTTGAATAAATAAAAGGATGATGATTTTGTAATGTACATTTCTCTTTCAGTTGCTGATTGGCCACCAAATTTGTGATTATTAGTAGGAATTATTTTATTGGAAATCATTTAATTAAGGGTAAAATATATTTTATCTTCATGTAATATGATTTGATAGCACTTTATTCCCCTCTCTTATAACAAGGAAAATGAGTGGGAGAGCTATCACTAATGATGTGGCAGTAGGTCCCAACCACTATTACAGCATGTGTTGTGTGTGTGTTTTTTTTTTTTTTTTTTTTGGTGCTTTGTCACCCCTAGAGAGGTAAGAAAAGTCAAAAAAAACCGACCAAACCGATTGAATCGAACTAAATCGGCCATATTTAGTCTGTTTTTTAACAAGAATCGGTCTGTACAGTTTTAAAATTTGAATTTTTTTGGTTTTCGGTTCGGTATCAGTTTAAGCACTTTCTGCACCGATCTAAACCAAAACCGGCCGCTTTAACATATATTGTAGTTATAATATATATATATATATATAATCTAACAGTCTAATGATATTAATAAGTATAATAAATTATTAACCTTAATTAATTAACCTTATCATTTTTATAACTTAAGTTTGTAAACTCTTATTATATATAATTTTAACTCTAACTCATTATTCTTGAAACCTTAGTATTTTTAAACTTTTTATTTTTTTTATTTATTTTTGTTAATTTAGAAATTAAAAAGTATGTATTAATGGATGGATTGGATATGTCTGAAATGGTAGACAAATAACTAATTTAATATTTTTATATAAATTAATGATTATATTTAAAAGTGGCTCAAGTTTAAAAAATTCTAAACTGATTAAATCGCACAAAATCGAACCGTTTCAATTGGTTCGGTTCGGTGCGGTTTAATGTGAGAAACGGTCTGTATCAGTGTTCAAAATAATAAAAATAACATTATCGATTCAGTGTAATTTTTTACCTAAATACCAATCGTATCAAACCAATTATATTCCTAATCACTTCATTAATGATGAGTTTAGAACCACTAAATTAATGGTTCCTAACACCATCGTTTTAACAATAACCATATGCATGTGGTGTCAGGAAAATTACCCAAAAGAATGTCCTTGAACTCCGAAAAAATTGAATACAGGGACCTTATCCATTAAGGGCTCTTTTGGAAAAGCCAAAAAAACGCCACGTTTGCGTTTTTGAGAAAAACGCAAAAAAATTGGGACGCTCATTTGGGAAGTACAAACAGTAGGGTGAAAAATTATCTAATTACTCTCGATGCTTATATTTTGTATAAATAGATAAAATATAAATTTTTAAGTTGAGTGAGGGTATTTTAGTCATTTTAATATGATGTGACACCATAAATAAATATTAATACAAAAAAAGTAACTTTTTACTAACTTTTCAAATTATTCTAAAAAATCCTCGTTAAAAGCAAAAAAACCTGATTTTTACCACCTTCCCAGGCCTAAGGCATGGTTTGGGTGAAGGGTTTGGGGGATTTTTGGATTAAAATAGTCACAAAAAATAAAATAGACTTTTTAATTTAATAAGACAAAACATCACATTCAACCCATAATCATTACATTTTTTCTCTCATAAAAAAGCCAAAAACATTTCCCAAACTAATCTTTTTAGCCCCAAGTTAAAAAAGTCAAAAAATCAAAAAGTCAACTCACTCCCCAATCCATACCTAAATCATGTTGGACCGACATTTTGCTATTACAAAATTATTTGAGTAAATTACACTAACCTTTCTTAAAAATTGAAAAAAATACAATAATTTTTATAAACTTAATATAATTACATTGAACTTTTTTAAGATTTTAATTTAATAACACTTAATTATATTTTCATCAGAAATTTATTAGTCGTATGGTTGAAAAAAATGATATTATCATCTCCTTTATAGTGAAATGTATTTTACTTAGTTTATCTTTGTGTCTTCATTCTATTTGTATTAATTTTGATTTCTTTAACCTTATTAAAAGAGAAGTCAATACAATTATATTAAAATTATAAAATTTTTTGTTTTATTTTAAAATCTCAAAAAAAGTCAATGTAATTTATGTAAATTGTTTTGAAAGGTTAAATTATTTTGAAAGGTTTTCGGCCAATTTCCCGTTGATAAAGGGTTTATATTTTCAAAATTTGATGGGTCAATGTAATATTTTTTTTTAGTGAGAGCAGGTGGGGTGAAGAGCTGTCCATTATAAAATTTCTTCATATGAATTATTATAAAAATTAGGTTTTTTCAAACAAACAATACCTAATTATATTTTAAAAATCAAGTTTTTGAATTTTTATTTTTTTTTTTTGGATCATATCACTTCTCTACTTTTTTGTATGATTTTTCAAAAAAAAAAACTAAAAAAATAATTTTTTTTTTTAATTTTAACTAACTTATCGAAATAAACTAAAAGAATCCATTACTATATTTAAATTGAAAGAAACTAATGATTACTATACTTTATAAATTTAAAAGTTGTTTGCTAGACCTAACAACATTAGCTAATAATATATAGGGATTAACTTCCCTCCAGTCCTCTAGTCCGACTGGAGGGCGGTGTTAGATCCATGAGAATTTACCATGGGTTCTGTTTTAATAATTTTAATCGTTCAATATATAGAACTCGTTAAATACTATATACTTGTAAAAAATCACGTTGATCAGATATCGATAGCTATTTCATCGGAACAGATTGCTGTCAACTATTTATTTTTTCACAGTCTATTTTTTTTTTTATACAAAACTACTTTGATCATGTAGCTATTGATATCCAATCAACGTGATTTTTATAAGTATAGAGTACTCGACGAGTTTTACACATTAAACGATTCAGATTATTAAAGTAGAACTCGTAGTAGGCCTCCACGGGCTCAACCGCACCCTCCAGTCCGATCACAGACTGGAGGGAAGCCAAACCCCAATATATATATATATATATATATATCATTTACAAGTAATGTTTTGTGAATGAAAATATAATTTTATTATTTTTTTTACCTCATTTCTTACTTCAACACACAAATAAATAAATTCTAGGATAAATTTTACAAGTAGTTCCTGTAGTTTAAATGATGTGTCGATTTGGTCCATATTGTTTCAATTTGCTTGATTTTGTTCCTTAATTTAACGGATTATGTCATTTTAGTCCAATAAATAACGATTGTTAGGTTTGGTAGAAAAAAGTCAAACTATGTGTCAATTTGGTCAATGTAATTTACACAATGTGTTAATTTGATCCCTATCAAAATCGAGCAAATTAAAACAATAGAGACCAAATCGACACATTATGTAGACTTTCCATCCACCAAACTTAATAATCGTTATTTATTGGACTAAAATAACACAATCTGTTAAATTGAGAGGAAAAATTGAGTAAATTGAAATAATATGGACCAAATTGACACATCGTGTAAATTATATGGACCATTTACATAATTTATCCTAAATTCTATATATATTTATAAATGTGAATTTTATTATTTTGTATTCAAAGAGAAAGAAAAATAAATAAGATTATATATACATTACCTTTGTGAATATATAACAAGAAAAGTCTACTAATACATGATGAGCGTGTTGCTAACAATCTATGCATCTTTCCCAGCAAGTGATAGACTCTCGCATTCTTTCACTTATCACTTCCAAAAATGAAGTCCATGCCTAACCCATCCATGGCCAGAGACGATAAGTTACTCTTGGCTTATTTTTTTTTTAGAAGAAAAATACCATAAATGTGAGCATGTCAATAAGGATTGAAAAATTCTTACAGATTAAATTTAAGTAAATTATCAAGCTCTTGTGTTGACCCTTTTTTTGCCTCAATGAAGAGCACTTCAAAATTACCAAGTGTAAAAAAAAAACAATTAAAAGAATGAGGGAGACAGAGAAAGATGATTGAGTGAACAATAAAAGTAACAATTAACTACCTCTACTCCTATGCTTTGAAAAGGAAGTTTATAAAATTACCTCTACTCCTATGCTTCGAAAAGGAAGTGTTGAAAATAAAGTGCAAGAAATATAAATGAAAAGAAAAAATAGAAATCAATTGTCTTTGATTTGAGTTCTGGATCCCTTTACAATGTAGCCATTCCAATTTAGCCATGAATGGCTATTTATAAGCAAACATTTGTAGGAAAAACTACCTAATAACTACCACATTCTTCTATTTTTCATACTTCACACTCCATGATCTTCCACTTCATCTTTATGTCTCCATAACTTCCTTTAATCTCGAATTCATGCTCCATGATCCTCTACATTCTCCATCATCTCTTCACATGTGTTTAATGATTCATAACTTCTCATAACCTCTAAATGAGTAGGAGAGTGTCACGTACCCTGCAATTTATCAATAATAATAATAATAATAATAATAATAATAATAATAATAATAAATTATTTATTTATGGTACCAACATTATCCCCTATGATTGTTTAAGAATGAGGCGTCACGAATTCTTGAAGAGTTGTATATGTATGCCAATATAGGCCTTATTTGACGATAAATTAATTGCAACTCGAAGGGAGGCACACGTTCATAGGTCCTCTTGTCCCATGATATGCATTGAAGATGAACATAGAACCAAACATATGTTTTATAAGCCTTGACAAAAAACAAAAACCATCTTCTGAATGTGTTTACCATATACATCAAAGACTAACAAAGCTTCGAAGGTGTGCAAAAATTGCAAATTTTATTCTTCATGCAGCTTAATGAAGGAGCAATATTCATCTATCAAGACAATGAATCAAACAAACAGGAGAGGGGGGTGGGAGGAGATGAAAGAACTAGTTTCGAGGCATATTCTGCTTTAGCAAACCCACATATTCTCATATATGGTTTTGCAAACAAAAGGACCATCCAATATATGGTCAGTTTTCAATCTTCGAAGCTTGATTTTTTACTCAAAGCCTTATTTAAAGTTCCATTAAAGTAGTACAGAGCTTTTGAAAATTATTTACGCTGGACTTTTTTTTTTTTTTTTTTTTTTTCTTTTCTGAATATAGTTTTATGAAACTATAGCTAGCTTTGTATCTCCGAAGGATGCCGATTATGAATTTTAGCTCGAATGCAATAACTTCAAAGTGAAATAGTGCCTTTGAAGTATTTCCTCCGTTTCCCATTTGAACTTCAGTTTGCCATTCCATTCGAACTTCAAGTTGGCATCCAGTTTGTGTACCTTCGAAGCAACATGTAAGGACTTTGAAGCACATTATAATTAATGCCAGCATAGTTCTATGGCCTTAACTTTGAAGAACAAGAGAACAATATATGATTTCAAAAGGCAACTTCAAAGCACATAGTTGGTATCCAGTTTGTGTTCCTTCAAAGCAATATGTAAGGACTCCGAAACACATTACAATTAATGCGAATATAACTTCGAAGAATAAGAGAACAATATATGATTTCATAAGGCAACTTCAAAGCACATAGTTGGCATCCAGTTTGTGTACCTTCCAAGTAACGTGTAAGGACTTCGAAGCACATTATAATTAATGCCAATATAGTTCTACGGTCTTAACTTTGAAGCACACGAGAACAAATATTTCATAAGGAAACTTTGAAACGCATGATATCATGGTTCATCAATTAGCTCGAGGCTCTTGGTATGTCCCTATCAAAATAGACCATTTGGATTCGAAGCTCTTAGTTATGCAACCATCAAAGCACTTACTTCGTCCATTCTTTCTAATAAATTATGCCAATATAATTTTATGGTCATAATTTCTAGACTTCTTAATCAACAACAACCAAATGTTGGTGGCTTCGAAGCATTTCAAAATACAAAACATTTACGATAATACTCCGAAACGCAAGAATGTTTGAAGAGAAGGCCTCAAAATAAGCTAAAGTCGTTTTCTATTCAAGCAATTCGCAACCCCTTATTTTCAAAAGAGCCAATATTCAAACATGACTCACCTTCATTCCTTCATAAATATGTAATAATGTTCATAAATATGACTCACCTTCATTCCTTGCTTCTTCATAAATATTCAAATATTGTGTTTTAATTCCCTTTCCTTTTACTGTTCTTGTTAGTCCTTTTTAGTATATGCCATTGAAGCCATTGTCATTTAAGTTGGGGAAAAGGCTTTTGTTTTTGGTTTAACAAATATTTAGATATACTGCGTGCTATTGTTTTTGTCTTAAAAATAATAAATAAATAAATAAATAAATAAAAGACAAAAATAGTGTTTTGTGAAGTGTGCGTGATTGCATTTCATGTCTAGGAGACTTTAAATTCTCTAAAGGTGTAACTCTTTTGGTGTTAGCTGTGCCCGAATGGCATCTCACGATCTAGTATAGCCACCTAACTGTGTTTGTAGTAAGTTCTTAAGAGACTAACTGAGATGGTGGGCAAAACCTAGAACGCAAAGGTTTGAAATTTCCGAGACTAAAATCTGGTTCAAATACCTAGGGGTGTTGAGATTGCTTCAAAACCACCTCAGCTTGAACTCTATATGGTAGCCCCATAGGTCGAGTTAACTTCAGGTGCCTCAATTCTGGATACTAAATCAACCTAGTCTATCACCCTGTTGGAGAATAAGGAAATTTACAAACATAGTTAAGGAGAAAAGTAGTACCCGTGGTTTTCGTGTGAAGATTACAACTTTGTTGAGCATTTAGATGTTTTTGAAGTGCTATATTTATTTCAGATGTGCAATGAAGGTAAAAATGGTTTGAAGTTGTTGGGTTGTAATTGGACTAAAAAAAAAAAAATATTCTCTCACATGCGGCACAAATCTTAGTCCCTTTGTTCGCTATTGTTTTTTATGCAGGTGCGAGGGGTTGTGCGATGTGCACTTCCATAAGTGCGACACGTCGAAATTAAAAAAAGAAGAAGAAGAAAACAGATTTATTTACTGCAATTTTTTTTATGTATTTTATTTTTTTCCTTATAAAAAAACAAAAAAAGAAATATATATATATATATATTTATGTTCATATTTGCGTAGCTGGACATGCACCTACAATGTCTGGTAATATTCTCTCTTTTTCTCATTTACTTCGTATTTGCTTCCATGGCGGACAATGTCATATTCAAGTTGGAGGATGAGGGTATTTTCTTTTGTGTACTTCTATTTGGCTCATAATTCATAATTCATGTTAATACTTGCTTCACTTGATTACACTACTTTACTTGATGTTGTCTTGTTGTTAGTAAGGTGGTAATATAAGCATATGTTAATTGGGGAACATAGTAGACTTGTATGAAAAGGGTTTATTGGGTAAAGACTCACATGTGATGTTTGCACTACGATAATTGCTTGTGGTTGTGGTATTAGTACACTTGTCATGAGTATGCCTTGATTCACATGAACAAACTATCATAGCGGTGACCTCTCTATTATAATCCCTGGTGTATGTCATTGATAATTGTTAGGGTTGTAGAAAAGAATAATTGATAATTGCTAGGGTTGTAGAAAAGAATAAATGATAATTGCTAGGGTTACAAAAAAGAATAAATGAGTAGCCTAAAAAAAATTTTTTTTGACTTGTTTGGGTTCGTAGCCTTTTTAACTCGAGTTATTAAGCCCGAAGGGGTGTCTCCATACCTAGTGCCCTTAAACCGTCTAGTTTGGGAGTCATTAGCCCAATACTTGTTACATGGGTTAATTAGAAAGCTTAAGGGCCCTAGACATTATACAATTAAGGAAAAATAATAAAAATGACTTGTTCTTGTTCGTAACCTTTTCAGCTGGAGTTATTAAGCCCATAGGGGTGTCTTCACACCTAGTGCCTTAAAATCGTCTGGTTTGGGAGTTATTGGCCCAATGCCTGTTACATAAGTTGATTAGAAAGCTTAATGGATCATGACATTGCATAGTCTTTCAAAAAAACAAAAACTTAAAAAATAAAATAAAATAAAAAATTAGAATCTTGGTTGCAAAAGTTTAGTTTTTCTGTATTTGTTGGGTGTTATTGTGAGTTATGCTAGGCTATTATAGTGGACAATTAACTAGTTATGAGGATTGTACTTTACACCAAGGGTACTGATAATGTGTTTACCAGCATTCACAAGTACATGGAACTTAATTTTTGTAATGCTGAATTGCGATCTTTGCTCAATAGATTTCTTCATGCTTGTCTACTGTGTCTTCAATGACTCATCATGTCTTAATATTGCACTGTAGTAGCAAATAAGTTAATTCTTGAGTGGTGTAGTGTGATTAATTGTTGTTAGGCAAATGCGAATATGTTAATGTTTGTAGGTATCATCTCTAGAAATCCTTACAAGACTATACTCGTCCGCTTGGGGTAACTTTGCAAGTTAAAGGCTTGTTGCATAAGCTAAATGCAATAGTTCTTCCCACGAAAGAGGAGGTAGCTAAATTTTGTTTTTCTTTCTTTATTCCTTGCTTGAGGACTACCAAGTTGCAAGTTCGAGGATGTGGTTGAAGCCGAATTATACAACACTGAGGCCGATAACTAGGATCTCTTAACTTTACCTGCCTACCAAATTATATATTTTACGTATGTTTAAGGTCAATCAGGTTGGATACAGTGGGAGCATAAAATGAGCAAAAATGCAGAAGTTTTAGAGAAAAATGCTTCCCGCACGTGCGGAGAACCATTCCAGTACATGTGGCCCATCCATCGCAGCCAAATAGAGCCTAAGGAAGGAAATCGCACTCATTCTGCGCATCTGGAACCCTCGCCGCACGTGTGATGGAATTTCCTGCACGTGCAGCCATACCTTGGAAAGCGTGCCTGATGTTTTAAATGTGGGGAAAATTGCAGAGGTATAAAAAGACAGAAAAAAGGCTGGCCAAAGGTTCTAAAAATTTCCAAAAGAAAATAGGGGCTAGGGTTTGGAAAATAGGATTCTCGAACTTCAAGGATAATTTTCATGGAGACATCTTCTTCTTCTATTTCTTCCCTATAACGCCCCGAAATAAATGCCATAAATCCATCCAATTCCATATGTAAATAACAATATAAATCAGAGTATAATGTTCTTTCATTTCTTGAGAGTTAATAGTACAAAAGAGTTTAACTAAATAAATGCCCTATAGGCTTACATCTTTACAAGACCTTGCTTGGTTACAACAAAAGCGAATATAAATCCAATACATGTAAAACCCTTGGCTTGAATGAAAACAATAGCGTAATACACAAAAGAGAAGCCTTCAGCCTCGATTCATCCCAACTTATTGCCTAGACAAAGGCATATCACCAACACCTGAAAAGGTTTTTCCCAAATAGGGTGAGCCAAAACCTGTAGACACCCCATTTTGACCAGCCCTAAGACTTGGGCGCTTTCTTTTTATTACCCGATGATGACAATTAGAATGTGTTTCTCACAAAATTCTCAGTAAGAAAGATGGAATTTAAGTTTTAATCCCAACCTTCACCCATATTTTGGCCAAACTATTTTAGACCTTAAAACCCTCTTTTCAAAATATGTTTCTTTTTAAATGTTTCTACAATGTCCCTAGGCACCTATTTCGATAAAAATGTTGCACTTTTCAGTAAACCGAGTAAGAACAAAGTGGAAATAAATGGAAGGGAGGTGAAATTTTTTGAAAAATATTTAAAAACATCTTCTTTATAGGTTTGGAGTTAAAGGAAATAGGAGGGGATGAAAGAAAACTAGTTTAGGAAAAAAATGAGTATCAAATCATTAAGAAGGAAATGAGCAGCCTTCACTAAATTAGGCATTTCTCTTTGTACACAAGGAATTTAAATGTGAGGCCACCACCATTGGAAAGTAGACTTCTGGGGATTCAATTTAGACCCAAGAATCACCTTAGACCAAGTCCAAATAAGGGAGATATGCCTATTTGAAGTTGAGCTTCAAAGCAGATTTTGTTGACCCAACCCGAGATAGCCTTTACTAAATTAGGCATATCTATTTGTACACTTGAAATTTAAATGTGAGGCCACCACCATTGGAAAGTAAACTTCTGGGGCTTCAATTTGGACCCAAGAACCGCCTAAAACCAAGTCCATATAGGGGAGATATGCCCATTTGAAGTTGGACTTAAAAGCAGTTTTTGTTGACTCGGCCCAAAACAACAATAGCCCATTTTTTCTTGGTTTTGGTTCGGTTGAGAGAACCTACTTACCTATTTTCTGAGCCATTCAAGTGCATCCACTCATCCTCCATTATACCTACTCATCGCCCATTGTCAAAAAGAGGTTTTGTTTGCATTCATAAAGGAGTATCCCATGCAACTATCTTGAAAATTTGCCCTCCTATCACATTCTTGTCTCCCATCTTGTCTCCCACCTTCTTTTTGGCCTTTACTCTCCCTCATTGCCTATAGAGAATGATCATATTGTAAGAGAGAAGAAGAGACCACGACATTGAAGAAAAAAGAGTGAGAAAAGAGTGAAAAAAGAGAGAAAAATTAAGTTTTTGAGCCAAAAATATTCATATCTTCCATATACATCCCATACCTTCCATAGCTACTGAAATTCCTCATTTCCATACACCAAAACCACTTCAAAAATTCTGATATAGCCAAAGATCAATTGCCTTGATCATAAGGAAGAGTGTTTAGTGATTGAAAGTGTGAAAAACTAGAGAGTTAGCCATTTTCCACACCATAAACTCCATAATTTTGAATTGAGGATTTAAGAACACACTTCCTACACTTGAGGGTGATCAAGAGGGAGTTTGGGAATCAAGAAGTTCAATCTTTCTTTGGAAGGTGAATTTTTAGTCTTTCATTTTCTTATATTTTATATCTCATATTTATTTTCTTACTTGTTATAATCCTAGTGGCTTGTTTAACCCATAATTATTTATTATTTATTTATTTATTTTTATTTGCATGTTTTAATTTCATATTAGTTTTATTGTAATCTTGCATGTTCTACCTTATAATTATTTTTCTCTTGTATTAGTCTCAAATTAGTTTTGTTGTAATATTGCATGTTCTACCTCATATTTATTCTTTTTCTTGTATTAGTCTTATATTAGTTTTGTTGTAATCTTACATGTTCTATCTTATATTTGTTTTATTATTTTAGGGTTATGTTGTAAGTTTGCACTTTTTATTTTATTTTATATTTGTTTTCGTGTTTTTAATCTAACCGGTAGTGGTTAGTTGAGCCATCTACATATTTTTTGTTTGTACCTTTTCTTGGTTTTGCAACAAGACAGGTTTTTCTTGGCCTAGTTGGCTAGTCGGCCTATTTGGCCGGTCGATTAGCTTCTTCCAGACAAGATGGCGTAATCTCCCAATGTTGACCAATGTCCGGTGGCAGTTCCAAAGAACATGAAGTTTTTATTTTATTTATTTTTTTTTTAATTTTGAGTGTACTGTGAGGTTTTTATTTTGTTGTAATATTCTCATTTTCCCTCTCTAATTTGGTTTGTAATTATTCTTTAAAATGTTGTAATAATTCCCCGCCCCGCTTCTTTCTATCCCGTTCTTTTACTTGCTTTCTTTATTTGTACATAAATATCATATTTATTTTTCATCATATTCATACTTTGCATCCATGTTTCATGCATCTTGATTCGGCTAAGTTTGCATTTGTGGATTTAATCAATTCTTATGTGATTATGTGCGCTATCTCATGTTCTTGAGATGATTCACATGTCATATCTTAGAAGCTGAATTTTTAGTTGTATCTCATGAGTGAATTGCATTAGGACATTGTATATAGAATCATGCATATTTTCTAACTTTGTTTTGTAGTCGTCATGGGACGCCGTAAATATGTAAGTTTTTATGCTTTAGCATCCCGTTTGTGCGTGTTTTTCTTACTATGTGTTAGTATTCTACCATGAGGCTACTTGCTTACTTGATATAACTGTATGAATGCCTGTGGATGAAGGCTTGTTGTTTGAATTGGAATAATTCAATTAATGTACGTTTTAAGCCCACTTTGTCAAGTGGCAAATTCAAACCCTTTTCGAAAAACAAACATGAAATTGAATCGTTCCAATTTGAGCAAACTAGTCTATACTTGAATGCTTCAACTAGTAAATTTTAGGATTTATTCAATAATCAGAATATGAACATATAAAAGAAAATAAAAAGTCATATCATGGTTTAGTAGAGGCCGATCTTTTGATCGGGTGAGCGGGGGTGCTCATTATTGACCTTCCCCTCTCATACCTAAGGTTCCGAGCCAAGCATCCTTGGTTACGAAGAACAGTGGCCTTGGCACCGAGTCATAGGTTTCCTAATTTCTCAAAATATTAGGTGGCGACTCTGAAATCTGATAACGCAGTCCATTTTTGACAAAATTGCAATAAAATGGATTTTTAATAAAAGTTGTCAAATTTAGACTCTCATCTACGTTCCACATTGCACTCGTGAGACTTGATCAAAGAGATCTCGGGGGTCCGAACTGTTTAACGCGCGCGGGTACCCCCCGGGCATGTGTAACAAGCCCGCGGGGGACCTCGCTTACAGTTCGGACTCGGTTTTGTTGCGGTTCCAAATCTTGAACCAAAGAGTCCAAATCCGGCAAATCGTTTTTGAGAAAAACAGATTTTTTGAAAGAAGTGCCAAACATGGACTGCTTTGCCAGATAACAGAGTCGCCACCTAAATATTTTTAAAATGGGAAATTTAGGAAACCCTGACTCGGTGCCAAAAGGCCACGTGTCCGTCATCACCAAAGTTGGCTCGGGAACTTGGGTACGATTGGGGAAGGTCACATCGTGAGCACCCCCTCTCGCCCGGTCAAAGACCGGCCTCTACTAACCATGATATCTGTTTTTGAAAACTTTGTGCGTTCTTATTCCGGTTATTAGCCTAGGTTACTATGTGATGCGCACAGCATACAAGTATAGACTGAATCGCCTGAATTGGAACAAGACACTTCATGTTTGTTTGTTTGAAAATGGTTTGATGGTGCTACTCGCGAGTAGGCTAAGACATGGATTTGCCACCCTCAGGTGGGCTTAAGAAAACAATGATTTTGCCACTATCTAGTGGGCTTAAAACAAACAGTCGATGAATTGTCCCAATTCAGATAACTCAACCTCCACCCACAGGCATTCAAGGTAGTTATATCACATAAGCACATAGCCTCATGGTAAGCATGCTTTTCATGGCAGTCACTCACACGCATGCAAGGATGCTAAAGCATAAAACTCACCGAGTACTCCAAGCCAAAACAGAAGCTCGTTAGAAATCATACATGATCCTAGATATACAGAATTGCCTAATGCAATACATGCAAAGATGCAATTATAGCAGGCTCGGCTATTCTAAAGATGGCATATGAGATGCAACAGCTATCATATATTCAATTTGGAATTGAAATCTGGATGTAGTTGTATGATGCTATGCAAAGTGCATGCAAAAATGATGAATGATGCAAACATGTCTTTACATCTTTATGCTAATTGAAATATGCCCTATATCTAACCATCATAAGCGGATAAATAAAAGGGAGAAAGAAATGGGGGTTGGAAGACATACACCACACTCACCCACCCTTATTACAACATTGCCCTCGCGCAGAGGGTCCGAATAAATAATACAGTCCGAATAAAAGAATATTACAGTCCGAATAATACAGTCCGAATAAATATACAATTTCCTAATTAATTAACAAATTAAACTACGCAAGTTGTAAACTGGCATGCAAGCCATTTGCCCATTGATGATGAATAGTGTATCTTTGGATCGCCGGTGAAATCCAGGATGCCCCAATTAGCCTCTCGCTATGATTAAATGCGCGCCGGACTCCGAAAAGTTGTTGGTCCTCGGTTTTGCTGTAACAGAGAGCAGAAAAAGGGCATAGCAATGTATTTTCACAAATATATGCATGCCTCGATCCTCGTGCCACCAATCACGCATACCGATGCATGATGGCCGAGGAATCGGCTTGCACAACTCAATATAGGATGAATGCAGATGAATGCTATAACAAAACCTAACTCCATCATGGGTAATCCGGAGTGTTGGTGATTTGGGAATTGAGACACACTCCGTCACTCGGAGTACGGAATGTACCTCGTTTCCCGTGCCCGGGCTAACGCCTATCCCGAACACGATGCAATATGCATGGTATGCATGAAATGCAGCTAACATGTGATATAGCATGCACAATGCTATGAAAATGAGATGCCTCGAAATACGTGCACACGGGCACGCAAATCGAGGAAATGCATGAATGCAATCTAAGATACAACCTAGTATGCACAATTCGGATGAAGATGAAAATGCCTCAAAATGCGTGCACACGGGCACGCAAACCGAGGCCATGATGTGAGACACAAATCGAATAAAACCGAAGTGCCTCGAAATGCGTGCACATGGGCACGTAAACCGAGGCGATGATGTGAGATGCAAATCGGATAAACCGGCGTTCAAATGCGTGCACACGGGCACGTAAACCGAGGCGATGATGAAATGCAAACCAGATAAAATTGAAGTGCCTCGAAATGCGTGCACACAGGCACGCCAACCGAGGCGGTGATGCGAAATGCAAATCGGATAAAACCGAAGTGCCTCGAAATGCGTGCTCACGGACACGCAAACCGAGGCGATGATGTGAAATGCAAATCGGATAAAATCGAAGTGCCTCGAAATGCGTGCTCACAGACACACAAACTGAGGCGATGATGTGAAATGCAAATCGGATAAAACCGAAGTGCCTCGAAATGCGTGCTCACGGGCATGCAAACCGAGGCAATGACAAAATGGAATGAAATGGCATACGGAATACCACGATGGGCTTACACCAATATGGGAGAGTCTCAGCCTACTCACATAGGAGGCCGTCGGATAAAACGGAGGTGCCTCGAAGTGCGTGCCCATGGGCATGCAAACCGAGGCGATGATATACAAGCATGAAAATGGTACAGAAATGCGATGATGGGCTTATACCAACATGAGAGAGCCTCAGCCTACTCACATAGAAAGCCAACGGATGAAAACAGAGTGCCTCGAAGTGCGTGCACGCGGGCACGCAAACTGAGGCAATGCACTAAGGCATGAAATGACATGGAGAATGATATGCAAGCATGCAAACCAAATTTCAGCAGCTAAATGAAGGGGAAAACAGCCCCGAAATGGTACGAAATGGCGATCAATGCATGAAATCATTCCGAAATGTGATTTTACGTATCCGAAATGGCCTACGGCTATGCTAAACATGCAAGATTGGTACATGAAAGCAAAAACAGTAGCAAGGCAGCCCCAAAAATAGCATCTTCTCAGTACAAAACAAGGCCAAATTGTGAGCATAGATATGGCAACAAAGGCATGCAAAAATACGAGAAAAGAGGGGAATTACAAAGCAAGTGGTATGTACAATGCTCAAACCCAAGAAATCAGTTCTAAAACATTAAAGAGGGGAAAAAAATATGCACATTTACAATAGATGACAGCCTCCAATTCAGTGTATAGATATACTAAATATAGCATGCAAAATTTGGGCCAAAAGAGGGCTATAAAGAGAGGTATCATAAGCAATGACCAAACAACTTAAGTCCTTTAATAAAACTTTAATAATGGACTAAAACAAGACATTTTCTAAGCCTGATGAAGGCTGAAATCCGAAGCCAAGCAAGCCTAACAAAGCATGCAATTTTACGGAAAATATGGAGGATTACAAAACAAGTACCAAAACCAATCATCAAATGTCCTAAGACCCTTAACAAAGCATGAATAATGAACCAAAATAAGGCACTCTCTAGGCCTGATGAAGGCCAAAAACAGAATCATGATGAGCTTAAAAAAGCATGCAAAATGGGATTGGAACAAGAATTCAAAGCAAATGATATGTAGAGCAAGAAAACCAGGTTGAGCCCTTCTTCAATGTTGAAGAGGGGCTCAAAATAAGCACAATATCAGTATGTTTCATGCTCCAACTCAGATTAAAAATAGTCCAAAACAATCATGCAATTTTACGGTAAAATGGAAGAATTTCAAAGGAAGTGCATGATAGAGAAGCCAAACATGATGGAGCCCTTCTTCAATGTTGAAGAGGGGCTCAAAATAAGCCCACTCACAGTATATAATATACTCGAAATCAGATCACTCAAAAGCTAAACAAAGCATGCAATTTATTGGCATAAAAGGTGGTATTGAAAGAAGTATATCATGGAGACACCAAATGAGGTTGAGCCCTTCTACAATGTTGTAGGGGGGCTCAAAATAAGCTTAAAAACAGTAGGGGTCGGAGCCTAAAACTGAAAGAAAATAGGGCTAAGAGATAACTCAAAATTATGCTCAAAAAAAGGAATTAGAGGCTTACCTTTGAAGACCTAACTTTGGTTGCTTCTTGGCTTCAATTTGTTGACTCTTAGCCTCTGAAGAACACTTCCTTGCTGCTGTAATGGAAGTGGGGATGGTAGAGCTTAGGGTTGATGAAGGATTGAACTAGGAAACTTGAAACTTTTTAGGGTTTTTGAATAGGAAAATGGAGGTTTTGGAAGATGAAGTCTTAAGGTCAAAAATTCCAACCCTAGCAAAGGAGGAGGGCAGCCCTTTAAATAGGCCAAAAAGAGTGTAAAAGGAGGAAAAGCACCCAAGCTTTCCTCCCAAAATATCTCGATGCCCGGATATTTTGAAAATATCCCAACAAATTGAAAGAGCCGAAAGTAGAAAGTCGGGCCAGGTAGATTTCTGGGAGGTGGCCGGCCGGCCACCCCACCTGGTCGGCCAGCCACTCACCCTGGCCGGCCGGCCATGGCCCAAAAATGAAGTGCAAATTTGCTGGCCGACCACCACTCCTTGGTGTCCTCCCATGTGTGTAGAATAAGGTTCCAAGGTCGGAAATTGGCAACACTGAAGCAGGAGCCACAACATAGAGCTTGAAGGAGGGGCTCAAAAATGAAATCAACAATTGCTGGCCGACCACCAACTTTTAGGGTCCTCCCAGATGTGTAGAACAAGGTTCCAAGGTCGGAAATTGGCAACACTGAAGCAGGAGCCACAACATAGAGCTTGAAGGAGAGGCTCAAAAATGAAACTTTGAATTGCTGGCCGACCAGTAGTTCTTAGGGTCCTCCCATGTCCCCTGATCACAGATATGTAGCTTTGGTCGGAAGAAAATATCCCCAGGGTGTTCAACATTGGCCCGGAAGTGAGCAAAACGGGCACCGGAAGAGCGAAACTGGTTATCTGGGATAATTGCTGGCTTCTCACCCCCCCAGTGATCTTCCTGGTGTTGAAACAGAGGTACCTGCCAAATTTGAACAAAAACTAATGAGAAATGAACTCTCGGAGCCAAAACCGGGCAATTTGGGATCCCGAAAACGGGCTGCAGGTGCCGGAAGTGGTGTTCAGCAGCGAAGTGGGCATCTGCGACCCCAGTGTCCCTCGAAATGACAAAACAGAGGTTCCTGCCAAAAATCAGGGAAAACCGATGCAAAATGAATTCTCGGGGCCCAAACCGCGCGATTCGGGGTCCCGAAAACCGGCTGTAAGCACCGAAAGTGGTGTTCGGCCACGAAGTGGGCATCAGAGGCCCCAGTGTTCCTCAGAATGATAAAATAGAGGTTCATGCCAAAAATCGGAGAAATCGGAGATGGTTGGGCGGTCCCGAACCGAGGCATACGGCCTGACGGCTCCGAAAACCGGGAACCGGGCTCCGAAATGGGCAAAATGGCCTACGGCCACAAAATGTAGCTCACGGCCACCGGGAGATAGTCTACAGGACCACTCCCTCCCCTCAGGAAAGAAAACAGAGAAAACCGAGTCTGGCTCGCGAACCGAGACAAGGCACGAAAGAGAGTTCAAGCCCAGGAGGCGCGGCGCAACTCGAGACTTCAACGAGCAAGCAAGATGCAACATCACCAAGTGCCCAATCGGTGACGTCTGAGTCTTGAGGATGGTCAAAAATGGGGTGTCTACAGCATGTTACAATTTTTGGCAACTCTGTTGGGGATTTTATGAAACCTTGACTCGAACTCCATGATATGACTTTTATTTTCAATTATATGTTTATTGCATTGCATGCATTGGTGTACTTAAAGTCCCTGTGTTGCCCAGATGTTGGTGGGAACACAGACACACTTTTTGTGACACTACATCTATCTTTACGATACTTTAGAGGCCTTGTGTTGTAACCTTTTATGATCTGTCAAAAAGGTAGCTTTGCTACGTAGCTCTGCTATTTGGCTTTGCTATCTAAGGTTCTTAGACTCCGAAGAGAGGCTATTTGACTCTTCTGATTTCCTGGGATCTTTATTGGTTATGACCCAAAGGACTCTTTGGTAACGTCACCTTGACTTCAGCCCTTAGAGTAAAGCCAACCTTGTACATATAGTGAGCCATAGTACCTTCCAAATTAGGACAAGATGTTTTCCCATTGCTAGGATGTATGATACCGCTTGTCTGAATAGTGAAACCCTAGATCATTTCAAGCAAGGACATGATAACCCTACCCTCCATAGGGGCGTTTGTTCTCTTTCCTGCTATATGTTATGTGCAATGTATTGGATCTACACAGGGGTTCTGAAATTCAAATGAGTGGTTCAGGTAGTTCAACTTAGCACCATTACTTCAAAAACAAAAACAAAATAACAAAAACATAAAATCAAAAAAAAAATTGTAAAAAAAAAAAAAAAAAAAAAAACTCTGGTATCCCACAAAGTCGACCATTGTAAATAAATAGAGCTTGTAGGGTATCTGACCATCTCTGTGAATGGGGAGTGACCGCCTGTTGATTAGACGAGTTTTATTTTGAATATTGCGGATGGCCCACACGTTGACTGGCAATTTGAGAATGGTTTTATTCTGAGTTCTGAATTGAGTATTGAGTATTGAGTCTAAGTTTAATTCCACCAAGTTTGTAGAGTTAGAGTCAGGCTCGAGTCAGCCTAATGAGTCAGAGTCTATTGATTTCGATAGTGCTAACCTAGACATTTCTGTCCTGTCTAGGTCCTCTTTGTCATTTTCTTTTAAGTATAGTCTGTTGTCATTGCTGAGTCATAGTCTCTTTTCAATAAACAGAAAAACAAAAAAAACAAAATGCCATAGAGTCTGCCTACTTCTCTGTGCCTTAATTCATTACATTGACCCAAGTTTTTCAAAACTTTTTCCAAAACTCTGATAAAAACGAAGAGGAAGAATTTCCTCGGGATTTGAAAATTTTGATCAACTGAGAGGAAGAGAGGTGTGCTAAGCCTTTGATGAATAAAATCATTTTTGTTAATGTGGATACTAAGAAGGATCTTGCCTTGGTCCAAATTGGTTTTATCTTATCTTCGTAAAAGTACGAGTGATTAGTCATTTTGTGAAAAGATTTCAAAAACTGTTTTTGCGTGGTCCTACGAAGACATGCCTGGAATTAGTTATAGAGCATAGGATCCCTCTTGACTCGTGGTCCGACCTCCTTAGCTCCTTAGCTTTCAAACCGTGATTTGAAATATCCCGTGATCAATCAAAGTGTAAAGCTTGCATAGCCGAATTGGAAATAGCCCTTGAGCTAGGGGCCATGATGTGATTCAAATGGAGGCAGCCCTTCAACTAGGGGCAATAAGATCGAATGTGGTTCAGATTTGAAACAGCCCTTGAACTAGGGGCAAAAGTGTGAGGCTTGCATAGCTGAAATGGAGGTAGCCCTTGAACTAGGGGCAATAAGGTACCACCCTTGAGAGGCTCGCTCGGCTGAAAACCTGGAAGGGCGACCCAAGCAAAAGTTAAAGCACAAAAAAAAAAAAAAAGCTCGCAAAGTTGAAAACCCGAAAGGGCGGCTTTGGAAAAAGTTAGAGCATAAAAGGAGAGTGTTAATACCCGAGTGAACCTTAGCCAGAACTATGTAAGGCCTGCGATTCAGATTGGAAGCAACCCTTGAACTAGGGGCAAGAAGGTTGGATGTGATTTAGATTTGAAGCAGCCCTTGAACTAGAGGCAAAAGCTTGGATGTGATCAAAGAGTTAAAACTGAATCGTTTCCCAATGAAGACCACCCAGAAAGACAAAACCCAAAATTTGAGAGAATGAATTTTATTATTGAAAGACAGTCGAGGTCCTATCCACTACACTAGGGGCAACACTAGAGACAAATTCAGACCCAATTAGTCTAGTCTCTACATCATCATATCTACTGGTCAAGTGTTGCAGTCGTTCTTATAGATGGCTTAGATATTTCACACCCAATCAACATGGACAAGTTAAACTGAAAGTAACCCTTGAGAGGCTCGTTGGGCTAAAAACCCAAAAGAGGCTATCCAGGAAAAAGTTAGTGCAGAAAAAAAAAATCCAAAGAAATAAAAAAATGAAAAACAAAAAAAAATGAAAAGCTCGCAAGGTTGAAAACCCGAAAGGGCAGCTTTGGCAAAAGTTAGAGCACAAAAGGAGAGTGTCAATACTTGAGTGAACCGTAGCCGGAACTACGATGGCCTGATTCTTATCTTTGGGATACATAGGTAGCTTCATCTTGAAGTTCGGCCCTAATAATTTTTCAACTCATTCATTTTGTCCATGTTTGATTGGTGTATCTTTAGTTGACTTGGTTGTCCTATCTATGTTTGATTGGTTTATCTTCGTTCTGCTCAGTTCAGTTGGTTTTGATTCAACTTGGTTCGGTTTGGTTCAGTGGTTTGGTTTGGTCCAGTTCTGCTCGGCATCATTCGGTTCGGTTTGGCTTGGTTCGGTGATCTTGGTTCGAATATCACCATTGATTATCTGGCTTGGGACTATGTACCCCAATGGTTGATTCCATGTTAGTTGAGTAGTGGTCATTTGCAAAAATAGGTTTTGATTAATTTGAATGAAGCTGACTAATTTTTCTCGAAAATTGTTACATTTTTGCAAAACTTGGACCATTCTTTGGATTTGAAAAGGGAAAATTTTCAGTGCTCACAGTTTAGCTTACATGATTTGAAACAGAAAATGGAATAAGTATGCTAATCTGACTCTCATGTTGATCAAAACATGTTTACAAAAAATCAAGAGACAAAAAAGGGTCAAGGTAATGAACTAGGGGCATAGTCGAGTTAGAGATTTTGTCTTCTCCACTGCTCGAGTCAACTATTCAGTGTATATAAGTGTGTTTCTTTCATACCAGTCAGTATATTTATCCCAGTCGGCGTATTCATACCAGTCAGTGTATATAAGTGTTTTCCTTTCATACCAGTCAGTATATTTATATCAGTCAGGGTATTCATACCAGTCAGTGTATATAAGTGTGTTCAGATCGTTTTGCTTCATTCTTCTTTCGTTAAGTCTTTTTTGATTCAGGTCAGTATGAGTCAATGTCCAATTCAGAGTTCAAATTCAATCATTATCAAATTCAAACAAAATTATTTTCAAATTCAGAGTGATGTGCCAACCACGCCATTGATGTGCAAAAACTAAACTGATTTTATTGTAGTCAAAGGAGGACATTCCCGATGAGAGAGACACAAAAAAACAAAACAAAAACAAAAACAAAAACAAAAACAAAAAAAAAAAAACAAAGAGAGAGAAAGGGAGATCTTTTTCTTCTTTCTTCTCCGGCAGCAGCTCGGTGGCGAAGATTGCAACTGGCTTCATTTTCACACAGCTTTATTGCCTAACTTTACCATCAGCTGCCTCTCTTCATCTTTACTTCTTCAAAGCTCTTGAAGACTCTACCTCGGCCTTGGCAGAGCTTCCGAAGGAGATTATTCCTCGCTGGCCATCAATTTGGTTATGCGAAGGAACTCCGAATCGAGCCACGGAGGTGGCCTGTCGTTTCAACTCCTTGATTTGTTTCTTCAATCCGCTAACTTCCCCTCGAGAATCTTTGTACATATGTTGAAGTAAAGAAAGTTGTGCATTCAATCGATGCACCTCACACGTTCTGTTCTGCAGCCGACGGGACAAGTTGGAGACCGCAGTCACGGTCTCCACACATGACCTCAGTGTATACGAGTTTGCTTCGATGTCAGACTGTGTCGCCATGATTTGTTCAACTAACATCGCTGGAAAGTTAAAAACAGGAGAAGGAGGAGGAGCTCGTAGTTGAGGTCCAGGGGAGTCGGAATCGGTCATCATGGACTCGTTTAGGTCTGGAAAAAGAGTGAGAGAACCTTGTGAAAGGCCATGGAAGAGAAGAGTAATGCAAAAGAAAGAGGTTGCAGAGTGGTGGCAGAGAAAGTTTGCAAGCTTTTGCTCTGCCTCTCTCTTTCGCAGGCCTCAACTTAAAAAGTGGATGAAGCCAAAGAAGAAGACAAAGAGGGAGGAAGGCTCGAGGCAATCATTGACAATCGAGGTAAGATTGGATAACCTATCGATCAGGCGCCGCGATTGTTGAAATAGCGCGCCAGACACAACGCTCGAAGAAGATGAAGAAAGAGAGAGTAAGACAAAAACAGAAAGAGAGGCGGGAGAGTTGTATATATATATGTATATGTATTGTATAGCTATGTAATATATATATTTGTTTGAACATTTGGGTCACAGGTGTGGCTTGGGTTCAGTGGTTTGGCCTAGTGGGTTGAGGATTTGGAGAGCCTAAGCCCGAGGTCAGGAGTTCGAACCCACAACAAATGTTTCTTTGTTTTTGCTTTGATTTTGTGTATATATGTCTCATATCTTGTCACAAGAGTGGCGTGGTTCAGTGGTCGAGGACTCGAAGACCAGGCCGAAGGTCAGGGGTTCGAAACCCCGTATCCCCACATCCATGCATTTTGTGTTTTTCCTTTCTTCTTGCGTGTTTTGCGTACGTGTGCTGACATCAACAAACGAAATATGCCTTCTCAGTAACAGCATCTTCCCGCTGACGGTTGCAAACGGAATATTCCCATCTGTGTATACATCCGTATATGTTTGTGTATAGGTTCGTATATGTCTGTGTTGTATATACCTGTATATATACTGTATATGTCTGTGTATATATCTGCATATATCTGTTTGTATGTTGTCTGTATATGCATATATGTATACCATATGTACATATGTGTGTATTTATATGTAAATATTTGTGTATTATATTAGTTGTGTTTGCAATGAGTTCCTAAGAGACCAACTGCGACGGTGAAAATTAGAGTTCGAATGGCCAAGGCCTAGAACGCAAAAGGTTTGGAATTTCCGAGACTAAAGTCTGGTTTAAATACCCAGGGGTGTATCCCCGGCTTGAAATCTGTATGGTAGCCCCATAGGTTGAGGTAGCGTGTATGTGCCTTAATTCTGGATACTGAACCAACCAAGTCTGTCACCCCGTTGGAGAATAGGGAAAGTTGTTAACATGATCAGGAAGTAAAACGGCATCCGTGGCCATTCAATTGGTTAAAAAAACAGCAAATGTGCTTGTTGTTCTTTTTCGGGTCTAGGAGACCTTAAATTCTCTCAAGGTGCAAGTCCTTTGGCGTCTGTCGTGCCCAAACGACTTTCATGGTCTAGGAGACCTTAAACCTCTAAAGGTGCAATTCCTTTGGTGTTTGTCGTGCCCGAACGACTTCAATCGGTCTGGTATAGTCACTTGACTATGTTTGTAATGAGTTCCTAGGAGATCAACTGAGACGGTGGAAACTAGAGTTCGAATGGCGACGCCTAGAACGCAAAAGGTTCGGGATTTCCGAGACTAAAGTCTGGTTTAAATACCCAGGGGTGTATTGCCGACTTGAAATCTGTGTGGCAGCCCCATAGGTTGAGATAGCTTGTATGCGCCTTAACTCTGGATACTGAACCGACCTAGTCTGTCACCCTGTTGGAAAATAGTGAAAGTTGCAAACATAGCCAGCACTCCATGACATTGTATTGCATAGCACAAATCATGAATTATCAACTCGGCTTCGCGTGGCGTGTAAGTCCAAGTATCCAACCGACTTCGCGTAAACATATAAGTCCAATTACAGCCGGCTTCGCGTAGCATATAAGTCCAATTACTCAAACCGGCTTCGCGTAGCGTATAAGTCCAATTATCAAACCCGGCTTCGCGTAGCGTATAAGTCCAATTATCAAACTGGCTTCGCGTAGCGTGTAAGTCGAATTATCCAACCGGCTTCGCGTAACGTATAAGTCCAATTATCAAAACCCAATTGGTTAACAACAGTAGGTGCGCCTGTCTGTTCACACCACTCAAATCGGCTTCGCGTAGCGTATAAGTCCAATTATCAAAACCCAATCGGTTAACAACAGCAGGTGCGCCTGTCTGTTCACACCACTCAAATCAGTTTCGCGTAGCGTATAAGTCCAATTATCAAAACCCAATCAGTTAATAACAGCAGGTGCACCTGTCTGTTCATACCACTCAAATCGGCTTCGCGTAGCGTATAAGTCCAATTATCAAATCGGCTTCGTGTAGCATGTAAGTCCAATTATCCAACCGGCTTTGCGTAGCGTATAAGTCCAATTACCGAAATCGGCTTCGTGTAGCGTGTAAGTCCAATTATCAAACCGGCTTCGCGTAGCGTATAAGTCCAATTATCAAAACCCAATTGGTTAACAACAGCAGGTGCGCCTGTCTGTTCACACCACTCAAATCGGCTTCGCGTAGCGTATAAGTCCAATTATCAAATCGGCTTCGCGCAGCGTGTAAGTCCAATTATCCAACCGGCTTCACGTAGCATATAAGTCCAATTACTAAAATCGGCTTTGCGTAGCGTATAACCCCAATTATCCAACCGGCTTCGCGGAGCATATAAGTCCAATCATCAAACCGGCTTCACATAGCATGTAAATCCAATTATCAAACCGGCTTCGCGTAGTGTGTAAGTCCAATTATCAACATCCAATCAGTTAACAACAGCAGGTGCGCTTGTCTATTCGCACCACCCAAATCGACTTCACGTAGCGTATAAGTCCAATTATCAAAATCTTCCTTCATATCATTTGCATCTTGCCCCTGAACTACGCTAGTTTGATTCCTTGCAAAAGGATACGTAGGCAACCTTCTAGTTCAACCAATTGCATTACATCTTGTTTGTTTGCCCAAGTCTTATGTCCATGTCAAAAGGGTCGTCTTCGGGCTTTGACATTCACTCACGTCATGAAATGACTTTGAGCTCTGTCAAAGAGGGGCAACTATAGACACCCCATTTTGACCAGCCCTAAGACTTGGGCGCTTTCTTTTGATTACCCGATGATGACAATTAGAATGTGTTTCTCACAAAATTCTCAGTAAGAAAGATGGAATTTAAGTTTTAATCCCAACCTTCGCCCATTTTTTGGCCAAACTATTTTAGACCTTAAAACCCTCTTTTCAAAATATGTTTCTTTTTAAATGTTTCTACAATGTCCCTAGGCTCCTATTTCGATTAAAATATTGCACTTTTCAATAAACCGAGTAAGGACAAAGTGGAAATAAATGGAAGGGAGGTGAAATTTTTTGAAAAATATTTAAAAACATCTTCTTTATAGGTTTGGAGTTAAAGGAAATAGGAGGGGATGAAAGAAAACTAGTTTAGGAAAAGAATGAGTATCAAATCATTAAGAAGGAAATGAGCAGCCTTCACTAAATTAGGCATTTCTCTTTGTACACTTGAAATTTAAATGTGAGGCCACCACCATTGGAAAGTAGGCTTCTAGGGCTTCAATTTAGATCCCCAAGAACCACCTTAGACCAAGTCCAAATAAGGGAGATATGCCTATTTGAAGTTGGGCATCAAAGCAGATTTTGCAGACCCAGCCTGAGACAGCCTTTACTAAATTAGGCATATCTCTTTGTACACTTGGAATTTAAATGTGAGGCCACCACCATTGGAAAGTAAACTTCTAGGGCTTCAATTTGGACCTGAGAACCGCCTAAAACCAAGTCCATATGGGGGAGATATGCCCATTTGAAGTTGGACTTAAAAGCAGATTTTGCTGACTCGGCCCAAAACAACAATAGCTCATTTTTTCTTGGTTTTGGTTCAGTTGGGATAACCTATTTACCTATTTTCTGAGCCATTCAAGTGCATCCACTCATCCTCCATTATACCTACTCATCCCCTATTGTCAAAAAGAGGTTTTGTTTGCATTCATAAAGAAGTATGCCATGCAACCATCTTGAAAATTTGCCCTCCTATCACATTCTTGTCTCCCACCTTGTCTCCCACCTTCTTTTTGACCTTTACTCTCCATCATTGCCTATATAGAATGATCATATTGTAAGAGAGAATAAGAGACCACGAAATTGAAGAAAAAGTAGTGAGAAAAGAGTGAAAAAAAGAGAGAAAAATTGAGTTTTTGAACCAAAAATATTCCTATCTTCCATATACATCCCATACATTCCATAGCTACTGAAATTCCTCATTTCCATACACCAAAACCACTTCAAAAATTCTGATATAGCCAAAGATCAATTACGTTGATCATAAGGAAGAGTGTTTAGTGATTGAAAGTGTGAAAAACTAGAGAGTTAGCCACTTTCCACACCATAAACTCCATAATTTCGAATTAAGGATTTGAGAACATACTTCCTACACTTGAGGGTGATCAAGAGGGAGTTTGGGAATCAAGAAGTTCAATCTTTCTTTGGAAGGTGAATTTTTAGTCTTTCATTTTCTTATATTTTATATCCCATATTTATTTTCTTACTTCTTATTTCATAGTGTGTTGTTATAATCCTAGTGGTTTGTTTAGCCCATAATTATTTATTATTTATTTATTTATTTTTATTCACATGTTTTAATTTCATATTAGTTTTATTGTAATCTTGCATGTTCTACCCTATAATTATTTTTCTCTTGTATTAGTCTCAAATTAGTTTTGTTATAATCTTGCATGTTCTACCTCATATTTATTCTTTTTCTTGTATTAGTCTGATATTAGTTTTGTTGTAATCTTCCATGTTCTATCTTATATTTGTTTTATTGTTTTAGGTTTATGTTGTAAGTTTGCACTTTTTATTTTATTTTATATTTGTTTTCGTGTTTTTAATCTAACCGGTAGTGGTTAGTTGAGCCACCTATATATTTTTTGTTTGTGCCTTTTCTTGGTTTCGCAACAAGACAGGTTTTGTTTGGCCTAGTTGGCCAGCCGGCCTATTTTGCCGGTCGATTAGCTTCTTCCAGACAAGATGGCGTAATCTCCCAATGTTGACCAATTTCCGGTGGCGGTTCCAAAGAACATGAAGTTTTTATTTTATTTATTTTTTTAATTTTGAGTGTATTGTGAGATTTTTATTTTGTTGTAATATTCTCCTTATCCCTCTCTAATTTGATTTGTAATTATTCTTTAAAATGTTGTAATAATTCCCCGCCCCGCTTTTTTCTATCCCGTTCTTTTACTTGCTTTCTTTATTTGTACATAAACATCATATTTATTTTTCATCATATTCATGCTTTGCATCCATATTTCATGCATCTTGATTCGGCTAAGTTTGTATTTGTGGATTTAATCAATTCCTATGTGATTATGTGCGCTACCTCATGTTCTTGAGATGATTCACATGTCATATCTTAGAAGCCGAATTTTTAGTTGCATCTCATGAGTGAATTGCATTAGGAAATTGTATATAGAATCATGCATATTTTCTAACTTTGTTTAGTAGCTGTTCGCGGGACGTCGGTAAATATATAGGTTTTTATGCTTTAGCATCCCGTTTGTGCGTGTTTTTCTTACTATGTGTTAGTATTCTACCATGAGGCTACTTGCTTACTTGATATAACTGTATGAATGCCTGTGGACAAAGGCTTGTTGTTTGAATTGGAATAATTCAACAAATGTACATTTTAAGCCCACTTTGCAGTGGCAAATCCACAAACTTTAAGCCCACTTTGTCAAGTGGCAAATTCAAACCCTTTTCAAAAAACAAACATGAAATTTAATTGTTCGAATTTGAGCAAACTAGTCTATACTTGTATGCTTCACCTAGTAAATTTTAGGATTTATTCAATAATCAGAATATGAACATATAAAAGAAAATAAAAAGTCATATCATGATTTAGTAGAGGCCGGTCTTTTGATCGGGTGAGCGGGGGTGCTCATTATTGACCTTCCCTTCTCATACCTAAGGTTCCGAGCCAAGCATCCTTGGTTACGACGAACAGTGGCCTTGGTACCGAGTCATGGGTTTCCTAATTTCCCAAAATATTATGTGGCGACTCTGAGATCTGATAACGCAGTCTATTTTTGACAAAATTGCAATAAAATGGATTTTTAATAAAAGCTGCCAAATCTGGACTCTCATCTACGTTTCACATTGCACTTGTGAGACTAGATCAAAGTGATCTCGGGGGTCCGAACTGTTTAACGCACACGGGTACCCCCCGGGCATGTTACAGTTTCTGGCGACTCTGCGGGGGATTTTATGAAACCTTGACTCGAACTCCATGATATGACTTTTATTTTCAATTATATGTTTATTGCATTGCATGCATTGGTGTACTTAAAGTCCCTGTGTTGCCCAGATGTTGGTGGGAACACAGACACACTTTTTGTGACACTACATCTATCTTTACGATACTTTAGAGGCCTTGTGTTGTAACCTTTTATGATCTGTCAAAAAGATAGCTTTGATACATAGCTCTGCTATTTGGCTTTGCTATCTAAGGTTCTCAGACTCCGAAAGAAGGCTATTTGACTCTTCTGATTTCCTGGGATCTTTATTGGTTATGACCCAAAAGACTCTTTGGTAACGTCACCTTGACTTCAACACCTAGAGTAAAGCCAACCTTGTACATATAGTGAGCCCTAGTACCTTCCAAATTAGGACAGGATGCTTTCCCATTGCTAGGATGTATGATACCGCTTGTCTGAATAGTGAAACCCTAGATCATTTCAAGCTAGGACAGGATAACCCTACCCTCTATAGGGGTGTTTGTTCTCTTTCCTTCTATGTGTTATGTGCAATGTATTGGATCTATACAGGGGTTCTCAAATTCAAATGAGTGGTTTAGGTAGTTCAACTTAGCACCGTTACTTCAATAACAAAAACATAAAATCAAAAAAAAAAAAAAAATTTGTAAAAAAAAAAAAAGAAACTCTGGTATCCCACAAAGTCGACCATTGTAAATAAATAGAGCTTGTAAGGTATATGACCATCTCTGTGAATGGGGAGTGACCGCCTGTTGATTGGACGAGTTTTATTTTGAATATTGCGGATGGCCCACACGTTGACTGGCAATTTGAGAATGGTTTTATTCTGAGTTCTGAATTGAATATTGAGTATTGAGTATTGAGTCTAAGTTTAATTCCACCAAGTTTATAGAGTTAGAGTCAGGCTCAAGTCAGCCTAATGAGTCAGAGTCTATTGATTTCGATAGTGCTAACCTAGATATTTATGTCCTGTCTAGGTCCTCTTTGTCATTTTCTTTTGAGTATAGTCTGTTGTCATTACTGAGTCATAGTCTCTTTTCAATAAACAGAAAAAAAAAAAAAAAACAAAATGCCATAGACTCTGCCTACTTCTCTGTGCCTTAATTCATCGCATTGACCAAAGTTTTTCGAAACTTTTTCCAAAACTCTGATAAAAACGAAGAGGAAGAATTTCCTTGGGATTTGCAAATTTTGATCAACTAAGAGGAAGAGAGGTGTGCTAAACCTTTGATGAATAAAATCATTTTTGTTAATGTGGGTACTGAGAAGGATCCTGCCTTGGTCCAAATTGGTTTTATCTTATCTTCGTAAAAGTACAAGTGATTAGTCATTTTGTGAAAAGATTTCAAAAACTGTTTTTGCGTGGTCCTACGAAGACATGCCTGGAATTAGTTATACAGCATAGGGTCACTCTTGACTCGTGGTCCGACCTCCTTAGCTCCTTAGCTTTCAAACCGTGATTTGAAGTATCCCATGATCAATCAAAGTGTAAGGCTTGCATAGCCGAATTGGAAATAGCCCTTGAACTAGGGGCCATGATGTGATTCAAATGGAGGCAACCCTTCAACTAATGGCAATAAGGTCGAATGTGATTCAGATTTAAAACAGCCCTTGAACTAGGGGCAAAAGTGTGAGGCTTGCATAGCTAAAATGGAGGTAGCCCTTGAACTAGGGGCAATAAGGTACCACCCTTGAGAGGCTCGCTGGGCTAAAAACCTGGAAGGGCGACTCAGGCAAAAGTTAGAGCACAAAAAAAAAAAAAAAAACAAAACAAAAACAAAAACAAAAACAAAAAACAAAAAAAAGCTCGCAAAGTTGAAAACCCGAAAGGGCGGCTTTGGCAAAAGTTAGAGCGTAAAAGGAGAGTGTCAATACCCGAGTGAACCTTAACCAGAACTATGTAGGGCCTGCGATTCAGATTGGAAGCAACCCTTGAACTAGGGGCAAGAAGGTTGGATGTGATTTAGATTTGAAGCAGCCCTTGAACTAGGGGCAAAAGCTTGGATGTGATCAAAGAGTTAAAACTGAATCGTTTCCCAATGAAGACCGCCCAGAAAGACAAAACCCAGAATTTGAGAGAATGAATTTTATTATTGAAGGACAGTCGAGGTCCTATCCACTACACTAGGGGCAACACTAGAGACAAATTCAGACCCAATTAGTCTAGTCCGTACATCATCATATCTACTGGTCAAGTGTAGCAGTCGTTCTTATAGATGGCTTAGAGATTTCACACCCAATCAACATGGACAAGTTAAACTGAAAGTAACCCTTGAGAGGCTCACTGGGCTAAAAACCTGAAAGGGGCGATCCAGGCAAAAGTTAGTGCAGAAAAAAAAAAATCCAAAGAAATAATAAAATTAAATGAACAAAATGAAAAACAAGAAAATGAAAAAATGAAAAGCTCGCAAGGTTAAAAACCCGAAAGGGCGGCTTTGGCAAAAGGTAGAGCACAAAAGGAGATTGTCAATACCTGAGTAAACCTTAGCCAGAACTACGATGGCCTGATTTCTATCTTTGGGATATGTAGGTAGCTTCATCTTGAAGTTCGGCCCTAATAATTTTTCAACTCATTCATTTTGTCCATGTTTGATTGGTGTATCTTTAGTCAACTTGGTTGTCCTATCCATGTTTGATTGGTTTATCTTCGTTCTGCTCAGTTCAGTTGGTTTTGATTCAACTTGGTTCGGTTTGGTTCAGCGGTTCGGTTTGGTCCAGTTCTACTCGGTATCATTCGGTTCGGTTTGGCTTGGTTCGGTTTGCTTGGTTCGGATATCACCATTGATTATCTAGCTTGGGACTATGCACCCCAATGGTTGATTCCATATTAGTTGAGAAGTGGTCATTTGCAAAAATAGGATTTGATTAATTTGAATGAAGCTGACTAATTTTTCTCGAAAATTGTTCCATTTTTGCAAAACTTGGACCATTCTTTGGATTTGAAAAGGGAAAATTTTCAGTGCTCACAGTTTAGCTTACATGATTTGAAACAGAAAATGGAATAAGTATGCTAATCTGACTCTCATGTTGATCAAAACATGTTTACAAAAAATCAAGAGACAAAAAAGGGTCAAGGTAATGAACTAGGGGCATAGTCAAGTTAGAGATTTTGTCTTCTCCACCGCTCGAGTCAACTATTCAGTGTATATAAGTGTGTTCTTTTCATACCAGTCACTATATTTATACCAGTCGGCGTATTCATACCAGTCAGTGTATATAAGTGTGTTCCTTTCATACCAGTCAGTATATTTATACCAATCGGGGTATTCATACCAGTCAGTGTATATAAGTGTGTTCGAATCGTTTTGCTTCGTTCTTCTTTCGTTAAGTCTTTTTTAATTCAGGTCAGTATGAATCAATGTTCAATTCAGAGTTCAAATTCAATCATTATCAAATTCAAACAAAATTATTTTCAAATTCAGAGTGATGTGCCAATCACGCCATTGATGTGCAAAATCTAAACTGATTTTATTATAGTCAAGGGAGGACATCCCCGATCACAGAGACACAAAAAAACAAAAACTAAAAAACAAAACCAAAACCAAAAAAAAAAAAAAAACAAAAAAAAAACAAAGAGAGAGTGAGAGGGGGATCTTTTTCTTCTTTCTTCTCCGGCAGCAGCTCGGTGGCGAAGATTGCAACCGGCTTCATTTGCACACAGCTTTATTGCCTAACTTTACCATCAGCTGCCTCTCTTCATCTTTACTTTTCAAAGCTCTTGAAGACTCTGCCTCGGCCTTGGCAGAGCTTCCGAAGGAGATTATTCCTTACTGGCCATCAATTTGGTTATGCGAAGGAACTCCGAATCGAGCCACGGAGGTGGCCTGTCGTTTCAACTCCTTGATTTGTTTCTTTAATCCGCTAACTTCCCCTCGAGAATCTTTGTACATATGTTGAAGTAAAGAAAGTTGTGCATTCAATCGATGCACCTCACACGTTCTGTTCTGCAGCCGACGGGACAAGTTGGAGACCGCAGTCACGGTCTCCACACATGACCTCAGTGTATACGAGTTTGCTTGGATGTCAGACTGTATCGCCATGATTTGTTCAACTGACATCGCTGGAAAGTTAAAAACAGGAAAAGGAGGAGGAGCTCATAGTTGAGGTCCAGGGGAGTTGGAATCGGTCATCATGGACTCGTTTAGGTCTGGAAAAAAGAGTGAGAGAACCTTGTGAAGAGGCCATGGTAGAGAAGAGTAATGCAAAAGAAAGAGGTTGCAGAGTGGTGGCAGAAAAAGTTTGTAGGCTTTTGCTCTGCCTCTCTCTTTCGCAGGCCTCAACTTAAAAAGAGGATGAAGCCAACGAAGAAGACAAAGAGGGAGGAAGGATCGAGGCGATCATTGACAATCAAGGCAAGATTGGATAGCCTGTCAATCAGGTGCTGCGATTGTTGAAATCGCGCGCTAGACACAACGCTTGAAGAAGATGATGAAAGAGAGCGTAAGACGAAAACAGAAAGAGAGGCGGGAGAGTTGTATATATATATGTATATGTATTGTGTAGCTATGTAATATATATATTTGTTTGAACATTTGGGTCACAGGTGTGGCTTGGGTTCAGTGGTTTGGCCTAGTGGGTTGAGGATTTGGAGAGCCTAAGCCCGAGGTCAAGGGTTCGAACCCACAACAAATGTTTCTTTGTTTTTGCTTTGATTTTGTGTATATATGTCTCATATCTTGTCACAAGAGTGGCGTGGTTTAGTGGTCGAGGACTCGAAGACCAGGCCGAAGGTCAGGGGTTCGAAACCCCGTATCCCCACATCCATGCATTTTGTGTTTTTCCTTTCTTTTTGCGTGTTTTGCGTACGTGTGTTGACGTCAGCAAACGAAATATGCCTTCTCAATAACAGCATCTTCCCGCTGACAGTTGCAAACGGAATATTCCCATCTGTGTATACATCCGTATATGTTTGTGTATAGATTCGTATATGTCTGTGTCGTATATACCTGTATATATACTGTATATGTCTGTGTATATATCTGTATATATCTGTCTGTATGTTGTATGTATATGCATATATGTATACCATATGTACATATATGTGTGTATTTATATGTAAATATTTGTGTATTATATTAGTTGTGTTTGCAACGAGTTCCTAAGAGACCAACTGTGACGGTAAAAACTAGAGTTCAAATGGCCAGGGCCTAGAACGCAAAAGGTTTGGAATTTCCGAGACTAAAGTCTGGTTTAAATACCCAAGGGTGTATCCCCGGCTTGAACTCTGTATGGCAGCCCCATAGGTTGAGGTAGCGTGTATGCGCCTTAATTCTGGATACTGAACCAACCTAGTCTGTCACCCCGTTGGAGAATAGGGAAAGTTGTGAATATGATCAGGAAGTAAAACGGCATCCGTGGCCATTCAATTGGTTAAAAAAACAGCAAGTGTGCTTGTTGTTCTTTTTCGGGTCTAGGAGACCTTAAATCCTCTGAAGGTGCAAGTCCTTTGGTGTCTGTCGTGCCCAAACGACTTTCATGGTCTAGGAGACCTTAAATCCTCTAAAGGTGCAATTCCTTTGGTGTTTGTCGTGCCCGAACGACTTCAATCGGTCTGGTATAGTCACTTGACTATGTTTGTAATGAGTTCCTAGGAGATCAACTGAGACGGTGGAAACTAGAGTTCGAATGGCGATGCCTAGAATGCAAAAGGTTCGGGATTTCCGAGACTAAAGTCTGTTTTAAATACCCAGGGGTGTATCCTCGACTTGAAACCTGTGTGGCAGCCCCATAGGTTGAGATAGCTTGTATGCGCCTCAACTCTGGATACTGAACCGACCTAGTCTATCACCCTGTTGGAAAATAGTGAAAGTTGCATACATAGCCAGCACTCCATGACATTGTATTGCATTGCACAAATCATGAATTATCAAATCGGCTTCGCGTAGCGTGTAAGTCCAATTATCCAACCGGCTTCGCGTAAACGTATAAGTCCAATTACAGCCGACTTCGCGTAGCATGTAAGTCCAATTACTCAAACCGGCTTCGCGTAGCGTATAAGTCCAATTATCAAACTGGCTTCCCGTAGCGTCTAAGTCCAATTATCCAACCGGCTTCGTGTAGCGTATAAGTCCAATTATCAAAACCCAATCGGTTAATAACAGCAGGTGCGCCTGTCTGTTCACACCACTCAAATCGGTTTCGCGTAGCGTATAAGTCCAATTATCAAAACCCAGTCAGTTAACAACAGCAGGTGCGCCTGTCTGTTCACACCACTCAAATCGGCTTCGCGTAGCGTATAAGTCCAATTATCAAATCGGCTTTGCATAGCGTGTAAGTCCAATTATCCAACTGGCTTCGCGTAGCGTATAAGTCCAATTACCGAAATCGGCTTCGTGTAGCGTGTAAGTCCAATTATCAAACCGGATTCACGTAACGTATAAGTCCAATTATCAAAACCCAATTGGTTAACAACAAAGAAAAGTGCGCTGTGCTCACACCACTCAAATAAACCCACGTGGCGTATAAGTCCAATTATCAAATCGGCCAGTAGCGGTAAGTCCAATTATCCAACGACTGCGTGGCGTATATGTCCAATTATCAAATAAACGCGTAGCGTATAAGCCCAATTATCCAACCGGCTTTGCAGAGCGTATAAGTCCAATCATCAAATCGGCTTCGCATTGCGTGTAAATCCAATTATCAAACCGGCTTCGCATAGCGTGTAAGTCCAATTATCAAAACCCAATCGATTAACAACAGCAGGTGCGCCTGTCTATTCGCACCACCCAAATCGGTTTCGCGTAGCGTATAAGTCCAATTATCAAAATCTTCCTTCATATCATTTGCATCTTGCCCCTGAACTACGCTGGTTTGATTCCTTCCGAAAGGATACGTAGGCAACCTTCTAGTTCAACCAATTACATTATATCTTGTTTGCTTGCCCACCATTGGAAAGTAAACTTCTGGGGCTTCAATTTGGACCCAAGAACTGCCTAAAACCAAGTCCATATGGGGGAGATATGCCTATTTGAAGTTGGACTTAAAAGCTGATTTTGTTGACTCGGCCCAAAACAACAATAGCCCATTTTTTCTTGGTTTTGGTTCGGTTGGGATAACCTATTTGCCTATTTTCTAAGCCATTCAAGTGCATCCACTCATCGTCCATTATACCTACTCATCCCCCATTGTCAAAAAGAGGTTTTGTTTGCATTCATAAAGGAGTATCCCACGCAACCACCTTGAAAATTTGCCCTCCTATCACATTCTTGTCGCCCACCTTGTCTCCCACCTTCTTTTTGACCCTTACTCTCCCTCATTGCCTATATAGAATGATCATATTGTAAGAGAGAATAAGAGACCACGAAATTGAAGAAAAAGGAGTGAGAAAAGAGTGAAAAAGAGAGAAAAATTGAGTTTTTGAGCCAAAAATATTCCTATCTTCCATATACATCCCATACCTTCCATAGCTACTGAAATTCCTCATTTCCATACACCAAAACCACTTCAAAAATTCTGATATTGCCAAAGATCAATTGCCTTGATCATAAGGAAGAGTGTTTAGTGATTGAAAGTGTGAAAAACTAGAGAGTTAGCCACTTTCCACACCATAAACTCCATAAAATCCATAATTTCGAATTGAGGATTTGAGAACACACTTCCTACACTTGAGGGTGATCAAGAGGGAGTTTGGGAATCAAGAAGTTCAATCTTTCTTTGGAAGGTGAATTTTTAGTCTTTCATTTTCTTATATTTTATATCTCATATTTATTTTCTTACTTCTTATTTCATAGTGTGTTGTTATAATCCTAGTGGTTTGTTTAGCCTATAATTGTTTATTATTTATTTATTTATTTATTTTTATTCACATGTTTTAATTTCATATTAGTTTTATTGTAATCTTGCATGTTCTACCTTATAATTATTTTTCTCTTGTATTAGTCTCAAATTAGTTTTGTTGTAATCTTGCACGTTCTACCTCATATTTATTCTTTTTCTTGTATTAGTCTCATATTAGTTTTGTTGTAATCTTGCATGTTCTATCTTATATTTGTTTTATTGTTTTAGATTTATGTTGTAAGTTTGCACTTTTGATTTTATTTTATATTTGTTTTCGTTTTTTTAAACTAACCGGTAGTGGTTAGTTGAGCCACCTACATATTTTTTGTTTGTGCCTTTTCTTGGTTTCGCAACAAGACAGGTTTTTCTTAGCCTAGTTGGCCGGCCGGCCGGCCTATTTGGCCGGTCGATTAGCTTCTTCCAGATAAGATGGCGTAATCTCCCAATGTTGACCAATTTTCAGTGGCGGTTCCAAAGAACATGAAGTTTTTATTTTATTTATTTTTTTTTTATTTTGAGTGTATTGTGAGGTTTTTATTTTGTTGTAATATTCTCCTTATCCCTCTCTAATTTGGTTTGTCATTATTCTTTAAAATGTTGTAATAATTTCCCGCCCCGCTTCTTTCTATCCCGTTCTTTTACTTGCTTTCTTTATTTGTACATAAACATCATATTTATTTTTCATCATATTCATGCTTTGCATCCATGTTTCATGCATCTTGATTCGGCTAAGTTTGCATTTGTGGATTTAATCTTTTTCTATGTGATTATGTGCGCTACCTTATGTTCTTGAGATGATTCACATGTCATATCTTAGAAGTCGAATTTTTAGTTGCATCTCATGAGTGAGTTGCATTAGGACATTGTATATAGAATCATGCATATTTTCTAACTTTGTTTTGTTGCTGTTCGTGGGACGTCGGTAAATATATAAGTTTTTATGCTTTAGCATCTCATTTGTGCGTGTTTTTCTTACTATGTGTTAGTATTCTACTATGAGGCTACTTGCTTACTTGATATAACTGTATGAATGCCTGTGGACGAAGGCTTGTTGTTTGAATTGGAATAATTCAATAAATGTACATTTTAAGCCCACTTTGCAGTGGCAAATCCACAAACTTTAAGCCCACTTTGTCAAGTGACAAATTCAAACCCTTTTCGAAAAAGAAACATGAAATTGAATTGTTCCAATTTGAGCAAACTAGTCTATACTTGTATGCTTCACCTAGTAAATTTTAGGATTTATTCAATAATCAGAATATGAACATATAAAAGAAAATAAAAAGTCATATCATGGTTTAGTAGAGGTCGATCTTTTGATCGGGTGAGCGGAGGTGCTCATTATTGACCTTCCCCTCTCATACCTAAGGTTTTGAGCCAAGCATCCTTGGTTACGACAAACAGTGGCCTTGGCACCGAGTCATGGGTTTCCTAATTTCCCAAAATATTAGGTGGCGACTCTGAGATCTGATGACGCAGTCCATTTTTGACAAAATTGCAATAAAACAGATTTTTAACAAAAGTTGCCAAATCTGGACTCTCATCTACGTTTCTCATTGCACTCGTGAGACTAGATCAAAGTGATCTCAGGGGTCCGAACTGTTTAATGCTCGCAGGTACCCGCTGGGCATGTTACAGTAACCGATTGGGTTTTGATGATTGGACTTATACGCTACGCGAAACCGATTTGAGTGGTGTGAACAGACAGGTGCACTTGTCTGTTCACACCACTCAAATCGGCTTCGCGTAGCGTACAAGTCCAATTATCAAATCGGCTTCGCATAGCGTGTAAGTTCAATTATCCAACCGGCTTCCCGTAGCGTATAAGTCCAATTACCGAAATCGGCTTCGCGTAGCGTATAAGTCCAATTATCAAACCGGCTTCGCGTAGCGTATAAGTCCAATTATCAAAACCCAATCGGTTAACAACAGCAGGTGCGCCTGTTTGTTCACACCACTCAAATCGGCTTCGCGTAGCGTATAAGTCCAATTATCAAAATCTTCCTTCATATCATTTGCATCTTGCCCCTGAACTACGCTGGTTTGATTCCTTGCAAAAGGATATGTAGGCAACCTTCTGGTTCAACCACTTGCATTACATCTTGTTTGTTTGCCCAAGTCTTACGGCCTTGTCAAAAGGGTCGTCTTCGGACTTTGACATTCACCCACGTTATGAAATGACTTCGAGCTCTTTCAAAGAGGGGCAACTGTAGACACCCCATTTTGACCAGCCCTAAGACTTGGGCGCTTTGTTTTGATTACCCGATGATGACAATTAGAATGTGTTTCTCAAAAAATTCTCAGTAAGAAAGATGGAATTTAAGTTTTAATCCCAACCTTCATCCAATTTTTGACCAAACTATTTTAGACCTTAAAACCCTCTTTTCAAAATATGTTTTTTTTTAAAATGTTTCTACAATGTCCCTAGGCTCCTATTTCGATTAAAATGTTGCACTTTTCAATAAACCGAGTAAGGACAAAGTGGAAATAAATGGAAGGGAGGTGAAATTTTTTGAAAAATATTTAAAAATATCTTCTTTATAGGTTTGGAGTTAAAGGAAATAGGAGGGAATGAAAGAAAACTAGTTTAGGAAAAGAATGAGTATCAAATCATTAAGAAGGAAATGAGCAGCCTTCACTAAATTAGGCATTTCTCTTTGTACACTTGGAATTTAAATGAGAAGCCACCACCATTGGAAAGTAGACTTCTGGGGCTTCAATTTAGACCCAAGAACCACCTTAGACCAAGTCTAAATAAGGGAGATATGTCTATTTGAAGTTGAGCTTCAAAGCAGATTTTGTTGACCCAGCCCGAGACAGGCTTTACCAAATTAGGCATATCTCTTTGTACACTTGGAATTTAAATGTGAGGCCACAACCATTGGAAAGTAGACTTTTGGGGCTTCAATTTGGACCCAAGAACCGCCTAAAACCAAGTCCACATGGTGGAGATATGCACATTTGAAGTCGGGCTTAAAAGCAGATTCTGTTGACTCGGCCCAAAACTACAATAGCCCATTTTTTCTTGGTTTTGGTTCGGTTGGGACAACCTATTTACCTATTTTCTGAGTCATTCAAGTGCATCCACTCATCCTCCATTATACCTAATCATCCCTTATTGTCAAAAAGAGGTTTTGTTTACATTCATAAAGGAGTATCCCATGCAACCACCTTGAAAATTTGCCCTCCTATCACATTCTTGTCTCCCACCTTGTCTCCCATCTTTTTTTTGACCTTTACTCTCCCTCATTGCCTATATAGAATGATCATATTGTAAGAGAAGAAAAGTGACCACGAAATTGAAGAAAAGGGGGTGAGAAAAGAGTGAAAAAGAGAGAAAAATTGAGTTTTTGAGCAAAAAATATTCCTATCTTCCATATACATCCCATACCTTCCATAGCTACTGAAATTCCTCATTTCCATACACCAAAACCACTTCAAAAATTCTGATATATCCAAAGATCAATTGCTTTGATCATAAGGAAGAGTGTTTAGTGATTGAAAGTGTGAAAAACTAGAGAGTTAGCTACTTTCCACACCATAAACTCCATAATTTCGAATTGAGGATTTGAGAACACACTTCCTACACTTAAGGGTGATCAAGAGGGAGTTTGGGAATCAAGAAGTTCAATCTTTCTTTGGAAGGTGAATTTTTAGTCTTTCATTTTCTCATATTTTATATCTCATATTTATTTTCTTACTTCTTATTTCATAGTGTGTTATTATAATCCTAGTGGTTTGTTTAGCCCATAATTATTTATTATTTATTTTTTTTTATTCACATGTTTTAATTTCATATTAGTCTTATTGTAATCTTGCATGTTCTACCTCATATTTGTTTTTTTTTTTTTTCTTGTATTAGTCTCATATTAGTTTTGTTGTAATCTTGCATGTTCTATCTTATATTTGTTTTATTGTTTTAGGTTTATGTTTTAAGTTTGTACTTTTTATTTTATTTTATATTTGTTTTCGTGTTTTTAATCTAACCGGTAGTAGTTAGTTGAGCCACCTACATATTTTTTATTTGTGCCTTTTCTTGGTTTCGCAACAAGACAGGTTTTGCTTGGCCTAGTTGGCCGACCGGCCTATTTGGCCAGTCGGTTAGCTTCTTACAGACAAGATGGCGTAATCTCTCAATGTTGACCAATTTCCGGTGGCGGTTCCAAAGAACATGAAGTTTTTATTTTATTTATTTTTTTAATTTTGAGTGTATTGTGAGGTTTTTATTTTGTTGTAATATTCTCCTCATCCCTTTCTAATTTGGTTTGTAATTATTCTTTAAAATATTGTAATAATTCCCTGCCTCGCTTCTTTCTATCCCGTTCTTTTACTTGCTTTCTTTATTTGTACATAAACATCATATTTATTTTTCATTATATCCATGCTTTACATCTATGTTCCATGCATTAAGATTTGGCTAAATTTGCATCTTTATACTTTAATTGATTATCTCATGTTTTGTGCGCTATCGCATGTTTTGCAATGTTTCACATGCCATATTTTAGAAGACGAATCTTTAGTGCATCTCATGAGTGAATTGCATTAGGATTTTGTATATAAGATCATGGATATTTTACTAACTTTGTTTTGTAGCTGTTCGAGGGATGTCGGTCAATCTGTGAGTTTTTATGCTTTAGCATCCCATTTGTATGTGATTTTCTTACTATGTGTTAGCATTCTACCATGAAGCTACTTGTTTACTTGATATGACTATATGAATGCCTGTGGATGAAGGCTTGTTGTTTGAATTGGAATAATTCAATAAATGTACGTTTTAAGCCCACTTTGCAGTGGCAAATTCAAAAACTTTAAGCCCACTTTGTCAAGTGGCAAATTCAAACCCTTTTTGAAAAACAAACATAAAGGTGAATTGTTCCAATTTGAGCGAACTAGTCTATACTTGTATGCTTCACATAGTAAATTTTAGGATTTATTAACTAATCAGAACATGAACATATAAAGAAAATAAAAGTCATATCTTGGTTTAGTAGAGGCCGATCTTTTGATCGGGTGAGCGGAGGTGCTCATTATTGACTTTTCCCTCTCATACATAAGGTTCTGAGCCAAGCATCATTGGTTATGACGAACAGTGGCCTTGGCACTGAGTCATGGGTTTCCTAATTTCCCAAAATATTAGGTGGCAACTCTAAGATCTGATGACGCAGTCCATTTTTGACAAAATTGTAATAAAATGGATTTTCAATAAAAGTTACCAAATCTGGACTCTCATCTACGTTTCACATTGCACTCGTGAGTCCAAACTATTTAACGCGGGCGGGTACCCCCCGGGCATGTTACAGAGGTGTGTTTATGGTGTCTGTGTGGAGTGAGAATGGTGCCGTGTTTGGAGAGTGAGTGAGGTGTGTGTATGGTGTCTGTGTGGAGTGAGAATGGTGCCGTGTTTGGAGAGTGAGTGAGGCGTGTGTATCGTGTGTATGTGAGTGGTGAAGCTAATGTGTGGGTGTGATCCGTGTGTATAGTGTGTTGTGTGAGTGGTGGCTGTCGTGTGTGATGGCTGTGGTGGTGTGGTGTGTGAGTGGTGTGTTGAGTGTGTGCAGTGTGTATGTGTTGGGTGAAGGGCATGCCGAGAGAGGGGGAGAGAGAGATCAGTGAGTCCTTGAGTGTGAGAGAGAGAGGTGGGTCGTGTGTATGGAGAACCAACCAAAGAGAGAAGAGAGAAAGGTAGCTGTGCATGTCTTGGGTCTGTGTTGTGAAAGAGAGGAATCTTAGAGAGAGAAGAGAGAAGAGAGTGATCCCCCTTTCACTTGTGCGGTATGCACATGTGTATGCGATGCAACCCCTTTTACTTGTGCAGTATGCACATGTGTATGCGATGCAATCCCTTTCATTTGTGCGGTATGCACTTTTGTATGCGATGCAACCCTCTCTTTCATTTGTGCGGTATGCACATTTGTATGCGATGCAACCCCTTTCATTTTTGCGGTACGCACATTTGTATGCGATGCAACCCCATTTTTTTTGTGCAGTATGCACATTTGTATGCGATGTAACCCCTTTTCATTTGTGCGGTATGCATATTTGTGTGCGATGCAACCCCTTTCATTTGTGCGGTATGCACATTTGTATGCGATGTAACCCCCTTTCATTTGTGCGGTATGCACATTTGTATGCGATGCAACCCCTTTTCATTTGTGCGGTATGCACATTTGTATACGATGCAACCCCCTTTCATTTGTGTGGTATGCACATTTGTATGCGATGCAACCCTCTTTCATTTGTGCGGTATGCACATTTGTATGCGATGCAACCCCTTTTCATTTGTGCGGTATGCACATTTGTATGCGATGCAACCGCTTTCATTTGTGCGGTATGCACATTTGTATGCGATGCAACCCCTTTTCATTTGTGTGGTATGCACATTTGTATGCGATGCAACCCCCTTTCATTTGTGTGGTATGCACATTTGTATGCGATGCAACCCTCTTTTATTTGTGCGGTATGCACATTTGTATACGATGCAACACACATTTGTATGCGATGCAACCCTCTTTCATTTGTGCGGTATGCACATTTGTATGCAATGCAACCCCTTTCATTTGTGCGTTATGCACATTTGTATGCGATGCAACCCCCATTCATTTGTACGGTATGCACATTTGTATGCGATGTACCCCCCTTTTCATTTGTGCGGTATGCACATTTGTATGCGATGCAACCCTTTTTCTCTCATTTGTGTGGTATGCACATTTGAATGCGACGCACTTTTCTCTCATTTGTGTGGTATGCACATTTGAATGCGATGTAACCCCTTCTCTCATTTGTGTGATATGCACATTTGAATGCGATGCACTTTTCTCTCATTTGTGTGGTATGCACATTTGTATGCGATGCACCCTCTTCTTTAAGGGTCTAGGAGACCTTAAATCCTCTAAAAGTGCAATTCCTTTGGTGTTTGTCGTGCCCGAACGACTTCAGGCGGTCTGGTATAGCCACCTGCCTGTGTTTGCAATGAGTTCCTAGGAGATCAACTGAGACGGTGAAAACTAGAGTTCGAATGGCGATGTCTAGAACGCAAAAGGTTCAGGATTTCCGAGACTAAAGTCTGGTTTAAATACCCAGGGGTGTATCCCTGGCTTGAAATCTGTATGGCAGCTCCATAGGTTGAGGTAGCTTGTATGCGCCTCAATTCTGGATACTGAACCAACCTAGTCTGTCACCCCGTTGGAGAATAGGGAAAGTTGTGTATGAAATACAGTTAGGTGTGCCTGTCTGTTCACGCCACCCCATCTCTCATTTGTGTGGTATGCACATTTGAATGCGATGCACCCCCTTCTTTCATTTTGTATGTAATGCACCCCCTGTTATGATTCCCATCATTTGCACGAGGCTTGCCTCCCATGTTGCCATCTTCATATCTTTATCATCACTCCATGACATTGCATTCTATTGCATACATCATGAATTTTCAAACAACCGGCTTCGCGAAGCGTGTAAGTCCAACTTTCAAACTGCATTTTGAGCATGTCACTTGCATTCCGCCCTTGAACTACGCTGGTTTGATTCCTTCCAAGGGATATGTAGGCAACCTTCGGCTTCAACCACTTGCATTACATCTTGTTTGTTTGCCCAAGTCTTACGGCCTTGTCAAAAGGGTCGTCTTTAGGCTTTGACATTCACTCACGTCATGAAATGACTTTGAGCTCTGTCAAAGAGGGGCAACTGTAGACACCCCATTTTGACCAGCCCTAAGACTTGGGCGCTTTCTTTTGATTACTCGATGATGACAATTAGAATGTGTTTCTCAAAAAATTCTCAGTAAGAAAGATGGAATTTAAGTTTTAATCCCAACCTTCACCCATTTTTTGGCCAAACTATTTGACCTTAAAACCCTCTTTTCAAAATATGTTTTTTTTTTAATATTTCTATAATGTCCCGAGGCTCCCATTTCGATTAAAATATTGCACTTTTCAGTAAACCAAGTAAGGACAAAGTGGAAATAAATGGAAGGGAGATGAACTTTTTTGAAAAAATTTAAAAACATATTCTTTATAGATTTGGAGTTGAAGGAAATAGGAGGGGATGAAAGAAAATTGGTTTAGGAAAAGAATGAGTATCAAATCATTAAGAAGGAAATGAGAAGCCTTCATTAAATTAGGCAATTCCCTTTGTACACTTGGAATTTAAATGTGAGGCCACCACCATTGGAAAGTAGACTTCTGGGGCTTCAATTTAGACCCAAGAACCATCTTAGACCAAGTTCAAATAAGGGAGATATGCCTATTTGAAGCTGGGCTTAAAAGCAGATTTTGTTGACCCAGCCCGAGACAACCTTTACTAAATTAGGCATATCTCTTTGTACACTTGGAATTTAAATGTTAGGCCACCACCATTAGAAAGTAGACTTCTGGGGCTTCAATTTGGACCCAAGAACCGCCTAAAACCAAGTCCATATGGGGGAGATATGCACATTTGAAGTTGGACTTAAAAGCATATTTTGTTGACTCGGCCCAAAACAACAATAGCCCATTTTTTCTTGGTTTTGGTTCGGTTGGGACAACCCATTTGCCTATTTTCTGAGCCATTCAAGTGCATCCACTCATCCTCCATTATACCTACTCATCCCCCATTGTCAAAAAGAGGTTTTGTTTGCATTCATAAAGGAGTATCCCATGCAACCACCTTGAAAATTTGCCCTCCTATCACATTCTTGTCTCCCACCTTGTCTCCTGCCTTCTTTTTGACCTTTACTCTCCATCATTGCCTATATAGAATGATCATATTGTAACAGAGAAAAAGAGACCACGAAATTGAAGAGAAAGGAGTGAGAAAAGAGTGAAAAAGGAGAGAAAAATTGAGTTTTTGAGCCAAAAATATTCCTATCTTCCATATACATCCCATACCTTCCATAGCTACTGAAATTCCTCATTTCCATACACCAAAACCACTCCAAAAATTCTGATATAGCCAAAGATCAATTGCTTTGATCATAAAGAAGAGTGTTTAGTGATTGAAAGTGAGAAAAACTAGAGAGTTAGCCACTTTCTATACCACAAACTACATAAAATCCATAATTTTGAATTGAGGATTTGAGAACACACTTCCTACACTTGAGGGTGATCAAGAGGAAGTTTGGAAATAAAAAAAGTTCAATCTTTCTTTGGAAGGTGAATTGTTAGTCTTTCATTTTCTTATATTTTATATCTTATATTTATTTTCATGCTTCTTATTTCATTGTGTTTTGTTATAATCTAAGTGGCTTGTTTATCTCATATTTATTTTCTTACTTTATATTTCATAGTGTATTGTTATAATCCTAGTGGTTTGTTGAGCTCATAATTATTTATTTATTTATTTATTTATTTTTATTTGCATGCTTTAATTTCATATTAGTTTTGTTGTAATCTTGCATGTTCTACCTCATATTTATTTTTTTTCCGTGTATTAGTCTCATATTAGTTCTGTTGTAATCTTGCATGTTCTATCTTATATTTGTTTTATTGCTTTAGGTTTATGTTGTGAGTTTGCACTTTTTATTTTATTTTATATTTGTTTTCTTGTTTTTTTTTTTAGTCTAACCGGTAATGGCTAGTTAAGCCACCTACATATTTTTTGTTTGTTCATTTTCATGGTTTCGCAACAAGACAGGTTTTGCTTGGCCTAGTTGGCCGGCCGGTTAGCTTCTTCCGAACCAGATGGCGTAATCTCCCAATATTGATCAATTTCCTCTGGCGGTTCTAAAGAACATGAAGCTTGTATTTTATTTATTTATTTATTTTGAGTGTATTGTGAGGTTTTTATTTTATTGTAATATTCTCCTCATCTCTCTCTAATTTGATTTGTAATTATTCTTTAAAATGTTGTAATAATTCTCCGCCCTGCTTCTTTCTATCCCGTTCTTTTACTTGCTTTCTTTATTTGTACATAAACATCATATTAATTTTTCATCACAGTTATACTTTGCATCCATGTTTCATGTATCTTGATTCGGCTAAGTTTGCATTTATGGATTTAATCAATTCCTCTGTGATTATGTGCGCTACCTCATGTTCTTGAGATGATTCACATATCATATTTTAGAAGCCGAATCTTTAATTGCATCTCATGAGTGAATTGCATTAGGATTTTGTATATAAGATCATGCATATTTTACTAACTTTGTTTTGTAGCTTGTTCGTGGGACGTCAAACATGTAAGTTTTTATGCTTTAGTATTTCGTTTGTGTGTGTTTTTCTTACTATGTCTAGCATTCTACCATGAGGCTATTTGCTTATGTGATATAACTCTATGAATGCCAGTGAATGGAGGTTGTCGCTTAATTTGGAATGATGTTGATTTTTTCATGCTTGTAAACTCAATTTATTTGGGTTGAACATCGTCAAAACTCTTTCAAAATGCATGATATCAAATTGTTCCAAAATGAATGGCATAGTCTATACTTGTATGTTTCACATAGTAAATTTTAAGATTTATTAACTAATCAGAGCATGATCATATAAAGAAAATAAAAGTCATATCATGGTTTAATAGAGGCCGATCTTTTGATCGGGTGAGCGGGGGTGTTTATTATTGACCTTTCCCTCTCATACTTAAGGTTCCGTGCCAAGCATCCTTGGTTACGACGAACAGTGGCCTTGGCACTGAGTCATGGGTTTCCTAATTTCCCAAAATATTTGGTGGCGACTTTGAGATCTGATGACGCAGTCCATTTTTGACAAAATTGCAATAAAATGGATTTTCACTAAAAGTTTCCAAATCTGAACTCTTATCTGTGTTTCACATTGCACTCGTGAGACTAGATCAAAGAGATCTCGGGGGTCCGAACTGTTTAATGCGCACGGGTACCCCCCCACGGGCATGTTACAGTTTCTGGCTAAGTTTGTATTTGTGGATTTAATCAATTTCTATGTGATTATATGCGCTACTTCATGTTCTTGAGATGATTCACATGTCATATTTTAGAAGCCGAATTTTTAGTTGCATCTCATGAGTGAATTGCATTAGGACATTGTATATAGAATCATGCATATTTTCTAACTTTGTTTTTTAGCTATTCGCGAGACGTCAGTAAATATGTAAGTTTTTATGTTTTAACATCCCGTTTGTGCGTGTTTTTCTTACTATGTGTTAGTATTCTACCATGAGGCTACTTGCTTACTTGATATAACTGTATGAATGCCTGTGGATGAAGGCTTGTTGTTTGAATTGGAATAATTCAATAAATGTACGTTTTAAGCCCACTTTGTAGTGGCAAATCCACAAACTTTAAGCCCACTTTGTCAAGTGGCAAATTCAAACCCTTTTCGAAAAACAAACATGAAATTGAATTGTTCCAATTTGAGCAAACTAGTCTATATTTGTATGCTTCTCCTAGTAAATTTTAGGATTTATTCAATAATCAGAATATGAACATATAAAAGAAAATAAAAAGTCATATCATGGTTTAGTAAAGGCCGATCTTTTGATCGGGTGAGCGGGGGTGCTCATTATTGACCTCCAAAAGGAACAATCCAACACAATATATGAATCTTAACAAAGATATGTGTATGATATGCATATCCAATACCCATGATAAAATCATTTATAACTCTTTTACAAAACCATGCCCTGCCAAGATTTATATTTCAATTCATTTTATCTCATTTCATAAGCCATTCACCATTTCACTCAAACAACTAAACCGAGGGTATAACTCAGTAGATCTTTAACCAACACAACCATTATACAAATACTTCCATTTTGCCATTTTACAGATATTTTGTCCGTGGAAATCAACACCTATGTATATGTGCAGTTTTCGAGACTTACACCCTGGCCAATTTAATTCAATAGAGTCCATTCCCTTTCTTCTCCCAAGCATGGAGTACATCCATTTTCTTCTCCCAAACATGGAGTACATCCTACTTCTTCTCCCAAACATCATACATATACAATGTATTAAAGATATAGTCATATTCAATGACAACGAATAATAGATTAGTTTTAATTCACCTAATCCTCTTGCAATTTCTAAAACAATCATAACTATCCTCCATCGATAATCCAAAACAGATATTTTTAAACAGATATACAATCTTTCAAACAGATAAATTATCCAAATTTCTATAGATGCGAGGTAATACATATCCAATTCCATTATTTATGTAAACATCCATCCAATTTCATTTATTTATACAAATAACTATTTGAGACATTTTAGGGCAAAACCCCATTTTCTTCCAAAATCCATCTCGGGTATCAAAATCAACAAATTTATCATAACACAACCTTACCTCTACTCCCATAACCATTTTTAACACATACATTTGAAATCTCCTCTTTTAATTTTAAACCAAAACCCTAGGTTTGATCAAAATCATTCCAAATTTTAATATTCTTTACAGATCAACAAATAACTAAGTTAAAACTCATAGAAGAGAGTAGAAAGTCCTTACCTCAAGCTTAGAAGATGAGCAAAGTAAGGAAGAAACTTCAAAGTTGCCTAACCCAAGTTTTGTTCGAACCAAAATGGAGCTCTTGAGATGCTCTACCTTTTTTTTCCAAAGACACTAAGGTCAAGAAGCCAACGGATCTAAGTGAAAATGTAGAGAGAGAGCGTGTGTGAGTTTTAGAGAGAGAGGTTCTAGATCTAGAGTTTTGAGAGAAAAAGATGCAAAAAAAGTGATGTAGAAAGGTGTTGCTACAACTGATATACGTATAGTCCGTTCGAGCACAAGAAGTGATGCTCGAGCGTCAGACACAATAAGTTGTTCTGCTCGAACACAGAATGCACACTCCTACACTACAAGAAAAAACACTTTTGGCGACCACTTTTGCCGACCAAAAATATTTTGGTTGCCAAAAGTTGTGGAATTGGCGACCAAAAATTATGTTAGTCGGTAAAAGTACAAAATTTAGCTACTAAATTTTTTTAGTCGGGGTATATTGATTATTGGCGACAAAAAAAAAATTTAGTTGCTAAAAATGTCGCAATTGGCAACCAAAAAAAATTTAGTTGCTAAAAACGTCACAATTGGCAACTAAAAAAAATTTAGTTGCTAAAAATGTCACAATTGGCAACTAAAAAAAATTTAGCCGCTAAATTTGCCACAATTGGCGACTAAAAAAATATTTTAGTCGCTGTATAGTTAGTTTTGGCTACTAAAATTATTTAGTCGCCGAATAAAAAATAAAATCTAACTTTTTATTTTTTGCAACCAGAAGTTTGGTCGCAAAATAATTATCTTTAGCGACTAAAAAATATTTTAGTTGCTGTATAGATAGTTTTGGCAACTAAAATTATTTAGTCGCCGAATCAAAAATAAAAATTTACTTTTTATCTTTGGCGACCAAAAGTTTGGTCGGCAAAAATTTAATTTCAGCGACTAAAAAATATGTTAGCTGCTGTATAGATAGTTTTGGCAACTAAAATATTTTAGTCGTTGAATGAAAAATAAAAATTTACTTTTTATCTTTGGCGACCAAAAGTTTGACTGGCAAAAATTTAATTTCAGCAACTAAAAAATATTTAGTCGCTGTATAGATAGTTTTGGCAACTAAAATAATTTAGTTGCTGAATGAAAAATATAAATTTACTTTTTATCGTTGGCGACCAAAAGTTTGGTAGGCAAAAATTTAACTTCAACGACTAAAAAATATTGTAGTTGCTATATATGGATAGTTTTGGCAACTACAATAATTTAGTCGTTGAATGAAAAATAAAAATTTACTTTTTATATCTGGCGACCAAAAGTTTGATCGACAAAAATTTAATTTCAGCGACTAAAAATATTTTAGTCGTTGTATAGATAGTTTTGGCAACTAAAATAATATAGTCGCTGAATGAAAAATAAAAATTTACTTTTTATCTTTGGCAAACAAAAGTTTGGTCAGCAAAAATTTAATTTCAGCGACTAAAACATATTTTAGTCGTTGTATAGATAGTTTTGGCAACTAAAATAATTTACTCGCTGAATGAAAAATAAAAATTTACTTTTCATCTTTGGCGACCAAAAGTTTGGTCGGCAAAAATTTAATTTTAGCGACTAAAAAATATTTTAGTCGCTGTATAGATAGTTTTGGCAACTAAAATAATATAGTCGCTGAATGAAAATAAAAATTTACTGTTTATCTTTGGCGACCAAAAGTTTGGTCGGCAAAAATTTAATTTGTGCGATTAAAAAATATTTTAGTCGCTGTATAGATAGTTTTGGCAACTAAAATAATTTATTCGCTGAATAAAAAATAAAAATTTAATTTTTATCTTTAGCGACTAAAAGTTTGGTCGGCAAAAATTTAATTTCAGTGACTAAAAAATATTTTAGTCGCTGTATAAACAGTTTAATATAGTCGCTGAATGAAAAATAAAAATTTACTTTTTATCTTTTGGTCGCCAAAAATTTATTTTCAACGACTAATCAATATTTTAGTCGTTGTATAGTTACTTTTGGCTACTAAATTTATTTAGTTGCTGAATGGAAAACAAAAATTTACTTTTATATTTGACGACTAAAAGTTTGGTCGCCAAAAATTTATTTTCAGCGACTAAATAAATTTTAGTCGTCATATACCAACTTTTGCCGACTAAAAGAAATTTAGTCGCCAAATATCTAGTATAATTTTATTTTTAATCTTTGGTGACTACCTCATTTGGTCGGTAAATATACATTTTTGGTGACTAAAACACATTTAGTCGGCAATAAAACTCAATATTTTTTGTAGGTACACATACTACCCAATTTGAGTTCATGTTTAATTTTATTATTATCATTATTATTTATTATTATAATTTTATTTTTTATTTATTATCATTTTGGAGGGATTTTTAAATTAATTTGGTGAGAAACTCTGGAGGGATTTCAAACACACTAAAATGAGTTAGGGCTTAAATACGTCTCTCTCTCTCTCTCTCTCTCTCTCTCTCTCTCTCTCGCATCTGCCCTCTAACGATTTTGTCACGCCTCTGTCTCTGTCTCTGTCTCTGTCTGTCTCTCTCTCTCTCTCTCTCTTTCTCTCACGCCGATTGCCCTTCTCTTGATATAAAATCTTTGTCGCTTTGTTTCCATCGCCGTTGGGTAAGGAGCATCACTGCCATCCAACACCACCGCCAATCCACTATTGGAGCATTACCCTAGTATGTCCTCTCTATTTTGCCTTCTCTCTATCCCTCTTTCTGTCTCTCTTCCCCTAATATTTGTCTCTCTCACTCTGTTAAAAAAATCATCATCTATTTTGTTACAACACGTAATTTTAACAATTTTCTTCATAATTATAGTAGTAACTGAAAAAGTAAACACAAATGCAATACTTTGCAAACAAGTGGATAGATTGTTTCATTTTTATTCCTTCTCAACCATTGACACAAAATTTTTATAATCTCTTTAGTTCTCAATTGTATTTTCTTATGATCCGTGAAGTTTTGAAGATAAAACTTGTCTGTAATCAACGCTCTTTCACTTTAAATTTTTTATTTAGTCTTTTTTTTTTATTCTAATAAAATTTGCTCTGCATTTTTTGTATAACAATAATATTCATGGTCATAATAGGCAATGTCATGGAAAGAATGACTCAAATTTATTTGTGAGATGTCAAGCCGTTGAAAATTTTGTCATTTAAATGAGGCTAGTAATCTTGCTTTTGGTTATTCCAAATCGTAATGCACAATATACACTTATTTGAGAATTTCTCTTTTTCGTATGTGTAATGTGAGTTATCTAATTTTTCACGTAATAATTTACACATGCATCCACATAGTGTGGAATAACATTTCTCTTTTTATATCCTTATGTTTTGGTTCATTGATTTGGAAAGAGAAATAAAAAAAAATAGATAAATAAATGAAATATAATTATATTTCACTTACATTGTACATAATTTTTCTCCTTTTCTTTTCAAATTTATAAACCAAATACAACCTAAAAATATGCTCAGTATAAATTATATTATGAATCTTGTAAGAAACAAATAAATAAAAATTTCAAATACACAATTGTTTCCTTGTTAATAGAATGACGTGGGCAATCAAAAAAGGATGGGACCATATCTATTCAAATCAGAGGGCTTAACTTTCAAACAACTAACCATAGCAATGGCACTCTCCAGACAAGCGGGGGGGCTATGGCCCTTCATGGTCTCTCCACAGGTCCGTCCCTGTATACAGTCACAAAATGGTTTGAATAAATGCAACGGTATTTTTCTATCGCAAAAAAAAAAAATAAAAATAAAAATAAAATAAAATAAAATAAAATGACATCGTCTTACTCTTTTGATATAACATGTCGCTTTTCACCCATTTTTTCATCTTCATGTCTCTGTCTCTTCTCTTTCTTTCTCTTACTCATCCCTCTTCTCTCTCTGTCTATTTTTCTACCTCTGTGTGTGTGTGTGTGTCTCTCTCTATCTCTCTCTGTCTCTCTCGCTCATCTCTCTTCTCTCTATTTTTCTCTCATATTGCTTCTCTCTGTCTCTTTCATTCATCTCTCTTCTCTGTATCTCTCTCTGTCTCTTTCGCTTATCTCTCTTCTCTTTCTATCTCTCTTTTTTTCTATGTATCTCTTTCGTTCATCCATTTCGCTCTCTTTCTCTACCTCTTTGTCTATCTCTCACTGATATCTTGTTTCTTTCTCTCTCTCTCTCTCCCACTGTGTTTGCCTTGCTTACTCTCACTCTCTCCCTCTCCTCTTCTCTATTTACCAAGCTCCCTCTCGATTTATAGATCCACTACAAGAAAATGCACTTTTAGCGACCACTTTGTCTCTCTCTTGCTCATCACTGTCTCTGTCTCTCTCTATCGCTCTTCTCTATCTGTTTCTCACTCATTTCTCTCTCTCTCTCACCACCCATCTCCTTTACCACATTCACCACTACTGCAAATGCCATTCCACTACCACCACCACTACTACTGTTGCCACTCTACCTTTACGACTACCATTACTATCACCATCGCTACCACTCTACGACCACCACTATTGTCACTACTACTACGATTGTCACGCCCTCAAAATGAACCCATAAATCATACGTTCATAATACAAGAAAAGGATATAATATTCCATGCATCAAAATATTCTTTCAAAAAGTATTACATGTTGACAACAAAAGTAAATGCCCTATAAGCTTACAACTTTCCAAGTCAACACTTGGTACAATGAAAGAAGAGTTCTTACTCTTTTACATAATAAGCCCTTGGCTTGATGTACATGTAATACAAAATGATAACAACAAAATAGATCTTTCAGCCTCTAAGCCTCCTAAGCTACGTCCTTGGAAGTGGCATATCACATGTACCTGAAAATGATGTCCCATATAGGGTGAGCCAAAGCCCAGTAGAGATATACTAAACCAAATATGAGAAATAACTAAAACATTAGTATTCGACAAATGATTAACACCTGTAAACCAACTCACAACATTTCCCAATTTCAACTACAATTGCATCATATTTCATTCGACTTACCTTTATTTATCCAATTCGATTCATAGACATGGTTCATTATCTAACCAAATAATTTAAATGAGACTACAACTCATCTTATTCACACTTCCATTATCAACAATTCGTAATGAGACTACAACTCATGTTATTAACACTTTAATGGTCAACTTCATTCATGCGCTTCAATTTATAAGGTTTTGGGACTTTCACCCTAGACACTCCGGCCAACTTAATTATCTATGGAGTGTATCCCCTATCTTCTCCCAAATAATGGAGTACATCCCGCATCTCCTCCCAAACAAAGGTACATATACAATGTATTAAAACATCTAATCACACATATGGAGTACATCCCCTATCTCCTTCCAAACAAAGATACATATACAATGTATTAAAGCATATAAGCACATATGGAGTACATCACTTATCTCCTCCCAAACAAAGATACATATACAATGTATTAAAGCATATAAGCCACACATATGGAGTACATCCCCTATCTCCTCCCAAACAAAGATACATATACAATGTATTAAAGCATATAAGCACATATGGAGTACATCCCCTATCTCCTCCCAAACAAAGATACATATACAATGTATTAAACTCTTTATCTTGTGCCATGATCAATTAAGGCACATATTCAATGTGTTACTCTAACTGTCATATTCAATGACATACTTCAATTGATTAGTTTCAATTTACCTAATCATCATGCAATTCTACAACAATCAAGACTATTCTCCACCGATAGCCCAAAACAGTTATTTCTAAACAGATAAATGAATTTACCAAATAGATAAATTATCACATTTTCCATAGGTGAGTGATTTATCAACCCGACTACACCAACTAGTCCCAATTTCATCCAATTTCATGATGCTCAAATCAATTTCATATTCCTCACAATTACCAAATTAATTATACAAATTAATTTATTAAATTTCAATTTGGGCATTTTCCCCTTTTTCTTTACTTTACCCATAAGGCTCAATTTCTTCAATGTTACACCAATAATCCCATTTTTTTTTTCAAGGTCTCACATTTAATGGAGCTTAACAATTGAAAAACCCCTCTTTTATAATGTCAAATCAAACCCTAACTTTCCCAAAACTCCCAAACAATACCATCTATACAAAATACCCAACGTTTATGTCAAAACTCATATAAAGGAGTAGGTTGTCCATACCTCAAGTTTCGGAGCCCAAGAGAGAAGATGAACCAAACAAGTGGTGAACTCCAAAGGTGGCGAAAACAACTTCTATTCGGATTGAAATGGAGGTATTGAGAAGCTCCAACACTTTAATGAAGACACAAGGGTTGGGTCTCACTAAATCAAGATCAAAATGTAGAGAGAGAAAGTATTCTAGAGAGAGAAGCTCTCAAATTAGGGTTTTGGGGTGCTTTAGAGAGAGAGAGAGAGAGAGAGCCGAAGAAAAGTGATTCAAAAAGCTTCTTCTCAGATTGAAATGCACACAATCTGCTTGAGCGTGGAATGCCCCACTCGAGCGTCAGACACAGACTCCCGCTCGAGCATGAAAGTGGACACTCGAGCCTCCGATGCACAATTCCAGTATTTCAGACCTACGAAAATATTGAAGGCTGAAGAATCCCGCTCGAGCGTCAGACTGCCCGCTCGAGCAGAGGAGCAAATGCAAAAGGGCCCGCTCGAGCGTGAGAAGTCCTGCTCGAGCGGGGAGACTAAAATATGGGCAGTCACTATTTGTTTCTAATCACAACCAACCTGTTTCAAATCTGCCCAACACATCCCAGAACTCAAATACAAAGAATTTAAAGGATAGAAACAAGATAAAGACAACAACAACACCTACCGAACCGAGTCCGGAAGATAGTAAATAATGGAGGAAAACCGGGATCATTATAACGATTACCTCTCCTCCACCGCCTCCACTTCATCTCCTCTACCACTACCACAACTTCACCACTAATCTCTTTCGCTATCACCGCTACCACCACCACCACCACCACCACCTCTTATCCACCACCTTCACCACTATTGCCGTTCCCTCTCTTCTACTACAAAAAATTAGTTCGTGATTTTTAATAACCAAAAAAAATGGGCCACCAAAAAATATTTTTCATTGGCCACAAAAAATTAACTTTATTTTAATTGAAAATATTTTTCATTAAAATATTACCCCTACTTCTACCAAATAAAAAAAAACAATTTTTTTCATTAAAATAAAAATGAAAAAAATAAATTTTCAACCTTAGTAACTTAAAAAAAATGAAAAAAAAAATTCATTAACTACAATATATATATATATATATATATTTTAACAAAAAATAAATAAATTATCCTAACTCTCCTCTTCTTTTCTTCATTTTTTTTTTCGTTTTCCCGCTCTTTCTAATTCCCCCATTTCTTTTCCCCCCTTTGTTTCTCACGATCTCAAATCCCCAATCCCTAACAAAAAAATCTCCAAAATACGATACTATAGGAAGGGAGGGAGGGAAGGAGAGAGAGAGAGAGAGAGTGTGTGTTGATTGGAGATTCAAAAATGGCGAACTATCACTTCGTGTACAAGGACGTGGAAGGAGCTTCAACTCAATGGGATGATATTCAAAGAAAATTGGGAAACCTCCCTCATAAGCCCCCTGCATTCAAGCCTCCATCCTTCAAGCCCGCCGAGGACGAAGACTCTAAACACAAAGACAAAGCCCGCCATTGCGAGTGCGACTATCACCGACGACTACGACTATCTGTTAAGTTCTCTCTCTCTCTCTCACTTGTTTGTTGCTCTCACTTTGCCCCTTTTCCTCTCCTTCTAATTTTTGAAACCCTAACAAGTGATTTTTTTAAGGCTAGGGTTGGTCAAAGTCGTCTATCTCCTATGTGATTTTGATTTTGATTCAATTTTCATTTCCAAGTTCTTTTTCTTTAATTTAATTTATGTGTAAATTATGCACACCACCTGTTTGCTAATATGCCTCTGAAAATAGAAAGTATAAAATCTGTTAGTGTCTCAACCATGAATAAAGAGGCATTCTAACTACCAACCACGATCATTAAGCTATAAAACTTGGAATAGAAATTTATACTCTTCGTCTATTAACAAATAATGAACCTTACCAAGCTTAAACAAAAGAAATCTAAGGCTACTTTCAGAAGGTGTAGTATAGCCATCAGTTCTAGGTGGGGTGGTGATTATTAGGAAATTGTTGAGATATAGAAGGAGCTAGAATTGATAAGAAAGACCCATCAAATAATGTAAACCACATGCTATCTTCTTTGATAGTCAACTCATTAATTCCATTAGTCCTGCAAAAAAAATTTTCCTTTCTTTTTTTTTTTTTTTGGCTTCTTATTGAAATAATATTGCAGGTGTGCACCTTCTACCCGAAAGGAGTTTGTTCTTATGGAAGCCAATGCAAATATGAACATGTTAAAGTTTTTTGGAGAATGGTTTCATTTGTTTCATTTGTTTATGGCCCTGATTCAAATCAGGTTAAAATCTTGGTCTGGTTTTTACTCTCCTCCACAGTTCTATATGAGAAGCTATTTTACCCAGATTATCTAGACTTAACATTGAAGCTCATGCCCTGCTTGTGTGCATGAATTAATAATGATGTTAAAATACTATTAATCTTACTTAATAACAATCATCAATATATAAGGGGAAATGGCCAGCATCTATGAGAACTCAACTTGACTTAAATCATGCACCCACCTGCTATTTGTTAATTACTCCAGCATCTTACATTTAGGCTTTCCCCTTGTGTTTGTAGCATCTTCAAAGGTATGTACTTAAAATTCCAGTGATGGCCTGATGGGTCTTGATGCTCCTAACATAACTTGTCTCTGTGGACTTTCTCACATGATATTTATTTTTAATTTTATATTCTCTTGCTACTCATTATCTTCATCCAGCTTGCCCATCTTTTGAATATGTTTCTTGGTGCTTCTGCGATTGGTAATTTAGTACCATGTAAATTGTAATTTCTTCTCTCTTGTAGAATTTCTTCGCTTAACTAATTAGATAATCATGGATGATGTAACACAGTAAAAGTAACCTACATGAGCTTTGGCTCTTTGATAACATTCCCCTAGGGCTGCAAGAATATTATTGCATCGTTTGGATTACCATAAAAAATTGCTTACTTTCTCTTTCTCTCTTTGTCATTATACAGTGAATTATCATTACCATTTGAACAACTTACATCAGTTTTTAGTAAAAAAGTCTCATCTTTAGCCCAACTTTTTAAACTTCCTTATAATGCTAAATTTGGCTATTTACTACTATAAAACATTACTTTATCATGCATCTTCCTCGATAATTATTGATTCCCTGTGCTGTTCTACAGCACAAATTCCAACAGACTTTTTGATACTTAGGTTGAAATTAAAATATTCCAATGTTTTCATCTCCTTGATGATGAAATTCAATTAACTCAAAGTCATACCTGTACACATGTTTGTAATGAGATAGTTTGCATTGCTTAGAATCACATACAGTTTAAAGTTTGAATTGAAAACACTTGGCACTTTTGAAATGCTTGTCTTCTAAAAGGCTACCATGTGTTTGTCCCATCAAACAGGGATTTGCTTTTTGACATTTTTGTTATTGATGTTCTAAACTTCTTTTTCTTTCATTTGATGACTTTTATCATTTCTATTGAAGATGTCTCACTATTTTTGGCTTTGAAAGAGGTGACCCTTCTTGTGGTGAAATGTGGGTATAAATGTATAAATCAATTGTCAACTATTTTAGTTGTTTTATTTTTGTCTATGGCTGCCATGGTTTAGCATTGATGAGCTAGATAGCAAAAAAAAAATATTAAGTTTCATGATTTAACTTTGAATGAGTTAGATAAAAAAATATTAGGTGCATTTTTTTCTAAGTTAGATACTTAATGATTTAGTTTCATTCTTGATTTATTAATTAATGTGTTCTATTTGTTATTTTGGGAATTTTTTACAATGAAAGTAGTTAGTTATCTTTGTCTAGATTGGTAGGTATTCATTGTGTTGTGTGTGGTTGTGACGATTATGATGATTTGGGGCAAACTCTTTTAAAATGTTTGTAAATTCCAATGGTTAATCGTCGCAAATAAACCCAACTTCAAAATTGCGCAGTTCAGGCTCCTTTTAATCATTAGGAGAATCTTGCATTTGAAGGGAGGCTTTCATATCCTATTGCCTTGGGTAGTAGAGTTTCTACCATTATCTCTTGGAATATGCCATGAGAATTACATTACATTACATACTCTTTAAGATATGTCAATTCCAATTATATACATTTATTAGTGTTCCAGGGTTGTTTTTCTTGACTACTTTTCTTTCATGGCTTGTGTTGTTTTCTCTATGCAGGTTGGTGCTAGCTTTATGGATGCTTGCATCTTTGGGATGATTAAGGGTTTAGTTTTTTTGTTTTAGCTTCAGGCCAGCTTAAGGAGGTTCTGTCCAATAGTTAAAGTACGGTTAATATAGGAACTTGTGATAACTTATTTTTCATCAGTTTTGGATTTTCTGAGCAAGAGTCCAGAGCTAGTATATCTGCATAATGTTGTTATACTGAAAACATTTTTTGGGCACTTTGATAAATGCCTTAAAGTTTACAACTAAAATTGATTTAGGATGTATTATTTTGTGAAGTTGCTTTGCTCCCCAAGGCATCCTTTCTTAGATAATCAGCGACTATTGCGGCATTGCATTTTTTTACCTCATGGATTTATGCGATTTTCTTAGAATGGAAGTGTTGAATTCCGTTCAATACATTTTTTCTATTTTTCTATTAAGACAAGATTTTTGTAGATGTTTTGCAAATTTACTCACGTTTTTCGCTTGTTAATGACAATGTATCTGTTTCAGTTGCTGAGTAATCTAAGATACTGTGTAGATCTTTTTGTAATATCCACTATTATTTTATCCGTGCCTTTATTTTTCTTCTACTCTGATAGGTCCTCAAAGTTGCACTCAAGATCTGGTTGTTATATGATTTGAAGGAAATTGTATTGCGAATGAATATAACGTAAGCATTTGTCAATCCACTGTGAAATTTTTGTTATAAAAAATTGTATTGGTGATCTTTTCCTGAATGCTTATAGGATAGTTTAATAGTTGATTGTACAAACATCCACTAATAAGTATTTTTGTTTTTGGGAACACTAAAATTTTATGGAATTGGGTCGGAGTCGGAGGATGCTGCTGCCACAGAGAACAGGTAAGTAAACGAAGCAAAATTTATTTTCTACATTCCTTCTTCTATATGCTCCTTATTGTAATAGCTTTTATTACATAACATCATTAAAAAAAGAAAAAAAAAACTTTGAGATTTTCAATTTTCTACATGCTGAAAAGTATTTAATATACTCAGAATAAACACATCTTTTTTAGAAGTATAAATTAATCCACTGTCATCATTTCCAGCATAAATTGAATTAGACTTGTCTTTATATAAATTTGCATGGGTTAGTTATTCGAGTACAAAAATCTGTTTTCAGTTATATTCCCTTCTTTGTCATTTTGTATCCTCCAAAGGAAGCAAGATATAAAAGATTAATCATTATGCATCAACCACTATTTTTTTTTAATATATTTTTGTGCACTTTACATTTCTGTTACGGTAACTCACAAATACATCAAAAGTTGGATTGACCTGCTTTACCCACACACAAATGCGCCATTAAAAGTTAAACATGCTTTACCCACCTTCTTTGTCAAAAAAAGTAAACATGACGTATAAGATGTGCCGTTAAAAGTTTTTTACGACACATTGGAAACACTTGACACATTGTGTTGCGGTTATAATTTTTATGAATCCAGAACAAACGTTATGAAGTTGTTTCTAAGGAGAAAAGACCTATCTCAATACATGAAGACGAGTCTCAACTAGATTTTCTTATCTAAAGTTCAACCAAAGCATATAGACTATTTAGAAGTAGAAAGACTATTTTAACTTAGTTTCCATTGTTGAAACATAGGTCAATATTAGCATATTGTGGAACAATAGTTAGAATTGATATATACATATGAATGATGTTTTATTTACAAAATGGTATTAATAGTCATTTAATTTGTTAATGTTTCCTTTACTTCTCATGTAGAATTTACATTTTTTGTCCAATTTTACAATAAAGTGATGTGCAAATATTTTCAACAAAAATTTACCTAACATTATTTCTCATTTTCTTTGGTACAGATGGATTATCTCGTGCACAAAGCTAAATTGTATATGACTTATTGGCACTATAAGCATTTTTGGAAGGAATATATATTTTTGGATAGATGTGTATGGAAAAGATTTGGGTGGACTAGTAGTTATGTTTTTGGAAAGACTAGTAGTTATATTTTTTGGATGAATGTGTATGGAAAATATTTGGATAGACTACTAGTGTGTATATTTTTTTATAGATGCGCATGGCTAACAATTTAAAACATAATAACAACTATTGTTATGTTTTAAATTATTATGCTAGATGGATGTGACTTGGATGATTATATAGATTACAAGTGGATTTTTAATTGGAGGAAAATGTAGTTTGAAATTACTTGTGGATGAAAATTTATAATAGTTGATGACTTTCATTAAACAGGTTCAGTTTGGATGCTTTATATTTTGTCGAATGTTTATGATTCAATTGATTTAAATGATGCTTGAAAATTACATATTATATTGAATGGATTGGATGAATTATTATGAATTATAGGTTTATTTTGTTGGATGTTGGCGACCAAATGTTCTTGTTTTTTCTATTTTTGCGACCAATTGATTAGTTGGGAAAGATAACTAGTACTTTTGTCGACTAAATAATTAGTCGTTAAAGTCATTAATTTTGGCAACCAAAAAGGAATTCGTCGCTAATAGGTCAATTGCCGACTAAAGTTTTAGTTGCGCAAACATTCTTTTTCACGACTAACATGTTTGGTGGTTGAATGTGACAATTGCCGACCAATCTTTTTGGTCGTGGAATGTGCCATTTGCCGACCAAACTTATTGGTTGTGGAATGTGTTGCTGACCAAACTTTTTGGTCGCGGAATGTGACAATTGGCGACCAAATTTGTTGGTCGTGAAATGGGTTGACAATTGCCGACCAAACTATTTGGTCGTTGAATGTGCGAATTGGCGACTAACATGTTTGGTCGGGAAAATATGACTTTTCGCGACTAAAGTGTTTTAGCTACTAAATAGATTAGTCGTACTAATTATGTATTTAGCGACCAAAAATTTAGTCGGTAAATATAACTTTTTCGCGACTAAAAATTTTTTAGTCACTAATTACTTTTCGCGACCCTCAATTGGCGATCAAAGTGGCAACCAAAAAAATTAGTCGCGGATAATTTTTGCCGACTAAAAATGGACTTTTGCCAACCAAATTTTTAGTCCGCAAAAGTACGAATTCTTGTAGTGCCAGTAGTTTTGTAGATAACAGACCCAATGCTCGAGCGCAAGAAAGGTCGTTCAAGCTGAGACCACTCGAGCATAGAATACATTCTCCTAGTAGTTTTTCAAACCTGCAAAAGTACAGAAAGTTCACAAAGCTCGCTCGAGCGCAAGAGGTGTCGCTCAAGCGGTAGAGTACAATTCTGGACAACAAAAATTTGAAAACCAAGCAACCAACTTGTTCCAAACACAACCATCACAATCTAATAGCCAAAATCAAGGAAGTACGAGGGGAAAAACACATGAATGACACTACGAAACCATGATGCCCGAGTCCAAGATACAAAAGGATCGGGTTAAAACTAGAATCGATATATTCTCACTCTTCTATGAGTGGCTAGGCTTCTATTTCAAGGGTTTTGATAAAACCCTAGCCAAGTAAATAGGGTTTTCTTTTATGTAATGGTTTGAACAGTTGTTTGCTTCTCAAGAAGTTTTTAAATATAATTTTTCATTATTTTTCAAGTATTCTTCATTCTGTGATTACTAAATATGAGAGCACAAAAAACCATTGCTTGAGAAGCATTCAAAAAAAAAAAATGATTGTTGAATGCTTCTCATGCAATGGTTTTCTGTGCTCTCATATTCAAGGTATGAGACGAGTCATACTACGAGGGGACGAATCGTTTTGATATCATAGTTTAGAGAAAACGACTCATACGACTTGAGATGGTTTGTGCCCATACATTGAATGCGATAATTTTCTTGATCAATGCTTTGAACTTGTAATTACAAAGTATTATTTAGTTCGAATCGTAACATAATTGATTTTCAAATTAAAACCTTATATATGTAACTAGTGGTGAATTCATTACCCTAGATTTTTCCCAAAATCAATAACTTCATCTTTACTTATAATTGCTAGTTTATTCGCTTTGTTTAATTTAATTATCATTAGGTTATGAACAACCATCTCTTTCATCAAAATTAATTTAGGAATTTAACAATTAAATTATTTTAATTTTCTGTTTGTCCCTGTAGATCGATACATAGACTTACAGTTATTCTAAGGACTTTGGTATAATTTAATGTTTATTTTTGGTGTGTGAAATGACCCATCAAATCTTGACCCACTTATAAATTTTAGAACCCTTAAAAAAAAATTTCCCCTCACATATGTAGACACCCCCATTTTTAACTGCCCTTAAGACTTGGGCGCCTCAGGTTGATCACTCAACGATGAAAGTTATGCTGTACAAACGTTCGATTTCTTCAACAAGAAAAGCTTCTAAATCCCAACCTTACACCCCATTTTGGACCAAAACTATTTTAGACCTTAAAACCCTCTTTTTCAAAATATTTTTCCAAATGTTTCTATAATGTTTCGAGACTCACATTTCGTTTAAAATATTACACTTTTCGGTAAACTGAGTAAGTACAAAGTGGAAATAAATGAAAGGGAGGTGAACTCTTTGAAAAATATTTAAAAAATATTATTTATTGGTTTGGAGTTGAAGAAAGTAGGAGGGGATGGAAGAAAACTAGTTGGGAAAAAAGTTGGGCATCAATCCGTTAGGATATAAATGAGTAGCCTTTACTAAAATAGACATATCTCTTTGCACACTTCGTATTTAGAGGTGAAACCACCACCAATGGAAAATAGACTTCCGGAGCTTCAATTTAGACTTAAGAATGAGCTGAAACCAAGTCTGGATAAGAGAGATACGCTCGTTTGAAGTCGGGCCTGGAAGCATATTTTTTCTTGGCCGGCCACTAGTGGCCTGCCACCCACTAATAATGACCGACAACCCACTTTTTCTGGCCTACTGTCATGACCCAAACCCACCCCTATAGGTTTAGTGCCATAACCGGCCAGTAATCAGTGATTACCAAAGTCATGCTTAATAGTAATGACAATAATACAGTATAAAAGGGGCTGGCGGAAGCTAATCAATAATAAGATAATGTCCAATGAGCTGTGAGGACCTGAAGGGAAATAAACTTTCATATACATAGCCACTTACGCCAAACAATAAATATATAAGACAATATGCAAGCTAGGGAATTAATCTCGTCATTAAAACCGTGTAAACAAAAGTTTTAAACATTCTTTACACTTGGAAAAAACAAAAGGGTGGATTTGCATCACCCAAAAGCCTTGACTTGTACGGGTTCAAAACCTCGTCACGAGGCACAAAAGCTGGCTTGACAAAACATGAGTTCGGGTTGACGCCTCTAGCCTTGATTCGGTGCTTGATCGCCTACTGTAGACACCTCATTTTTGACCGTCCTTAAGACTTGGACGTCATCGTTTGAACACTCGATGATCATCCCTGTTCGTGTTCGTCTTGAGTTCTCGGAAGTTTCGGCTATGCGCCTTGCCTCAAGACATCTCGACTTGTTTGTTTTGTGTTTGGTTTTACATCAAACACTTGTTGTTTTGCTTCTGAGGGTGGAAAATAGCTTGTAGGCCATCCCCACACCTCACCGGCCATGGCTTGAGCCCACCGACCTTGTTTCCTTGCCACCGGCCACTAGTGATGGCCAGTCGGTACAATTGATGGTCGGTCGGCACATTTTGTGGTCGGTCGGCTAACTTTGTTGGCCGATTAGCCACTTTTTCTGGCCGAGACCTTTTCTTGAGAGGGTTTGAATCTTTTGAACCCTTGTTTTAGCTTCTTGAGGAAGCTTGAACCTTTTGAACCCTTTGTTTTAGCTTCTTGAGGAAGCTTGAACCTTTTGAACCTTTGTTCTAGCTTCTCCAAGAAGCTTAAACCTTTTTAGCTTCTCCAAGAAGCTTGACCTTTTTTAGCTTCTCCAAGAAGCTTAACCTTTTTAGCTTCTTAGAGAAGCTTGAACCCTTCTAAGCTTCCAAGAGAAGTTTGCACCCTTTGCCCTAGCTTCTATAAGAAGCTTGACCCCCTTGACCCTTTTTATGTTAGCTTCTCTTAGAAGCTTGGCACCTTGCCTTGGCCTATATAAGGAGAGCCTCTCCTTCCATTTCAAAGGTTAGAAAAAATCTGATATATATCATATATATATATCACTCCCTCTCTATATCTCCCTCTCTCTCTACATTTGTGTGGGTTAGAGGGTACAAAAGGGTCTAGTTCTTGGCCATTTGAACTACACCTCCTAGCACAACACCTCCATCATCCATCCAAGCACCATGGAGCTGATTTTCAGAGGTTGAGGGTTGCATTTTTGGGTCTAAAGGCTGCTGATTCTTGCTGGTCTTCAAAGGTAACTTCTTACCCTCTTTATTCCCCGTTTTTACACACACTTTTAGCCTATCTTGCATGCTGTTTTGGACTTTGTCATAAACTGAAAAAAGTCTTATTTTGAGCTCCTCTTGAAGTTTGTTTAAGACCACTTTTGTGTTTGGGGTCGTTTACCCCCTCTTAGGCCTTGTTTGGCCCCCCATTTTGTGCTATTTTTGGTGAGCTCCGGGACCACTTTTTTTGGGCCTCCTCACCATTGAAATCTTGAGGGATTTTAGTGGTGAGGATGGTGGTTTGAGGTCCTAAGAAGGAGAGGGTCATCCCCTCTCCTTGTTGTCTTCAATATGTGTCATTTTTGCCTCATATGTGAGCACCATTTTTAGGTTCATGTTGGCCATGTATTAAGTTGTATTTGTGCTTATTATGCCATGATATAGCACTATTTTTAATTGGTTTAGACACACTAAGCTTAGCTTGCATACACGTCTTGTAATGCCATGATTTGCCTTAACATGTGCCTAGCATTTAGACTACCATGCTCATGTGTTTTGGCCTAGCTTTGTGAAGCTTTTATGCTTGTTTTAGTATGCTAAGGGACTATGTTTGGTCATTTGAGTCATCCATGCTTTGCTTTGTATAGCTACCATGCAAACTCTCTTGTATGCCTTGAGCATTGACCCCTGTAGCATGCCATCCTTGCATTATTTCAGTGGTTTGGAACCACTTGTCATGCTATTTCAGTCCTTGTGGCATGCCTATATGCTTGCATTTGATACTCTTTTCATGCGTTAAGAGGTTGTTGTCTTATGCTCCTTGTTTGGGCCCTTGTGCATGCTTCCATACTTAAGCCATTTAGATGCCATCTAGGTGGGTTTTGAGGCTCATTTTAGCATGTCACATCTCTGTTTTCAGTCACTTAATTCATGCCATGTGTGGTTGCACTAAGTGTCGTTCAATGCTTCTTTGATGAGCCTTAGGCTTTAGACCATTTGTTGTATGCTATGCTTGTCTTGTTTGCTTGGTTTGGCACCATCATTAACATGATTTTCAAAGCTTATATTGCATGCCATATAACTCTTTTAAGTGTGCTTAAAGGGTTTCTCTATGTGCCTAAGTGTTGGACTTTGCATGCATGCCTATTTGTATGTGTTTTGGTTTCCATTCTTGAGCATGTTGGCCACTGTTTTGGACCTAGTAGAGAGCTGTCCAAGTTAGTGTAAAACCATCTTCACATGTTGTTGCTCGCATGTCTTGTATATGGTTGCATGCTTGCTCCATTTCATCATGTTGTTACATGTTTGTGTGTTGTCCATGTTCATGTTTGCATGCTTGCCCTCATGTTCGTATTGTATGCTTAGTTCCATGCCTAGGTTGCATTGCATCTTGCATGCATGCCTTGTCTCTTGACCAAGTGATAGAGATTGGGCTTTATGTGTTTGTTTGTGTGCATTACATTTGAAATCAAAATGCACAACTTGGCTTCTTGGGCCATCACACATTGAAATGCACGATTGGTGGTCCGAGGGTCGAGTCCCAAACTCCCTTAAGTCATGAACATGATAAATAGTGGGTTGGTGCATACATTTGCTTGAAATGCATTGCCATGCCATGTTTTGCCCTCTGCTGCTGTCAAAACAGGTTTCTGTAGGAAGATTTGGCCGGCCGACCATTCTCAGTGCCGATCGACCAAATATGGATAGCCGAGAGCTATACTAATGGTCGATGACCATTCCCAATGGCCAGTGATGATTCCACCTGGTCGGTGGTGCTCCACAATGTCCATGGAGCATACCTTGGGAGTTGTGCAATTTTCAGAGGAGCAGAGCAAGGAAAATAGAGGCAACATGTGTCATGGCGATGGATTTCCGGGCGAGACAAGTCAAGCATGCATCATCATACCATTCCGAGGTAGGGCTGCGGCCACCTTCTTTTTACATTTAATTTGTTAATTAATTAGAAGTTCTGTAATAATTAATTTAGCAGTATTCATTTGGTTGTGTAATATATATTCGGACCCTCCGAGTGAGGGCAATTGTGTAATAAGTGTGTGTGAGTGTGTGTATATCTTCCAACCCCCACTTCTTTCTCTCTTTTACTTACCTGCTTTCAATGGTTAGTATTAGGGCATATTTAACTTAACGTACCTCATGCTATGCATGCGTACATCCATACATTTGTCTTGCATGTACCGGGCTCGATGCATCATACTAACTGCATGGTATTTCAATTCCAAGTTGAATACGTGTTAGTTGTAGCATCATCATATGCCATCTTAGAATAGCCGAGCGTATCATAGTTGCATCTTGCATGTGTTGCATTAGCCATCTTAACATGAACTAGGATCATGCATATGATTACTAACTAGTTTCTATTTTGGCTTGGAGTACTCGGTAAGCATTTATGTTTTAGCATTCTTGCATGAGTGTGAGTGTTGCCATGACAGCATGCTTACCATGAGGCTATGTGCTTATGTGATATAACTGCCTGAATGCCTGTGGGTGAAGGTTGGGTTACTTAAATTGAAACAATACATTGAATACGAATTTTAAGCCTACTTGAGAGCGGCAAAATCATATTTTCTAAACCCACTTGAGGGTGGCAAAATTCATGTCTTAGCTTACTTGCGGGTAGCACCATCAAACCATTTTCAAACAAATAAACGTGAAATGTTTTGTTTCAATTTAGGCGACTTAGTCTATACTTGTTTGCTATGTGCATCACGTAGTAAATCTAGGCTAATAACCGGAATAAGAACGCATAATGTTTTCAAAACAAGATATCATGGTTAGTAGAGGCCGATCTTTGATCGGGCGAGCGGGGGTGCTCACAGCTGACCTTCTCCAATCGTACCCAAGTTCCTGAGCCGAGGCAACTTTGGTGATGACGGACACGTGGCCTTAGGCAAACGAGTCAGGGTTTCCTAAATTTCCCCAAAATAAATATTTAGGTGGCGACTCTGTATCTGGCAAAGCAGTTCATGTTTGGCACTTCTTTACAAAAATCTATTTTCCAAAATGATTTGCCGGATTTGGACTCTTTGGTGCAGATTAAGAACCGTGACAATCGAGTCCGAACTGTGGCATGAGGCCTCATGCGGGACACGTCCACAGTTTCTGGCGACTCTGCTGGGGAGATTAGAGAACTTGACTCGAACTCGTGATATCTTGTTTTGACTACACTTATGTGTTTCTTTGCATTGCATGTGCATTGGTGCGCCTAGGACACCGTATCGGCCATCTGCTATTCCTGAGCGGTTTGCTGGAGGCTTGACTTTGTCAAAGCATGCCATAAGGCTAACCGGTTGCGGGTTGTGCCAGTATGGGAACACAAACCCCTATTTTACTGGGGCACCCTTTTCGACCATTCGACCTAGTGCATATCGAAATCCATAGTGACCATTCCAAACTAGGACAAGTTGTTTACTCGATCATAGGTTGTTTGAAACCGCTGCGTGCGTAGTGAAACCCTAGCTCCTGACAAAATAGGACAGGGAAACTCTACCCCAACATAGGAGTGTTTTGGCTCTCACTTGTTTGTTATGTGCTTTAGAGTGCGTCTCTACAGGAATGCATGTATCAGTTTACAAGTTTGAGTATCAGGCCTGTGGGCATCAGCATCAGTATTTGGGGAATCAGTTTTACCCAAGGGTGTCAGTTTTTGGACAGATATTTGGGGAATAGTGATCAGTATTGAGTACAGTCGTTCCGCTATGCTTATATCCGTTCCAGTGAAATTGAGCTGAGATGCTGTCTGTTTTCTCTTTTGCTAGGTAGTCCTGGAACTATAGCTTCAGAAGGCTCCACTATCCCCCAAGTACATTGGACTTGTACTGATAGACTTTGTCGGGTCAGAGATTCAGTTCAAGGGCAATCAATGTTCCTGCACCAGAGACAGGGTAAAAGGGCCAGTCAGGCACAGATCATCAGTTCAACAGTCTTCGGATCAGTGGTCATTATCCATCTCACTTGTGCGTAGTTGGGTTGAGATATTTGTTAGCAAGACGCTGTCTGTCAAGCAAAATTCGCCAAGCAACAGGCTGTGGTCATAGCCCAACAGGCAGAGACAATTGCCAGGCTAGAGCAGCAAACTGGAGTATTTACTTCACACCAGGCTCCTCGCCCACCGAGAGTTCCCATACTCGGGGAGGCAACCCACGTCTAGGATGATGCGGACATTCTAGTCGGGCCAGCACCGCCCCCGGTTCTACCCCAGCTATCTAAAACACCCACCAACCTACCAAAGTCCCCATTTGAGTTCAAAACGGACCCCACAGCATTAAAAGTAAGCAAGCTTGAGAAATTGTTCAAAAAGTCTCAGGGGGCCCACTCTATTCCTGATATAGAGGATGGTTATACCGACTCAGTGGTGACATTACCGGATCGGTTCAAGATGCCACATATCGATTGATTCGATGGCTCTGAAGACCCAATGGTGCACCTCCAACTGTTTTCTGATATCTTGAGGCCAATGGGTTTGACCACAGCCCAGAAATTGTCACTATTCGGCCGAACCTTGTCTGGGATAGCTGCAATCTGGTATGCGAAATTGGAGAACTCTGTGAAACAGAATTGGGAAGAGATGGCTGAGGCCTTCAATGATCAATACTCCTACAACACACAGATTGAGGTCACAACTCGTGATCTTGAAGTCACCCGCCAAGAGCCAAAGGAGGGTTTCTCAGAGTTCGTGACGAGATGGAGAGCAAAGGCCTCAATGATGACTATAAGACCTTCCGACAAAAATCAGATTCGGATGGTTGTGCGCAACCTCCAGCCCAAACTAATGCAGAAAATGATCGTGCTCCCCTTCCTTACCTTTTCAGATTTGCATGAGATGGAAGTACGGATCGAGGATACAATGAAGCAGGGTCTGATTGACCAAGACCGAGAGCAGCCCAAGAGGGCATTCAACCGCAGTTCGAATGCAACCACCAGTGGTGATGCAGCTGCAAGATCTTCTGAAGTTGGAATGGTCACCACCACTCCTAAAACAGCCACCCCCTTTGTTGGTGCATCCAATCTAAACCCCCGAACTTCGGACTATCTACCCCGAGGCAAGAGGTTTTTCACCCCGCTTTATATGCCTTAGTCTAAAGCTCTAGGGGTCCTACTCAGGAAAGGACATCTGAAACTGTTAGAACAACGGCCTCTACCCGATCCTCTCCCTCCAAAGCATGACCCATGGCATCAGTGCTTTCCATCAACAAATCGGTCATGACACCGATATGGCCCGTCTCATCACGAGATACAAAATTTGATTGACAACGGGGTCATCCCCGCGCCAGGTCCTGCAAAGTCTATCGACGCTTGAACAGTGAACTTGTGGGGGATAATGTGACTATGTGATCGGGGGATGAACCACCTGCGGGCAGTGTTCAGTTTATTTCAGATGTGGTGTATGGCACACACTGTTTTGAGCATTTGTGAATGCTGGGTTTTGTACGTTCTGGCTTGGGTATTGAGTCAGTTCTGTTGTTTTGTTTTGAGTCTCTCTGTTTGTTTTGAGTCAGTCTTTTCATATTGAGTCAGTTGGGTCTGTCTTGTTATATCGAGTCAGTCCTGTTTTCTTAAGAGTCGGGTGATTTTGGGGATGTTACCTCAAACATCACTTGCTTGTTTTGTGTTTATCTTTTCGTTTTCTTTTGAGTCCGTCTCTGCCTTGGAGCCAGTAATGCCAACAGATTTGAATGAACAACAGTAGTTTTTCATGCTTTTGTGTTTGCTTCTGCCATATGCCAGTTGTGCCAGAAGTTCTAAATAAGATGGCAGTATTTGACTAGAAGCTGTGTCTTTTCTGTGCCTTGAATTCATTGCATTGACCTAAGTTTTTCAAAACTCTTTTTGAACACTGTAGTGAAAACAAAGAGGGAGGAATTCCTCGGGTTTTGTAAAATTTGATCAAATTGAGAGAAAGAGAGGCATGCTAAGCCCTTAATGAATGAGATCATGCTTGTTAGTGTGAGTACTGGGAAGGATCCTAGCTTGATCTAGATTGGTTCTGTACTATCTTCAGCCAAGCGATTTGTTGTTTTCTTAAAAGATTTCAAAAAATATTTTTGCGTGTGTAGACACCCCATTTTTGACCGACCTTAAGACTCAGACGTCACTGATTGAGCGCTCGGTGATGTTGCATACTGTGCTCGTTCAGAAGTCTCAGAGTCGCGGCCGTGCGCCCTACCTCCGGACTTCCGAACTCTCTTCGGTGCCTTGTCTCGGTTTGCGAACCAGACCCGGTTTTCTCCGTTTTCTTTCCCGCGGGAAGGGAGTGGTCCGGTAGACTATCTCCCGGTGGCCGTGTGCTACATTTCGTGGCCGCAGGCCATTTTGCCCATTTCGGGGCCCGGTTCCCGGTTTTCGGGATCGTCAGGCCGTGTGCCTCGGCTCGGGACCGCCCAACCATCTCCGAGTTCTCCGGTTTTTGGCATGCACCTCTGTTTTATCATTCCGAGGAACACTGGGGCCTCTGATGCCCACTTCGTGGCCGTATGCCACTTTCGGTGCCTATAGCCGGTTTTCGACCGGCCGCGTGATTTGGGCCGAGCATTCATTTTGCATCGATTTTCTCGATTTTTGGCAGAACCTCTGTTTTGTCATTCAAGGACACTGGGGTCACAGATGCCCACTTATTCATTGAACACCACTTCCGGCACCTGCAGCCCATTTTCGGGATCCCGAATTGCCCGGTTTTGGCTCCGAGCGTTCATTTCTCATTAGTTTTTGTTCAAATTTGGCAGGTACCTCTGTTTCAACACCAGGAAGATCACTGGGGGGTCGGAGGCGAGCAATTATCCCAGATAACCAGTTTCGCTCTTCCGGGCCAATGTTGAACACCCTAGGGATATTTTCTTCCGACCAAAGCTACATATCTGTGATCAGGGGACATGGGAGGACCCTAAGAACTACAGGCCGGCCAGCATTTGTGGATTTCATTTTTGAGCCTCTCCTTCAAGCTCTATGTTGTGGCTCCTGCTTCAGTGTTGCCAATTTCCGACCTTGGAACCTTGTTCCACACATCTGGGAGGACCCTAAAAGTTGGTGGTCGGCCAACAATTATGGACTTCATTTTTGAGCCTCTCCTTCAAGCTCTATGTTGTGGCTCTGCTTGTTGCCAATTTCCGACCTTGGGGCCTTATTCTACACACAGGAGGACACCAAGGAGTGGTGGTCGGCGGCAATTTTCTTCTTCAATTTTTGGCCATGGCCGGCCGGGCAGGGTGAGAGGTTGGCCCTCCAGGTGGGGTGGCCGGCCACCTCCTAGTTTACAGCGGCCGACTACGCTTTCGGCTCTTTCCAGCTGTCCGGATATTTTTTCAAAATATCCCGGGCATCCGGGGGATATTTTGGGAGGGAAAGCTTGGGTGCTTTTCCCTCCCTTTTACACCTTTTTTTTGGCCTATTTAAAGGGCTGCCCTCCTCCTTTGCTAGGGTTGGAAGATTTTCTCTCAAGAGCCCTTCTTCCATAGCCTCCATTTCCATAGCCAAAACCTTGAAAAACTCTTCAAGCATCTAGACCAATCCTTCATCAACTCCAAGCACCACCATCAACAACTCCATTCCAACAACAGAGAAGGCTTCTTCAGAGGCTTAGAAGCAACTTTCATCAAGGCAAGAAGAGGCAAAAGACTTGTCTTCAAGGGTAAGTTCCTAAATCCCTTTTTCTTGCATTTTCTTGAGTCTTTTCTTTACCCTATTTCCCTTTTGTTTTGGGCTCCAACCCCTACTGGTTTTGGGCTTATTTTGAGCCCCTCTACAACTTTGTAGAAGGGCTCAACCCCATTTGGTGTCTCCATGATACACTTGTTTCAATATCACTCTTTATGCCATTATTTTGCATGCTTTGTTTGGCTTTTGAGTGATCTGATTTCGAGCATACCATAAACTGTTAGTAGGCCTATTTTGAGCCCCTATTCAACATTGAAGAAGGGCTCCATCATGTTTGGTGATTCTAGCATGCACCTCCTTTGAAATTCTTCAATTTTACCGTAAAATTGCATGAGTTAATTAGCCTATTTGTGATCTGATTTGGAGTATGAAACCTACTGATATTGTGCTCATTTTGAGCCCCTCTTCAACATTGAAGAAGGGCTCAACCATATTTGCCTCCTCTATCATACACTTGCTTTGAATCCATGTTCTATGCCTATCTTGCATGCTTTGTTAGATTATTTTGGCTTCTGTTTTTGGCCTTCATCAGGCCTTGAAGGAGTCTTATTTTGGTCCATAAATCATTCTTTGTGAAGGGTCTTAAGCCATTTGGTAATTGGTTTTAGTACTTGCTTTGAAATTCTTCAAATTTACCGTAAAATTGCATGTTTGTTTAGGCCATTCTAGCTTCTGTTTCTGGCCTTCATCAGGCTTGTGAAGTGTCTTATTTTGGTCTATTATTCAAGTTTTATTAAGGGTCTTAAGTTGTTTGGTCATTGCTTATGATACCTCTCTTTATAAACCTCTTTTGACCCTTATTTTGCATGCTATGTATTGTATATCTACACACTGAATTTGGGGATCTAATCTTATGTAAAAATGCATATTTTTAGTCCCTCTCTAATGTTGTAGAACTGATTTTTTGGGTTTGAGCATTGTAGATATCACTTGCTATGTAAATCCTCTCTTTTTCCGTATTTTTGCAAGCTATCGTTGTCATATCTATGCTTATAATTTGGCCATATTTTGTACTAAAAAAATGCTATTTTTGGGGCTGCCTTGCTACTGTTTTTGCTTTCATGTGCCAATTTTGCATGTTTAGCATAGCCGTAGGCCATTTCGGGCACTTAATATCGCATTTCGGGATGATTTAATGCGTTGATTGTCATTTCGTATCACTTCGGGGCTGTTTCCCCCTTCATTTAGTGGCTGAAATTTGGTTTGCATGCTTGCATATCATTTTCCATGTCATTTCATGCTTTAGTGTATTGCCTCGGTTTGCGTGCCCTTGGCACGCACTTCGAAGCACTCCGTTTTCATTCATCGGCCTCCTATGTGAGTGAGCTGAGGCTCTCCCATGTTGGTGTAAGCCCATCGTGGCATTCCGTATGCCATTTCTTCTCATTTCATCATCGCCTCGGTTTGCGTGCCTGTGGGCACGCATTTCAAGGCACTTCGGTTGTGTGCCATTTCTTCTCATTTCATCATCGCCTTAGTTTGCGTGCCTGTGGGCACGCATTTCGAGGCACTTCGGTTTTACCCGATTTGCATTTCACATCATCGCCTCGGTTGGCGTGCCTGTGGGCACGCATTTCGAGGCACTTCGGTTTTACCCGATTTCCATTTCATCATCGCCTCGGTTTACGTGCCTGTGGGCACGCATTTCGAGGCACTTCAGTTTTACCCGATTTGCATTTCACATCATCGCCTCGGTTAGCGTGCCTGTGGGCACGCATTTTGAGGCACTTCGGTTTTACCCGATTTTCATTTCATCATCGCCTCGGTTTACGTACCTGTGGGCACGCATTTCGAGGCACTTCAATTTTACCCGATTTGCATTTCACATCATCGCCTCGGTTGGCGTGCCTGTGGGCACGCATTTCGAGGCACTTCGGTTTTACCCGATTTCCATTTCATCATCGCCTCGGTTTACGTGCCTGTGGGCACGCATTTCGAGGCACTTCGGTTTTACTCGATTTGCATTTCACATCATCGCCTCGGTTAGCGTGCCTGTGGGCACGCATTTCGAGGCACTTCGGTTTTACCCGATTTCCATTTCATCATCACCTCGGTTTGCATGCCCGCGTGCACGCTTTTCGAGGCGCCTCATTTTCGTCTCATTTTCATCAGTATTGTGCATACCAGGCTGTATCTTAGCTGCATTTCATGCATATCATGCATATTGCACGGGAAACGAGGCGCGTTTTGTACTCCGAGTAACGGAACGGGTCTCAATTCCCAAGTCACCACCACTCCGGATTACCCATGATGGAGTTAGGTTTTGTTGTCGCATTCATACGTATTCATCCCTATATTGAGTTGTGCAATCCGATTCCTCGGCCATCATGCATTGGTATGCGTGATTGGTGGCACGAGGATCGAGGCATGCATACATTTGTGAAATACATTGCTATGCCCTTTTCCTGCTCTCTGTTACAGCAAAATCGAGGATCAACAACTTTTCGGAGTCCGGCAAGCATTTCGAGAAATACTGCAAACAGAGGCTAATCAGGGCATCCGGTGGATTTCCACCGAGGCGACCCGAAGAGGCACTATACATCGAAGCAAAGCGTACCGGCTTGCATGCCGCTTGCTTTCTTAGTTAATTGTTAATTAATTAAGAATTTGTATATTATTTCAGACTGTATATTTCGGACTGTATTATTCTTTTATTCAGACTGTATATTTATTCGGACCCTCTGCACGAGGGCAATGCTGTAATAAGGGTGTGTGAGTGTGATGTATGTCTTCCAACCCCCATTTCTTTCTCCCTTTTATTTATCCGCTTACAATGGTTAGATATAGGGCATATTTCAATTAGCATACAGCATGACAGGATGTTTGCATCATTTATCTATTTTGCACGCACCGGGCTCGGCGCATCATACAAACTGCATCTGTATTTCAATTCCAAGTTGAGTACTTGATAGCTGTTGCATCTCATATGCCATGTTTAGAATAGCCGAGCCTGCTATAGTTTGCATCTTTGCATGTGTTGCATTAGGCATTCTGTATACTTAGGATCATGCATGGATTTCTAATCAGTTTCCTGTTTTGGCTCGGAGTACTCCGTAAGTTTTTATGCTTTAGCATCCTTGCATGCGTGTGAGTGTTGCCATGATAGCATGCTTACCATGAGGCTAACTGCTTATGTGATATAACTGCCTTGAATGCCTGTGGGTGGAGGTTGAGTTATCTGAATTGGGACAATTCATCGACTGTTTGTTTTAAGCCCACTAGACAGTGGCAACATCACTGTTTTTCTAAGCCCACTTGAGGGTGGCAAATCCGCATTTTAGCCTACCTGCGAGTAGCACCTTCACACCATTTTCAAACAAACAAACATGAAGTGTTTTGTTCCAATTCAGGCGATTCAGTCTATACTTGTATGCTGTGCGCATCACATAGTAACCTAGGCTAATAACCGGAATAAGAACGCACAAAGTTTTCAAAAACAGATATCATGGTTAGTAGAGGCCGGTCTTTGACCGGGCGAGAGGGGGTGCTCACGATGTGACCTTCCCTAATCGTACCCAAGTTCCCGAGCCAACTTTGGTGATGACGAACACGTGGCCTTTGGCACCGAGTTAGGGTTTCCTAAATTTCCCATTTAAAAAATATTTAGGTGGCGACTACATTATCACAAAAGCGATCCATGTTTGGCACTTCTTTCAAAAAATCTATTTTTCTTCAAAACGATTTGCCAGAGTTGGACTCTTTGGTTCAGATTTAGAACTGCAACAAAAATCGAGTCCGAACTGTAGCGAGGTCCCCATGGCGTTATTCTGATTACTGGCGACTCTGCTGGGGATCTAGAGAACTTGACTCGAACTCATGATATCTGGTTTTGACTACACTTGTGTGTTTCTTTGCATTGCATTTGCATTGGTGCGCCTAGGACACCGTGTTTGCCATATGCCATTCCCGAACGATTTGCCGGAGGCTTGTCTTGTCAAGTCATGTCCGTAAAGGCCGATCGGCTCTAGGCTCGGCAAAGATGGGAACACAAACCCGGTTTTACCGAGGCACCCTCTTTGACCATTCGACCTAGTGCATATTCGGATCCATAGTGACCATTCCAAACTAGGACGGGTTGCTTACCCGCTTATAGGTTGTTTGAAGCATTGCGTGCGTAGTGAACCCCTAGTTCCTGACAAAATAGGACAGGGAAACCCTACCCCAACATAGGGGTGTTTTGGCTCTCATTTATCTGCTATGTGCTTGCTAGAGTGCGTCTCTACAGGGAATGCATGTATCAGTATGAGTTTGGGCATCAGGCCTGCGGGCATCAGTTTTGAGTTGGCATGTTACGCCTGCGGGCATCAGTCAGTTATTTGAGAATCAGTCATCTGCGGATATCCGATTCAGTTTTGGGGAACAGTGATACAGGGATATTGACCAGTATTTGAGGACAGTGTATAGCCAGCTTACCAACTGTGTGTTGTTGTATACCCGACTGTGTGTGGTGTATTCAATTTAAGCCGTTATGCTGCCCGTTTTATTTCTGGTTATTCATTTCTTTTTCGCTTTATTTATCTTTTTTGCTAGGGGCAGTTTGTAGCACGATTGCTTCCGAACCAGTCGATACCCCCCAAGCACTTTGGACACGAGGTCGCCGACTCAACCGATCCGAGGATCTAGTTGACGGACATCCAGTGTTCTACTCTTTATCCCCGATCACGAAGAAGGCGAGAAGGCACGCAAGGTGTCGAGCACGGATCACCGAATGGCGGTCTACTCTAGTGTCGGCATACGGGTTGAGATTCCTGTTTCTGCTATAGATATACACTTGCCGGTTATTCAGATGGAACAACAGAACCCAACAATGGAGGCGATGATGCGCCAGATGAATGAAAGCATGAAGCAAATGCAAGATGATGCTATCCGCCAGGCGGAATTTTCTAAACAGCAGGCCGCTGTCATGGCCCAACAGTCTGAGTTGATCACCAGATTACAACAGCAGAACGCCGCATCTGCTTCACACCAGGTCCCTCCTCTACTAGGGGCACATCAGGTTCCTCCTCCACCCGGGGCTCCATTACCTGAGCAGATATCTACTGGCCAGAATGCTCCTCCAAATCCCCAGAATACCCAGAACACCCAGAATACCCTCCCAAACCCACAGAACGCTCTGCCAAACTTCCAAAACACCCAAGATGACACGGGTCTTCCAACGGGGCTGGCTCCGCCCCCGCTTCCGCCGCAACTGTCTAAACACATTACACCCAATCACCCGGACTCTCCATTCGAGTTCGAGGTAGACCAGACAGCTCTGAAATTGAGCAAGTTGGAAAAACTCTTCAAGAAGTCACAAGGGGTGAAGGCCATCCCAGATATTGAGGACGGCTATACTGACGTGGCCGTGACTTTGCCGGACAGATTTAAGATGCCCCAGATCGACCGTTTTGATGGGTCTGGGGACCCCATGGTTCATCTACGGCTGTTTTCAGATATCTTGAGGCCAATGGGCCTAACCAGACTGCAGAAGCTCTCGCTTTTTGGCCGAACCTTGTCAGGAGTGGCCGCCAACTGGTATGCAAAGTTGGATAATGATGTCAAGAGGAATTGGGACGAGATGGCTGGGGCCTTTGTTGCACAATACTCATATAACACAGATCGAGATTACCACTCGTGATCTCGAGACAACAAGGCAGGAACCCAAGGAGTCTTTCTCTGACTTTGTAACCCGGTGGAGGGCAAAGGCATCGATGATGACCTTAAGGCCCACAGACAGAGATCAGATCCGGATGATTGTGCGCAATCTCCAACCCGGGTTAATGAAGAAGATGATTGTAGTTCCCTTCCCCACCTTCGCAGATCTGCATGATATGGGGATGCAGATTGAAGATGCGATGAAACAGGGTCTGTTCGACCAAGACCGGGAACAGCCCCGGCGGACATTCAACCGAAACAACAATGCGGGCCCGAGTGGCTCTACCAATGCAAGAACTTCAGAGGTCGGAATGGTCACCACCAACCCCCCTCCCCAACCAAGGCCCGCAGCCGCCACACCTTTCGATGCATCCGGGAGGCGAGAACCAAGCTCCAAGATACCAATCCAGGGGTCAGCGAACCTTCTCTCCACTACATATGCCTTTGACCAAAGTCCTCGGGGTTCTAGTCAGAAAAGGGCATCTGAAACCCTTGGAACCGAGGCCCCCTCCAAATCCACTCCCCCCTTCCCATAACCCAGCCAAATATTGCAAATACCACCAGCAGCATGGTCACGATACCGACCAATGTTTCAGGCTGCGTCATGAGGTTCAAGATCTCATTGACAAAAACATCATTCTACCTCCCGAGCGACCCAATGTTACCACCAACCCACTCCCAGTACATAACCAAGATCCACCCAAAAGAATCAATTTCATCCAAACTGGGGGCGTGTCTTACGACCCTAGTATCTACATTACTTCCTCCCACCTACCCAAGCCGGAGGTGATCCTGCCTGACAGCACTGATTTGTGCATGATGGATACCTCTACGACCCAACCTGAGCCAAAGGTGGTGACCACCGAAAATGAAACTGGGCAGGCTTCTGAGGAGAGCAAAACTGTTAAGTCTGGGGTGGAACAGTCTGAGAATTTAGCTGGCAGAGCTTATGATCCGAGTGGATATATCTTGTCAATGAGCCAGTCTAAGCCGAGTGTGGGGCCGCCGGAAGAGGCCGAGTTGTGTATGATCCGGGGGGACAAACTTGAATCAGTGGGGGATGATTTGACAACAATGGAAAAGGACTTCGCCAATCTCCAATTTTTCAATGACCAGGAATCAGGGGACGCATCAATTAACTGGTTCGAAGACGAGTCGGAAGTCGTCGGGTGGTCGGATGCTCACCCAGATATTGTACCATTTGTGCCTGTAAGGGCGAGGGTCGACGAATCACGGAGAGCGCCGCAGACGAAGAATTCCGCTCGGGACCAAGACATTTTGCAAACCTAACAAGTGACACTGGAGGAACAAGAAAAGAGATGGGATTCTGAGAGGATCCGTAAAGAAAAGAACCTTGAGGAGGTTGAGAATGTCGTGAGCACAAACCGAACATCTTTGTGAGCATGTGGGAGGAAAATCTTGAGAGTGCAAACAAGCCGGAACAGACGGTGTGCACGCTAGATGCTAATGGAATGTGGTGGGAAGATGACGACTTGTATCTCGCCCACACAGACGAAGATTGGGCGGGTGGCCAACCAGACAGCACCTGGTACCTCGAGGAGGTGGACCATATGACTAGAAGTGGGAGGTATTTCAAGCCCCCACACCTTGATCAACCCGAGGCATCAGGGAAAGATAAGGAAGCGGAGAAGTAGAGGGAGAAGCAAGTTGAAGAAGAGGCTGTACTGAAACAGCTAAAGAAAATACAAGCAGACATCTCCATCTGGGGACTGCTTATGGCCTCAAGGGTGCACAGACAGGCTGTCCTCTCTGCTATGGACAAAGCCAAGCTCTCTATTGAAACTACGCCAGAACAACTAGTTGGGCTAGTCTTTCCGGGAGGAGGTTCCCCGGCGTTGACCTTTTCGGATAAGGAACTGCCGCCTGAGGGCGTGGATCACAACAGACCCCTCTACATCTCTGTAGAATGCAGGGACAAATGGATTCCGGTAGTACTGGTTGATACCGGGTCCGCTATTAATGTCTGCCCGGCCAGAACGGCGTATGCAATTGGGTTAAAGCCTGCAGACTTCACACCGACTACTCAAGTGATCAGAGCCTATGACAATACAAGTAGGGATGTCCTGGGGACAGTAAAAATCCAAACCAAGATTGGGCCAGGACAACACGAGATAGATTTTCATGTCTTGGAGGTCCCTGCATCTTTCAACATGCTTTTGGGGCGACCCTGGTTGCATCAGGTGAAGGCTGTCTCATCTACTCTACATCAAATGGTGAAATACCCCTATGGAAAGGGAGTAGCCATTGTTTTTGGGAATTCATCAATCCATCCTCCTCCGGAGGTATCTACGCCAGTCCTGGAGATCGAACACGGCATGGAAGACAAATTCATATCGGGATTTACTTTGGCTGAAGCCCGGGTGGTGCAAAACATTATGGCTGTGAATAAAGGTATGTACGTCAGTGCTCAATCCGTCTACCTCATGAACAGACTACAACATATCCCTGGGATGGGATTGGGAAGAAGCGGCAAGAAAGGGGTCACAGCGTTGGCCGAAGTGCCACACAATCCACATACCTTTGGATTGGGTTATCTGCCCACCAAAGAAGATTGGACGAGGAAAGGGAAGGAAATGGCTGGCAGAGCCAGAGCAAAGCAGGCTGGGAAGCCTTTTGATCTAATGCACAGGCCCATCCAGGGTACCCTGAACGGACGCTTTGTCCGAGAGGGGGAAGACTTTCCATTTTGCGGCTTCCCAGAACCATGGTTCAACGCGGAGAGGAAGCGCTGCACGTGTTTCAAATCTTCTTCGACCGCAATTATCCGGATGACGCTGCACAGAAAGCGCATGCATCAAACAACCGAGGTTGAGCAAAGATAAGGCGAGAGCCCGAGGGCACAGAACTTGAATGGGGTAGCATCGCATGTCTCTCTCGATCCTCCGATCGACCAAGAGTGCTTGGGGATAACTTGGTGTCCATGATTGGGGATGAACGGCCGGAGTCGACCAATAGCCTATCTTGGATGCATCAATCGCACCTCTCTCACTTGGCAAGACGAGGAGGGTTCTTATCCAGCCAGCTCCGTCGTAGTGAGCCGAATCGATTCCACCGAGTCTAGTGAGTCGAATCGAGTTCCACTCGACCGAGTCTCGAAGTCCGTACTCTGGGATGTTAACCCGGATGCCACAGTCCCGCCTGTGTCAGTTTTTTCCTTTTCATTTGAGTCTGTTGTAACCGATGAATTGGACGATTTGGATGAACTTAATGAGAATGAGGTGAATGTGGTTTCCGAGTACTTTTCTGTGCCCCTAATTTGTTGCATTAATTCAGACTTTCAAAATTTTGATCAAAACGCCGAGGACAAAGTTCCTCCGGTTTTACAACGTCTAATTGAGCAAGAGCAAGAGAGATTTGTCAAGCCATTAATGGATGAAATCATTTCTGTGAATATTGGTACTGAGGAGGACCCGCGGCTGGTCCAGATCGGGTCCACGTTGTCTTCGGAGGAACGCGAGCGCTTAGTCGCTTTATTAAAAGATTTCAAAGATGTTTTTGCGTGGTCCTACGAAGACATGCCCGAATCGATCCCCGAGATTGTACAAAGATCGGATCCCCTTGACCCGAGGCCCGACTCACAAACAGAAGCTCGAGGATCCGCCGGATTGGGCTCTCAAGATTAAGGAAGAGGTCACTACAAATTGACGCAGCTTCCTGCTAGTATCGGAATATCCGACTTGGTTGGCCAACATTGTTCCGTGCCAAGAAAGATGGCAGATCCGTGTGTGTAGACTTCGTGATTTGAACAGAGCTAGTCCGGCGACGACTTTCCCTGCCACACATTGATGAGCTAGTGGACTTCACCGCAGGCATGCATTGCTCTCATTTATGGATGGCTTCTGGTACAATCAGATAGTAATGGCGCCGAAGACAGAAAAGATCAGATTCACCACCCCGGGAACATATCGCTACGGTCATGCCGTTTGGGTTGAAGAATGTCTACTTATCAACGCGCCGCCACCACAATACTACATGATATGATCCACAAAGAGGTTGAGGTGTACGTGGACGACATGATTGTCAAGTCCAAAGAAAGAGAGGGCCACTACACCCCCTTGCGCAAGTTTTTCCAAAGGATCAGGGAATTCCGGTTGCGGCTAAACCCTCAGAAATGTACGTTTGGTGTTACAAATGAAAAATGTCGGGTTTCGACACACAAAGGCATCGAGGTCGACCCTTCCAAAATCAAGGCCATTTTAGAAATGCCACCACCAAGGACTGAAAAGGAGGTGTGAGGCTTTCTGGGTAAAGTGCAATTCATAAGACGGTTTATTTCAAAACTAACCTTGATTTGTGAACCACTTTTTGGTCTTCTGAAGAAAGGCAAGAAGTTCCAATGGGACGGCCGGTGTCAAGCTGCATTTGAACAGATTAAAGAATATCTACGTAACTCCACCGCTTTATCACCAATGTAACCTGGAAACCGTTGATTTTGTATCTGTCAGTGACGGAGACCACGATGGGCTGTATGCTTGCACAAGAATCAGAAGATAGGGTAGAGAAAGCCATCTACTATTTGAGCAAGAAGATGCTTGAATATGAGACCCTAGATACGCCAGAAAAGGCTTGCCTAGCTTCGTATGGGCTATCGTGAAGTCATGCACTACCTGTTAGCTCACTCTGTAATGTTGGTTTCACGACTTGATCCCATCAAATATCTTTTCGAGAAACCAGCGCTTACGGGTAGGCTAGCTCGTTGGTTGCTGTTGCTCTCCGAATTTGATCTTACATATGTGACGCGCAAGTCAGTAAAAGGAAGAGCAGTGGCAGAGTTCCTTGCCGACCACCCGGTCGAGGGGGATGAAACAGTCGAGTATCTATTCCCAGATGAAGCAATTCTGCATATCGACGAGGAAACTTGGACAATGTACTTTGACGGAGCGTCAAATCAACATGGGTATGGGATAGGAGTGTTGCTGATAGCACCCGACAATTCCCGTATCCCTCTAGCCTTCAAACTCCGATTCAAAGTCTCAAACAATGAAGCAGAATATGAAGCGTGCATTGCTGGTTTGGAAGCGGCCCTAGAACTAGGGGCAAGACGGCTGGATGTCATTGGGGATTCAAACCTTGTTGTGTCTCAAACTAAAGGAGACTGGAAAGTAAAAGAGGAAAATATGATGATGTATCACCAAACCTTGGATTTGCTGATTCCTCGGTTTGAAAAGTTAAGTTTTACTCATCTACTAAGAGAGAACAACAAGTTCGCAGACGCTTTAGCAACTCTATCATCCATGATAGACATCCCACTTGGAGTCCGAATGCGTCCAGTCATTATTGACCAGAAATTTGCACCTGCCTATGAGTCGATTGCAGCCATAGATGAAGTTCAGGACGAACACCCCTGGTATCACGACATCTGGAACTTCTTGGAAACAGAAATATACCCGCCAGGGGTAAATGCCAAAGACAAGAGGGCAATAAGAAGGTTGGCCGTTCAGTTCATCATCTGCGGGGGTAAACTGTATAGAAGGGGTCATCTGGGAATGCATAAACTGTGTGTTGATGCTGAAGAGTCCAAGCGTCTGATGGAAGCCATCCATGGAGGTGAATGTGGTGCACACATGAATGGGGTGATGTTGGCTCGGAAGATCCTTAGACAAGGTTATTATTGGTCCACCATGGAGGAGGATTGTATCGGTTTTGTTCGGCGATGCCACAAATGTCAGATCCATGCAAACCACATGAACATCCCGCCGTCAAAGCTGTACAACATGACTTCGCCATGGCCATTTTCAGTCTGGGGAATTGATGTGATCGGAGCCGTCACGCCGAAAGGGTCGAATGGGCATGAGTTCATCCTTGTAGCGATAGATTATTTCACAAAGTGGGTTGAGGCCCAATCTTATGCAGTGTTGAAAGCTTCACACGTTGCAAAATTCATTAGAAACAACATTATCTGTCGCTACGGAGTCCCAAATGAAATAGTTTCAGACAATGGTTCCCACTTCAAGAAGGAGGTGATTGATTTGTTGGAGAAATACAATGTGGCTTTTCATAAGTCATCTACTTACCGGCCGCAAACCAACGGAGCAGTTGAGGCCGCCAACAAGAATATCAAGCGCATATTACAGAAGATGGTGGAAACCTATCGGGACTGGCCAGATAAGCTGCCGTTTGCTCTGTGGGGCTACAGGACTTCGATCAGAACTTCTACTGGGGCGACTCCGTACTCATTGGTCTATGGGATGGAGGCCGTTCTGCCAATTGAGATTGAGGTCCCGTCATTACGAGTATTGGCTGAGTGCCAGATAGCCGAAGCAGACTGGCAGCAGAACAGATTTGAGGAACTCATGCTTTTCGATGAAAGGAGGTTGAAAGCACTGTACCACGTCCAAGGTTATCAACGCAGAATCGCCCGGGCTTTTAACAAGAAAGTTAAGTCCAGGAACTTGAAAGAAGGAGATTTGGTACTCAAGGATAACCGAGCTCCCATCCACGACCCAAGGGGCAAGTTCAGACCTAATTGGACTGGTCCTTACATCATCAAGTCAATCTGGTCAGGTGGAGCTGTGGTTCTGATGGATCTAGATGGCTTAGAGTTTTCCCAACCGATCAATATGGACAAGTTGAAGAAATACTACCCTTGAGAGGCTCGCTAGGCCGAAAACCCGAAAGGGCGACCTAGGCAAAAGTCAGAGCATAGAAAATTTGAAATTATAAAACTGAGCTCAAGAAGGTTGAAAACCCGCAGGGCGGCCTTGGCAAAAGTTAGAGCACAAAAGGAGAGCAAAAATACTGAGCGAACTCATACCGAACTACGTAAGACTTGATTCCCATCTTTGGGATACGTAGGCAGCTTCATCTTGAAGTTCAGTCACAATCTTTTCCCCGATCAACTTTGTCCATTTTGATCATCTCAGTCATCTCTATTCATCAGCATTCATCGTAATCTCCGGTACAGTGTTATTCAGACTAGGGGCAACTTTCCGTTGCCGTGAAGTGTTGCAGTGCCATTCATACTAGGGGCAACTTTCCGTTGCTTTGAATTGCCCAAGCACTTTTCAACTAGGGGCAACTTTCCAGTTGCTAGGATTCGGGGTTGTGCATCTCAGTGACAGATCTCAGGCGTGTCCAGTTCTGATCCATATCGAAAATAGTTTCGAAAAGTTTTAATAAAAGTTGACTTTGTTCAAATTAACTCTTTTTACGACTAAGACCATTTTTGGACCAAAAGTGGAGAATTTTCAGTACCACAACCTTCAATTTCATTGATTTCAAAACAGAGTTCTTTTGCTCTTGCATACAATTGAAGTTGCTTTTTTATTACACTCATGAAGAAAACTTGAAAGTACTAATAAAGCAATAAATCTGGGGCATAGTTGAGTCAGGCGTCCTTGCGCCCCCTTCCAGAGCTAGTTAAAGCCTCTCGATGTCACTTAGGCCCAACTCAGGCTTCTTCATTGAGCCAATCCCAAAGACTCGCCGACAAAGTGCAACTGGCAAGGCGGGGCCAAGTTTCTAACTCTCCATGCCGCTCGCCGAGCCAATCAGGCACCTCGAACCAAGAAAGTAGCCGGATACTCAATCCTCCGTGGGCAAGTCCGATCGTACGAACTGGCGCAGAATACGGAATGGGAAGTAGAACACACAATGAGTTAAGCCGATCAGTCGGATCCCGACCTGCCGGGACATGCTGTAGCTCATCGCCGGGAGATTAAGCCAAGGGCAGCGCCAAGCAATGCGTTCGGCTGACAAATTGCACATCCATTCAAACCACCAGTTCTCATCGGGAGCATTGACTAGGCGTTGCCGAAAGAAGTAGCCACGGGCTGAGTAAGCAGGGCAAGAGTCCACAACTTGCAATTTATCCATCAACCATATCTGGGGAGGGATGAAAAATGAGAGAATAAAGAATAGAGAGGTGTGCGATGAGAGAAAAGTAAGATAATGGTTTTGTGAGAAAAACCGAGCCCGAGGGCCGAGTGATGTGAGCAAATACATATGTGAGCTTGGGTGGGAAACATTACCTGTAGCAGTAGTGGACTCCCTGCAAACCTGGTTGTCTCCCGGCGGTAGAAAGCATCCAAGCCCATCAATGTCTCGGCCAGAGTCATGGCAAGGCAACTCTTTCCTTCCCTCAAGCCTTGAGCAATCTCAATCAAACGGACGCTTAGTTCTCCTAACCCGAGACAAACAGAAAATGAGACAATAGGCACAAACAAAGGGCGTGCTGCCGGAAGCCTTGCCAATAGTGGTTGCTGCGATCACCGGCATCAGAGAATCGGCAAATCAGACTCGGGATATCCAACATCCCGTCACCAATTAGAGATCTAGCATCATGCGCATTAAGACCGAACATCCGCCCTAAGGCTTGGGCATAGCTAAAATTGAGTCAGAGAATTTCTCACCTCGCCGGACTCCATCAAGATTTGAAAATCTTCAAAGTAGGACATACCTCTTGCCCGCCAAAGCTAAAGACGTGCGTCACCGGGTTCCAAAACCTTGCCGCGGCATAGAGGAAAGGAAGATGCAGTGGAGTCCGGCCTAGCGTGAATAATGCATTCAAGCCAAAACCCCGGAAGTTCAGCTTCTCCGAGCCATCTAAAGAAGAAATCCAAGATGTAAGATTTTCGATAAGAAATGCTTCCATTTTGAGAGGAAATGTGATGAAATGAATGAGTTCCAAGATTGGGGCTTTTATAGGAGGCCAAAACACTATTCACGGGACACTTGTCAAAATTTCGGTGGTCACGGGAGGAGTGGCCGGCCGGCCACCTATCCTAGTAGGCCGGCCACTTTTTGTTTTCCGAATACAAAATGATTTCGGCCGTGCGTTGGTCCTGTTTTGCCCGCCGGAAGGAGGTTCAAGGTACTTTCATGCATCGGGAATGTCGAAGGCCTCCATTTCTATCAGTTTCGGATACATTCCACCATCCAGATCGTCCATCTGAAATACATTTTGTCGTGTTTTTGCTTATCGAGTTGTTGTTTTGATCATCGAGTTGTAAGTTTGTCGAGCTGTCGCATTTTATGTTTTGAGTTGCTACCCTTTGGTTACACAATTTTGTTAAGTCTTGTTTATTGAGTCATTAACATTGTTGTACTTTGTTTATCGAGTTGTAAATTTGCTAAGATTCTGTTATTTCTTAGTGAGTCGATTTGTTTTAATTTGTTGCGTCGGTTCACTACCTGACCCGATAAATACATAAGGCACATTTCCATTCAATTCCATTTTTGTGCAAAATGATGCGATGCGATGCTAGAAATTTCAAATACAACATCTTTTCAAAAGCTATTTCATTCCATCATGTTTTACAACAAATAAAGGTACAAGTTTTACAGAAAATAAAACTACCTAACAATGTGCAAAGTGCTACAAACTACTAGCTAAAAAAGTAAAATAAAGCAGGAAATGGAATCAGTATCCTCGGGAACGAGAAGGCGGAGGTCCTCTCATCCTCTTCAAGGATAATCTTCAGATCATCGCCACCATCCGGATCGAGCTGCCATCCTCCGGATCCCTCGGCTCATCCCCGCCTCCCGAACCGAGACCGAGCCTCCCTCCCAGAGATGTCTCGACACACGCTCATGACCTCCTCCTCCTCCTCATCCTCAACAATGGGTGCCTCAAGGCTCATGAGACGACCGCTCCTCGAGCTCCTCGGTAAGGCCTGGATGGCCCAGCCTCGAGACTCAGACTCGAGTAGGTCTAACACCTCGACCTCCGAGAAGACCCGTGGCCCGCCTGCGTCGAAGCATATACGGAGGCATCCAAAATGAAAAGTGCAATACATCACTCAAACATAAAAGCAAGTGCAAGTACAAGATGTGAGTGGGGTGTATGCCGATGCTCTACACACCATCAATACAAAGAATGCTTAAAACCGTATGCTATCACAAACATGATAAATGCAAGAGAGATGAAGGGTACCGAAGCCCATGATGGACATCTCAGGCCTCTCACGCAGACCATCCTCAAGCGAGGCTACCACCCCGAGCATTTCATCTATGTACTCCCGAGGTGGCTGCGGACACAAGCTCAAGTCATCAATAAATAAGTAACTGCCAAAATGTTTGTGTGACAAATGAAAATGGTAGAACATACCAGTGGTGAGTCAGGATCACTGACATATCTGTGGCCAGGCATCGGAGGCTCCATAGGGATCGGGATCGGGATCGGAGAAGTAGTCCCATACTGCCAACTCGTCAACTCAGTCGGCATATCGGGCCATCCAGGATGATCGAGAGTCGGAGGGATCGGAGGAATCGAACTGCCTCTACCTCTAGATGCACCAAACCGCTAGAAGAGGGATGCTCGCAAAGACGGGCACGACTCAAGATGGTGCGCCGGTAGGCCTCAAGCATGAACCCGCACTCTCGTCAAGGGGGCATCGATATATGCGCGATAGGTGGCGTAGTTCCTCAACAAGATATAGCAAAGCATCGGTGCCTCAGATGTCCCTAATGACCTCTCAGCAGATAGCCTGGCTACATCCGCATAGTGGGTGGAGGCACGCAGAGGGTCCCGAGAATCATACCCCCACACTGACGCCGAAAGCGTTCCAGAACTAAGCTCTACCGACCGTCCTCGAGCAAGAACTCAGACTGAACTGGTCGATCCTCCGATATCGGGTTCTCGAGGTCATCGCCAAACACCGCCTATGGTCGCCAAGTGATCATGGATAACCAAAGGCATAAATCAATCAGAAATCAAGAAATACAAGGCAGATCAAAGATGAAATGAAAGGACTGAGAGTTCTGAAATACCTCTGTCGCCCGAACAAAGGTCAAAGCATCTGTCGCAGAGATGGAAGAGAGTCTCTCGAGGCCTCGATAAGTGCTCGCCCTCAAACATCAATGAAAATGGGGTCATAGGAGGTCCTGCCACCTCCATCTCTGGAGCTAATGTGGGGAAATATGCATATACCCATAGCTGAGAAAAGCAGTGCGGAATGTGAGTACAAAGTGCTAAAAGGCAAAATACAGAGTGCAAAGTGCGCCGTGTGTGCAGTGAACAAGTAATGAGGAGCAGAAATGTAAATCAAGAGGATAGAATGTACCTCCCAGGCTCTCCAGCAGCCGCCAAGTAAGTCTCCTCACAGGCGAGATCAAGGCTCATGTAGCAGTAAAGGGTAGCCAGGCCAGCGCCGCCCCAATCATACTGACCGACCTGTGATAGGTCTACCAAAGCGCTCAGTAGATACAACCCGACCATGTTCCCTCTATCGGCAAACAGAGTGGTGCCAAAGAGGAACATGAGGAAGCCACGGGTATACTGCTCAACCTCCTCGGGAGACTCAGGCTCCATCTGTGGCCGCCGGAAATGTGAAGAGAACCAAGTATACCGAACCCTCCCGGTACCTCTGTCTACAGGCGGGCGTGCCCCCAATAGATACATCCAAGCAGCCTCCCACTGACCCATATCCTCGTCGTAGGGAATAGGTCCACCGCCTAGGTCTAGGCCGGTGATCATAGCAAAGTCCAGCGGGGTCATGGTCATATCCCCGGTGGCAGAGAAATGGAAAGAATTGGTGGTGTCCCACCATCTCTCCGCTAGAGCAGCAAATAATGTCCTACTGATGAGGCAAGCAGGATAACCTCGCATGCGAAGTCGAATCCAAATCCCTGACAGCTTCCGAAGTTTCTAAGATACCACTCCCTCATGGGTGGAGCCATATCCTCGACTGCGAAGTAGCGCTTAGCATTTAGAATGAATGCGTGTATCAGCAAATGAAATGAAGAAGCTGTGTGCAAATGAAATGAAGAAAGCGGTGCTAATCAAATGTGTGTTCGCTTCAAATCTGGCCGCGTGTTCAAGAATCGAGTTTCGGATCAGGTGTTCTACTCTTAATCGATTAATGCGTGTTCGCTTCAAATCTGGGCTGCGTGTTCAGTAAATCAGAGTTTGGGACTGTGTGTTCTACTCTTAATCAGTGGGCTGTGTGTTCGCTTCAAATCTGGGCTGCGTGTTCAGTAAATCAGAGTTTGGGACTGTGTGTTCTACTCTTAATCAGTGGGCTGTGTGTTCGCTTCAAATCTGGGCTGCGTGTTCAGTAAATCAGAGTTTGGGACTGTGTGTTCTACTCTTAATCAGTGGGCTGTGTGTTCACTTCAAATCTGGGATGCGTGTTCAGTACATCGGAGTTTGGGACTGTGTGTTTTACTCTTAATCAGTGGGCTGTGTGTTCACTTCAAAACCTGGGCTGCGTGTTCAGAAAAATCTGAGTTTTGGGACTGTGCGTTCTACTCTTAGTCAGTGTGTGCTGTGTGCTCATTTTCAACTTCGGGCTGTGTGTTCGGTGAATCGATGTTTAAGCTGTGTGTTCAAGTTCTAACTAATGAATACAATACATTCGCAGTCAGGCGATGTATTGTGTGTTCGTGAAATTCAAGTGGCTAAGTCACATGCTCGGAATGCAAGTAAAGTACTGTGTCGTAAGCTAAACTGCGTGTCTAAGCATGGTGAAGGTACAAAATGCAGGAAGATACAAGAAATAAAGTAAAATACCTCTGCATCGTAGGAGAGGTGCTGCTCCGGTTCTCGCAGAAGGAGATCCCCTGGGACCCGATCGTTGAAATCGGTGAAATGACGAAAAGTAGCCCGCGGAAGCCTGTGTACCGCTGGGGCATATCACTCGGAAATAAAAGGGTGAACCCTCGGGGGCAATGTCATAATGTCGTAATCATCTCCGGCGCCTGGAAAACCTCTACCGCGAGGGAAATGACCCGCCATGTCGAGAAATCTGCAAAGAGGAGCAAAAATGAGCAAAACGAGCCAAAATTGGAAAAAGTCAACGAAAGTCAACTCTCGGGAAATGAAAAGTCAACAAAAGTCAACTCCAGGGAAAATTTTCCAAATGTTGAGACAAAATTACCTCAAGTGGTGAAAATGAGAAGAGACGCCCCGAAGTCAAACTTTAGTCAGCTCAAAGTGCTTAAAACTGAAAGATTTCGCAAAAACAACTTGCGTGGGTGGCCGAGGGGCGTGTATAAAATGCAGATCTGAAAGAGAAAATGGCTTAGAGAGCAAGAGGAGAGAATTTCACACTTGGGGGTGTGATTTCGGAGGCAATGGGCAAGCATATATATAGAAATCCTGAAAATGACCAAAATGCCCCTACTTTGGGCAAGTGGTCGGCCGGCCACCTAACCTGGCTGGCCGGCCACCTACTTTTTCCCACCTGGCCGATGGCCTCTCCTAGGGTGGTGTACTGGCCGACCATGCTCCCCTCCCCCTCCCCTACCCCTCCCCTACCTCTCTACAAATTTTGAGGAAAATCGGAGTTCCCGGGACCTAAAAAAGTTGAAGAAAAGTGCACTTTCTGGCGCCGAATTGCTTCTCCGGAACTTTAATTGCAATTATTGACATGTGTCTCATCATTATTCATCAAAATCAGAGTGTATCCTTTTTAAACCTGTTGTGACCGCTCCGGAAGGTAAATCAGGGGCCGCGATCGAGTCGCCGTCGCCGAAATGCGCGTTTTTTAGCTCGTTGTTGCGCAACAAACAGGCATCCTGATTTGTGCTCGTTTGTCATTATTTGGCTCATAATTTGCATTCTCATGAATGTTTTGCATTGTCATGCGTGTTTCCTTGATGTACCATACTTCTATACTCGAGCATGCATTGTCGCGCGTTATCTTTTCTCGCATTGTGATGCATCCTTTCACCGACACTGTGTGTGTCAAACTTTTCGAATCATAGGAATCGCATTGAATATATGTTGTTAGCATATTGTTCTTGTTGAATTTCTCTATTTTGCAGGCACGATATTGTATGTACGGTTCATTTGAGGTCAGTGACTGCATCGAATCGCGCAGGTATCGTATCTTCTCCGTGTGAGACGCGACGAGAATTCAATGATTCTCCGCATTCCTAACTGCATGAAATGTAGTTGTTGCTTTGCATTCTTGCTTAAAACTGTTGCATTTATTTGTCAATACTTGCTTCATTACAGCTTGTTGCACACCGCGCTACCTATTTTGCATTTTGCCCCGCCATGGGCACACATCTCTGTTTATCTCGTATGATTGTCTAAGTCTTCACCTTGTCAAAATGGGTCGCCTCTCGGCTTTGACATTCACTCCGCCACTTTGACTTCCGAAGTTCTCACAAAGAGGGGCAATCAGAGACACCCCATTTTTGACCGACCTTAAGATTCTCGACGTCACCGATTGAGCGCTTCGGTGATGTTGCATATCAGGCTCGTTCAAGTCTCAGAGTCACGTCAGGCGCCTACCCGGACTTCGAACTCTCTTTGGTGCCTTGTCTCGGTTTGCGAACCGCACCCGGTTTTCTGCTTTTCTTCCGCTGAAGGAGTGGTCCCAGAGACTATCTCCGGTGGCCGTGGTGTTACATTTCGTGGTCACAGCCATTTTGCCCATTTCGGGCCCGTTCCTGCTGGATCGCTGTGCCGTGTGCCTCGGGACCGCCTAACCATCTCCGAAGTTCTCCGGTTTTTGGCATGCACCTCTGTTTTATCATTCCGAGGAACACTGGCCTTCGATGCCCACTTCGGGTCAGATGCCACTTTGCGTTTATAGCGGTTTGACCGAATCGCGTGATTTGGGCCCCGAGCATTCATTTTGCATCGATTTTCTCGATTTTTGGCAGAACCTCTGTTTTGTCATTCCGGCGACACTGGGTCACAGATGCCCACTTCGCTGAACACCACTTCCGCACTGCAATTTCATTTTCGGATCCCGAATTGCGCTTTTGGCTCCGGCGTTCATTTCTCATTAGTTTTGTTCAAATTTGGCGGTACCTCTGTTTCAACACCAGAAGATCACTTGGGGGTCGGAGGCGCAATTATCCCGAGATAACCAGTTTCTCTTCGCGCCTGCTTTTGCTCACTTCCGCCAATGTTGAACACCCCTGGGATATTTTCTTCCGACCAAAGCTACATATCTGTGATCAGGGGACATGGGTGGACCCTAAGAACTACAGGTCGGCCAGCATTTGTGGATTTCATTTTTGAGCCTCTCCTTCAAGCTCTATGTTGTGGCTCCTGCTTTAGTGTTGCCAATTTCCGACCTTGGAACCTTGTTCCACACATCTGGGAGGACCCTAAAAGTTGGTGGTGGGCCAAAAATTATGGACTTCATTTTGAGCCTCCTTCAAGCTCTATGTTGTGGCTCTCGCCTGTTGCCAATTTCCGACCTTGGGGCCTTATTCTACACACTGGAGGACACCAAGGAGTGGTGGCCGGCCAGCATTTTTCTTCTTCATTTTTTGGCCATGGTGCCGGCCAGGTGAGTGGTGGGTCGACCAGGGGTGGCCGGCCACCTCCTGAGTTTACTCCGGCCACTTTTCGCTTTCAAGACTTTCCACCGTCCGATATTTTTTCAAAATATCCCGCATCCGGATATTTTGGGAGGAAAGCTTGGGTGCTTTTCCTCCCTTTTTTTTGGCCTATTTAAAGGGCTGCCTCCTTTGCTAGGGTTGGAAGATTTTCTCTCAAGAGCCCTTCTTCCATAGCCTCCATTTCCATAGCCAAAACCTTGAAAAACTCTTCAAGCATCTAGACCAATCCTTCATCAACTCCAAGCACCACCATCAACAACTCCATTCCAACAACAGAGAAGGCTTCTTCAGAGGCTTAGAAGCAACTTTCATCAAGGCAAGAAGAGGCAAAAGACTTGTCTTCAAGGGTAAGTTCCTAAATCCCTTTTTCTTGCATTTTCTTGAGTCTTTTCTTTACCCTATTTCCCTTTTGTTTTGGGCTCCAACCCCTACTGGTTTTGGGCTTATTTTGATCCCCTCTACAACTTTGTAGAAGGGCTCAACCCCATTTGGTGTCTCCATGATACACTTGTTTCAATATCACTCTTTATGCCATTATTTTGCATGCTTTGTTTGGCTTTTGAGTGATCTGATTTCAAGCATACCATAAACTGTTAGTCGGCCTATTTTGAGCCCCTCTTCAACATTGAAGAAGGGCTCCATCATGTTTGGTGATTCTAGCATGCACCTCCTTTGAAATTCTTCAATTTTACCGTAAAATTGCATGAGTTAATTAGCCTATTTGTGATCTGAGTTGGAGTATTAAACCTACTTATATTGTGCTCATTTTGAGCCTCTCTTCAACATTGAAGAAGGGCTCAACCATATTTGCCTCCTCTATCATACACTTGCTTTGAATTCATGTTCTATGCCTATCTTGCATGCTTTGTTAGATTATTTTGGCTTCTGTTTTTGGCCTTCATCAGGCCTTGAATGAGTCTTATTTTGGTCCATAAATCATGCTTTGTGAAGGGTCTTAAGCCATTTGGTAATTGGTTTTAGTACTTGCTTTGAAATTCTTCAAATTTACCGTAAAATTGCATGTTTGTTTAGGCCATTCTAGCTTCTGTTTCTGGCCTTCATCAGGCTTGTGAAGTGTCTTATTTTGGTCTATTCTTCAATTTTTATTAAGGGTCTTGAGTTTTTTGGTCATTTCTTATGATACCTCTCTTTATAAACCTCTTTTGACCCTTATTTTGCATGCTATGTATTGTATATCTACACACTGAATTTTGGGATCTCATCTTCTGTAAAAATGCATATTTTTAGTCCCTCTCTAATGTTGTAGAACTGATTTTTTGGGTTTGAGCATTGTAGATATCACTTGCTATGTAAATCCTCTCTTTTTCCGTATTTTTGCAAGCTATCGTTGTCATATCTATGCTTATAATTTGGCCATATTTTGTACTAAAAAAATGCTATTTTTGGGGCTGCCTTGCTACTGTTTTTGCTTTCATGTGCCAATTTTGCATGTTTAGCATAGCCGTAGGCCATTTCGGGCACTTAATATCATTTCGGATGATTTAATGCGTTGATTGTCATTTCAGATCACTTCGGGCTGTTTCCTTCATTTAGTGGCTGAAATTTGGTTTGCATGCTTGCATATCATTTTCCATGTCATTTCATGCTTTAGTGTATTGTATTGCCTCGGTATGCCCTTGGCACGCACTTCAAGCACTCCGCTTTCATTCATCGGCCTCCTATGTGAGTGAGCCGAGGCTCTCCCATGTTGGTGTAAGCCCATCGTGGCATTCCATGCCATTTCTTCTCATTTCATCATCGCTGGCTTATGCCGTCAGGCACGGTTTGCGTGCGTAGGCACGCATTTGGCTGTGTGCCATTTCTTCTCATTTCATCATCGCCGCTTGCGTGTTCGGGCACGCATTTCGAGGCACTTCGGTTGTATCCGATTTTCTCATTTCATCATCGCCTCGGTTTACGTGCCTGTGGGCACGCATTTTGAGGCACTTCGGTTTTACCCGATTTGCATTTCACATCATCACCTCGGTTGGCGTGCCTGTGGGCACGCAATTCGAGGCACTTCGATTTTACCCGATTTCTATTTCATCATCGCCTCGGTTTACATGCCTGTGGGCACGCATTTCGAGGCACTTCGGTTTTACCCGATTTCCATTTCATCATCGCCTCGGTTTACGTGCCTGTGGGCACACATTTCGAGGCACTTCGGTTTTACCCGATTTGCATTTCACATCATCGCCTCGGTTGGCGTGCCTGTGGGCACGCATTTCGAGGCACTTCGATTTTACCCGATTTCCATTTCATCATCGCCTTGGTTTACGTGCCTGTGGGCACGCATTTCGAGGCACTTCGGTTTTACCCGATTTGCATTTCACATCATCGCCTCGGTTAGCGTGCCGGTGGGCACGCATTTCGAGGCACTTCGGTTTTACCCAATTTCCATTTCATTATCACCTCGGTTTGCATGCCCGCGTGCACGCTTTTCGAGGCGCCTCATTTTCGTCTCATTTTCATCAGTATTGTGCATACCAGGCTGTATCTTAGCTGCATTTCATGCATATCATGCATATTGCACGGGAAACGAGGCGCGTTTTGTACTCCGAGTAACGGAACGGGTCTCAATTCCCAAGTCACCACCACTCCGGATTACCCATGATGGAGTTAGGTTTTGTTGTCGCATTCATACGTATTCATCCCTATATTGAGTTGTGCAATCCGATTCCTCGGCCATCATGCATCGATATGCGTGATTGGTGGCACGAGGATCGAGGCATGCATACATTTGTGAAATACATTGCTATGCCCTTTTCCTGCTCTCTTCTGAAAAATCGAGGATCAACAACTTTTGAGCCGAATTCGCAGAAATCAAAACAGAGGCTAATCAGGGCATCCCAGTGGATTTCCACCCGAGGCAGCTCAGCAGGCACTATACATCAGAAGCAAGGCAGCCCCCTGGCTTGCATGCCAGTTTACTGCTTTCTTAGTTAATTGTTAATTAATTAAGAATTTGTATATTATTTCAGACTGTATATTTCGGACTGTAATATTCTTTTATTCAGATCAGATATTTATTCGACCCTCTGCGCGAGGGCAATGCTGTAATAAGGGTATGTGAGTGTGATGTATGTCTTCCAACCCCCATTTCTTTCTCCCTTTTATTTATCCGCTTACAATGGTTAGATATAGGGCATATTTCAATTAGCATACAGCATGACAGGATGTTTGCATCATTCATCTGTTTTGCACGCATCTGCTCGGCATCATACAAACCGCATCTCAGATTTCAATTCAAGTTGAGTACTTGATAGCTGTTGCATCTCATATGCCATGTTTAGAATAGCCGAGCCTGCTATAGTTTGCATCTTTGCATGTGTTGCATTAGGCATTCTGTATACTTAGGATCATGCATGGATTTCTAATCAGTTTCCTGTTTTGGCTTGGAGTACTCCGTAAGTTTTTATGCTTTAGCATCCTTGCATGCGTGTGAGTGTTGCCATGATAGCATGCTTACCATGAGGCTAACTGCTTATGTGATATAACTGCCTTGAATACCTGTGGGTGGAGGTTGAGTTATCTGAATTGGGACAATTCATCGACTGTTTGTTTTAAGCCCACTAGAAAGGGCAACATCACTGTTCTAAGCCCACCCGAGGGTGGCAAATCCGCATTTTAGCCTACTCATGAGTAGCACATTCACACCATTTTCAAACAAACAAACATGAAGTGTTTTGTTCCAATTCAGCGATTCATTTATACTTGTATGTCAGGCGATCACCTAGTAACCTAGGCTAATAACCGGGATAAGAACGCACAAAGTTTTCAAAAACAGATATCATGGTTAGTAGAGGCTGGTCTTTGACCGGGCGAGAGGGGGTGCTCACGATGTGACCTTCCCTAATCGTACCCAAGTTCCCGAGCCAACTTTGGTGATGATTTAACACGTGGCCTTTGGCACCGAAAGTTAGGGTTTCCTAAATTTCCCATTTAAAAATATTTAGGTGGCGACTCGTTATCCGCAAAGCAGTCCATGTTTGGCACTTCTTTCAAAAAATCTGTTTTTTCTTCAAACCGATTTGCCAGAGTTGGACTCTTTAGTCCAGATTTAGAACTGCAACAAAAATCGAGTCCGAATCAGAGGTCGTTATTCTGGCGTGGTCTGCGAAGACCATGTGGAATTGCTCTTGAGATTATGCACCTAGGATCACTCTCAATTTCGAGACTTGACCCTCACTTTCAAACCTTGAACTGATTCGAATGTTCAACAAATCAACCACAACGTGAGGCCTGTAGCCAGATCGTATGTTTCTTGAACTAGGGGCAAGAAAGTTAGATCAAGAAGGTCGGACGTCGTCAAAAGAAAGCTTGCAAAGCTGGACGAGAAACACCCCTCAAACTAGGGGCAAAAGAATTTCAAATGTGCTCGAAGAATCAAAGATGAAGATCGGCAAGAATGCCAAATCCCAGAAGGGAGCAAAGAAGAAAGTACTGCTGAAGGACAAATAAGTTCCTATCCACAACACTAGGGGCAAATTCAGCCCCCATTGGATGGACTTCTACATCATCAGCAAACAGCAGCCATTCTCCTGGATTCAGATGACTTCAGGATCTCAAAACCATTTGACATGGACAAAGCTACACTTTTACCCTTGAGAGGCTCGTTGGGCCGAAAACTCGGAAGGGCAACCCAGGCAAAAGTTAGAGCAAGAAAAAGAAGAAAAAGAACACAAAAAAAAATAATAATAATGCAAAGAATGAAAAAAAAAAAAAAAAGAAAAGAAGAAAAGAAATGAAAAGAAATGAAAAGAAAAGAAGAACAAAGCTTGCAAGGTTGAAAACCCAGAAAGGGCGACCTTGGCAAAGTAAGAGCGCAAAAGGAGAGGTTAATACCTGAGTGTACCTTAACCCGAACTACGTAAGGCTTGATTCCCATGTTTGGGATATGTAGGCAACTTCATTCTGAAGTCCAGCCACAAACACCTCTAAAATCGATTGTGTCATGTAATGGTTTTGATCGTCTTTGCCTTCTCTGTATCCGAGAGTTCGGTTGTGATCGTCACTCTGAGGATTGATTGCAGTGTGCCACGGCGCTATCCAAACAAGGGGCAACTTTCCGTTGCCATTCAAGGCATTGCGGTGCCATTCAAACAAGAGGTAACTTTCCGTTGCCATGCAGTTCTCCTCAAACAATGGGCAATTTCCCTTCGGATCTGAGGTTGTGCATCTCAAGAGTAGGTTCCGTGCTCGCTAAGCAGTGGCCGTTTGCAAAAATAATTTTTGAGAATTTTTACTGAGGTTGACCGATCTCTCAAAAATTATTTTATTTTTTCCAAAATTGGACCATTTCTTGGACCCAAAAAGGGAAAATTTTTAGTGCTCATAACCTAACTTGCATGATTTTCAAATCAAAAATCGAACAAGTATATTAATCTAACTCTCATTTTGGTCAAAATTGTTTTAGTAGAAAGCAAAGATAAAAAATGGTCAAAATGATGAAATAGGGGCACAGTTGAGTCACGTTTTATGTCCTTTCCCCTTTATCAACGCACTTGCCGAAAGGGCAATCAGATTCATGTAAAAGGGCACCAAAGGAAGTGGCCGTAAAAGGGCCGAAGCTCTCTCATCCTCCAAGCAACGAGGTATCAAGCCAGCGGCACGAACCTGGAATAGGACAAGATATTCCACTCCTTATCTCGACAGATCTGATCACGCCCAAACTCCCCAAAGAAAGCATCGTCAACCGATGTCACCATGATTTGCTACACACCCAATTGTAGCGCAGCCCCTCTGTGGAAAAAACTCACTGTTGTGAACAAGAAGAAGAATCTAGTGGAATGCTAGGGGCAAGACCCCGTAACTTTCTGTTTATCCATCAACCACTCAGGGGAGGGATTAAAAAATGAGAGATTAAAGAATAGAGAGATGTGCGCTAAGAGAAGAAGTGAGGAAAAGGGTTTTTTTCAGAAAAATAGAGATTGATACCCGGAGAAACTGGCTCCTCGTGTACTAAGAGGTCTCTCATCTTTGTAACGCGTCTGTGTGTCGTGTCTTTCGTTTTGTCTCAATTCTTGCTTTGAGTCGTTTTAAGTGTTACTCGATGTGTTTAGGTTGTTTACCTTTGTTTTTCCTTCGTCGAGTCGTTTTGGCTGTGGCCAGTCGTCGACTCAATACCCGGTTAAGAACTCATTTCTCAATTTCAAAAAAAAATCATCTTGTGCTCAGAGTGCTGTGTCATTCTCCATATTTGTGCAAAACAGGATCTGTTCTTTCATAAACTGCAGGGTTCAACCCAGGTCACATGAGAACAGTAAACCAAGGACCTATCTGAAGCTATGTGGGTTCCAGACTGCAAAGCAAAAGAAAAAAAGGAAAATTTGGAGCATCTTAGTGTGTTTCAACTTCGGCAAATTCCGAGACTGCATTCCAGGTGCACCTTTTCAGGCCTCACCATTTCTCTGGAGTATGAGTGTATCTCAACCCCAAGCTTAAGCCTGCTTCAAGTTAGAATTGCAATTAAAGCAACTGCAAATGTTATCTCTCGCCAATATAGACAGGGTGTCCCCTTTTGAGCTGAACGTGTTGCCAAGTCTTCTGAGAGGTAAATCGGAGGCACCAGAGTACATGATAAATGCCCTCATACTTGCATAGAAAATGCATTTTATCGCACTTGTTTTGTGCACCTCACTTGCGTTGTCACACACACTCTAGTTGCATTGTCATGCACCTCTTTAATTGCATGCACCCACTTCACTTGCATTGTTATACATGGTTCTAGTTGCATTGTTATGCACACTTCATTTATGTCGTTACGCACATTCCACTCGCATTGTTATGCGCCCTTTCAATTGCATCATTTTGTACACTCCTTTATTCCGAAACATCGGGATACGTCCCTATATTTCTCCTTTTTTCTGGAACACCGAGATACGTCCCTATGTTCCTCCTTTCTGCGAAACACCGGGATACGTCCCTATGTTTCTGCTTCTTTTTCGGAAACCCTGGGATACGTCCCTAAACACTGGGATACGTCCCCAAACCCTGGGATATGTCCCTAAATACCAGGATACGTCCCCAAACCTTGGGATACGTCCCTAAACACGGGGATACGTCCCTAAACACTGGGATACGTCCCTATGCTTCTCCCCTTTGGTTAAAAGCATTTGGAATACTTTTCAATGCTTATACCTTTTTGAAACACCGGGATACGTTCCTATGTTTCTCTTTCCTTCAGGAACACCGGGATACGTCCCTATGTTTCTCTTTCCTTCAGGAACATCGGGACACGTCCCTATGTTTCTCTCTCTTTCCAAAACACCGGGATACGTCCCTATGTTTCTCTTTCCTTCAGGAACACCGGGATACGTCCCTATGTTTCTCTCTCTTTCCGAAACACCGGGATACGTCCCTACGTTTCTCTTTCTCATTTTGGAACACCAGGATACGTCCCTGTGTTTCTCATCCTCTTTGAAACACCGGGATACGTCCCTATGTTTCTCTCTCTTTTCGAAACACCGGGATACGTCCCTATGTTTCTCTCTCTTTCCAAAACACCGGGATACGTCCCTATGTTTCTCCTTCTTTCCGAAACACCGAGATATGTCCTTATGTTTCTCCCTCCTTGGTTAAGAGCATTTGGAATACGTTCCAATGCTTATACCTTTCCAAAACATCGGGATACGTCCCTTTGTTTCTCCCTCTTTGGTTAAGAGCATTTGGAATACGTTCCAATGCTTATACCTTTCTGAAACATCAGGATACGTCCCTATGTTTCTTACATGATCATAAGTTATGCTTGGCTTTGTGCATTGTCTTGCATTTTGCCCCCACCTTCAGGCGCATATCTTTATCTGTAGCTTATATGCTTTGTCTAAGTCTTCGACCTTGTCAAAAATGGGTTGTCTCTGAACTTTGACATTCACTCCCGTCATTTTTATGACTTTCGAGTTCTGTGAAAGAGGGGAAACTGTAGACACCCCATTTTTGACCGTCCTTAAGACTTGGACGTCATCGTTTGAACACTCGATGATCATCCCTGTTCGTGTTCGTCTTGAGTTCTCGGAGGTTTCGGCTACGCGTCTTGCCTCAAGACCTCTCGACTTGTTTGTTTTGTGTTTGGTTTTGCATCAAACACTTGTTGTTTTGCTTTTGAGGGTGGGAAATAGCTTGTAGGCCATCCCCACACCTCACCGGCCATGGCTTGAGGCCACCGGCCACTGGTGATGGCCGGTCGGCACTATTGATGGTCGGTCGGCACATTTTGTGGTCGGTCGGCCAACTTTGTTGGCCGATTAGCCACTTTTTCTGGCTGAGACCTTTTCTTGAGAGGGTTTGAACCTTTTGAACCCTTGTTTTAGCTTCTTGAGGAAGCTTGAACTTTTTGAACCCTTTGTTTTAGCTTCTTGAGGAAGCTTGAACCTTTTGAACCCTTGGTTTTTAGCTTCTTGAGGAAGCTTGAACCTTTTGAACCCTTTGTTTTAGCTTCTTGAGGAAGCTTGAACCTTTTGAACCCTTGGTTTTTAGCTTCTTGAGGAAGCTTGAACCTTTTGAACCTTTGCTCTAGCTTCTCCAAGAAGCTTGAACCTTTTTAGCTTCTCCAAGAAGCTTAACCTTTTTAGCTTCTTAGAGAAGCTTGAACCCTTCTAAGCTTCCAAGAGAAGCTTGCACCCTTTGCCCTAGCTTCTCTAAGAAGCTTGACCCCCTTGACCCTCTTTATGTTAGCTTCTCTTAGAAGCTTGGCACCTTGCCTTGGCCTATATAAGGAGAGCCTCTCCTTCCATTTCAAGGGTTAGAAAAAATCTGATATATATCATATATATATCACTCGCTCTCTATATCTCTTTCTCTCTCTACATTTGTGTGGGTTAGAGGGTGCAAAAGGGTCTAGTTCTTGGCCATTTGAACTACACCTCCTAGAAAAACACCTCCATCATCCATCCAAGCACCTTGGAGCTGATTTTCAGAGGTTGAGGGTTGCATTTTTGGGTCTAAAGGCTGCTGGATCTTGCTGGTCTTCAAAGGTAACTTCTTACCCTCTTTATTCCCTGTTTTTGCACACACTTTTAGCCTATCTTTCATGCTGTTTTGGACTTTGTCATAAACTGAAAAAAGTCTTATGTTTAGCTCCTCTTGAAGTTTGTTTAAGACCACTTTTGTGTTTGGGGTTGTTTACCCCCTCTTAGGCCTTATTTGGCCCCCATTTTGTGCTATTTTTGGTGAGCTTCGGGACCACTTTGTTTGGGCCTCCTCACCACTGAAATCTTGAGGGATTTCAGTGGTGGGGATGGTGGTTTGAGGTCCTAAGAAGGAGAGGGCCATCCCCTCTCCTTGTTGTCTTCAATATGTGCCATTTTTGCCTCATGTGTGAGCACCATTTTTAGGTTCATGTTGGCCATGTATTAAGTTGTATTTGTGCTTATTATGCCATGATATAGCACTATTTTTGATTGGTTTAGACACACCATGCTTAGCTTGCATACATGTCTTGTAATGCCATGATTTGCCTTAACATGTGCCTAGCATTTAGACTACCATGCTCATGTGTTTTGGCCTAGCTTTGTGATGCTTTTATGCTTGTTTTAGTATGCTAAGGGACTGTTTTTAGTCATTTGAGTCATCCATGCTTTGCTTTGTATAGCTACCATGCAAACTCTCTTGTATGCCTTGAGCATTGACCTCTCTAGCATGCCATCCTTGCATCATTTCAGTGGTTTGGAACCACTTGTCATGCTATTTAAGTCCTTGTGGCATGCCTATATGCTTGCATTTGATACCCCTTTAATGCGTTAAGAGGTTGTTGTCTTATGCTCCTTGTTTGGGTCCTTGTGCATGCTTCCATACTTACGCCATTTAGATGCCATCTAGGTGGGTTTTGAGGCTCATTTTAGCATGTCACATCTCTGTTTTCAGTCACTAATTCATGCCATGTGTGGTTGCACTAAGTGTAGTTCAATGCTTCTTTGGTGAGCCTTAGGCTTTAGACCATTTGTTGTATGTTATGCTTGTCTTGTTTGCTTGGTTTGGCACCATCATTAACATGATTTTTAGAGCTTACATTGCATGCCATATGCCCATGTTGTTCCTCTTTTAAGTGTGCTTAAAAGTTGTCTCTATGGGCCTAAGTGTTGGACCTTGCATGCATGCCTATTTGTATGTGTTTTGGTTTCCATTCTTGAGCATGTTGGCCACTGTTTTAGACCTAGTAGAGAGCTGTCCAAGTTAGTGTAAAACCATCTTCACATGTTGTTGCTCGCATGTCTTGTATATGGTTGCATGCTTGCTCTATTTCATCATGTTGTTACATGTTTGTGTGTTGTCCATGTTCATGTTTGCATGCTTGCCCTCATGTTCGTATTGTATGCTTAGTTCCATTCCTAGGTTGCATTGCATCTTGCATGCATGCCTTGTCTCTTGACCAAGTGATAGAGATTGGGCTTTATGTGTTTGTTTGTGTGCATTACATTTGAAATCAAAATGCACAACTTGGCTTCTTGGGCCATCACGCATTGAAATGCACGATTGGTGGTCCGAGGGTCGAATCCCAAACTCCCTTGAGTCATGAACATGATAAGGAGTGGATTGGTGTATACATTTGCTTGAAATGCATTGCCATGCCATGTTTTGCCCTCTGCTGCTGTCAAAACAGGTTTCTGCAGGAAGATTTGGCCGGCCGACCATTCTCAGTGCCGACCGACCAAATATGGATAGCCAAGAGCTATACTAATGGTCGATGACCATTCCCAATGGCCGGTGATGATTCCACTTGGTCGGTGGTGCTCCACAGTGTCCATGGAGCATACCTTGGGAGTTGTGCAATTTTCAGAGGAGCAGAGCACGGAAAACAGAGGCAACATGTGTCATGGCGATGGATTTCCGGGCGAGACGAGTCGAGCATGCATCATCCTACCATTCCGAGGCAGGGCTGCGGCCACCTTCTTTCTACATTTAATTTGTTAATTAATTAGAAGTTCTGTAATAATTAATTTAGCAGTATTCATTTGGTTGTGTAATATTTATTCGGACCCTCCGAGCGAGGGCAATTGTGTAATAAGTGTGTGTGAGTGTGTGTATATCTTCCAACCTCCACTTCTTTCTCCCTTTTACTTACCTGCTTTCAATGGTTAGTATTAGGGCATATTTAACTTAACATACCTCATGCTAGACAAATAACAATATACAGTTGAAACACACGCTTGAATAATATGTAATTTATTTCACTTTGCTCTTTGTGAGTTTCTACTCCTTATTCCCATTATGGTGACCCAAACTTGGCCTAGACATGCCTAGGATGCAATGAGGATGTCAAGATGCATTGAAAAACACTTTGTCAAATTTCTGAAAACAGAGTCCCCGCTTGAGCGTAGCTTTCTTCGCTCAAGCGGACATGAAAAATGTGAGTGGTCACTCGAGCATAACTCCCCTCTCTTGAGCGGTCTGCAAACTTTGAAAAAGTACTGGTTGCTAGATTTTTTTGGTTGATACACGCTCGCTCAAGCGTATGACTCAGGTACTTGTTCAAGCGCAACTATTCTCGCTCGAGCGGGCTGCAAAACATGTGCACTTCTAGGAGCATGCATTTTATGCTTGAGCGAACTTCTAGTCGCTCGAGTGGAAGAGCAAGATCACAGAGTGGTCACTCGAGCACAGGTTCTGTCGCTCGAGGAGAGGGTGCAAATTCTGGAATTTTTAGATTGCACTCCCAAGCTCATAACTCGAATTCAAAGCCACAAAGTATGTTCTTTTGGACCAAAAGCTTAAGAAAACATGTCTAAACTTGTCAAACATCATGAATTCAAAACCATTTCACCAAATCAAGGCCCAAAAACTTAAGGATTGTGTAAAATCAAACTTGGTATATCATAAGCATATCATATATGAAGTATCTTGGCTACAAAGCTTTCAAAACTTGCTCAAATGAAATGTTAAGCACAAAAACATGTTGAACTTCTTAAAACAAAGACAAAAGGAGCACATGCATATGAGAATTCTTTGAAATCAAGCTCAAAATTTGATAAAATGACCATGCATGCATGATATGATCCAAATTCTCTTAATTCTAACTCAATTCTCATACTTTGACACATGAACTTCTTGAATTCTCTTCATTACCAACTTAACCACAAGGATTAGGAATCAATTACTCACCTAGATCCTCAATTGAGTTCTAAATTGCTATGTCTTTCAACTTCCAAATCAATTTTTTTCATTTCCTCTAGATTGCTAGCAAATTCCCTTAGTTTGAGCTTAATTTTTCTCTAAATTGACTTCTCTTTCACTCTTCTCACTCTACCTCACGTTTGCTCTCTCTTAAGATAGGAAATGAGGGTGCAAGAATGGCCCTTAATTCAACAATTGCCTTATATAGGCTTAATTAGGAAATCCACTTAATGACTAATTAATTGATGTTATTTACTCTAATTATTTGGTTCCAAATCAAATTTAAATTGAACCTACCTTAAATTTCTAAAAATCCTAAATAACACATATCTCAAGTCAATTTCTGAATTGGATGCCGATAATGCCTTTAATTCGCAAACTGGAATGGAAACATGAATAAATTTTTCTACATTAAACAGATATAACCACAAATAAGGTAATTTATGATGCAAAATTTTACTTACACTAATTTAAATTATACTAACGCGGGTTAGGCTCGAATTTCTATCCGATTATTTAATTCTAACCTGTTAAAATTAACGAATCAGACAGGTTTAATATTCACTCTAACCTATCTGCCCACAATAACACATTTTGAATAGTCACATGGCACAACAATAACACTTAATGCCACCCAGTCACACAATTAACATTAAGCACATAATTAATCTAATTAATTTGCTTAATTAAGGAGACAGTTGTCACACCTGCCGACCATTATTAGTGGCCGTGTGTCAAAATCCAAATATTTTTGCTAGTTGTCCCCCACAAGCTCCAGTTGTTCCTATACAGATATTTCCGACCTGAGAGGCTGTTTTTCTATATATATAAGGCCAACTCTCATGTTTTTAGGTTACAAAAAATTCCACAAAGCCAAATTTCTGAAAATCTCTCTACCTCTATCTTGCAACACACACACCTTACCTAAACACTTCCTAAATCAATATTGAAGCTCTTCTTGCTGAGATTATTGAGTTCAAATTTTAGCCCTTAAGAGTGAGAACTTATGGGTTTGTTAACAAAAAAGTTACCTTGCATAAAGAGGTATAATTTTGAGCATCTTTAAAATACTTGTTTTTCTATCTTTTCTTGCTAATTTTGAACTTTTTTTACACTATTTTTATGGGCTGAAACTTGTGGTTTAAAACTACCAAAGGTAGAGGGGTTAACCACCCTTCTTTGAACCTTGTTCTCTAAGATTTTTCCCTTGTGTTTCCCATTCTTTTCTCAACTTTTTTTTAAAGCTTTTTATCACTAATTTTCAAAGGTTTTCAGAGGCCAAAAATCATATTTTGAGGTCCCAAAAATCATGTTTTTTTTGTTGATTTTGAACTTTTTTACACTGTTTTTATGGGCTAAAACATGTGGTTTAAAGCTACCAAAGTTAGAGGGGTTAACCACCCTTCTTTGAACCTTGTTCTCTAACCTTTTACCCTTGTGTTTCCCATTCTTTTCTCAACTTTTTCTAAGCTTTTTACCACTAATTTTCAGAGGTTTTTAGAGGCCAAAAATCATGTTTGAGGTCCTAAAATTAGAGGGGTTAGCCACTCCTCCTTATACTTGTTTACTAGCTTACATTCTCCATTATTTTAGCTTACTCTTTTAGCTATTTTTACCTAAATTCCAGCACTATTTTTTCTTACTTTAGAACTATTTTTATGTGTTAGTTTTATGCTTTGTATTGCATGCTTATAGTGTAATGGTCCTCATAGGTTTGGTGGTTTAGGCCTTAGCTACCAACCTATTTGAGTTGATAGCATTTATTTTTTGTTTTCCATACTTGTGTTCACCTCTAACCATCTCTGCAACCTCCCTCATTTCTTGATTTTTCATTCTCTTTGAGAGTTATTTTAACCAATGGATTGTTTAAGTTTGAGATTGAGGTCATTGTGCTTAATGGTTTAATCTCTTCGGAGGTTCATTACCAACGGCATAACATCTCTCTCATGCCTAAAACAACCCTTTGTTTGACACTTCTTTCCATACGAGGACTTAAAGCTCATTATTGGATTTAATTGAATAATGAATGGAAGGTAATTTAAAAATGGGTAATCAATGGTTTAAAAATGGAACAAGATAATAAAATGGTTTGGGTTCAATCAGACGTTAATTGAACCCATCGAGTCTTGAGTCGTTTCATACTTGTTAGTGATGAAAACAGTTCAAGAATCAATGCCAATCCTTTTTCTTGATCAATCCATGATAGGGAGGAGGTTTTGAGAGTCTTTCCTTAGCATTTATTGAAATTGTGTCCCTTGATTCATAAGTCATTACACAATGAAATTGCGTTGATTGATGGCTTGTGAATCAAGTTTACCTCTCCTTTGACCTGTTTGCTGATAAGGAGAGGCAAGGTGGACAAACAACCCCTAAGAATACTCTGGTTTGTGCTCTATTTTTCATCTGTTGTTGTAGGGAAAAAACAACATTAGTGGCTGGCATGCCACTTTTACTGGAGGGGAACCCACTATTTGTGGCCGACCGGCCACTACTTCTGGGTTGCCAGCCACTTTTTCCAAGCAGGCAGTGTCCTTTTTCCAGCAGAGTAGAGCAGAGACAGAGTTGGAAAACATGTGCAATTTTCTAACTGAGCAACAGAGGCATTCCAATAGCAAAACGGAGAGCATTATCGGGTAGAAACCCACATCCATGCCTGAACCATCCCTCGATTCTCAGGATCCGTTGAACTAATGTTGCAATATTAGTATGTTATGCTTGGAGTAGCGGATTTGGAACTAATTAGTTAGAGTAGCTAGCTAGTTTCGTGTTGTACTTATTTAATTAGCTAGCTATAGTTAGTTAAATTTGTTGTTGTAATAATTAGTTAATTAGCTAGTGTAGTCAATTTATTTCATTTAGTTTGTAATAGTTAGTTAATTTGTAGTAATTAGCTAGGACATTCATTTCGACCCTCCTACGCGATGGCAAAATATGTAATAATGCGTGTATGTCTTTCAACCCCACATATTTTTTCCTTTTATTTATTTGTTTATGATGGATAGAATAGAACACCACGTTTCATTTAGCATATTCCATGATTTACATCTAATTGTCTTGCATGAATCGAGGCTCAGTTCATCATTCTAACAAGTATTGTTGTTTATTACTTCGTTGAGTACATGTTTAAACCGCATGTTATCAAATTGATTCACATGTTATATTAGTAGCCAAGCCTATTAATTGCATCTTGTGTGTGTTGCATTAGTCATATTACATTAATTAGGAGCATGCATGTTTTCTAATTATTTTGCTTGTTTTGGCTCACCTCGAAGTACTAGGTGAACATTTTATTGCTTTAGCATATTGAATGAGTGTGATTGTTGCCATGTCAAGCATGATTACTATGAGGCTAATTGCTTAAGTGATAAATTGTTTGAATGCCTGTGGATAGAGGCTAATTGCTTAAACTGGAATAGTTTGATCAAATGTGCATATGAGATCACTTTTTCAAGTAGTACATATTCGAAACAATTTTCAAAAAAACATACATGAAATCAAAGTGTTCTAATTTTTACATATTAGTCTATACTTGTGTGCAACACATAGTAGAGTTAGTCTAATAATCGGAACAAGAGCATATAATGTAGATAAGAATCATATCATGATTAGTAGAGGTTGATCATTGATCGGGCGAGTGGGGTGCTCAATTCATGACCTTCCCCTCTCGTACCTAAGTTCCCGAGCCGAGACAATCTTGGTGATGACGGACACATGGCCTTTGGCACGAGTCATGGGTTTCCTAAATTTCTCAAAAATATTTAGGTGGCGACTCTGTATCTGACAAAACAATCTATTTTTGGCATTTTGATTCAAAATCGATTTTCCAAAAGAATTGTCAGATTTGGACTTATTTGTGTTTATCTATTTCATTGCACTTGTAGAATCAGATTCAGAACCACGAAAATCCGAACTGTAGAGCTATCGTATCTGAAAAGAGCACGAAAAGTCGAGCTACAATAGAGCACCAAAATTATCTTTGTGAAAACATTTTACCCATTGAATGCACACCTCCCATACCCTTAAAAAAATCTTTCTTCCAAAAAACCCTAACAAAACCCACAAAGAAGAAAAAGAAGAAAAAGAAAAAAAAATGTGATTATTGTTTCTGCTGCCTCATTCTTTTCTTTGGTTTAACCACTATCACAGTTGGTATGCTCTCTCTCTCTCTCTCTCTCTCTCTCTCTCTCTCTCTCTCTCTCTCTCTTATTGCTTCAAAAAATCTGAAATTATTGTCGATTGAGATTGCCGAAGACATTATTGACTCTGTTTTTCATCTATATATGTGTGGAATTCTTGATTTTCACAGTGTTTTTCACTATCATACATATTTCTGAGTATATATATATGTTAGGTTTTATTCTTGGCAATCCCGTTTGACAAAACTCCTTTCAGTTGTAATTTTATTCGCTCTTATATTTCAGTGAGGATATAAGTTTTAGATGCGAATCCAACCCGAATTGTGCCTTTTAGAGAAGTTTGTGATGTTAATACTTTCACGATTGCCACTTCGCTGATTATGACGGGAATCGAGCTGCCCGGTCAGCTCGCCGGGGTCGAGGGACGGTGCCCCTTGGCGGGTCCGGGGCAGTGCCACGGCGGGGTCGAGGGGCAGGGCCCCCGAAGCAAAATGCAAAATTGCATTCGAATTTGCCTATCTGCCCTTGCTCGCTCGAGCGAAGGAGTTCTCGCTCGAGCGAAGGCTACGTCCGTATAAAACCTGAAAGAGATGATTTCATGCTCGAGCGCAGGTTGTTTGGCTCGAGCGAAGCCACTTATAGAAAACACGCGTTTTTGGTTCCTCACTTGAGCGACAGAGTCTTCGCTTGAACGAGCTTCGCAGTCCCAGATTTCTATAAGTACGGGTTTCTGTCAGATTTTAGGATTACTTCTTCAGATCTTCTTTTTAGATATTAAGGTTTATATCTGGGGATATTTTGCAAGTTTTCTTTGATGTTTAATTGAGTATTCAACTCATGGGTTAAGAAGAATACATTAAAGGTTTGTTTGTTCATTCTATACAAAAGAGAAAATTGTTCTTCGGTGGATTCTGAAGAATTTGAGCCTGAAGCTTTGGTGGATTCTGGAGTGGCTCATCATCAAGACAATTCCGAGGTGAAGAAGGGGTTAGAAGAGGCACATAGGGGTTGGTTCAATTCGGGCATAGATTCGCTAGGTAATTGAGAGTATACCTGTGTAAATCCTTTATATCTTCTTAGTGGATTATTTTGTGACTGTTGCCTGTGGTTTTTTTATCACAATTGGAGGTGTCCAGTTGTGGTTTTTCCACGTAAAATCGTTGTGTCGATTTGTCTTAATTGTTTGATTGGGATTGTTATTTACTGCTTAAAATTGATACATAATCACAAATCAACATCTAGAGGATTTCTAGTTTTTTCAATATATATGTGTTATCACTATATCAATTTCATTAAATTAGTTGTTTCCATTTCATGGGCACCTTTTGTGTTACTGAATTCAATCATTGAATAATTTTCTTAAATATATATGCACATAATTTCTATTTATATATGTGTGTGTATTTAAGAATAATCTCTCTCTCTCTCTCTCGTTTTGAATTATCTCATTCTTAAATCGTTGATTGAGATATGCACATTAACAACATATATGTGAAAAATATGCATATATAGTTTTCAATACATTCATATATTACCTCGTGAGTCACAAATTCATTATTATAATCTATTATGAATTCTGAGCCAACTTTGCTGCTTCTATTTAACTCGCCATTATCTTGAAATAAATAATAATACAATTTAAATTTCAAAATGTGATTGATAAAATAGGTCCGAACCTATGAATAATATTCGGTTACCTGTAACCGAACAAATAATAATTGTTTGTTTACCGGCTCTCGAACAAATAAATAATGTTCGGGTCTGTGTTCCCGAATTTCGATTAAATGTTCGGGAGTTCAGTTTCAAAAAAATTACGAACAAATTTTATTACTTTTGTCATTTTTTTTCAAGAAATTTACCCTTACAAGGCCAATCTCTCATAGGCTAAGAACAACATCAAAGCTATGAACCTTCTTTAAGTTTTTATTGTTGTACTATTCTCGTCTTATAGAGTTGGGGTTATCGAAAAAACTTCTACTCAGTATCATTGCTAGAAAAGTGTTGATAATCAAATGGTTGCCACTATTATGTCGAAATATTGCCCCTAAAGTGTTTTTAAAGCTTTGAGAGCGGGTAAATTTTGAAAGCGAAATTTGGAAAAGATGGATGGGTGATGATGTAGATGGGTGCTCTCATAAACCTTAATTTATGATATAGTGAATGTGTTGATTTAATTGTGAGATGGAGTATCTCAAAATTAATGATGTCCTTTTTTGTAATTTTATTTGAGGTTGTTATTGTAACAAAAAAAACTAAAAATAGAAGGGTCTAAAATAATTTATGGAATGCTAATAGCAACCCTCTTATATATATATATATATCTTTTTATATTATATTTTATAAATTAAAAAAATTATATTTGTTAGGCGAACAACGTAATATAATAATATATAGGAAGATGCAATTATTAGCATATCTTTCCTTGTAATATAATAATATATAGGGAGATGCAATTATTAGCATATCTTCCCTAATAATATTATTTGATGGACCAATGTAATATTTTTTCTAACGTAAATTCATGGGAGTGGGGCTGAGATGAGATGCTCATATGAATTTTTAAAAACATTTTGGTGATTTCTAGCAAACATAAGATTAAATGTGATTCACTATAACACTCAAAGAATCAATTACATAACATGTATCTTTTATATTATATTTTATAAATTAAAAAATATATATATTTGTTAGGCCCAACAACGTAATATAACAATATACAGGGAGATGCAATTATTAACATATTTTTCCTAACAATATTATAAAATTTTAGGAAAAGTTACATATAGGTTTTAATATGTATTTATTATCCAATAGGTCAGATGATAATAAATGATATTTTTATCATATACTATTAAAAACTATCATTAATTGTTAATTTTTATAGATAGTTTGAAAATTTTTGTTACAAAAAATTTCACTAATTATAAATTTTATTGACAGTTTAAAAAATCGTCATAAAAAAGTCACGAATTTTTAACTTTCAGTGACAGTTTGAAAAATTTGTCATAGAAAAACGTCACTGATTGTGTTTTAGTAACAATTTATAAAAATCGTAACAAAAAAAAAGTCATTAATTTATCAATTTTTAACGACATGCAAAAATTGTCACAAAATAATTTTTTTAGCAACGATTTTATTATGACTTATTTTTAATAGGACTTGATGAAAATTAAATCCAACTATTAGGACATATTGATAATTTATTCAAAATTTTATAATATAAATTATAAAATAATATAATTATTCTAATAAAAAAAATTAACTTTAGTGCACGTCATAAATTTTTCATTTGTAACTTTAATAAGAAATTGGCATAGCACATACCACAGATATTTGTAACTTTAAGGACAAAATGTCATACTTTCTTATTGTATATATATATATTTTATGCACATCATACATTTTTTTACAGAAAATTTTACAACGATGATTGTCATTATTAAAAATAAATTCATCTTTAGCCCCGGTTTGATTTTTGTATTGGGCTAAAAAAATCACAAAATGGTAACAAAAAAAAAATTAAAAAAGCCAAAAATCACAAAAGGACCAAAAAAAAAAAAAAAAAAAAGGAAGCCATTTCAAAGTCAAAAAGCCAACAAAGCCAAATAAGAGAACCAAACAAACAAAAAAGTCTTAGGCCAAAAAAGTCAAAAAAATCAAAAAGTCAACTAAAAAAGTCATTACTGTTGAGTTTTTGGCTTTCGAAGGGTATTTTGTAAATGTGAGCGTGCCAGCAAGGATCAATCAGTCCTTACAGAAATGTTAATTGTCAACCAATTATCAGACGATTATGTTTTAGTTCTTTCAGCCTCAATGAAGAGGACTTTTACTGGTGGCTTGACTTAGGAGAAATTAAGCAAAATAACAGTTAAATGAAGAGCAATTGAAGTATTTCATTAGAATGAAAACTTACAATGATCCAAACTCAGCCTCGTAGAGGTTTACAATAACAATCTACTTGAAACTACTCCTATGAATGAAGTGCAGTGCAGGAATTTAAAGTACAGGAATGTAAAGAGCAAGAATTTAAAGAACAGGAAATGTAAAACTGGAAAAGAAAATATATAAAGTAAAACTGGTTTGTATGATCTAAGTCTGGGCCTTTTTCTGGGGTTTTCTCTACTATTTATACTGCTAAAAGGTGACCATCGAATTGCACTTCTAACCGTCGAACTGCTCCTCCATGATCATCGATCATGTTGTCCCAATATTAGCTCCATTACGCCATTACTTGCAGTTAAGCTTCCCTCTTAAATTTGAATATGAAATGCGAGTAACCGTTAAAGCCACGTCACTTTGTATCCTTTTGTTGATCCGCTATTACTCAAATCTTTTAATAACCAATACTAACTGCCATGTGTACGATCATGATCGAGGACTTGAATAGTCTTCTTATTTCGCCACGCGTCGAATTGTAATTGGCTCGTACAAAATATGTAGCCAACATTACCCCTCGCACTAATATACCTAATATCTGGTGATATTAGTAGATCAAAGTCTTTTCCCACGTCTTAGAACGTGCATGGTTTCCAGTAATGCAACTGTCATTTATCATCTGCATTAAACTCCCCTTCAATCTTTTGAACACCTCCACCACCTTAGTATTCGAACAGACTGGTACACTTTTTATGGCCGAATAAATTATTCCCTCCATTGATTGAACACACGAAAAGTCATATGATGATGTTGTTCTTCCTCAAAAGAACCTCGATGCATTAATTAGCCACCTTTACCCACCCTTCTATATTCAGGTCATGGATGCCTTTGCAGATTATCAACCCTTGGACTTCGAACATATTGCCATTAATCCTTCGATTCAAAAACTTACAAATATGGACATGGAAAGGTCTTCTTCTGACTTATCCTCAGACTACAAACAAACTGCTCTCAATCCTTTGATTCAGAAAGTTGCAAATATGGACATAGGAAGTTTTCCTTCACAACCCTCTGCCTAGGATAAAACTGCAACTTCTTCCTCTTCTGGGGCTTCTGACTGGACAAACTGGTCCAAACCTGAGGTTTGTGATTTAAGGAAACGAATCAACCATCATTTTGTTGAGTTTGTTGACCCTTTAGAATTCGTTTCCTATGCGCGAAGCTCGGTGGTCTATCCTTACGTGCCCATTGACAACCGACGCAGTTTGGAGGAGAATCTGCTTGTGGCATGGTATACATCTTCCATGCCTACAAAGATAGTGTATGTCGCTCGACGTCCAGAAGAGGCACAAGGATACAATCCATCATTCTTAGCTCAGAAGGCGAATATTTGCTCTTCTGACTGGCTCGATTATATCAATGCCCTTATTCCTTTTGCCCTTGCTCCACCTCCTGAGATAGAAGCATCCACACCTTCTCTTCCGCCAAATCCTTGCTGGATAAAGAAACTGAGGCTTGTTCTCTCTGCGGATAAGGTCTTTCCACCTTACAAACCACGACCTTCCCCTACTCTGGTTAAGCGGAAACAAGCTCAACTTTTGCTCGCTGCTTTTTTCCACTTGCCCTTCAATGTTCTTAAGGGCAAAGTCCCTCTTAAGAACTTTCGATGGGTTTGTGATATTCTAACTCGGGGTCATGTCCTCAATCCCCTCGCCCAAGCAGAGCTTCACATGTTTTTGAACCAACTTCCGTTGTTCCTCCACTGGCATCGAACCTCCATGGCCACCACACAATCTTTAGACCTACTCTCGTCCCTTCGAATTCATGCCCAGTACGAAGCAAAGAACTTCATTGAAGAATTCGATGATTTCAAGAATAAAGATTCTGCGTACTGGGATGACTTGGATATAGACGAATTGGAACAAAGATTGAGAGAAGTGGCTTTTGAAATAAAGGCTAAAGAGCTCTACTACGAAGTGAGAGCACATCAACTCATACAGCCAATGTTAGAAGAAATAGAGGATAGAATAAAGAAAGAACAGAAATTCATTGATCATAGTTGGACTAAATTTCATGATCTTATTATTTATTCAATTCCCTACTTTTATGAACTTGACTTTGTACCCAAATAAGGCCATTCGATGTAATTGTTTTTTTGCTTTAACACAATTAAGACTTTTCCTTTGTTTGGCATTGTCTCCGTTTGTTTTTAAAAGCAAATTCAGGACTTCGAACTGAACAATCTCATCCTTCGAACCTGGACTCAATTGTTTTAAATGAAACACTACAAAGAACCAATTATGAACTTTTCCAATTTATGGAATAAAGTCGACAATTTTGGTTGTTTTTGAATTAGAGTCAGTGCTTCGAATCTAACAATCTCATACTTAAAGCTTGCTTCAACCATAACCAACATCTGATCATGGTTAGTATGATCAATTAGTTTTAAATTGACCATCTTTTTTTTTTTTTTTTTTTTAAACCAACCATTGGTTTTGATGTTTCGAACTCCAATTCCCATCCTTAAGGAGTCTCAAGTCTTGCCTTGAAGGACATTACTTTCATTAAGAAACCTAAAATAGGTCTTTAAATCCATTGAAGTAAAACAAATACTTGAGTATTCTTACATTTTTAAGTATAGAAATGTGCTTTGAAGCCGACTTCTTTGTTTCGAAGCCGTTGTTTTTTGGCTTTTGGTGCCAAAATCTGGTTTCGAAGCCAAATATTTTACTTCGAAGCTAGCCTCAGCATCTGGGCTGTATTTTTCCCTCCAAATAATATCAATGTTTGAAGGAAACTCTTCGTATTCGTACTTTTAGTGATTAACGAATCAAGCGTTTATATATCCCCCAAACACAAAGGTTTTTGAAACCCTTTTATTTCGTGTTCTGAAATCATTTGCTCGCTCAACACACAAACCCTTTTACCTCTACCGATCTTCCACTTCTCTCTACTTCCTTTCTCAGCTTCACCTTCTGGAAATGCATACTATCAATGGCTTCTTCTTCAGTGCCAGTCGTAGAGTGTGCGAGCCCATCTGTAACCTTGAAGAGGATCATTGATGCAGAATGTGAGAAGTACAAAGCTGGGGAGAAAAGCATTATCGATGGACGAATCTTCATCCCTAGTCGCCATGTGCAGCAAGACTACGTGCTTGGGCCCATATTCAAGGAGATCCTTACTGAGCTCCCAGCCCTATATCTTCGTTTGGAAAACCAATGTCTTCTTTACAAAGGTGGTCTTGACTGGAGGAACTGGAGGATAAACCACCCCCACCGATGCTGGCCCACGATGAGACTGGAGTGGCAAGAATGGTATGACCGGGTTGTCCCTGCTAGAACTCTAGACCTTCAAGAGCTCTGCCTTCTCGATGCTCTCCGACTATCCAGGGTAACTATCTCAGCGGACCCTTTCCTAATTCATGCTGCCTTGTGTTTTTGGAATCCTATCTTTAATTTCTTTCAATTTAGATGTGGGATGATGGCCCCTACTGTTCTTGACATTTGTCATCTACTAGGATTATTCCCAATTGGTACCCCCTTTAGACCAGATTACCTTGACTCAGCAGTCCCTTTCTCCCTCCCCTCTCTTAACTCATTCTATAGTGATTTCGCTAAGGCTGAGAATCAAAAAGAGAGGGCCTTGTGACTGATAGGGAATTCTTTTCTTTCTTATTGTATTGGCTTTGCAAATTCCTCTTCTGTACCTCCTCTCAGAGAATCATGCCTGAATTTGCCCCTCTTGCCAAAGCCTTCGTTTTACAGAAAAGGGTGGCCTTAGCCCCATATGTTCTAGGCCATGTATATAGAGTCTGTTCCCTCTTCTGTGAGAAACCCTTAGATGCTAACCAAGGAGGGCCATTCTGGATCCTTCAGCTTTGGCTTTTTGCCTATTTCACCGAGTTACAATCCAAATGCCTTAAATTTTCTAAGCCAAACCCTCTTACTCATGGCATAAGGCTGGCCAATGCTTCACTTTATCCCTCCACTTTTGCTTTTTACTTCTCTTTCTTCCACCAACTTCCAGCTTCCCTTCCTACTTTCCATTTCCATCCCTTCGAACCCACCATTGGTCCATCTTAGTTGAGGAATTTCCTAAGTGACAGGTCCTGTGCCTCACCTGCTCACAAAGATATATGGGCTTCCATTCTGATCCCTAGAGAGTTATTTATTGGGACTTTGAACCCCAGAGCCTACAAATGCATAGCTGAGTCATATTGTCCTGCTCAATTTGCTAGACAATTTGGCTTCACACAAGGGGTCCCAATACCTCTCTGCAGCAATACCAATCTAAGTCTCACTAAGAGGGATCTGAAAGTTCGGAGGTCCAGGCTAGAAGAGGCAACTTTCAAATTTATAGATGACTTGGTCCATTTCGAGTATACCCCTTTCCTTCCTCAGGGTACCTTGTTGAAGAGGTACCAGAACTAGTGGGTGACCAACATGGAAGTATACTTGGCCATTTCTCCTCAGAACCTGCTAATGGTATTGGATCTACCCAAGCCCAAAGGAGCTGTAACTGTTACTTCTTCCACCATTTCAGTTGCAGTGCCTGCGTCCACTCCTGTTGCCTCAACTCCTCCTAGAGTCACTCGGGCTGTTTCGAAGAAAGGTATGCACCTTTGTTTCTTTTCCTTTGGCCTTCTCTATAATGGTTGTAGTCTTATCCTTAATTCTTCTTTTGTGAAGGTAGCCCACAACAAAAGAAAAGGAGACTGCTTAAGCTTAAAAAGAAAACAGCTGAGGTGCAAGTAGAAGAAGAAGAAGAAGAAATAGATCAAGAGCATGAGTCGCCCTTAATAAGAAGGAAAAGAGTGATCGTCTCTACTTCTGACTTAGTCCAAGATGAGACAACTGCCAGAGAGGTAGGAGAGGAGCCCATCTCTACAGAATCTAGATCCCAGATTAAAGAAGTTGAGAAGGAAATTGAGAAGGAGCAGACAATACCAATACAAAGAAAAAAGAAAAGAAAGATGACTGTCTCTCCTTCTGATTTCACAGAAGACTCTGATTCCGAGACAACTGCCAAGGCAATAGAAAAGAGAAAGAAAGTGACTGCTTTTGCTACTAACTTGGTTGAAGATACCACCCATGAGGCAGCTGCCAAGGCAGTAGAACAAGAACATTCTAAGGCCATCATTGTCTTCGAGAGGGCTGAGAAGAGACGGCAACAACAATTTCTAAGAGATGAAGCTGCTGCTACTGATGCATTACAAAGGAAAACTGCAATAAGGCAACAAACTGCCAAACATTACTCCCTTCGTAGCTCTCCCGTCACTGCCAACATTTCTAAAACAAGTAATTTCTTTCATGCTTCTATTGTTTTTCCTTATCAAATTTTGGCATTGAAGCTTGACATTACGTTTCTTCTTTTTTGTAGCAACAACTACTGAGACTATACTTCCAATGAAGACTCCCTCAATTTCAGTTGAAGTTGATCAAATGCAAAATATAAGGGCTATTCAGATATTACTCTCACTTCCAAGGCCTGCATTTGATGTACCTTCTTTGAGTTCTAGCATTCCTGTAACTCTTTCTTCTAGTCTGACTCCATATCTTCCCTATCTGACCTTTGACCTGTCTTAACTTACTTCTCATTCGGGCCCTACTCTTCCTTCTCCTTCTAAGGAAATTTCAACCATTACCTCTTCTTCGAAGGTATCTGATTCCCCAATTGAGGGTCCTGGTAGTTCTCCAACTCATAGTTCATTACCTTTGCCTACTTCCAGCCCCTCTTCACTTGATTCATTGGTGGCTAAGACCATAGAGACTGCCAAAGATGCTCCATCCATTTCTCTTATCCCTATGCAGTCCTTTATGCCTTCCACCACAACTCTCTCTGCACCCCTCATGCCTACGGATGAGGTAGACATCTTCGAAGCCAGGCTAGCCAGTCTCTTCGATGTGCCCTCTACCTCTCCAATAACCAATTTTGAAGCTGAGCCATTAGTTTTGGCCGACTCCTTGCTACAAATTCTTGAAAGCTCTCTTTCCTCCAGCAGCAAGCCTTCTGCACCTCTGATGGGCTTAGACACCTGCCTGGAACTGTTAATCTCCTTTTCGAGGCTCCCCTTCGAGGCTTTGCAAAGGCCTATAATAAGAGATGGGTTCCTCCAGTGCTGCAAAGTTGCTGAACAGTCAGGCATGGATGTCTCAAGTCACTTATCCCAGGCAGAAGCTACTATCGACTTCTACATCAACATTTGCCATGCTGCCAAAGCTGCGGAGGAGAAATTGGCTAGAGACCAGAGTTTTGTTTCCCAAGTACATACTGAAGTCTCAGAGCTCAAGGAACAACACTCCTCTGCCTCTCACTTTCAAGTTCAACTGCTGGAGAGGAAAGCTCAACTTGAAGAGAAGCTATCTGCAGTGAACCAGGCTTTAGTTCGAACTGACACCAAACTGCAGATCACCAACCAAGAATTGGCTGATCGAAAGCAAGAAATGACCACAGCCATTCAGTTGGTTCCCTCATTTAAGAATATGAAGTCTGTTGTAAAAGAACAACTAAGGCATTGTAATGATTTTTGGGCAAATTTATGGCAGAATGTATTTAACTCTTTATGAAGAAAAACAAATTCTGATTTATCATTTGAGTGCTTTTGTGTTCTTTTGCTTGACATTTATTCTACTCCTTGTGTTTCCCAAATGGTTGGGAAATAAGGCTTCAAATATCTGCCATTGATCTTTTTGGGATGTATGTATCCATTCAAATTTCTAAAATGGTATGCCCCAAAAGGCAGGACTCTATGAATTTGATATGGTCCTTCCCAATTAGGAGACCATTTACCAAACTTATGGCTTTTAATTCTTATTGGGAGTATTGTCTTCCATATCAAATCACCTTCATCAAAGCCAATGTATTTGACTTTCTTATTGTAATTTTTGGCTGCTTTTTTTTTTTTTTTTTGAAAGAGAATAATATTTAATGCTAGAATTCTAGTTTCATCTATGCTTTCTAATTCCAAGCACATACTCTGATGGTATTGCTCAGGATTTAGCTGGTCTTGGCATCTAACCCTCAATGATTTAACATTAATTTCCACTGCCCATACACCAAGGCATAAGGAGTAACTCCTGTGCTTGACCTTGGGGAAGTTCTATAAGCCCACAATACATCCAATAATAAGTTATGCCAATCCCTAGGATTGTCTTCCACAACCTTTTGTATTCCTTTCTTCAATGACTTATTGGATGATTCAGCTTGACCATTGGCTTGTGCATAATATGGGGTGGAATTAACGAGACTAATTCCAAATTCTGCCACAAAGGACTTCATTATCTTCCCATCGAACACAGTCCCATTATCCACAATTATAGTTTGTGGGATACCAAATCTATGGATTAGATCCTTAATAAATCCAATAACCTCAGTCTGGTCTATAGCTTTGTATAGCTTAGCTTCGACTCACTTAGTGAAGTAATCAGTGGCCACTAGAATGAAACAATGATGCTTCGAAGAAGGTGAGTGTATTTTTCCCATCATATCCATGGCCCATCCTCTGAATGGCCAAGGCTTCACTACTGCATGTAGGTCAGTTATGGGCACATACCTTATTGTGCCATGCTTTTGGCATGCCTGGCAAACCCTTTGCATACTCTATGCAGTCTTCAAGGATAGTTGGCCAATAGTAGGAATGCCTTCGAAGCAACCATCTCATCTTCACACCAGGCTGATGAGCACCACAGATGCCTTCATGAACCTTAGCCATAGTTGTTAATGCTTCTTTTGGGCCTAAACATTCCAGCAATAAGCCATCTCCCCCCCTTTTGTAGAGAGCATTACCATATATCATATATTGCATAAACTGCAATTTAATTTTCCTGCTGGCCTTCGAAGATAGACCAGCCAAGTACTACATTATTGGATGCCTCCAATCTTGTTCTTGCAAGTCGTTATGATTGACTTCCAAGACCACATTCCTTTTATTCAAAGGTGGTATCAATTTCTAATATGTTGTTTGGCTTATGTTCCTTTGGGCATTATTCCTTCTCATGAAGTTCGAAACTTTCTGAGCCACATCATTAGCTCTATTATTCAAGAATCTTGGAACATGAGTTACATTTGCTATTTGAAATTCAGAAAGCAGATGTAATGCAACAACATAGTATGGTAAAATGATTATGCTTTGACACTTGAAAATCCCTTTCACTTGGTTAACCACCAATTGAGAATCTCCAAATATGTCAACTACATGAACTTGTAATCCAATAACAATTTCTAGTCCCACAATTAAGGCTTCATATTCAGCTTGGTTATTAGAATAGGTAACTTCATCCACTCTGAAACCATGTGTGGTCTCTACCCCTTGTAGAGACCAAATCACAATACCAATTCCAGTTAAGCCATTGGCTTTCGACCCATCGAACCATATCTGCCATGGCTCAACACTAGCCATACCAAGTTCCATTATCTCTTGGCTCTCTGTTTGAGATGGATGGTCTGCCAGAAAATTGGCTAAAACTTGCCCTTTTTCTACCCTTTGAGGAACATATTCTAGATGAAATTCTGATAAGGCTAGTATCCACTTGTCAATTCTTCCCCTCAACATAGGTCTAAATAACATGTACTTAACCAAATTTGTGGTTGCAATTACCAAGACAGTTGTAGGTAAAAGATAGTATCTTAATTTCGTTGCAGCAAAATACAAAGTAAGACACAGCTTTTCAACAGCTGAATATTTACATTCACAAGAATTTAAAAACCTACTAAGGTAATAAACAGCTTGCACCTTGCCTTCTTCATTATCTTGGGCCAAGAAAGCTCCCAATGAATCTTCTGCTGCAGCTATGTACAACTTCAAGGGCTTGTCACCCTTTAGTGGCATCAGCACTGGAGGGTTGGATAAGTAGGCTTTGATACCTTCGAAAGCAATTTGATGCTCTGCTATCCACACAAATTCCTCTTTATCTTTCAGCCTTAATAAGGAAGAAAAAACTTTAGTTTTCCCTGCAGTGTTAGAAATGAATCTTCGAAGAAAATTAACCTGTCCAAGGAACTTTTGTAATTCTTTCTTACTTGATGGAGGTCTGGCTTCAATGATGGCTTTGGGTTTATTCTAGTCAATATGTATTCCTTTCTTGTGTACCACATAGCCCAAGAAGTTTCCAGATGATACGCTAAAAGTACACTTAAGAGGATTGAGCTTTAATTTAAACTTTCTCATTCTTTCAAAGGCTGCTTCTAAGTGAAACAGATGCTCCTCCATGGATTGGGATTTAACTACAATGTCATCAATATAACACTCTAAATACCCTCCAATGAGGTCATGAAAGATAGTATTCATAGCCCTCTGATATGTAGCCCCAGCATTCTTTAGGCCAAATGGCATTTTAACCCATTCGAAGGTCCTAATATTCCCAGGACATCTGAATGCTGTCTTGTGAACATCCTCCTCTGCAATGCAAATTTGGTTATAACCAGAGTGCCCATCTATCATTGATAAAATTCGATGTCCTGCTAAACTGTCTACCAACAGATCCACTATAGGCATAAGGTACTCATCTTTTGGAGTTGCTAAATTCAAGTTTCTGAAATCAATACATACCCTCATTTTACCGTTCTTCTTAACCACAGGCACAATATTAGATAGCCATTCCACATACTTGGATGTCCTAATAAAGCCTGCTTTGAGTAGTCTAAGAATCTCCTCCTTGACTTCCTGAATTACTTCTGGACTCATTCTTCTTGGTTTTTGCTTGTATGGCTTGAAGTTAAGTTTCATAGGGAGCCTATGTTCCACTAATGGCCTATCCAATCCTGGTAGTTCATTATAAGATCATGCAAAACAATCTTTATATTTCTTTAGAACAACCAACAACTGGTCCTTGTCCAGAACATTCAGACAAGCACTTATGTAGGTGGGCTGCTATATAGAACATTCCCCTAAATTTACTTCTTCTAAGGGGTCTTGTATCTGAAAACTTACTGAAGCTTCTTCTTTGATTTCTTCTATCTTCGAAGCAATCTCCCTGCTTTGTTCTGCTCCCATGTTCTTTAATTCAACATCTTTGCCCTCCTCCTCATAAACAAAGTCTGTCCATAAGGCTTCATTTTCCTGTATCTCCTGGACTTTTGTTTCAATGTCCAATGCACAGTATTTATCAAGGGTCAAAACTTTGACTTGTTGCTGCTTCTGCTTGCAGCCAATTATCATGGCTTCTCTCTCTTACTCCTGTACTTTCTGGACTATTGATTTTACATCCAATGTTGAGAATTTAATTAGAGCCAAAGACTTGGCTTCTTGTGTTTCATTTCTTTGCCTACAACCAGGCATCATTGTCATCCTTAACAACAACCTCCCCATCAGCACTCTCCTGGACTAAGTGCTTTAGGTGTGTCACTTCCTCATCAGCCGTCATTTCGGCTGAGCCATCAGGTTTCCTCAGTATACTGAATGGTGTCACTCCCTCAATATACAGTCTAGCCTTTGCGAAGTCTGCACAGGCTATGAAAGGTTGAGGATCTACATCAATTTCCTCTGTCTCTCCATTGCCTAAGGCCATCATAATTTTCTGATACAAAGAGGAAGGCACACATTTGTTAGTGTGAATCCAATCTCTCCCAAGTAAAGCATTGTATTTAGCATTACTTTCGATTACAAAGAATGCTGTCATGCAGTCCCTAGTTCCTACACTCAGGTTGATGGGTAGAATTCCCGAAGCCATCTACTTGTCTCTAGCAAAGCCAGCAATGGTTGTGTTGGTTGGGATTAACCTAGGATTCTTTTTCCCTAGTTTCTTCAAAGAAGATTTCGGTAGTAAATTCACTACTGCCCCATTATCTATCAGGACTCGGTTCAATTGTATCCCATCAAAGAAAGCCTTGATGTACAAAGGCTTGACATGTTGTGTCATAGAATTCGAGGGATACTCAAAAGGATAAGAGAGGTTAATGCTCACCTCTTCTTCACTTTCATATTCAGTTTCTATTGGGGTAGCCATTCCAGAATCATCTTGTACCATACTCACTTGTGAGTCTTCACTAGAGACAGGAATAGGATCAATTTCTTGACCATCTTGGTCCTCATCTCCAACCTGGAACTCATGAGGCAGTATGTGTACCATATTGATTGATACTAGAGGAAATAAGCCAAATTGGATGGATGGCTGTACCTGTTTCCCCTCTTGGCCACCTTATTCAGTTACTTCAGAAGCATCCTCCATGCTGCACTCTGGCACTTCGTTATTAACTGATTCCTTCGAAGGATCTTTCTCAACTGGTTTTTCAACCAAAAATGTTTGCTCAGCCATGAAGGCTTCGAACATTTCTTCCTTCACCATTTCTTTCTTTTAGCTTATGCCAATTTCTTCTTCTGTCTCGCTATCACTCTCCATCAGAGCTTTCTCCAATCCTGCCAAGCTAGATTTCTCTCTGGCTTTTAGTTCAAAATGAACCTTGGCCAACTGTTCCCTGCTGCAACCCACCTTGCTTTGTAGAGTTGTCTTTGGAGTATGGTCTGACTTTGGAGTTTTCTTTCCTTCTGTCTGGACCAATGAAGAGCTCTCTCCATTTTCTTTCAAATCTTTCTGGTACTGAGTGTACCTACGCTGAATCTTTCTCCGTTGTGATCTCGAAATGATTGGGACCATATCTGGTTCCTTCGTCTTTGGGTGTTTAAGCAATACCTAATTGTTCGGAGCCACCGAAGGAGGTTTAACCATCCTTCCTTGGTTTCCAACATCTCTCTGAGTGGGCACTTCCCTAGGTGTGTTCTGCATCACAAACCAATCTGGAACTCCAGGTACCCACGAACTTACTGACTCAAATGTTGAACTGCTTCTTTCTACCTTCGAAGCCATCTTCGAAGCTGGTTGTGAGGGCACTTACTTGGTCCTGACCTCATGTTTCGAGCCTGATTCAGGCCTTCGATGAAGGTGGCCACTTTCTGTCCTGCGTGAGGTTGGTCTAGGGGGCCAATCTCTGGCTTTGATCCCATAACCTGAACTCTTCTCCAGTCTTCTTTCAAAATGACTGCTCTGCATTCTATAATAATTAGGTGGCCTGGACTCATACAAGGGCCTCTTACCTTTAGCATGCATTCTATCAACTGCTGATTCAACTACCAATGGCTGCTGCCTAACACTAGCCGGATACGGCCTTTTGTTATAAGCATTGGTTGGTTTAGGGCGTCTCTGCACATCCCTGTAGTATTGATTCCCATCCATTGGAAGCCCCTTCAACCATTTATAACTCAGTCTGCACCTGGGACACATCATTTGCATTACTGCTGCCTCTAAGGAATCATCATCCAGTGATTCTTCATCAGAGTGTTCCCTCTGGTGTGAGAAACCTTGTCCAATAACTGGCAAATTTCTGGTGTCCTTTTTGATGGTTGTCTGGTTAGCAACATACATCTGCACATTGACTTCTTCCAATTCTGTCAAGGACAAGTTTTGGAAGTCTGACATAATGACATTGGCTGCCACCTCTCCAACTTTTGGAAATGGATTACTGTCGATCCCCATGGCCTTTTCTGTTTTGGCTGGGAATTTCAAACTTCCTTTCCGAATTTGTTCTTGGATCCTGTCTCGAAAAACAATGTAGTTTTTAGTCGAGTGAGACCAAGAGTTATGCCGTTTACAATATACTTTTCCCTTAAGTTCATCTGGAGATGACAGTTTTACTCCTTTAAGTAACTTAAGGAAGTTGGCCGCAAGCAAATGATCAAAAATGTCATCTGTCTTTGTTAAATCGAAAGAGTACTTTCTGTGAAGGTCTTTCTTTTTAAACTGTTGGTCAATTGTTGTATCCTTATAAATTAATGCCTCACAGATCACAGGTTCTTTGCCCACAATCTCTGCTGCATCGATCTCATAATTAGGATCTCTATAATATGTCTTGTATGATCCATTAGTTCGATCTTGTTCCTCCTCTAGTAATGCATCATACCTAGACACCTTATAGGTTAGTTCCACCAAATCTCTAAATTCAGTTGAGTCAAACTTCTTTCGAAGCCTGAACTCTAAGCCATTTTGAGCCAATCTTACAAATTCTGGCTCTGGCAGGATGACTCTACATTTATTTCGAGCCCTTTTAAATCTAGCAATAAACTGAGTAGCCTTTTCTTCAGGCCTTTGACTCAATCTTGCCAAGTCTGCCATGGAAACCTCTGGCTCCAATTGGAAGAATTGGGCATAAAATGCCTCTTCCATTTGTTGCCAAGTTTGAATGGAGCCAGGTGTAAGGTTGATGTACCATACAAATGCTCCCCTAGTTAGAGAATTTGGGAATAATCTTAGTTTCATATAGTCATGATTAGTAAATTCACCGCATTGAGCAACAAACCTAGCAATATGCTCTACTGTTGATTGGTTTCCACTCCCATAAAAAAGGATAAAATCTGGTATTCTGAACCCCCTTGGATATTCATGTACCCTATCTATCCATTCTAGGTATGGTTTTCTGTATACAGGAGTCTGGACCCCCCGAGCCATCGGTCCAAACATCTCCCTAACAATATTAGCAATTTGGTCCCTAGGGACCATATTTTGTGCCCGCTGAACCACTACTGGAGGGAAAAACACAGGATTTGGTGGACAAACTTGTGCGTATGGTCCTCTTGGTCCATAAGGTGGTACATTTGGGACTGGTTATCCCTGTGGTGCAGGTTGCTGTTGGGGGTGTGGGTAACCCCTTTGAGCCTGTCCTACGAAAGGACCTGCGAAATGTGTTGGAACAGATGTTGTGTCCCTTCCATTTGCAGGCAAACCTTCCAACCCCCAAGGTATAAATTCGAATAAGGGATTAGTGAACCCCCTTGTACCAAGTATGGCTTCGAACATGGGATTTATGACCATTCTTATGCCAGTTTCTTGTACTGGGCCAGATCCACCAATTTGTATGGCTTCATTGTTGAGTACTGAGGCATTTTGACCTGCTATAGGCCTCGAAATGGGTTCATACCAAGACTGAGGTGATGGTCTTTCATAGTTTTGATTACTAGTTTGACCATTAGAATGTCCGTTAACTTGCATAGGCTGTTTATCTCAAGCCAATCTTTGTTGAGGGACATTTAAAACTTCCTCGATGTGTCTTGTGTTTGTTGGTTGGTGGTTATTCATTCGATCTAAAAAGGATATTGTGCACCTTTCCATTGTGTTCATTAATTGATGTCCCATGGCATCTACTAGGCCATCACATGGATTTATTGGATGAGTAGATGGAACAGTGGATGGTCCAATTCCTTGGTTTCGTCCAATACTATGAACATGTGGTTCTTGTCCTGAAGTACTGGTCTGTTCGACCATAGGTTCTGATAATATGGGAGTTTCCATAGGATGTGTTACCACATTATCCTCTGGATTAGGTATTTCTACCTCTCCTTGTACGCCTTCTTTCAAGCATTCATTTTCTCCTTGTCTTCTTCGTCTAGCCATTTCAATTTGTCCCACTGGGCGTGCCAAAAATATATGTTGGCTTTTTGGCTTTCAAAGGGTATTTTGTAAATGCGAGCGTGCCAGCAAGGATCAATCAGTCCTTACAGAAATGTTAATTGCCAATCAATTATCAGACGATTATGTTTTAGTTCTTTCAGCCTCAATGAAGAGGACTTTTACTGGTGGCTTGACTTAGGAGAAATTAAGCAAAATAACAGTTAAATGAAGAGCAATTGAAGTATTTCATTAGAATGAAAACTTACAATGATCCAAACTTCGACCTCGTGAGGTTTACAAACAACAATATACTTGAAACTACTCCTATGAATGAAGTGCAGTGCAGGAATTTAAAGTACAGGAATGTAAAGAGCAGAAATTTAAAGAACAGGAAATGTAAAACTGGAAAAGAAAATATGTAAAGTAAGACTGGTTTGTATGATCTGAGTCTGGGCCTTTTTTCTGGGGTCTTCTCTACTATTTATACTACTCAAGGGTGGCCATCGAATTGTACTTCCAACTGTCAAACTGCTCCTCCATGATCATCGATCATGTTGCCCCAATATTAGCTCCATTACGCCATTACTTGCAATTAAGCTTCCCTCCTAAATTTGAATCTGAAATGCGAGTAACCGTTGAAGCCACGTCACTTTGTATTTCTTTGTTGATCCGCTGCTACTCATATCTTTTAATAACCAATACTAACTGCCACGTATACGATCAGGATCGAGGACCTGAATAGTCTTTTTATTTCGCCACGCGTCGAATTGTAATTGGCTCGTACAAAATATGTAGCCAACAATTACCAAACGACCCCTTAATAGTTTTGTTGTAAAAGTGAAATATCCGTAATTAACCACATCACTATATATTAAAATTTTATGTGAATTTTTGTTAGTATATTATTTAACAAAATGCAACATATATTACATACAATAATACCATAAACTCAAAAATAAACAAATAAATAAATACCATACAAAATACTCAAATCTGTTATCAAGATTTACTCAAAAAATGACCCCACAACAACTCATTCAAATTTACACCATTAATCTATCATTCTTGACAAATTTGTGAGAAATTATTTTGTATCATGAACTTCGTTCATTACATATACAAGTAACAAATATGATAGGGACCCAAATTAATATACCTAGAAAATTCTGGGTAGGTGATTGTGTGATGGAGATTAATTTATATAGTGTAAGGTCTATATGTAAAATAAATTTAAACCACAAAATAAAAATTGGGAATAATTTTTGAGTTTGGTCATTAGAGGGGCTAGGGTATGGTGGTGCAGACCTTGAGCTATTGCTGCACTTTTAACAAGTTGTCATAAATTAATTTTCACCCAATTACTGTTAAACCTCTCTTTAAGAAAAAAATAAACAATTTTGTTAGATATAAACTAAGATAATATGAAATGGAAAATAGTATAAAAATTTGCAGACAACTTGGCTCCAGTCCACAAAGTGAATTAGATGGTGCTATTGGACTTGTGGGGTTCACTGCGGGTTCTGTTTCGATAATCCGAACCGTTGCATGTGTAGAGCTCATTGAGTACTTCATTTCTATAAAAGATCAAGGTGATCGGATATTGACAGCTACTTGATTGGATCAAATTTTTGTCAACAATTTATTTTAAAAATTATATTTATCGTTGATAGAAATCTGACCCGATCAACTAGCTATCAATATCCGATCAATATTATTTTTTACTAGAATAAAATATTCAATAAGTTCTACACATTGAACAGTTCAGATTATCAAAATGGAACCCGTGGTGATCTTTCACAGACCCAACAACACACTCTAATCTGATCACAAACTAGAGAGAAGTCTAACCTAAAAAATTAAATGTGAATGCCTGCGAAATGAAAAAGCAAATGAGATTGCTTCCCATTTATTTAATTAATTAATAAATGTGTAAGTGGTATTAAAAATAAGAAATTACATTCCAGTAGTGGTTCTTTTACAAAATAATTAAAGATTTATGAAAATTTTTATAATTTTAATTATTAATATTCATAAAAGTTACCACTTATGTGAAATTATTTTTAAAAAATCATACTAAATTGTAATTTCTCCAATTAAAAAAAGATCTTTCCAAGGAAAAAAAAAATCAAAATAAAACAGAGAATGAAGAACAAAAACATACATGAATTAAGGAGGATGAGGACAATAGGGAAATTCTAGTACACACCCGCTACTATCTACTATATATATACCCTTAAGTTATATCGTTTTTCTATTTAGTTATTAATCTTATTTTAGTTATGATTTATAAGATCTTTGGTTATATTTTATGTATTATTTTATTATGATTTTTTATTTTTTTATTTTAATTATGACTTAAAAAATAAGAGAAATTTTTTAAAGGTCCATGATATTAAGATTTTATAAGATAAAAGATATATAATATTTTCATAATAGTTAAAATCTCTCAATATTTTCACCAAAAAAAAAAAATTTGACTCAGAGAAATTTTGTCCGACTTAGAGAAATTTCTGCCCTGACACAGAGAAATTTCAATTTTCACTTTTGAAAGTTTTTTGATTTTCGAAAAAATTTCAAAATTTTTCTAATATGATCACAGAGAAATTTTATCAAGAGATATTAGCTAATAAAAAAAACATCTTGGACCTCTCCTACTACACAAAATTGGAGAGAGATGCTTCACTATTTTTTCTTAGAAAATATAAAGTTATTTCATTTTTTTCTTTAGTTATAAAGTACAAAAGGTGTATACCATTTGAAGAGTGTGTACTATAATCTTTCTCCAAAGTATTAATGGCATATCATTTTAATAAAAAAATGTAAAATGTTAAAAGACTTTTAGGTAGTGTTTGCTTTATTGGAATATGGTGAAATAGAATAATCATTCTATCAAAATGTTTATTCTTATATTTGATTGATTAAAAAAATAATAATAAATAAAAGAGCATTCAGAGTGTTTAGTTTCAGTTTTTTGCATTCAGTTTTTTAGAAATTGAGTTTTTTGTTTTTCATTTTTTTTTTGTTTTTAATGAATATTTTTAAAATTTTAAGCAATTTTGTACTTTTTTAAATGCATCTTACTTACATGTATCTAAATAGTAAAATATTTGTGAAAAAATATTTTTTAAAAATTAATAAGTACACAAAAATACGAAAAATATACTGAATTTTTATTTTTTTTTTCTATTTTTGGTATTTAGTGAATTTTTTAAATATTGTTTTTTAAAAATATTATACTTTTTAAGTATATTTATATTACGTGTGTCTAAAAAAATTTTTAAAAAATGCTTAAAATCTTTAAAAAAATTCATTGAAAAAAAAAACACAAAAAATAAAAAAGTTGAATTTTTTGAAAACCAAAACCATACAAGCTTATTGCCACTACAAAAATAAATAAATAAATTAATTAAATTATGGTTTTGGAGACCAAAATTGGGAGACAAAATTATCTTTTAGGGACCAAATATTTTTATTGCGAAAAGTGTTGTTATTATATTTTTAGCAACAAAAATTAGACATTAATAGATACTGGATGGATAGTGGAGGTTCCAGCAACTGGTGGAGCTAAGCTTCTAACCGGATGTCTATTCCTTATGACCAGTATACCTATGGACAACTTTGTTCCATTATAACTGATGAAGGACTTTCTTTGTGTAATGATCTCAAACTTTATTACCAAATGAAACAACAGAATTTAACAGGTAGAAAAGAATTAGGAGAATTCTGTGACCAATTCGCCTATGAACCACTCATCCAATACCCAGCAAAAACCCGAAAGATATCCCATAGAAAATCCTCAAAGCCCTTCCGAAAATCACACAAAACTAGCCATCCTAAAACCAGTAAGAAGTTTTTTTCTAAAAAACCTTCAACTAGTAAATCCACAGGAAAAAGAAAAAATAAATCAGAAGTTAAATGTTACAAATGTGGACAAACAGGCCACTATGCTAACCGTTGTAAATCCAAAGCTAAATCTAAGATTAATGAGTTAATTTTGGATGAAAAACTTAAAGAACAGATAATTAATGCTTTAGAAGCAGAAGAGAATTCATCTAGTGACGAGTCTCCATCTGAAGATGAAATTAACCAGTTATATTCTACATCTTCTACTAGTGAGGATGAACCAACAGAATCCTGCCCTTGTAGCACTAATCAGGAACAAATATCAAAAATTAATTACTGGAAATCCATCGTTGAAATGAATGGTTTACACCTCGGAGAACCCAGTAGTATCAATGTCTTAACAGATACCCAAAGAGATATGCTTGCTGTTGCAGACCAGATACAGGATCCAGAAATAAAATTAAAATATTTAAAAATGTGTTATGAACACCAACAAACAGTACAAGAAACACCAAATATACCCGATTAGTCTTATAGCTTGAAACATGTAGTTGACAGAATTCAAGCAAAACCAGTAATTGAACAACCAACAACAATCCAAGATTTAAAAATGGAAATAAATATTTTAAAAACAGAAGTAAAACATTTGCAAACAGCCAGTGCAGCAGCCATACAAGATATTAAATATCTTCATACTCAATTACCACAAAAACAGAAAGAATTAACAAAAGAAACTGAACAAAAACTTGAAACAAAGAATGAATCTGAATCCTCATCTGAACAGTATTTATTACTTGTTAATCAAGTGACTTTCCAAAAATGGTATATAAAAATTACTTTTATGATCAAACCCGATTTTATAATCCAAGATGCTATTGCTTTAGTCGATAGTGGACCAGATATGAATTGTATCCAAGAAGGAATAATTCCAACCAGATATTTTGAAAAGACTACTCAGAGTCTTACCAGTGCAAGTGGAAATTCCCTCCAGATCAGGTATAAAGTACCAGAAGTGTATATTTGTAACCAGGAGTTATGTATTCCAACATCTTTTGTATTAATTAAAAATCTGGCTACAAATATTATTTTAGGCACACCTTTTCTTTGTCTTTTGATGCCTATTCAGAAAATTGATCAAACAGGTATTTATTCCCAGATACAGGGAAAAACAGTTATCTTTGAGTTCATCACTCAACCATATACTAAAGAATTAGATCAAATTAGAGATCTAGTGTCTTTTAAACAGAATCAAATAAATTTTTTACAAAAAGAAATTTCATTTCTAACAACAGAACAAAGATTACAAGAACCTTCTTTAAAACAGAAAATAAAAACACTTGAAAAAGAGTTTCAAACAGAAGTTTGTGGTACTGTTCCAAATGCTTTTTGGGAACGAAAGAAACATACTGTAACTCTACCATATGAACCAGATTTTGATGAAAAATATATTCCAACTAGAGCTCGTCCTAGTCAGATGAAAAAGGAATATATGGAATTATGTAAAACAGAAATTCAAAGTCTTCTTGAAAAGAAATTAATCAGACCAAGTCACTCCCCTTGGAGTTGTACTCCTTTTTATGTTAATAAAAATGCAGAAATTGAGCGTGGAGTTCCCCGCCTTGTAATTAATTATAAACCGTTAAATGATAAATTAAGATGGATCAGATATCCTATTCCGAATAAAAAAGATTTATTAGATCGACTTCAGGATGCAATCATTTTTTCAAAATTTGATTTAAAATCAGGATATTGGCAAATTCAAATTGCTGAACAAGATCGATATAAAACTGCTTTTGTCGTACCATTTGGGCATTATGAATGGAATGTTATGCCCTTTGGTTTGAAAAATGCACCATCTGAATTTCAACATATCATGAATGATATTTTTAATCCGTATACTGAATTTATTCTTTCTTACATTGATGATGTGTTAGTATTTTCTTCATCAATAGAACAGCATATTAAACATCTGAATATTTTTAAGCATATTATAATCCGAAATGGTTTGGTAATTTCTGCACCAAAAATGCAACTTTTCCAAATAACAGTAAGATATTTAGGACATAATATTTCTAATGGGAGTATTATTCCTATTAACAGAAGTATTGAGTTTGCTTCTAAATTTCCCGATGAAATTAAGGATAAAACTCAATTACAAAGATTTTTAGGCAGTCTTAATTATATCCGTGATTATTATCAACAATTATCTCTGAGATCTTTGCTATCCTTTACACCAGATTGCGAAAGAATCCGCCTCCTTGGGATGAGACCCATACTGCAGTAGTTAAAAGGATTAAATCCAAAGTTAAACAGATGCCTTGCTTATAGTTACCTAATCCTAATTGGAAGAAAATAGTTGAAACAGATGCTTCTAATGAAGGATTTGGTGGGATTTTAAAGCAACTTAATCCCAAAACCCAGAAAGAGGATCTCTTGAGATTTCATTCTGGGCATTGGAATAAAGCCGCTTTGAATTATTCTACAATAAAGCAGGAATGTTTAGCAATTGTAAAATGTGTTGTTAAATTTCAGGATGACTTGTTAAATCAGTATTTTTTAATCAGAGTTGATTGTTCTGCCACAAAACAGATATTTAAACAGGATGTTAAAAACCTTGCCTCAAAACAAATCTTTTTAACTTGGCAAAGTTACTTATCCAATTTTGATTTTGATATTGAACATATTAAAGGCTCCGATAATAATTTGCCTGATTTTTTAACCCGTGAATATTTGCAGAATCCGTATCCTCAAAAGGATGACCAGTAGAAGCCGAGGCCGAGGTCGTGGCAGGGGTACCTACCCTCGTTATGATCGATCCGAATTTCCTCCATTAAGAGGTGAAACCAGTAATCCTAACAGTAATCAATCAGCTAAGCATATTCTCCTTAAGACTGAGGATCCGTATACCCTAACGATATTCGAGAAGCATCCTCTGGATTGATTCAGCCGATGAACAATGGATGACCGATCCGTGGGACATTAAAAAACGATATCTTACCACTCAACAGTCACCTCCTCATTTTGATTAGTATCGGTACATTTATGAACAGATTTTGACTGAAACAGGAGCCTGTGAGTTTACCCATAAACTCCATGACACAAATAAATCCACCAGTCCCATATCTTTTAGTAAAATTGTTATCCGTAATATCATGCCTATTCATACTTGGGGCATTCATCCACATACACTGCGTGAAATTGATTTACGCCATAAATAGACCAAATACACCTATTGGGATTATGTTGATGCTTTCACCCAGGTGTTTTATTATCAGAATCCTATCCGCAATCATTCCTGGTTTATCCGTATTTGTCCTGACATTCTTAAAAATGATGTCCCAAACTGGTTCCTCATTTGGTGGGATAAGAGGACAGTTTCCTCAGTAATACTGTTAGGGGTATACGGATCCTCAGTCTTAAGGAGAATATCCTTAGCTGATTGATTACTGTTAATAGAACAGCATATTAAACATCTGAATATTTTTAATCCTGGTTACTATACTGTCGACATACAATTTAATCATTCACATAATATAAGTATAAATTAAATAAATTATGCATATATGATCACTATACAACCATGACAGAACAAGAGAATACCGTAGTTATACCAGAAAATGAATCAGTAACCTCTGTCGGAAATACTGTATCCTCATTAGCCGAAGCAGCTGAAATGGTAGCTTATCAGGATGTTAAGGACGCTTTAGACAAGTGGACTATTCCGTTAGTTGATCCGAAAACAATTTATAAAAAAGGTAAATTTCAGTTTCTCAGCAAAACAATCATCAAAACTTTTGAACATGCTTCATGTATTCAAAATAATGATGAAATAATCCGATTAATTGACATCAATGATTTTATTCCGTTTGTAAAAGACTATAAGTACATCCACATAGGATTAGTACAAATAGCTTTTAAACCATTGACCCTTTTAGGACAAAATACCAGTATTCAGTGTACCCTTCGTGATGGAAGATGTCTCAATTGGAGAGCATCTCTCATGGGAGCTATTGAAACTAGTCTTTCCCATGGACCAGTTTATTTTGATATTTATCCCAACTTAAGTATATCAATGACTGATCTGAATATATCCGATGTGTTAGAACTTAGAGTTCTTACTCATGATTATGAGTATAAACCAGGATCCCCTCCTTTTTCTGTACATTCCAGAATATACATTAAGGCTTTAACAACTTTAAATCCTTATGTTAGGAAGAAAACTGAAAAAGGAAATACTGTATTAATTGAAACTAATCTGTATAAAAGTCAGGTAGCAGTACCTAGACAAATTCCGTGGTCAGAAATCACCTTTCCAGAAAGATGGCATATTCCAAATGCTGTACCACCCAAACTGATGATCCAACATAACATCGATGATGTTATTCAGACACAAGGAGGTAATGTTTATCTCCAATTTCAGAGACCAATTCTTACCAGAAGTATTTCTTCGAATGCTAGTTTTAGGACAGCTCCCAGGAGCCTGTCTAATAATAGTTTTCAAACTGAAAACAGAAGTTTTTCTAATAATAGTTTTCAATCAATTCCACCATACAGGGTTGATTTACCAGAATCCAGCAGGCAGTCTGTGGACTCCATGCAAATTCCTGATAGGCCACCTAGTCGGCCTTCTAGTGATCCCCAAGAGGATCCTATGACCTCAGAAGTCCAGGGAATTCGATTATCCAGAAACAGAATACCTCATGGTGTTTATACAGCACCAATTCAACCAAATGAAGTCTCCATTAGCAGAATCCGTCATTCATGACATTAGCAGTTGTAGATAAGGATCATTTCGACGGTCCAATATCTGTAGGACACTTGTCCCTCTCTTTTTACTTCCTTGTATTATAAAAGGGCAAGCTTCACCCTTGTTGAAGTAGGTCTTTGAAGGTTTTAAGCTTAAGTTTTAATTTTCTCTTTTAATAGTTCTTCCAACCCCCACTCTTGTAAAATATTTTACTTCCTCAATAAAACTTTGTTTGATGTATGCCCTCTGTAGATTGTCTTGAGCAATTATTGTGGTTTTTACAATTCTGGGAAAATCAAAAACACCATTACGTTAATACACCCGTAGATTGGTATACCCAACCGTATATCTCTGCTCGTATAGCAGAGTGTGATCAGCAGATAGCCAGAATCCAGGAGCTGATCCAAGAACAGATAGTGGCCTGGGCGGCCAGGAGGTATCCACCTCCACCACAACAGTAAAGGTATGAGATCATATATGTTGTAATTGGATCCGTATACCCTTAACAGTATTACTGCCACGACCTCGGCCTCGGCCTCTACTGGTCATCCTCTTAAGGATACGGATTCTGCAAATATTCACGGGTTAAAAAATCAGGCAAATTATTATCGGAGCCTTTAATATGTTCAATATCAAAATCAAAATTGGATAAGTAACTTTGCCAAGTTAAAAAGATTTGTTTTGAGGCAAGGTTTTTAACATCCTGTTTAAATATCTGTTTTGTGGCAGAACAATCAACTCTGATTAAAAAATACTGATTTAACAAGTCATCCTGAAATTTAACAACACATTTTACAATTGCTAAACATTCCTGCTTTATTGTAGAATAATTCAAAGCGGCTTTATTCCAATGCCCAGAATGAAATCTCAAGAGATCCTCTTTCTGGGTTTTGGGATTAAGTTGCTTTAAAATCCCACCAAATCCTTCATTAGAAGCATCTGTTTCAACTATTTTCTTCCAATTAGGATTAGGTAACTATAAGCAAGGCATCTGTTTAACTTTGGATTTAATCCTTTTAACTACTGCAGTATGGGTCTCATCCCAAGGAGGCGGATTCTTTCGCAATCTGGTGTAAAGGATAGCAGCATCTGTAGATAATTGTTGATAATAATCACGGATATAATTAAGACTACCTAAAAATCTTTGTAATTGAGTTTTATCCTTAATTTCATCGGGAAATTTAGAAGCAAACTCAATACTTCTGTTAATAGGAATAATACTCCCATTAGAAATATTATGTCCTAAATATCTTACTGTTATTTGGAAAAGTTGCATTTTTGGTGCAGAAATTACCAAACCATTTCGGATTATAATATGCTTAAAAATATTCAAATGTTTAATATGCTGTTCTATTGATGAAGAAAATACTAACACATCATCAATGTAAGAAAGAATAAATTCAGTATACGGATTAAAAATATCATTCATGATATGTTGAAATTCAGATGGTGCATTTTTCAAACCAAAGGGCATAACATTCCATTCATAATGCCCAAATGGTACGACAAAAGCAGTTTTATATCGATCTTGTTCAGCAATTTGAATTTGCCAATATCCTGATTTTAAATCAAATTTTGAAAAAATGATTGCATCCTGAAGTTGATCTAATAAATCTTTTTTATTCGGAATAGGATATCTAATCCATCTTAATTTATCATTTAACGGTTTATAATTAATTACAAGGCGGGGAACTCCACGCTCAATTTCTGCATTTTTATTAACATAAAAAGGAGTACAACTCCAAGGGGAGTGACTTGGTCTGATTAATTTCTTTTCAAGAAGACTTTGAATTTCTGTTTTACATAATTCCATATATTCCTTTTTCATCTGACTAGGGCGAGCTCTAGTTGGAATATATTTTTCATCAAAATCTGGTTCATATGGTAGAGTTATAGTATGTTTCTTTCGTTCCCAAAAAGCATTTGGAACAGTACCACAAACTTCTGTTTGAAACTCTTTTTCAAGTGTTTTTATTTTCTGTTTTAAAGAAGGTTCTTGTAATCTTTGTTCTGTTGTTAGAAATGAAATTTCTTTTTGTAAAAAATTTATTTGATTCTGTTTAAAAGACACTAGATCTCTAATTTGATCTAATTCTTTAGTATATGGTTGAGTGATGAACTCAAAGATAACTGTTTTTCCCTGTATCTGGGAATAAATACCTGTTTGATCAATTTTCTGAATAGGCATCAAAAGACAAAGAAAAGGTGTGCCTAAAATAATATTTGTAGCCAGATTTTTAATTAATACAAAAGATGTTGGAATACATAACTCCTGGTTACAAATATACACTTCTGGTACTTTATACCTGATCTGGAGGGAATTTCCACTTGCACTGGTAAGACTCTGAGTAGTCTTTTCAAAATACCTGGTTGGAATTATTCCTTCTTGGATACAATTCATATCTGGTCCACTATCGACTAAAGCAATAGCATCTTGGATTATAAAATCGGGTTTGATCATAAAAGTAATTTTTATATACCATTTTTGGAAAGTCACTTGATTAACAAGTAATAAATACTGTTCAGATGAGGATTCAGATTCATTCTTTGTTTCAAGTTTTTGTTCAGTTTCTTTTGTTAATTCTTTCTGTTTTTGTGGTAATTGAGTATAAAGATATTTAATATCTTTTATGGCTGCTGTACTGGATGTTTGCAAATGTTTTACTTCTGTTTTTAAAATATTTATTTCCATTTTTAAATCTTGGATTGTTGTTGGTTGTTCAATTACTGGTTTTGCTTGAATTCTGTCAACTACATGTTTCAAGCTATAAGAATAATCGGGTATATTTGGTGTTTCTTGTACTGTTTGTTGGTGTTCATAACACATTTTTAAATATTTTAATTTTATTTCTAGATCCTGTATCTGGTCTGCAACAGCAAGCATATCTCTTTGGGTATCTGTTAAGACATTGATACTACTGGGTTCTCCGAGGTGTAAACCATTCATTTCAACGATGGATTTCCAGTAATTAATTTCTGATATTTGTTCCTGATTAGTGCTACAAGGGCAAGATTCTGTTGGTTCATCCTCACTAGTAGAAGATGTAGAATATAACTGGTTAATTTCATCTTCAGATGGAGACTCGTCACTAGATGAATTCTCTTCTGCTTCTAAAGCATTAATTATCTGTTCTTTAAGTTTTTCATCCAAAATTAACTCATTAATCTTAGATTTAGCTTTGGATTTACAACGGTTAGCATAGTGGCCTGTTTGTCCACATTTGTAACATTTAACTTCTGATTTATTTTTTCTTTTTCCTGTGGATTTACTAGTTGAAGGTTTTTTAGAAAAAAAACTTCTTACTGGTTTTAGGATGGCTAGTTTTGTGTGATTTTCGGAAGGGCTTTGAGGATTTTCTATGGGATATCTTTCGGGTTTTTGCTGGGTATTGGATGAGTGGTTCATAGGCGAATTGGTCACAGAATTCTCCTAATTCTTTTCTACCTGTTAAACATCACCTTGATGAGAAAAACATCCTTATACCATCGGAAATGAGTAAAGGATGGACAGCGCAAATTCTGGAGAAGTTCTCGACCACGGTCTTGAGAACTAGTACTGGTACCAACAAAATGGAGAATAATAGTTTGGATAAGGGTGTAAACAGCATCTTGCTGTTGAACAGGTTGTTGGGTAGTTGGATCAACTTCCACTTTGATGGAATTGAGGATTTCGTGCTATTAGGCATGGGTTAGGATATTATCCCACCATCATTTGAGTTGGCCGGTAAAGCCATTAATAATAAACTTAGCAATAGCTTGATCCTGGTTACTATACTGTCGACATACAGTTGCAAACATTAGCATCTGATGTAATTTTTTATAAATAGCATATTCAGATTCACCATCAATGTTCCATTCATAGATGGTCTTACCATGATAACTACCCTGATCATTAAGGTATGTTTCTTCATAGAGAAGATCAGGAGGAGTTGGTCGAGCATAATAGTTCCTGGTGTATGGAAGAGTGTTTGGACGTGCGGAACTATAAGAAGGCAATTTATTGACGGATAATGGTTCTTGAAAATTTAACTGAATTTCATTAATCTGTTCGGGTGATAATTCATCACTGAGTTGTGATTCAGATCTAAGCATGTGGATGGTGCCACCGGAGGATCCTGGTGGTGGTTCCATAGAGTCTGGAGGGCAAACATTTAGATGTTGCATTTTCTGTAAGAGAGTGTCCATGAATTCGGTATTAGAAGCTTTTAGCTTAAAATTACTGATATCTAATGAGGGTTTAATAGATACTGGATGGATAGTGGAGGTTCCAGCAACTGGTGGAGCTAAGCTTCTATCCTTGAAGGTAGAAACTATGTCTTCAATTCTAGTTAACTGTTTACTCATAGTTTGACAAATCAGATTAGTATAATTATGCTGTCGGATAGACAGACTGAAATCTTTAAGTTGGATAAATTCCTTTTGCACAAATCTGCCGGATTGTACATCTACATAGGCCGTGGTGACTAGAGGTTGCCTAGTGGTTTCGCCATTAGGAACTAACTCTAAAGCCTGAGGAGGCGGATGGATAGAATTAATTGCTTGGCCATCTGCAGTGGTCCAAGTTTTATACTGGTCTTCTATAGCTATAATTTTCGGTTGGGTTTCATTTTGGAACCATTCGACAAATGGTATTAATTTCTGATGTAACTCAAGATGTTGATAATATTGAGTTTTATACTGATTTAATTGTTCTGGATTATGAGAGGTAAAATACCATTCTCGAAATTCTTTATTTCTATTCTGATAAAATTCCTGATTTATTAATTTTCTATTTTCACTACCTGGTGTAAAATCCATTAAACTTCAAAATTCATATCACTGGCCGTTGGGCTATCTGGTGGTTGAATTGGTGCTGTATAAACACCATGAGGTATTCTGTTTCTGGATAATCGAATTCCCTGGACTTCTGAGGTCATAGGATCCTCTTGGGGATCACTAGAAGGCCGACTAGGTGGCCTATCAGGAATTTGCATGGAGTCCACAGACTGCCTGCTGGATTCTGGTAAATCAACCCTGTATGGTGGAATTGATTGAAAACTATTATTAGAAAAACTTCTGTTTTCAGTTTGAAAACTATTATTAGACAGGCTCCTGGGAGCTGTCCTAAAACTAGCATTCGAAGAAATACTTCTGGTAAGAATTGGTCTCTGAAATTGGAGATAAACATTACCTCCTTGTGTCTGAATAACATCATCGATGTTATGTTGGATCATCAGTTTGGGTGGTACAACATTTGGAATATGCCATCTTTCTGGAAAGGTGATTTCTGACCACGGAATTTGTCTAGATCTTGCTACCGACTTTTTATCTGATTAGTTTCAGTGTCTGATATTTCCTTTTCGCTTTCTTCCTAACATAAGGATTTAAAGTTGTTAAAGCCTTAATGTATATTCTGGAATGTACAGAAAAATGAGGGGATCCTGGTTTATACTCATAACCATGAGTAAGAACTCTAAGTTCTAACACATCGGATATATTCAGATCAGTCATTGATATACTTAAGTTGGGATATATATCAAAATAAACTGGTCCATGGGAAAGACTAGTTTCAATAGCTCCCATGAGAGATGCTCTCCAATTGAGACATCTTCCATCACGAAGGGTACACTAAATACTGGTATTTTGTCCTAAAAGGGTCAATGGTTTAAAAGCTATTTGTACTAATCCTATGTGGATGTACTTATAGTCTTTTACAAACGGAATAAAATCATTGATGTCAATTAATCGGATTATTTCATCATTATTTTGAATACATGAAGCATGTTCAAAAGTTTTGATGATTGTTTTGCTGAGAAAGCGTCCTTAACATCCTGATAAGCTACCATTTCAGCTGCTTCGGCTAATGAGGATACAGTATTTCCGACAGAGGTTACTGATTCATTTTCTAGTATAACTACGGTATTCTCTTGTTCTGTCATGGTTGTATATTGATCATATATGTATAATTTATTTAATTTATACTTATATTATGTGAATGATTAAACATGGCTCTGATACCAATAATGGTGCTCACTAAAGGTCTAGGCTTTAAAATGGCTAGCACGTCTGTCAACGATTTACAGGTATCAACGGTCCTTACGCACTCTCTGCACTTGACCTAACCTAACACGACTTGGGTGACGTCCCACTAACCCCAAACCTCAACCATTAATTAACCTTACATTGGCACACACCCAGGAATAATACATCACATAATACATGTATAAAAGAAATAAATTACAACATATATGATCTCATACCTTTACTGTTGTGGTGGAGGTGGAGACCTCCTGGCCGCCCAGGCCACTATCTGTTCTTGGATCAGCTCCTGGATTCTGGCTATCTGCTGATCACACTCTGCTATACGAGCAGAGATATACGGTTGGGTATACCAATCTACGGGTGTATTAACGTAATGGTGTTTTTGATTTTCCCAGAATTGTAAAAACCACAATAATTGCTCAAGACAATCTACAGAGGGCATACATCAAACAAAGTTTTATTGAGGAAGTAAAATATTTTACAAGAGTGGGGGTTGGAAGAACTATTAAAAGAGAAAATTAAAACTTAAGCTTAAAACCTTCAAAGACCTACTTCAACAAGGGTGAAGCTTGCCCTTTTATAATACAAGGAAGTAAAAAAAGAGGGACAAGTGTCCTACAGATATTGGACCGTCGAAATGATCCTTATCTACAACTGCTGATGTCATGAATGACGGATTCTGCTAATGGAGACTTCATCTTTTATTTTTCGGAAAGTGGTCTTCAACTTTAACTTCAACTTTAACCAAAGTGACGGATGGCATCTACTTTTTCAAAAGTATGTTGTCCTGATGTGCCGACGCCTAGTCATGTCATTTTCCTTTCCTGTTGCGCTTATCAAGTTTGTCTGCCATGATATCCGTTAGGGAATCCCAAAAATCCCCAAAGTTGTTGTCATCATCATCTTCAGGTAACTGCGACTCTCCAGCTAACACGTGTTCGGCTGGATCTGCTTCTGTCTCAAATGTAGGTTGACTGGTTTGGCTGGTGCCTGACCTCATAGAGGCATCATCTTCTGGAGGTACGGATTGCAAGAATTGTTCCTTCAAATAATTCATGCTTTTAATAATTATTTCATTATCAGACAGCTGAGGATACTGTTGTTTCAAATCTTTTTGAATTTGTATAAACGGGTTACTAGACAATGCTGGTGGAGATGGCAAAGCAGGTTGTTTAACTGATTCCCAACAGGCCTGGGTATGCTGTTTAATTTTTTGAATAGTTTCATCAGTAATCGAATTCATCCCTTTATCCCACCATTTAACAAAAAAGATTCGTTTTAGGCGAGAGACTTTGTTCTGATAATCACAAGCGAAATCCCACTTCCAAATCCATGGGATACTGAAACGGATGGTAAAATGGACAATGGCTTTACTGATGGATAAATCACGGTTTTTATTCAGATAAGAATAAGCACGAGAATATGCTATATTCCATTCATTGAAAGCAAGACGGATTTCTTCTGGTAGAATGTCCAATGAAAGTCCAAACTTATCCCACCAAATGAGGAACCAGTTTGGGACATCATTTTTAAGAATGTCAGGACAAATACGGATAAACCAGGAATGATTGCGGATAGGATTCTGATAATAAAACACCTGGGTGAAAGCATCAACATAATCCCAATAGGTGTATTTGGTCTGTTTATGGCGTAAATCGATTTCACGCAGTGTATGCGGATGAATGCCCCAAGTATGAATAGGCATGATATTACGGATAACAATTTTACTAAAAGATATGGGACTGGTGGATTTATTTGTGTCATGGAGTTTATGGGTAAACTCACAGGCTCCTGTTTCAGTCAAAATATGTTCATAAATGTACCGATACTGATCAAAATGAGGAGGTGACTGTTGAGTGGTAAGATATCGTTTTTTAATCTCCCACGGATCGGTCATCCATTGTTCATCGGCTGAATCAATCCAGAGGACAGTTTCCTCAGTAATACTGTTAGGGGTATACGGATCCTCAATCTTAAGGAGAATATCCTTAGCTAATTGATTACTGTTAGGATTACTGGTTTCCACTACAAAAATAAATAAATAAATAAATTAAATTATGGTTTTGGAGACCAAAATTGGAAGACAAAATTATCTTTTAGGGACCAAATATTTTTATTGCGAAAAGTGTTGTTATTATATTTTTAGCAACAAAAATTAGACATTAGTGATGAATTATTATCCTTTTGGGACCAAATTTTTGGTCTCAAAAAATAAACAATTTTAATAATAAATTATTTTGTCCATAAAAGTCTATTTATTAGTAACATTTTTAATATTTTATTACTAAAAATCTTATTTTTGACTTTTCGGAACGTCTTTTTAGCGACTATCCTCATGACGATAGAAATTAGTTCCTAAATATCGTTTGCAATAACATTTTAACTTTTAGAAACCAAAATATTGGGTCTTCAAAACTTTTATATATTGTAGTGTACTATTCAAGATAAAAATTAGATCCAATTTTCAAGCTTAGTGGTGTTGCAATCAATGAAAAATAATATACAAATTCACTTTTTAAACCTAATAATGTATCAGGAAAATGATTGGTTGAAATTATTTTTCTGACACATCACTGGGTTTAGAAAATATATTTAATTTTTAGGCCTGGATAGCAATGCTCGCAATCAATTAGGATATTAAATATATCTTCTCTAATTATCGACCAATCATATATCATTTATATATTATTCAGTCTATAAAATAGATCTAAAAAATAGACTTATATATTATTTTCCTTTTTCTAAATAAAATCATCATTCAACATTGTAATGGAATTATCACTCAATAAAAGATTATAAAAAGTTATCATTTTATTTTATTCTATCTCATTTCAATAAACTAAAACTAAAATATAGAGATTTTGTTTGAGAAGTTAACTATTTTAATTGACTATTTATTTTTTTTAAAATTATTTTAACTTGATTAAAATAATTATATTTATAAAATTGACTGATTTAATGAATGTAAAAAATAATAAAATAATTAACTATTTTAACTCAACTTTTCAGTCTCATGTAAGACCAGAATTAGCCTTCACTTTTATGAGGTAACATAAGTCAGGATGAGAGAAAAACAAAAGCAAAACAGGGACAGATACGTATAATTTACATTGTGAGGGGCTGTAGGATAATCTTTACTGTAATTAATTAATTCAGTTTGTTTACTTAATAATAAATAGAATATAAAAGAAATAAAGAAAATAAGAGAATTTGTTTGATTATAAAAATTAAACTCGAAAATAAAAAAATAAAAATAAATAAAAACAGATTTTATTTTGTTACAAAAACAAAATTAAAATCTGATTTAAATAAATAATAACAACACCGAAAATAAATTAAATAACTTACTTTATTAATTCTAGAAAAATAATCTGATCAAGTCTAGTGTTTGACACTGTGTCCTTAAGACAGATTCGTCCTCTCCTCGGTGCTTTCAGAATATGGACGTCTAGCTCCTAGGATGAAATGATCTATCAACGAAGAAAAGCAGCACTACAATTTATTTGTTCGTCGAACACACTAAGTGTTTATACTTTCTCTGACAAGAAAATAATGCAGCAAAATGAAGATTATGTATGCAGAATTTTATAGACGAAATTAGTGAATGAATCCAAATGAGGGGCTAGTCTATTTATAGGAGAAATTATGACTGTTGGGTTTGAATTAAACAGGTGCAAAACATGTTTGAACAGGTATGAAACCTGTTCAATTTGAATAAACAGAACCAAACCTGTTGGATTCAAATTTGAACAGATAAAAATGAGAAGGGCTCTGTTTGCATGTACATTTAAAACCGGACCAGTTAATTTTCGGATTTAATTTGAATTTTGGATTTTATTTTACCAAAAAATAAAATTAATTCAAAATTTTTTGGTCCAAAAAGATTAGTATTAGGCCGAACAAGCCCAACCCAACCATACACTGACACCGCCTGACCCGACGGACAATGGCTGATGTGCACAAGGTGATTTTTGGGTCCAATGGGTCTAGCCTATTTTGTCCATAACTTCTCCCTTTAAAACACTTGGGTACCCCTTGGGGCACACCCCAAGTACCAAACCCATGCCTTATAAACCCATTCAAAACGTCCTACCAAATCAATGTAGGACAAGCCTTATTCAATACCTTTAAGGATTTTTCACCAAAACTCCATTTCCATGGAACATACTTTGGCTTCAATTTCCCATTCACTCAGTAATGGTTTTAAGCAACCAAATATACTACGTGAATCACAACGCGGCATAGAACGCGTTACCACTTTGACCCGTGTAAATCGACGCAGGAGGCCCACCTAAAAAATAGACCAAACTTAGAAAAAAAATTTGGTTTTACTCAAAATTTTATAACCATTTCCAACAATCCCCCACATGAATGGAATTTGATGACAACGGAAATGCAACAATATGCAGACTTTATCGAAAGAGTATAAGTCGAAAATATCTTACATCAGGATAGGTAGCTTTCGGCCTTTAACCTTCCCTAGTGAAAACCTATCAGACTTACTGGTTAACCAATGGACGTGATGCCTTGAATTGTTCAGCCGTTTGTGTAAGCCAAGACAACAGATTTCACACAAAATATCTTCTAACACATCGTGGTTCTCACTGTTGTGTTTATTTTGGCCTTGAACGCGCCTGGTTTTCATGAGTGTTTCTAGAGAATTTAGCCTTTTGCATTCTCATAGAACTGGTCACAGTTCAATACTCATATAGGTGATTCTTATTGTAAGTATCTCCTTATACTCGTCTTGATTTTATGCCTCAATCAAGATATAAGTAATCATGAAAAGCAAAGCTTATCCTTATACCCCTGTATACAACGTATGTTGCAGATATCACTCTCACCATAGGAATGGGTAGGGAATTGTAAGCCCTTGGTGATTTCTGGCGAGCCATACATAATTTAGTTGTCTCTTTGAACTTAGTTCTTGGGATCTCCAGTCATATAAGTAGGATTGTCATTATGACGACTCTTATGTAATAGGCTTTAATCTCATTCCCTTCGATGAACTATATACTAGCTCTTTTGTCAAACCTTTTGTTAACGAATCCGCAATATTCTCTTTAGATTTTATATAATCTATTGAGATTATCCCATTTGACAACAACTGCCTAACGGTATTATGTCGACGACGAATATGTTGTGACTTACCGTTATACATATGATTCTGTGCCCCGCTTATTGCAAATTGACTACCACAATGAATGCAAATAGCTAGCACATGTTTTGGCCACATTGGAATGTCTTCTAAGAAGTGACGAAGCCATTCTGCTTCTTCTCCTGCTTTGTCTAAAGCAATGAACTCGAATTCCATTGTGGATCGTGCGATGCATGTTTGTTTCATGGATTTCCAAGAAACAGCAATGTCTCACAGAGTAAAGACATATCCACTTATGGATTTTGAATCTTTAGTATCCGATATCTAATTTGCATTACAATAACGTTCAAGTACTGCTGGATATCGAGTAAAGTTCAAACCATGATCACGGGTGAATCTTAGATATCTAAGAACCCAAATGATCGCTTTCCAATGGTCTTCTCTGGAGTTACTAGTGCACTTACTCAATTTATTGATAACATAAGCTATATCAGGACGAGTACAATTCATTAGGTACATTAGGCTTCCAATGATTTGGGAGTATTTTAACTGAGGCACTGTATCACCTTTATTTTTCGATAAATAAAGACTAATATCTACAGGTGTTCTAGCTAGATTCAAATCATCCTTGATAAATTTATTAAGAATTTTCTCAATATAATGAGATTGAGATAATGCATATCCGTCATATATTTTAGTAATTTTCATTCCTAATATAACATCTGCGACCCCCATATCTTTCATATCAAATCTTTTGTTACGCATTTGTTTAGTTGATTTGATCATGTTTTAACTGCTTCCAATGATAAACATGTCATCCACGTAAAGACAAACTATAACATATCCTTGGTCAGTGTTTTTAACATAGACTGTGATGCCCCTATTCCGTAATATGCTAATTGGTTCTTAATTTGAGTATGATTATGTGTTTAACATGATTTGGTGTGCCATTATGTGAATATATGCGATTTTGAGTTTTTATCTGTTCACCGTAGGAATATATGTTTGAATTATCTGCTTTGGAAATTAAAAATTTAAGGCCTTATCGGCCACGGAACCCGAAATTGATTACGCCATTGTGATCGGCATAATGTTTAGAGCCTATGGTGAAATTTAATTGGAAATTGATTCGGGTCAGTTTAAATCGATTAAATTGGTGAATTAGTGCCCAACTATTTAAATATTATTAAATAAGCAATAGTGGGACCTCTTTATTTATGGCCATATACACTCTCTTTACTCCTTTTTGAACTCAAAAACCAGAGGTAGGCATTGAGAGGAAGAGAGGGTCGGCTGTAGAGAGAAGGAGATGAGAGAATTGAGCAAACTTAGCTTAAAGCTTGGGAACCTTGAAGATTATTCAAGATTTGACCATAGATTGGGAGAATTGAGCCTCTAGGTAAGTGAATTCATGAATATTAAGTTGTAATATTGCGAGGTCAAGTTGGAATAATGGTCAAGAACATGGTTTAGTTTGATTATGAGGGAATTTAATTTGGTTTTGTTGAATTGAAGGCCATTGTGTGCATGCATGTAAGAAAATACCTTGAATTGACATGTTTGAGCATGAAAATGTATAATCCATGTGCAATTTTTATTGAAGCTCATGTTATAGTCATCATTTGTGCCATCTAAGCTGAGGAGAACGAGTATCTTTCACATGCATGTACAAATCTTGGAAGTATGGGTCTTGAATGTTTGAATTGGAGCATGTTGGTGTTGAGTTTGAGATATTTTGGGGCATGCATGTAGATAAATCATGAAATTGAGTCTCATTGTGATGTAATCTAGTGCTTGTACCACGCTGGTATATGAACATATGAAGTTTGAGCCAAAAATTATGAGTTTAGACCCTTGAACATCGAATTTGAACTTAAGAACTAAATCTGGAAAACCCAAAAATTTGAAGTCCGCTCGAACGGGAAAACCGCCGCTCGAGCGTGAATTTCATGCTCCCAGTATCTCTTGCAAACATGGTGTCCGCTCGAACGGGGAAGTTGGCGCTCGAGCGGAGAGCCATGTAGACAGGAAATTCGCTCGAGCGACAGAGTTCACGCTCAAGCGGGATTTTGATGCAACCAGTATTTTTGCCGACCTTAAGGGTCTGCTCGAGCGGGGAATCCCACGCTCGAGCGGGAACCCTGTTTTCTGAAATTTTGAAAACGCATCCTATGTTTCGTTTTCCGTTCCCTTTCACTTGCAAGCACTCTTAGGCATATGTTAGACACAGTAAATGAGTTAAAGGGATAAGAATGAAGCCTAAAGAGGAAAATGTGAATTTTGAACAGATTGAATTGTTAGTGACCCTTTTATGTTCATGGCATGTGTAGGGTCGAGTTCCGTATGAACCACCAACCGATCACTGTGAGTAATATCCTAACAAGATATTTGTAGTATGTTATTGTCTGATTGTTACTTTTGCATAAGTTTTGTAAGTTCATCAAATTGGGTGGCGGACAACGATTAAAATGAATGATTGGGCCAAAGGCCGATTGATATAAATGATTGGGCCAAAGGCCGATTGATACAAATGATTGGGCCAAAGGCCGATTGATGCAAATGATTGGGCCAAAGGCCGATTGATATAAATGATTGGGCCAAAGGCCGATTGATATAAATGATTGGGCCAAAGGCCGATTGACATAAATGATTGGGCTGAAGGCCGTTCGTTGTATTGTTCCAATAATTGCATATGTAACTTGTGTATCTGATATTATTCACTGGGCATTTGCTCACGCTCATTCATGTATTTGTAGGTGAGCCAAGTGAGGTCCAACCCCAGCCCTAGTGAAGTCAGCTAGGAATAGCAGGAGTTTTAGGAGAGTCAGCCTTGTGTCTCACGCACGAGACCCAACCTTGCCATTTTGTTACGCATTTATATTCTGTCTTATTGGCAAGGATCTTGTGTATATTTGTATATGGTTTGCTATGGGTCGACTCAGCCTAGATGATCTTGTCTGTAAAGAAGTTTATGCTACTGTACTTTTGATGTGGGTTATTAACGCATATGAGTATGGTTTGTTTTGGCGTGCATATAAGCACAGCTCTATGGACAAAGTTTTAAATTTTTGCTTCCGTTTGGCTTCTTTACTCTGATGAGTTATGTCTAATTTGTATTGAGGCCGTAGGTAATCTCAAGATTACTGGCCGGTTATGTCCTTAACCCTTGGGGGCGGGTTTGGGTCATGACATAGACGCATTTGTCACATTCGTTTATCTTAAACCCATTAGTAAGCATTGCATGATCAAATTTTTCATGCCATTACTTAGGTGCTTGTTTTAATCCATAAAGGGATTTTACAAGTCGACAAATTTTCTTTTCTTGCCCTGATACTACAAACCCTTCGGGTTGCTCCATATAGATCTCTTCATTTAGATCACCGTTTAAGAAAGTTGTCTTAACATCCATTTGATGTATTTCTAAATTAAACAACGCTGCTATAGCAATAAGTATGCGAATGGATGTTATTCTTGTCACAGGGAAATATGTGTCAAAATAGTCCAGACCTTCCTTTTGTCTGTAACCTTTAACTGCCAGTCTTGCTTTATACTTGTCAATTGAACCATCTGCTTTCATTTTTCTCTTGAATATCCACTTATATCCAAGAGGTTTAGAACCTGGTGGAAGATCCACCAATTCCCAAGTATGATTTTGCATAATGGATTCAATTTCATTATTAGCAGCCTCTTTCCACAAAGGTGCTTCAGGACCTGTCATTGCTACCTTAAAGCTTTGAGGTTCATTTTCTAACAAGTATGTCAAAAAGTCTGAACCAATGGATTTTGATATTCTCGCTCTCTTACTTCTTCTTGGTTCATCATTAGTTAAATCCTGTTGGTCAAGACCATTACTAGTCTCTTGTGTTTGATTGTCACTAGTCTCTTGACTTTGTGTACAATCATAAGTTCTTTTCTGTGAACTTAATTCCTGTCCTTTCTTGTAAGGAAAGACATATTCAAAAAACACAGCATTCCTTGACTCTATAATAGTGTTCACATTTATATCAGGTATTTCTGCTTTATAAGTCAGAAATCGATATGCACTACTATTCTGAGCATAACCAATAAACACACAATCTACTGTTTTTGGTCCAATCTTAGTCTTTTTAGGAATAAGAACTTCAACTTGTGCCAAACACCCCCACACTTTTAAGTATTTGTAGGAAGGCAGTCGACCTTTCCACAATTCATACGGAGTGCTGTTGGTTTTCTTGTGGGGTATTCTATTAAGAACATAATTAGCAGACAATATTGCTTCTCCCCACAAGTTTTGTGGTAAGCCTGAACTTAGTAACATAGCATTCATCATTTCTTTAAGGGTTCTATTCTTCCTTTCAGCAATTTCATTTTGCTGTGGAGAATAAGGTGCTGTAGTTTAGTGAATAATGCCATGTTGTGCACAAAATTCATTTAATGGTGCATCATATTCACCACTCCTATCACTTCTAATCATTTTAATGGTTTTACCAAGTTGATTTTCAATTTCTGTTTTGTAGAGTTTAAACATTTCTAAGGCTTCATCTTTACTTCTAAGTAAATAAACATAACAATATCTTGTGCAATCATCGATAAATGTTATGAAATACTTTTTGCCTCATCTAGTTTGAATAAATTTTAGATCACATACATCAGTATGAATTAATTCTAGAGGTTCGGTTTTTTTTTCAACTGATTTAAATGGAGCCTTAGTTAGTTTCACTTCTACACAAACTTCACATTTATGATTAGGATTAATTTCAAACTTTGGTATATAATCTAAACTAATTAATCTACGCAAAGCATCAAAATTCACATGTCTTAATCTACCATGCCATAAATTCGACTCAAGATTATAAACAAAAGATGTGTTATTTTTATTCATAGCAACTTTCGGTACAACTGTCATTACATTCAACTTGAAGAGACCATCACTCATGTATCCCTTACCAACATACATACCACTCTTTCTTAATACAAATTTATCAGACTCAAAGACAAGCTTAAAACCATTTTTACTTAACAAAGAACCAGAAACTAAATTCTTCTAGCTGTCAGGTACATGCAGTACGTTGTTGAGGGTCAGTTCTTTTCCTGATGTCATCTTTAATATCACTTTCCCTTGTCCAGCCACAGTAGAAGTAGAAGAATTTTTCATAAAAAGTTGTTCACCATTTGCAGCCTCATTGTAGTTAGTGAACATTTTCTTGTCCGCACATATGTGACGAGTTGCTCCAGTGTCAACCCACTACTCTTTGAGATTTCTAACCAAGTTAGCCTCAGACACCATAGCAGAGAGGTTGATGTCATTCACTCCGTTAGAGATGTAATCCAATTCTGTTACATTAGCCTAATTGGTGGTCTTCTTACTTGTACTTCCATGATCCTTCTTAGGGCGGCGGCAGTCAGAAGCTCGATGTCTAGTCTTGCCACAGTTATAGCATTTTTCTTTGAACTTCTTGTTGCCATTGTTGTCGCCTTGTTTAGGACCATCTCCAATAAACTTCTTCTTTTTGTTATGTGGTTTATGAACTTGTTCAACCACTTTAGCCTTGGACTCAATGGGATTTTTTCCATTCCTCTTTTCAGCCTTTCGGTTATCTTCCTCAATTCTTAATCTTACAATCAACTCATCCATGGTCATCTCTTTGCGTTTATGTTTTAAATAATTTTTGAAATCTTTCCAAGCCGGTGGTAACTTTCCCACTAAAGCAGTGACTTGGAAAGACTCGCTAAGAGACATACCTTCTGAATGAATATCATGCAAAATTATCTGAAAACTTTGAACTTGAGATATTACCGTTTGGGAGCCTACCATAACAAAATCCAGAAATTTATCGACGACAAATTTCTTTGTGTTGGCATCTTCTATCTTGTATTTCTTCCCCAAAGAATCCCATAATTCTTTTGCTGACTTCAGAGGACTGTAAACATTATACAACATGTTGTCAAGGCCATTGAGGATGTAGTTTCTACACAGGAAATCTGAATGTTTCCAAGCATCTACAGCAGCAACAACTTGCCGATCACTTTCACCCTCTTTAAAGTGCTGGAGCCTCTTCATGGAGAAACCAGGCCAAATTAAGAGTTGTAAGATAGAACAGCATCTTCTGCTGCCATCTCTTAAACTTAGTACCGTTAAATTTTTTCGATTTTTCTCCATGATTGATTGATACATAAACATGGTTCTGGATAAGGACAGGTGTTGGTGTAACAATAGGAGTACCACTACCAGATGCAGTTTCAGTTGTAGTAGCCATAATCTTTGATTACAAAAATCAGAAAAAATTAAAACACAAATTAATTTTCTAATTACTAAAACCATAAAATAAATTATAACACAAAATAATTTTATTTTCCTTATTACTAAAACTAGAAAAATAAAATATCACAATAATTTTCTGTAACACAATTAATATTCTGCAATTGTTAATGACACCAGTATATTACTACTAGTTGTTAAAGAAAAGAGACAGTATATTACTACTATCTGTCAAATAGCATAAATACTACTTGTTTTTCCAACAAGAATATGTCTTTATGAAATCAAAAAATTAAATACAATTAGATACCAAAAAATAATTCTGTCTTAAGATTGTAGGATAATCTTCACTGTAATTAATTAATTCAGTTTGTATACTTAACAACAAACAGAATATAAAAGAAATAAAGGAAATGAGAGAATTTGTTTGATTACAAAAATCAAACTAGAAAATAAAAAAAAATAAAAACAAATTTTATTTTGTTACAAAAACAAAATAAAAATCTGATTTAAATAAATAATAACAACACCGAAAATAAATTAAATAACTTACTTGATTAATTCTAGAAAAATAATCTGATCAAGTCTTGTGTTTGACACTGTGTCCTTAAGACAGATTCGTCCTCTCCTCAGTGCTTTCAGAATATGGACTTCTATCTCCCAAGATGAAATGATCTATCAACGAATAAAAGCAGCACTACGATTTATTCGTTCGCCGAACACACTAAGTGTTTATACTCTCTCTGATAAGAAAATATTGCATCAAAATGAAGATTATGTATGTGGAATTTTATGGACGAAATTAGTGAATGAATCCAAATGAGGGGCTAGTCTATTTATAGGAGAAATTATGGCTGTTGGGTTTGAATTAAACAGGTGCAAAACCTGTTTGAACAGGTATGAAACCTGTTCAATTTGAATAAACAGAACCAAACCTGTTGGATTCAAATTTGAACAGATAAAAACGGGAAGGGCTCTGTTTGGATGTACAGTTAAAACCGGACCAGTTAATTTCTGGATTTAATTTGAATTTTGGATTTTATTTTACCAAAAAATAAAATTAATTCAAATGTTTTTGGTCCAAAAAGATTAGTATTAGACCGAACAAGCCCAACCATACACCTGTGCCCAGGCCCAACCTAGCTTGCCCGACCGGACGAACGGCAACGGCGGCGCGCGTGTGTGGTGATTTTTGGGTCCAATGAGTCTAGCCCATAACCTCTCCCTATAAAACACTTGGGTACCCCTTGGGGCACACCCCAAGTACCAAACTCATGCCTTATAAACCCATTCAAAACTTCCTACCAAATCAATGTGGGACAAGCCTTATTCAATACCTTTAAGGATTTTTCACCAAAACTCCATTTCCATGGAGCATACTTTGGCTTCAATTTTCCATTCACTCGGTAATGGTTTTTAGCAACTAAATATACCACGTGAATCACAACGCGGCATAGAACGCTTTACTACTTTGACTCGCGTAAATCGACGCACGGGGCCCACCTAAAAAATAGACCAAATTTAGAAAAAAATTCTGATTTTATCTAGAATTTTATAACCATTTCTAACAGGGGCCACGTGTAAGAAAACGGTGTAAACCCCTATAATTAGAGATGGCAATTTGAAATCGATCCGATGGGACCCGATCCCCCAATTTTGATTTGAACGATTTTTTCTCGAAAAATATTTCTGACGAGACGGAGATTGTATTAAAAATCAATCCCCGATTAATTTCAGGCCGGGGATGGTGATAAGTGTGCTGGCCCCAGCCCGACCCCGGTCCCGTTTGTCCCGAAGTAATACATATATATATTATATATATACTTACAGTATTGATAAAGATGCCTTCCAATTATCACCCATCATTTCACATATACGTGACGAATAATGATTAAAGGAGATGGAAAAACAAAAAAAAAACACAAAAAAAACAAAACACAAAAATTGGCCAATAAAAAGGGAAAGGGGTCAAAAGAGATAAGAGCGAAAGGAGAGTTTGAAACATTTTTCATGTACTTGTTGATTAGTTTCAACGAAGTGGTACATAAATCTATATATTATATGTATATTTTTTTGACTAGTCTCTGATGCATTCATTCCATCTACTCTTTATTAGTCTCTCTCTCTTATTCATTCATTTCATCTACGTTTTTGATTAAGGGAAAATTTAAGAATCATAAAAATTTTATTATAAAAATAATTATAAAAAATTTATTATTTTTAGATTATCTTGATTAATGTATAGTATTTTATTCTAAGTATAATCTAAAAATCAAAAAAATTTTATGATTATTTTTATAAAAAATTTTTTATGATACCTAACATTGCTGTTTGATTCATCATTTCATATCTTACTTTTTTGATTAGTCATTTCATCTTTCCATTTCATATCTTCTCTCTCTTTCTTCCTCACCTCTAATTTCTGTCTTCCTCTCCGTCTGGTCTGTCTCTACAAAATACTTGAGCTGGTGGTGCTAACTGCCATAGACTCTCAGCATTCTTCCACTGATCAATTCCAGACATGGAGTCCATGACTAACCCAAGCATGGAAACAGCAGATAAGCTTCACGTAGTTATGTTCCCATGGTTAGCTTTTGGTCACATGATTCCTTTCTTAGAACTCTCGAAGGTCATAGCCCAAAAGGGTCACACAGTCTCCTTTATATGCACTCCTAGAAACATCGACAGACTCCCCAAATTGCCCCCAAATCTAGCCCCTCTCATCAATTTAGTGAAGCTTCAATTGCCTAAGGTCGACAAACTCCCCGACAACGCAGAGTCCACCATCGATCTTCCCTATGACGAGGTCAAGTACCTCAAGATGGCCTACGATCAACTCCAACAACCCATGACTCAGATTCTGGCAGATTTGGCTCCCGATTGGGTTATTTACGATTTAGCACCATATTGGCTAGGCCCTATTGCTACCAAACTTGGAATTTCCAGTGTGTTCTTCAGCGTTACAATTGCCGCTTCCGTGTGCTTTATTAGTCCTGTACAAATATTGAAGGGTTTGAGTGGAGAAGATGACCGCAACACACCAGAGGACTTCACTGTTCCACCCAAATGGATCCCCTTTAAATCCAACATCGCATTTTGGCTTTTCGAGATTAAGCGGGTCTTCGAAGACGCATCCACAGCCAACGATGAAAATGTTCCAGTGACATATCGGTTCGGAGCAGGCATCGAAGCTTGTAACGTGTTGGCTGTGAGAAGCTCTTACGAGCTCGAACCCGAATGGTTAAAACTTCTTGAAGAGATTCACCAGAAACCGATTATACCAGTTGGCCAACTGCCCACCATGGGGTATGATAGTTGTGACAACGATGAAGCATGGATCGAGATGAAAGAGTGGCTTGACAAGCAGCCCCAGAGGTCCGTGGTCTATGTTGTATTTGGGAGCGAAGCACAGCCGAGTCAAGCCGAACTTACCGAGATAGCACTCGGGTTAGAGCTATCTGAGTTACCATTTTTTTGGGTTCTGAGGATTCGGCGTGTTATGCCTGATAGTGAGGTGATCCAGTTACCAAGGGACGAGGGGTGATTTGCACTAGTTGGGCTCCTCAACTCAAGATACTGAGTCATGACTCAGTGGGTGGATTCTTGTCTCACTCTGGGTGGAGTTCGGTAATTGAGGCCATACAATTCGAGAAATCCCTCATTTTGCTGTCTTTCTTGGCAGACACACGGTTGATCGCTAGGCTTTTGGAAGGGAAGAAGATGGCATACTTGATACCGAGAGACGAGCAGGACGGCTCGTTCACGAGAGACTCAGTGGCCGAGTCATTGAGACTAGTGATGGTTGAGGATGAAGGCAGGGTATACAGGGACAAGGTTAAAGAGATGAGTGGGTTGCTTATTGAAAGGGCTATACAAGATAATTACGTGAATAATTTTGTGGAATACCTCAAGAATCATAGACAACGATCTTGAGAAGGAAATCAACAGTAAATTGTGTAAACCAATGTTCTGCTTTGGTGGTGGTGGTGTTTTTTTATTTTTATTTTTATTTTTTGGCCTGGTTTGTATTGCATTTGCTATGGGTAATGTTTTATTTTGCAATTTATACTACTCTCTGCCTGCTAATGAAGTTTCTTGTATTTGAATAAATAAAAGGCTGATGATTTTGTGATGTACATTTCTCTTTCAGTTGCTTATTGGCCACCAAATTTGTGCTTATTAGTAGGAATTATTTTATTGAAAATCATTTAATTAAGGGTAAAATATATTTTATCTTAATCTAATATGACTTGATAGCACTTTACTCCCTCTCATGTAACAACAGCCATATGCATGTGTGAGGAAAATTACCCAAAAGAATGTCCTTGAACTCCAAAAAAAATTGAATTCAGGGACCTTATCCATTATGGCGTGGTTTGGGAAGAGGGTTGGGGAGATTTTGGATTAAAAGTCACAAAAAATGAAATAGATTTTTTAATTGAACAAGATAAAATATTACATCTAACTCATAATCATTACATTCTTTCTCTTATAAAAAAAGTCAAAAAAAATCAAAAATCCTTCACAAACCAAGTTTTTTAGCCCCAAGTTAAAATAGCCAAAAAAACTAAAAAGTTAAAAAGTCAACCCATTTTCCAAACCATACCTAAATCATGTTGGACCGACATTTTGCTATTACAAAATTATTTGGGTAAATTACACTAACCTTTCTTAAAAATTAAAAAAATATATAATAATCTTTATAAATGTAACATAATTATATTGAACCCCTTTAAGATTTTAATTCAATAACACTTAATTATATTTTCATCAAAAATTTATTAGTCGTATGGTTGAAAAATATGATATTATCATCTCCTTTATACTGAAATGTATTTTACTTTAATTTATCTTTGTATCTTCATTCTATTTGTATTAATTTTGATTTATTTAATCTTATTAAAAGGGAAGTCAATATAATTATATTAAAATTATAAAATTTGTTGTTTTATTTTAAAATTAAAAAAAAAGTCAATGTAATTTATGTAAATTATTTTGAAAGGTTTTCGGCCAATTTCCTGTTGATAAAGGGTTTATATTTTCAAAATTTGATGGGTCAATGCAATATTCTTTTTAGTGAGAGCAGATGGGGTGAAGAGCGGTCCATTATAAAATTTCTTCATATGAATTATTAAAAAAATTAGGCTTTTTCAAACAAACAATACCTAATTATATTTTAAAAATCAAGTTTTTGATTTTTCTTTTTTTAGATCATATCGCTTTTTTATTTTTTTGCATGATTTTTCAAAAAAAACTAAAAAATTAAAAAAAATTAATTTTTAACTAACTTATCGAAATAAACCAAAAGAATCCATTACTATATTTAAATTGAAAGAAACTAATGATTACTATACTTTATAAATTTAAAAGGTGTTTGGTAGACCTAACAACATTAGCTAATAATATACAGGGATTGACTTCCCTCCAGTGCTCCAGTCCGATTGAAGGGTGCTGTTAGATTCATGTGAATTTATCATGGATTTCGTTTTGATAATTTAAATCGTTTAATATATAGAACTCGTTGAGTACTATATACTTGTAAAAAATTACATTAATCAAATATCGATAGTTACTTCATCGGAACAGATTTCTGTCAACTATTTATTTTTTCACAGTCTATTTTTTTTTTATTTATATAAAACTAATTTAATCATGTAGCTATTGATATCTAATCAGCGTGATTTTTATAAATATATAGTACTCAACGAGTTTTACATATTAAATGATTCAAATTATTAAAATAGAACCCGTGATAGACCTTCATGAGCTCAACAGCACCCTCCAGTCCGATCACAGACTGGAGAAAAGCCAAACCCCAATATATATATATATATCATTTACAAGTAATGTTTGTTAATGAAAATATAATTTTATTTTTATTTTTTACCTCATTTCTTATTTCAACACACAAATAAATAAATTCTAGGATAAATTATACAAGTAGTTCCTGTAGTTTACCTGATATGTCAATTTGGTCCATATTGTTTCAATTTGCTCGATTTTGCCCCTTAATTTAACGGATTATGTCATTTTAATCCAATAAATAGCGGTTATTAGGTTTGGTAGACGAAAATTCAAACTATGTATCAATTTGATCCATGTAGTTTACACAATGTGTCAATTTGGTCCCAAACAAAATCGAGCAAATTAAAACAATAAAGACCAAATTGACATATTGTGTAGACTTTCCGTCTATCAAACTTAATAATCGTTATTTATTGGACTAAAATGACACAATCTGTTAAATTGAGGGGCAAAATCGAGTAAATTGAAATAATAGGGATCAAATTGACATATCGTGTAAATTACAGGAATCATTTACATAATTTATCCTAAACTCTATATATATTTATAAATGTGAACTTATTATTTTGTATTCAAAGAGAAAGAAAAATAAATAAGATTATATATACATTACCTTTGCGAATATATAACAAGAAAAGTCTACTAATACATGATGAGCGTGTTGTTAACAATCTGTGCATCTTTCCCAGCAAGTGATAGACTCCCGCGTTCTTTCACTTACCACTTTCAAAAATGAAGTCCATGCCAAACCCATCCATGGGCACAGATGATAAGTTACTCTTGGCTTATTTTTTTTAGAAGAAAAATATCATAAATGTGAGAGTGTCAATAAGGATTGAAAAATTCTTACAAATTAAATTTAAGCAAATTATTAAACTATTGTGTTGACTGTTTTTTTGCCTCAATGAAGAGGACTTCAAAATTACCAAGTGTAAAAAAAAAAAAAAAAAATTTAAAGAATGAGAGAGAGAGAGAGAGAGAGAGAGAAAGATGATTGAGTGAACAATTGGGGTGATTGAGTGAACAATTTGGGTGATTGAGTGAATAATCAAAGTAACAATTAATTACCTCCACTCCTATACTTTGAAAAGGAAGTGCATAAAATTACCTCTACTCCTATGCTTCGAAAAGGAAGTGTTGAAAATAAAGTGCAAGAAATATAAATGACAAGAAAAAATAGAAATCAATTGTCTTTGATTTGATTTCTGGATTTCCTTACAATGTAGCCATGAATGGCTATTTATAAGTAAATATTTGTAGGAAAAACTACATAATAACTACCACATTCTTTCATTTTTCACACTTCACACTCCATGATCTTCCACTTCATCTTTATGTCTCCATAACTTCCTTTAATCTCGAATTCATGCTCCATGATCCTCTACGTTCTCCATCATCTTTTCACATGTGTTTAATGATTCATAACTTCTCATAACCTCTAAATGAGTAGGAGAGTGTCACGTGCCCTGCAATTTATCAATAATAATAATAACAATAATAATAAATTATTTATTTATGGTACCAACATTATCCCCCACGACTATTTAAGAATGAGGTGTCCCGAATTCTTGAAGAGTTGTATATGTAATCCAATATAGGCCTTATTTGACAATAAATTAATTGCAACTCAAAGGGAGGCACACGTTCATAGGTCCTCTTGTCCCATGATATGCATTGAAGGTGAACATAGAACCTGTAATGACCCCAAAATGTGGAAAAGAAATCATTTGTATTTAACTATGAGCTGAGGTGTTTTAATTTAATTATATCTATTAGAATTGAAGCATTATCTGTTGAGTTACGGATTTAAAATGGAAATTAATCAAAATTGAGTACTTGGATATGTTAATGGGAATTTTTGAAATTATTTGGGAAAATTAATTTGAAATCTAATTTGTCTGATTCGTTAATGGACGTTTGGGTGATTAACTTTATACCGCAAATTAAAAGCCTTAGAGGCTTCAGAAACAAGAACAGGGGACACATTTATGATCAACATAATTTTTAGAGTTATCTGGGAAGTTTAATTGAAATGCGATTTTGTACGATTCGTAAGGGCGTGTTTGGCCCCTTCTATTTGTGGGAAGCTTTTATATATACATATATGCCTTATGAGTTGTTGAACTCATCTATTTGAACCAAACAAAAAAATATCTAGAGAAAGGGGAAGGAGAACCGTGAGAGAGAGAGAGAGGGAGAGAGAGAAGAGGCAAAGCTTCTCCCTAAGGAAATTCAACATCCATGGAAGCTTGAAGATGGTTGAAGAAGATAGAAGAGAGAGGAAAGATCAACCAAAAGCTTGGGGAAATTGAAGAGACTAAGGGAAGAACATAGGTTTGGGTAAGGTATGTGGCTCTAATTACTAACCTTGTATAGAATCCATCTACTACTTGAAATCATGGATTGATATAGAAGATATGAGCTTTGAACCCCAACAATGGCTATAGCATATTCTTGTGTTCTTGTGTTTGGAAATTGAATAATAATTTGAGGTTATGATGTTTGATGGAGATTAAATATATGAAATTTGTTATGTATTAAAGGGTTTTGGGCTTTGATTTACATGAAATTGAGGTTTGATTTTGAAAATAAGAAGTCCCAAATTTTCAGCCATTTTTCGGACATTTGTCCAGCCAACTTTGATTAAGCACATCTTTTGCATCCGGACTCCGTTTTGAGTGATTCTTGGGCCTAAAATCAAGCCCCGGAAGTCTAGTTTCCAATGGCACTAGTCTCACTCCCAAATTCTAAATACAGAAAAAGTTATATCCAAATTAGTGACGACTGTTCATGTTATGTCAATTAGTTTTGTATCATTTCTTTACCTAAACCATTTCCCATCGATTTCTCCTGTTTTCTAAGGCATGGATTACAACTTATTAAAGAATAATGAGCTTGGTACCACCATGACTAATTGAGTGAACGATCAAAGAGAATAAGCAAAGGATCGAGTATAACCTCATATTATGTGTTGTGCAATGTAATTGTAGGTCGAGACGAGAACATTGTACCATTACCACCGGGAACCGATCACTGTGAGTAGTACTACTGTAATCGTACGTTTACTTACCGTTAATAATTCTTATTGTTAATGCACTGTTCTTTGTAAGCATTTATGTTGTTAGGGATCGGTGAGAACATTGAAAGATTATGTGTACCTCGGTATGACTCTGAAACTACTCTACATTCCGGTTAAGGTTAATGGTTATCATTAAGGTGTAATAATCTGTAACTTACCTATGACCCTGCACAATAATTATTAATACCATGCGATTGGTTGACAAGAAGGAATTATGAATATAAACCCTACTTAATGGGGATATGATATTTTGAACGTCCTATCCTGGACTCCTATAGCCTTATTTAGTTCGATACATGTTTTATGACATAGACATCTGCTTAGAATGGATTAACGAAATGAAAATCGAACAGAACCATGGGTTGCCTTATACGTCAAAGAATTGAATATCAATAACATTGTTATATGACTCACGTTACGGTGTGAATTGTTTTATCCTCATGAATAGTACTGTAACGACACATGTGTTGTGTAAATAATTATTATTAATGCTTTGTTATACGTATGACGACTATGACACCATGTAATGAATCATAAAGGGAAATTTATGTGCACCATTGTGAACGGTATTTGTACGAACCTAGCATTATTCTATTCTGTTTATCCACTTCATTTATGCCATGACATAATATGAATTGGTCAGTCTTCAAGAACTATTGATATCTAGTATGGAACAAAGTGCTGTACGGAACTAAGTGCTGCAATGCGAGTCACCTCTAGAATTCGTACGAGCCACCTCTTAAGTCCATACCTATGTGAACTGGGCTTAAAGCTGATGTGAAAGTTATGAGGCCTATGGCCGTTCTATGAAAGATATAATTTGTGAAATTATGAAAGATATAATTTGTGAAGATATGAAAGATGTGAATTTGTGAACTTATGAGGCCGAGGGCCAACTTGTGAATTCTGAAATTATGAGGCCGAAGGCCAACTTGTGAAATATGAATTTGTAACTTGTGAAACTATGAATCTCAAAGGTCGAGAACCAATTTGTGAAGTTTTGCATCTAAGTTAAGCTAAGGGCTAATTTGTGAATGTGTGAGCCCATCAGGCCAAGGGCCAATCTGTGAATATGAAATGACAAGGGGGCTATTACAAATGTGTTTTGTATGTACTTATGTAATTAGATGAATGTGTACTTTGTAAGTAAGTTAAGTTAATCTTTAAATTGTTTATGTACCGCTTGACTCACTTTGTGTTATGTGCACTCCACCGGAGGTCGGGTTTTAACCCTTGGCATCCGTGCCTCTTTTGTCAACCTCAGAGTGTCCAAGCACTTAAGTGAAGGCAGCTCTTTTGCTAAGCTTTTGATTTTACACTTTGATTGTCTACTTAAGTTGATGTATATATAATTCCTTTGCCTATCCATGTTGTTTATATATATGTACATAGCTAATTCTGTGATGCACATCACTGTATGTTTATTTGCCTTATGTTCTATCTGTGATCCTGGCATGATAGTGGTCACTCAATGGATACAGTTCTTTTATTTATGTTAATTTATATTGGTAAATGCTTATATGAAATATATACTAGGTCATGCCCAAACTTTTAGGGGCAAGTTTGGGGCGTGACAGAACCAAACATATGTTTTATAAGCGTTGACAGAAAGCAAAAACCATCTTCTGAATGTGTTTACCATATACATCAAAGACTAACAAAGCTTCGAAGGTATGCAAGAATTGCAAATTTTATTCTTCATGCAGCTTGATAAAGGAGCAATATTCATCTATCAAGACAATGAATCAAACAAACAAGGGGGGAAAAAATGAAAGAACTAGTTTCGAGGCATATTCTGCTTTAGCCAACCCACATATTTTCATATATGGTTTTGCAAACAAAAGGACCATCCAATATATGGTCAGTTTTCAATCTTCGAAACTTGAATTTTTACTCAAAGCTTTATTTAAAGTTCCATTAAAGTAGTACAGAGCTTTTGAAAATTATTTACGCTGGCCTTTTTTTTTTCTTTTCTGAATATAGTTCTATGAAACTGTAGCTAACTTTTTATCTCCAAAGGATGCCGATTATGAATTTTAGCTCGAATGCAATAAATTCAAAGTGCAATAGTGCCTTTGAAGTATTTCCTCCGTTTCCCATTTGAACTTCAGTTTGCCATTCCATTCAAACTTCAAGTTTGCATCCAGTTTGTGTACCTTCGAAGCAACATGTAAGGACTTTGAAGCACATTATAATTAATGCCAGCATAGTTCTACGGTCTTAACTTTGAAGAACAAGAGAACAATATATGATTCCATAAGGCAACTTCAAAGCACATAGTTGGCATCCAGTTTGTGTTCCTTCGAAGCAACGTGTAAGGACTCCGAAACACATTACAATTAATGAAAATATAACTTCGAAGAATAAGAGAACAATACATGATTTCATAAGGCAACTTCAAAACACATAGTTGGCATCTAGTTTGTGTACCTTCCAAGCAACGTGTAAGGACTTCGAAGCACATTACAATTAATGCCAATATAGTTCTACGGTCTTAACTTCGAAGCACACAAGAACAAATATTTCATAAGGAAACTTTGAAGCGCATGATATCATGGTTCATCGATTAGCTCGAGGCACTTGGTATGTCCCTATCAAAACAAACCATTTGGATTTGAAGCTCTTAGTTATGCAGCCATCAAAGCACTTACTTCGTCCATTCTTTCTAATAAATTATGCCAATATAATTTTATGGTCATAATTTCTAGACTTCTTAATCAACAACAACCAAATGTTAGTGGCTTCGAAGCATTTCAAAATACAAAACATTTACAATAATACTCCGAAGTGCAAGAATGTTTGAAGAGAAGGCCTCAAAATAAGCTAAAGTCGTTTTCTATTCAAGCAATTTGCAACCCCTTATTTTCAAAAGAGCCAATATTCAAATATGACTCACCTTCATTCCTTCATAAATCTGTAATAATGTTCATAAATATGACTCACCTTCATTCCTTGCTTCTTCATAAATATTCAAATATTGTGTTTTAATTCCCTTTCCTTTTACTGTTCTTGTTAGTCTTTTTTAGTATATGCCATTGAAGCCATTGTCATTTAAGTTGGGAAAAGGCTTTTGTTTTTGGTTTAACAAATATTTAGATATATTGTGTGCTATTGTTTTTGTCTTAAAAATAAAAAAAAATAAAAATAAAAGACAAAAATAGTGTTTTGTGAAGTGTGTGTGATTGCATTTCGTGTCTAGGAGACTTTAAATCCTCTAAAGGTGTAACTCCTTTGGTGTTAGTTGTGCCCGAACAGCATCTCACGGTCTGGTATAGCCACCTAACTGTGTTTGTAGTAAGTTCCTAAGAGACCAACTAAGACGGTGGAAACTAGAGTTCGAATGGCAAAGCCTAGAACGCAAAGGTTTGGAATTTCCGAGACTAAAGTCTAATTCAAATACCCACAGGTGTAGAGATTGCTTCAAAACGACCTCTGCTTGAGCTCTGTATGGTAGTCCCATAGGTCGAGTTAACTTTAGGTGCCTCAATTCTGAATACCAAATCAACCTAGTCTATCACCCTCTCGGAGAAGGAAATTTACAAACATAGTTAGGGAGAAAACCAATACCCGTGGTTTTTGCGTGAAGATTACAACATTGTTGAGCATTTAGATGTTTTTGAAGTGCTATATTTATTTCAGATGTGCAATGAAGGTAAAAATGGTTTGAAGTTTTTGGGTTGTAATTGGATTAAAAAAAAAAAAATTCCCGCACGTGCGACACAAATCTTAGTCCCTTTGTTTGCTATTGTTTTTTATGCAGGTGCGAGGGGTTGTGCGGTGTGCACTTCCGCACGTGCGACACGTCGAAATTAAAAAAAGAAGAAGAAAATAGATTTATTTATTGCAATTTTTTTTATGTATTTTATTTATTTTATTTTATTTTTTTCCTTATAAAAAATATATATATATATATATTTATGTTCATATTTGCATAGCTGGAGGTGCACCTACAATGTCTGGTAATATTCTCTCTCTTTCTCATTTACTTCGTATATGCTTCCATAGCGGACAATGTCATATTCAAGTTGGGAGATGAGGGTATTTTCTTTTGTGTACTTCTACTTGGCTCGTAATTCATAATTCATGTTTATACTTGCTTCACTTGATTGCACTACTTCACTTGATGTTGTCTTGTTGCTAGTAAGGTGGTGATATTAGCATATGCTAATCAGGGAACATAGTAGACTTGTATGAAAAGGGTTTATTGGGTAAAGACTCGCATGTGATGTTTACACTACGATAATTGCTTGTGGTTGTGGTATTAGTACACTTATCATGAGTATGCCTTGATTCACATGAACACACTATCATAGCAGTGGCCTCTCTATTACAATCCCTGGTGTACATCATTGATAATTGCTAGGTGTAGACCGCCCCGAGAACTCCGCTCTCCGCGCTGCGAGGGCGCGAATCGTTTGTTCCTTAGCTACTACAGTTCGGACTCATGTCACGGTTTTGAATCTAATCTCACAAAGTGCAATGTGAGACCGATAAATCACCAAAGAGTCCAAATCCAGCAAATTGTTTTGGAAAACTGATTTTTATAAAGAAGTGACAAACATGGACTTCCTTGCCAGATACAGAGTCGCCACCTAAATATTTTATTTTGGGAGAATTTAGGAAACCTTGACTCGTGCCTAAGGCCATGTGTCCATCATCACCAAAGTTGTCTCGACTCGGGAACTTGGGTACAAGAGGGGAAGGTCATGCAATGAGCACCCCCGCTCGCTCGATCAAAAGATCGGCCTTTACTAAGCATGATATTTTGTTTTTGAAAACACATGTGTTCGTATTCTGGTTATTAACCTAGAATTACTATGTGATGCGCACAGCATACAAGTATAGACTAGATTGCCTAAGTTGGAACAAAATATTACATGTTCGTTTGTGAAAATGATTTGAAGTTTGCTACTCGCAAGTAGGCTAAGTCGTAGATTTTGCCACCCTCAAGTGGGCTTAAAACTCTCATTTCGATGAATTGTTCCAATTCAAGCAATCCAACTTTCACCTACAGGCATTCATGCAGTTAATCGCTTAAGCAGTTAGCCTCATGGCAAGTATGCTAACATGGCAACATACACATCTCATGCAGGGATGCTAAAGCATAAACACTCATAGTGTACTCCGAGCCAAAATAGAAAACTAGTTAGAAATCATGCATGATCCAAGTTCATGTTAAAATGGCTAATACAACACATGCAAAAATGCGACTAAGATAGGCTCGGCTATTCTAAGATGGCATATGAAATGTAACTTGATAACATGCTGTTGAACAAGAATTCAAGTAAATGTATTGAAATACAATGCAGTTGGTATGATGTGCTGAGCCCGGTGCATGCAATACAGATGAATGGATGCACGCATGCGAAGCATAAGTATGCTAATTGAAATATGCCCTAAAACTAACCATCGTAAGTGGTTAAGTAAATGGAGAAAGAAATGGGGGTTGGAAGACATGCATCACACACACGCACGCTTATTACAACAGTTGGCCCTCTCGACGGAGGGTCCGAATAAGAAGCTAACTAGCTAATCTAAGCTAATTAAACTAATTATTACACCACAAAACTAATTAACTAACAAGCTAATTAATTAAGTACAAAACGAAGCTAATTAACTAACAAGTTAACTAACTAGTTATTACAACACAAATAAGCAGCTAAATGCATTAACTACTTAAGTACATAACCAAAGCATAAACTAGCTAAGGAAAAGAGGCTAAGTAAAGCAGTAGAGCAATGTCCTCAGAGAGAGAAGAATGCATGCATGCTCGGTCGCCTCATTCGGAAATCTAACGCGATGCCCCGATTTGTCTCTATTTGCAACTGTTCTCAAAACCTTGCACCAAGCTCTAGAAAGCTTCCAACTCACTTTTGGGACCTGTAGGAGCATGGCCGACCACTTTTTGGGGGTGCCAACCACCTGCTGACTAGTTACCATTGTTGCAGACCAGAAAAAGTGGTCAGCCAGCTAGTTTTTCTGGTCTGCTGACCACTTGTTGCTGTACTTCTCCAGTTTGCTGCAACAAAGAGAAAGAAAAGGCATGGCAATGTATTTGGAAGGTATGTGTGTACAACCACCCTCACTATCATTTCATAAGCTCAAGGGAGTGCGGTTCTCGACCCTCAGGCCACCAATCACGCATTTCGATGCATGATGGCCGAGAAGCCAAGTTGCACAATTCAATATGAAATGAATGCACACATAAACACATAAAGCCTTGACCTCTATCATGTATGATCAAGAGGGTCAGCGACCGAGAATTGAGGCACGTTTTATCACTTCAAGTATGAAACGTCCCTCGTTTCTCTTGTTTGGACTAGCACCTAATCCAAACACAATGCAAGCAACAACATGCATAACACAGTGCAATTAACAACATGGCATACGCAATGCAAAGAATAACATGGCATACACAATGCAAAGAACAACATGGCATACGCAATGCGATGTAACATAAGCATGCAAACGATATGACATACACAATGCTAAGAACAACATGGCATACTCAATACAATATAACAACATGGCATAAGCATGCAAGAAACATGCAAATAAACATGCTAAATGGACTTAAACCGAATGTGGACAGACCTCAGCCATGCCCAAATCAGTGGCTAGAATTCTAAGAAATGGAGGCACGAAAGCATATACAAGCATGCACATGCATTGGCCTATCAACTAGGCCTAAGAGCACAACCTTCAAGAGTGCTCAAGGAACGATAAACATAGGAGTGTAACAACACTAAATGCACTAAAATTAGGCAAGAAATGATGCCAAATCATCCAATCAAAACAAGTATAGCATACTAGAGTCCTTAAGGCATAAGGCTAGCAAAGAGGACTATACAAGGGACATGCAATACATGGCACAAAAGCATGAACCAGCCACAAACAGAGCTCAAGTAGGTCAAAATAAAGACCAAAACATGCTAAGATGGGAGCTCAAAAGTCTAGGCATGCAAGCATACAAGCTAGGCCATAAGCAAGGCAACAATGCACAATCCTTAGAGGCACTCAAAGGGTGAAATAAATGGGAACATGGTAATGTTATATGCTCTAAAATATCATGACAAATGATGCCAAATCATACACACGATGCAAATGGAGTATGCTATGGTGCTCAAAACTCAAAGCTAGCATAGGCACTTGCACTATAGCTATGCAATACCTGAAGCATATGGAAAATACAACCTAAAACAGTCCTAGAGCATGTCAAAATGATGCTAAAACATGTATGGAAGGAAGCCAAAATAAGCTAGCATGGAGGGCATAAGGCATGATGCATACAAGGCCAAAAAGAAGGATTACACTACACCTATCAAGACCAAGCATGAGATGACTTAACCAACAAAAATTAGAGTTATATCATGGCAAAATAACCCCAAAAACATACTGAAATGATAGCTCGCAAGCTTAGGCATTAAGGCATACGTAATGACTCATTCCTAGGCATAAAGGACTAACCCTGCAAAGCATAGAAAGAGTGACAAATGTGAGTGCATGAACATGAAACATGAACTGAAATCACATAAAAAAATGATGCCAAATCATGTAAATAGCCCAATCAATGCATGCTAGTGGACTTGATACACAAAGCTGACAAGCTAGAATGCATTATAGCTATACAAAGCATGGCATTCATGACCAAAACAATATAAATTAGAGCTAGATCATGCTAAAACATGGACAAAAGCTTCTTAGAGTTAAGCCAAAATCATGCTAGAATGATAGTCTAAAGCATGATACACATTAGGCTAATTTGTGAGATTGCATTACAAGTGCATGGAGCATGCAAGGGGCTATCAAACCAAACCTTAACAGAGATATCATGGCAAAAAAACACCAAAAACCTACTGAGATGGCCCCAAAACAAGCTAGAAAGACATGCTCAAACATGAGGCATACAAAGCCAGTTTGCAAGATTTACACTACAAGTGTACAAGGCATACAAGGAATGACAAAACCAAGTCAAAACAGTGGTATGCCATGTCAAAATAACCCCAAATACATGCTAAGATGGAGCCAACATAAACTTAACAAACATGCTCAAACATGAGGCATACAAAGCTAGTTTGCAATATTTACAGTACAAGTATATAAAGCATACATGAGGTGACAAAACCAAATCAAAACAGTGGTATGCCATGTCAAAATAACCCTAAATACATGCTAAGATGGAGCCAACATAAGCTTAACAAACATGCTTAAACATGAGGCAAATAAAGCAAGCATACAAAACATAAGGAGAGGGGATGACCCTCTCCTATTTGGGACCTCAAAACACCATTTCCACCACTGAAATTCCTTTGGAATTCAGTGGTAGAAAGGTCATATAAAGGCTAAAACAAAAGCCTAAAGGGATGGCTCAAAACAAGGCCTAACAAGGCCTAAGTGGGGGTAAACTACCCCCAACACAAAAAAGACCTTAAACAAACATTACAAGCATGCAAAATTAGAAATTTTTGTAGTTTAAAGTCAAGCCAAAATAAGCATGCAAATAGGTCCAAGAGCTTAAACCAAAACAAGGGTTTTAAGGGTTAGAAGCTCACCCTTGAAGAACAACTCTAGAGCAACAACTCCAGCAGCTTTTTCTGACCAAAACCAGTCCAAAAACTTCAAAAACAACTTCAAGGGACCTCAGCTCCAAGAGTATGGTGTTTCACTATGTGTATGTGTGTTAAAGTGTGATAAAAAAAAAGCACTTTTGAAGCACAAATGTGAAGCAAAGAGCAAGATAGAGACAAATGTGTATCTATATCTATCAAGCACAATTTTTCTGAACCTGGAAAATGAGGGAGGAGGTTCTCTTATATAGAGAACCAAAGTGTAAGCTTGTTGAACAAGCTTAAGGTCTAGAGCCATCCCTCCATACACATGTATGGAGGATGATTTTAGAGCCCTCCAGCTGTTACAGTTGGAAAGAAAATATCTCCAGGAATGAGCTGGAAAGCCGCCGACCACCTGAAGTGGTCAACCAGCTGCTTACACTGATCGGCCGACCAGTGCAAGTGGTCGGCCAAGGAAGAAAGTGGTCGGCCACAGGGGAGGAGTGGTCTGCAGCATGAAAGCAAGGCAGTGGTGTGGTGGCCGACCAGAAAATGTGGTCCAAAGACCAAAGAAACCAGTTGGCCGACCAGAAAACTGGCTGGCAAGTAAGAAAAGTGGTCTCCAAGGGGAAGAACTAGTCTCCCACCCTCATTCCACTCTCCAAGCAAGGAAAACAAGGTTTGTGCCAAAAACAAACAAAAAAGAATGCAAGAAAAGAGTCCGGGAGGCAAGGCGCACAACCGAGAGACCCAAAAACTAGTCTATGAGCACCAAAAGTGGTCAATGACCCCGAAAGTGGTCTCCCAGACCACAGTGTCCCTCTAGGTAGAGGCAACAAGGCATGGTTCAAAAACCAAGCCAAACGGAGAACATTAAGCGGTCCCAAGACAAGGTGCACGGCCGAAGGCTCCGAAAACTGGAAACTAGTCTTCAAGTAGGAAAAGTGGTCTACGACCATAAAAAGGTGGTCTACAGACCTCCCACTCCTTCTAGGGAAGGAAAACAAGGCTTGGTCCACAAACCGAGCCAAAACACAAAGAGTTCAGAGGCCTGGAGGCAAGGCACTCAGTCGAAAACTCCGGAAACTCGAAACAAGCACAAACATGCATAATCACCGAATGCTCAATCGATGACGTCTGGGTCTTAAGGTCGGTCAAAAATGGGGTGTCTACACTAGGGTTGTAGAAAAGAATAATTGATAATTGCTAGGGTTGTAGAAAAGAATAAATGATAATTGCTATGGTTACATAAAAGAATAAATGAGTAGCCTTGATTCTCACAAAAAAAAAAAAAAAAATTTGACTTGTTTTGGTTCGTAGCCTCTTTGACTTGAGTTATTAAGGCCGTAGGGATGTCTCCATACCTAGTGCCCTAAAACTATCTAGTTTGGGAATCATTAGCCCCATACTTGTTACATGGATTAATTAGAAAGCTTAAGGGCCCTAGACATTGCACAGTTAAGGAAAAATAAGAAAAATGACTTGTTCATGTTCGTAACCTTTTCAGCTAGAGTTATTAAGCCCGTAGGGGTGTCTTCACACCTAATGCCTTAAAACCGTCTGGTTTGGGAGTTATTGGCCCAATGCTTGTTACATAAGTTGATTAGAAAGCTTAATGGATCATGCCATTGCACAGTCTTTCAAAAAAAAACAAAAGCTAAAAAAAAAAAAAAATGAGAATCTTGCTTGCAAAAGTTTAGTTTTTCTATATATGTTAGGTGTTATTGTGAGTTATGCTGGGCTACTATAGTGGACAGTTAACTAGTTATGAGGATTGTACTTTACACCAAGGGTACTGATAATGTATTTACTAGCATTCACAAGTACATGGAACTTAATTTTTGTAATGCTAAATTGCGATCTTTGCTCAATCGATTTCTTCATGCTTGTCTACTGTGCCTTCAATGACTCATCATGTCTTAATATTGCATTGTAGTAGCACATAAGTTAATTCTTGAGTGGTGTAGTGTGATTAATTGTTATTGGGCAGATGTGAATATGTTAATGTTTGTAGGTATCATTTCTAGAAATCCTTACGAGACTGTACTCGTCCGCTTGGGGTAACTTTGTAAGTTAAAGGCTTGTTGCATAAGCTAAATGCAATCGTTCTTCCCATGAAAGAAGAGGTAGCTAGATTTTGTTTAATTTTATTTTTCTTTCTTTATTCCTGCTTGAGGACTAGCAAGTTGCAAGTTTAAGGATGTGGTTGAAGCCGAATTGTACAACACTAAGGCCGATAACTAGGATCTTTTAACTTTACCTGCCTATCAAATTATATAGTTCATGTCTATTTAATGTCAATTAGGTTGGATACAGTGAGAGCATAAAATGAGAAAAAATGCAGAAGTTTTAGAGAAAAAAGCTTCCCGCATGTGCGGAGAACCATTCCTGCACATGTGGCCCATCCATCGTAGTCAAACAGAGCCTAGGGAAATCGCACGTGCGAAGGCCCATTCCTGCACTTGCGGAACCCTCGCCGCATGTGTGATGGAATTTCCTGCACGTGCAGCCATACCTTGGAAAGCGTGCCTGATGTTTTGAATGTGGAGAAAATTGCAGAGGTATAAAAAGACAAAAAAAAAGGCTGGCCATGGGTTTTGAAAAATTCCAAAAGAAAATAGGGGCTAGGGTTTGGAAAAGAGGATTCTTGAACTTCAAGGATAATTTTCATGGAGACTTCTTCTTCTTTTACTTCTTCTCTATAACGGCCCGAAATAAATGCCATAAATCCATCCAATTCTATATGTAAATAACAATATGAATCAGAGTATAATGTTATTTTATTTCATGAGAGTTAATAGTACAAAAGAGTTTAACTAAATAAATGCCCTATAGGCTTACATCTTTCCAAGACCATGCTTGGTTACAACAAAAGCGGATATAAATCCAATATATGTATAGCCCTTGGCTTGAATCAAAACAACAGTATAATACACAAAAGAGAAGCCTTCAGCCTCAATTCCTCCCAAGCTATTGCCTTGGTAAAGGCATATCACCAACACCTGAAAAGGTTTTTCCCAAATAGGGTGAGCCAAAACCTAGAAGGAACAATCTAACACAATAGGTGAATCTTAACAAAGATATGTGTATGATATACATATCCAGTACCCATGATAAAATCATTTATAACTCTTTTACAAAACCACGCCCTACCAAGATTTATATTTCAATTCATTTTATCTCATTTCATAAGCCATTCACCATTTCACTCAAATAACCAAACCGAGAGTATAACTCAGTGGGTCTTTAACCAACACAGTCATTATACAAATACTTCTATTTTGCCATTTTACAGATATTTCATCCGTGGGAATCAGCATCTATGTATATGTGCAGTTTTCGGGACTTTCACCCTGGCCAATTTAATTCAATAGAGTCCATTCCCTTTCTTCTCCCAAGCATGGAATACATCCATTTTCTTCTCCCAAACATGTAGTGCATCTTCTTTCTTCTCTCAAACATCATACATATATAATGTATTAAAGATATAGTCATATTCAATGACAACGAATAAGAGATTAGTTTCAATTCACCTAGTGCAATTTCTACAACAATCATAACTATCCTTCACCGATAATCCAAAACAGATATTTCTAAAACACCTCTATAGTGGGGGTAGAGTTTCCCTATAGAGACACACTCTGACAGCACATATCAAGCAAGTGAGAGCCAAAACACCCCTATGGTAGGGTAGGGTTTCCCTGTCCTATTTTGTCAGGAACTAGGGTTTCACTACGCACGCATGCAGTTTCAAACAACCTACATTTGGGTAAGCAACCTATCCTAGTTTGGAATAGTCTCTAAGGCTTCTGATATGCAACTAGGTCGAATGGTCAAAAAGGGTGCCTTGACAAAAACCAAGGTTTGTGTTCCCATCATGGCAGAGCCTGTAACTGGTCAGCCTTATGGCACGCTTTTCCAAGCATGCCTCCGGCAAATCATTCAGGAATAGCAGATGGCAAACACTGTGACTTAGGCGCACCTATGCACATGTAATGCAAAGAAACCCATAAGTGTAGATAAAACAACATATCATGATATTCGAGTCAAGTTCTCTAAATCCCCAACAGAGTCGCCAGAAACTGTAGACCGCCCGAAACACTCTCCGCGCGCGAGGACGTGAATTGGGTTCTAGCTACTACAGTTCAGACTCCTGTCGCGGTTTTGAATCTAATCTCATAAAGTGCAATGTAAGATTGATAAATCACCAAAAAGTACAAATCCGGCAAATCGTTTTGGAAAATCGTTTTTAATCAAAAAGCGCCAAACATGAACTGCTTTGCCAGGTTTCAGAGTTGCCACCTAAATATTTTGTTTTTGGGAAATTTAGGAAACCTTGACTCGTGCCTAAGGCCACGTGTCCGTCATCACCAAAGTTATCTCGGCTCAGGAACTTGGGTACAAGAGGGGAAGGTCCTGAAACGAGCACCTCCGCTCGCCGGATCAAAGATCGGCCTCTACTAAACATGATATGTTGTTTTTGAAAACACATACGTTCTTATTCTGTTTATTTAGCTAACTTACTACGTGATGCGCACAGCACACAAGTATAAACTAAATCACTCGATTTGGAATAAAACATCTCATGTTTGTTTGTGAAAATGGTTTGGAAGTGTTACTCGCAAGTAGGCTAAAACGTGGATTTGCCACCCTCAAGTGGGCTTAAAACATGATGATTTGCCACTCCGAATGGGCTTAAAACTCACATTTTGATGAATTGTTCCAATTCAAGCAATAAAGCCTTCATCCACAAGCATTTATGCAGTTATAGCAGTTAAGCACATAGCCTCATGGCAATCACTTACACACATGCAGTATGCTAAAGCATAAACACTTATAGTGAACTCCAAGCCAAAACAGAAAACTAGTTAGAAATCATACATGATCCTAGCTATGTCAACAATGCCTAATGCAACACATGCAAAAATGCAATTAAATAGGCTCGGCTATCTAAGATGGCATATGAATGCAACACTTGATAACATGCTTTTAAACATGTATTCAAGAAAGTGTTATTGAAATACAATGTAGTTTGAATGATGCGCCGAGCCCGGTGCATGCAAGACAAACGAATGATGCACGCATGCAAAGCATAAGGTATGCTAATCGAGATATGCCCTAATCTAACTAGCGAAAGCGGGTAAAGAAAAGGGAGAAAGACATGGGGTTAGAAGACATTCACACACTCACGCACACTTATTACAACATTTTCCCTCTCGACGGAGGGTCCGAATGAAATGAAAACTAATTAGCTACGCTAATTAAGCTAACTATTACAAATCACAACTAATTAACTAACTAGTTAATTAATTACAAACACAAATGAATAGCTAAGCGCATTAACTATTTAGGTACAGAACCAACGAGTTAACCATCTAAGCAAAGCAGTTAAAAGGAGCCTCGGGGCAAGGAATGCATGCATGCTCGGTTGCTTCCTCTCGAAATCTTGTCACCTTGCCACCGGTTGCCTCTGTTAGCATTCGCTTTGATCCCGAACACCGGACCAATCTCCAGGTTGTTTCTGCTCCAAAACCAAAACAACTTTGAACCACCTTCAAGCTAGTGGGCTGTCAGCGACCAGGAGAAGTTGTAGGCCACTTGCCCTGGCTGGTCGGCCACTTGTTCATGCACACTGCAGTTTTGCTGCAAACAGAGTATAAAAAGGGTAAGGCAAGGCATTTGCAGGGTATGTGTGTACAACCACCCTTCGTATCATTTCTCAAGCTCAAAGGAGTGTGGTACTCGACTCTCGAGCCACCAACCAGGCATTGCAATGCACGATGGCCGAGAAGCCAAGTTTGTACAAATCAATGAATGCACAAATAACATACAAGACTCAAGAGGCCTCCACCCTATCATGCACAATCAAGGGGGACGGCGACCAAGAAACATGACACGTTTCATCACTTCAAGTATGAAACGCCCCTCATTTCTCGTGTTTGAATTAACGTCCGATCCAAACACATGCAATGCAACACAAACATGTTATCTTAGCATGTTTTACTTTGATTCATTTTGTTTACACATTTTAAATTACCGAGTCATTCTTTAACCGGTTAATGTCCAATGCGAGAGTCCTCTAATTGGAAACATGGCCTCAACCACAAGCACCTTGAGCATGAAAGAAACCTCATGCTTTTGGTTAGTAGAAATCCTCAAGAGAAGGCTAAAACCATTAGGCATGAGAGCGTCAATTCCATGCTCAAGCCAACAAGGGGCTTAAGACCTCTTTCAAAGCGAATGAAGAAGTGAAGCATGGAGTGCAATGGCATGATTTTCAGCACTAAAATGACATGCTAAATGACTTAAAATCATGCAAATGATGCATGCAAAACATGCTTGAAGTCAAAGGCATTGAAACTAGCAAAGAGCATAGCACTATAGGCATACAATACTAAGCCTAAATGACCAAACCAACCCCGAACAGAGGTTAAATATGCCAAAATAGTGGCTGAAATATACTAAGATCAAGGCATATAACACAAGGAAAATATGCACATTTGATGGCTCGCAAACAAGGCATGAAGACACAACTCTCAAACACATCGAAGAAGTGGAAAATGTGAGAGTGTGGCAATGACATATGCTCTAAAATTTCATGCCAAGTGATGCCATATCATGCAAACATCACAAATAAGGCATGTTAGGGGCTTTAAAACACAAGACTAGCAAGGCCAACTACACTATAGCTATACAAAGCATGAGCCACATGACCAAGATCACTCAAATCAAACCTAAAGCATGCTAAATTAGAGCCAAAAACATGCTGGAGTGGAGCATACACATGCTAGATTAATAGGCTAAAACACCAAACATGCTAGGCTAGTGAACAAAATTGCACTACAAGTGCAAAAAGCATGCAAAAGGTAACCAAACCAGCCAAAAACAGAGTTATATCATGGCAAATCAGTGGAAAAAAACATGCTTAAACCAAACTTCAAAGGGGTAGAAAAGCATGCTCACTTGTTAGGCCATCAACACATGCAAACAAGAAACAAGGAGAGGAGGCCAACCCCTCCTATTTTGGACCTCAAAACATGGTTTCCACCATTGAAATACCTCTGAATTTTAGTGGTAAAAAGGCCAAAAAAGTTGGATTTGAAGGTGGTGAGAAGTTGCACAAAAGGCCTCACAAGCCAAGGAACAAAAAGGGAGAACAACACCCAAACTCACCAAGCCTTAAACTACCATTTTTACACCTTAAAAACAGAGTTTTTGATAGTCCAAAACCAGCCCCAAAATATTCCAAAACAATGGAAAAAAGGATGGTGAAGCAAGTATGCAAAACAAGCTTAAACAAGGGAAATATTATACCTTTGAAGCAAGGAGCACTTTAGGCACCAAGGAGGCAACAAACCAAGCTCAATCATTCTTCTAGAGCTCAAATAAGGCTCCAAGTAATCTCAGCCCAAATATGGTCAAGTTTGGCCAAGGAGAGGTGTATCTCCAAGTGTATCTCTTGTATGCACACAAGGGCAAGAGAGAGAGCAAAGTAAAGAGAAATGCTGAAATTTAGCTTTGAAATTTCTAGAGAGAGAGGAATTTTTTAGAGAGAGAGGCTTCCAAAATTTCTTAACCTTTGAATCTATGAGATATGGCTCAATATATAGCAATATATGAGCATTTGGTCAAAATATCTGATTTGGAAATATCTGAAGCAGTGTGCAACAGCTGGAGAAGAAATATCTGCAGATTCTGGGCTTTTTGGAAATTTTTGGCCGACCGGCCACTTCAACTAGCCAACAAGAACCATTTTTGGATGACATGTGGCCGGCGTGCTCCATAAGTGGCCGACACACTCCTATAGGGGCCGGCAACAAAAATCAGTCTTGGTCCTTGACTTGAAGCAAGCATAGCTCCTTCATCTGAATGCCTTTTCAGGTCATTCTTGTGTGCAAATTGAAGCCCCAAAAGTAAGATTTCCAATGGTGGCAGCCTCACATCAAAATTCCAGCTATGCTAAGAGATATCCCTCTTTTAGTGAAGACTGCTTAGTTTCGGTCCAACCGGATTGATGCCCTACTTCAACCAACCATATCTTTCTCATTTGGCCTCGGCTTGAGGAGATTCTTGAGTGCAAAATGAAGCCCCAGAAGTCTTATTTCCAATGGTGGTGGCCTCATAGCTGAAATCCAAATGTACAAATGGATAGGCCTGATTTACTGAGGACTGCTCGACTCTCTCTCTTAATGGTTCATGCCCAACTCCTTCCCCAACTTGATTTCTTCCCTCTTCTCTTCTTTTTGTCAACTCCAAACCCCTAAACAAGGTTTTTTGAAATATTTTTCAAAATGTTCACCTCTCTTTCATTCATTTCCACTTTGTCTTTGCTCGGTTTACGGAAAAGTGTAACATTTAACAAAATGCGAGCCTCGAAACATCGTAAGAACTTTTTTCCAAAACTATTTTGAAAGAGAGGGTTTCAAGGTCTAAAATCTTTGGTCAAAATAGTTTTAGTCCAAAAATGGGGTGTGAGGTTGGGATTTGTCTCTCTTCTTGCCGAAGAAATCGAACCTTTGCCCTGCACATCTTTCATCACCAAGTAAACCATCAGTAGCACCCAAGTCTTAAGGGCGGTCAAAAATAGAGTGTCTACAGAGGGGATGGAAGAAAACTAGTTGGGGAAAAAGTTGGGCATCAATCCGTTGGGATAAAAATGAGCAACCTTTACTAAAATAGACATATCTTTTTGCACACTTCGCATTTAGAGGTGAGACCACACCATTGGAAAGTAGACTTTTGGAGCTTCAATTTAGACTCAAGAATGACCTGAAACCAAGTCCAGATAAGAGAGATATGCCAGTTTGAAGTCGGGCTTGGAAGCATATTATTGCTTGGCCGACCACAAGCGGCTTGCCACTCACTAATAGTGGCTGGCAACCCACTTTTTGTGGCCTGCTGTCATGACCTAAACCGACCCCTATAGGTTTAGTGTCGTAACCGGTCAGTAATCTGTGATTATCAAAGTCATGCTTAATAGTAATGACAATAATACAATTAAACAGTATAAATGGGGCTGGCGGAAACCAATCAATAATAAGATAATGTCCAATGAGTTGTGAGGACTTGAAGGGAAATAAACTTTCATATACATAGCCACTTATGCCAAACAATAAATATATAAAACAATATGCAAGCTAGGGAATTAATCTCGTCATTAAAACTGTGTAAACAAATGTCTTAAACATTCTTTACACTTAGCAAAAACAAAAAGGTGGATTTGCATCACCCAAAAGCCTTGACTTGTACAGGTTCGAAACCTTGTCATGAGGCACAAAAGCTAGCCTGACAAAACATGAGTTCGGGTCGACACCTCTAGCCTTGATTCGGTGCCTAGTCGCCTACATATATATATAAAAATATATAATAAACTATGAGCTAAAACCTAGTGAATAACAAATGTGTAAAGAGGTTAAGAATAAATGTCCTTTCAGCATTTTAAACAGTCAATTGCATCAGTAGATCATTTGATCGATCAATATCTCATACTTCATATCATATCTGTCATATAGTAATTATAGCAGTCATACGTGGTACATCCAATAGCAAAACAGTACAGTAGGTCTTAAAAAACCGAACAGTCAATTGATGGCCATCAATACAGTAACAGTAGTTCCAAGGATTGGAACTGACAGAGATCTCTGTAACAGTAAAAGTAGCAGTAACAGTAACAGTGACAGTAGCAGTAGTAGTAACAGTAACAGTTAGTTGCTATGGATGCCACGAGTACAATTTATAAAACAGGACAAACATTCATTCAGTAAACATTATCATTCGAAAAGCAGTACAATTAATCATTCATAAAATAATTATAATTGAACATAACTTTACAACATTGTTACTCGCAATTAGTTCCAAGGCAAATAGATTGAGTAGGCGATTCAACTATCTTGTGGCGCGACCTACACAAACACATAACAATATACAGTTGAAACACACGCTCGAATAATATGTAACTTATTTCACTTTGCTCTTTGTGAGTTTCTACTCCTTATTCCCATTATGGTGACCCGAACTTGGCCTACAAATGCCTAGGATGCAATGAGCATGTCAAGATGCATTGAAAAACACTTAGTCAAATTTCTAAAAACAAGGTCCCCGCTCGAGCGTAGCTTTCTTCGCTTGAGTAGACATGAAAAATGTGAGTGGTCGCTTGAGCGTAACTTCCCTCGCTCGAGCGGTTTGCAAACTTTGAAAAAGTACTGCTTGCCAGATTTTTCCGGTCGATACACGCTCGCTCGAGCATATGACTCAGGTCCTCACTCAAGCGCAACTATTCTCGCTCGAGCGAGCTGCAAAACATGTGCACTTCTAGGAGCATGCATTTCATGCTTGAGCGAACTTCTAGTCACTCGAGCGGAAGAGCAAGATCACATAGTGGTCGCTCAAGCACAAGTTCTGTTGCTCAAGCGGAGGGTGCAAATTCTGCAATTTCTGGATTGCACTCCCAAGCTCATAACTCGAATTCAAAGCCACAAAGCATGTTCTTTTGGACCAAAAGCGTAAGAAAATTTGTCTAAACTTGTCAAACATCATGAATTCAAAACCATTTCACCAAATCAAGGCCCAAAAGCTTAAGGATTGTGTAAAATCAAACTTGGTATGTCATAAGCATATCATATATGAAGTATCTTGGCTACAAAGCTTTCAAAACTTGCTCAAATGAAATGTTAAGAACAAAAACATGTTGAACTTCTTAAAACAAAGACAAAATGAGCACATGCATATAAGAATTCTTTGAAATCAAGCTCAAAATTTGATGAATTGACCATGCATGCATGATATGATCCAAATTCTCTTAATTCTAACTTAATTCTCATACTTTGACACATAACTTCTTGAATTCTCTTCATTACCAACTTAACCACAAGGATTAGGAATCAATTACTCACCTAGATCCTCAATTGAGTTCTAAATTGCTATGTCTTTCAGTTTCCAAGTCAATTTCTTTTATTTCCTCTAGATTGCTAGCAAATTCCCTTAGTTTGAGCTTAATTCTTCTCTAAATTGACTTCTCTCTCACTCTTCTCACTCTTCCTCACATTTGCTCTCTCTCAAGATGGGAAATGCGGGTGCAAGAATGGCCCTTAATTCAACAATTGCCTTATATAGGCTTAATTAGGAAATCCAATTAATGACTAATTAATTGATGTTATTTACTCTAATTATTTGGTTCCGAATCAAATTTAAATCGAACCTGCCATAAATTTCTAAAAATCCTAAATAACACATATCTCAAGTCAATTTCTGAATCAGATGCCGATAAGGCCTTCAACTCGCAAACTGGAACGGAAACATGAATAAATTTTTCTACGTTAAACAGATATAACCATAAATAAGGTAATTTATGATGCAAAATTTTACTTACACTAATTTAAATTATACCAACGCGGGTTAGGCTCTAATTCCTGTTCCATCATTTAATTCTAACCTGTTAAAATTAACGAATCAGACAGGTTTAATATTCACTCTAACCTATCAGCTCACAATAACACATTTCAAATAGTCACATGGCACAACAATAACACTCAATACCACCCAATCACACAATTAACATTAAGCACATAATTAATCTAATTAATTTGCTTAATTAAGGAGACAGTTGCCACACCTACCGACCACTATTAGTGGCTGTGTGTCAAAATCCAAATATTTTTGCCAGCTGTCCCCCACAAGCTCCAGTTGTTCCTATACAGATATTTTTGACTTGACAGGCTATTTTTCTATATATATAAGGCCAACTCTCATGTTTTTAGGTTAAAAAAAATTCCAAAATGCCAAATTCTTGAAAATCTCTCTCTACCTCTATCTTGCAACACACACACCTTACCTAAACACTTCCTAAACCAATATTATAGCTCTCCTTGCTGAGATTATTGATTTCAAATTTTAACCCTTGAGAGCGAGAACTTGTGGGTTTGTTAATAAAAAAGTTACCTTGCATCAAGAGGTATAATTTTGAGTATCTTTAAAATACTTGTTTTTTTATCTTTTCTTGCTGATTTTGAACCTTTTTTTTACACTATTTTTATGGGTGAAACTTGTGGTTTAAAGCTACCAAAGGTGGAGGGGTTAACCACATTTCTTTGAACCTTGTTCTCTAAGCTTTTGCCATTGTGTTTCCCATTCTTTTCTCAACTTTTTTTGAGCTTTTTACCACTAATTTTCAGAGGTTTTCAGAGGCCAAAAATCATGTTTTTTTTGCTAATTTTGAACTTTTTTTACACTGTTTTTATGGGTTAAAACTTGTGGTTTAAAGCTGCCAAAGGTGGAGGGGTTAACTATCCTTTTTTGAACCTTGTTCTCTAAGCTTTTGCCCTTGTGTTTCCCATTCTTTTCTCAACTTTTTTTGAGCTTTTTACCACTAATTTTCAAAGGCCAAAAATCATGTTTGAGGTCCTAAAAATAGAGGGGTTAGCCACCTCTCCTTATACTTGTTTACTAGCTTACATTCTCCATTATTTTAGCTTACTCTTTTAGCTATTTTAACCTAAATTCCAGCACTGTTTTTTCTTACTTTAAAACTGTTTTTATGTGTTAGTTTCATTTATGCTTTGTATTGCATGCTTATAGTGTAATAGTCCTCATAGGTTTGGTGGTTTAGGCCTTAGCCACCAACCTATTTGAGTTGATAGCATTTATTTTTTTATTTTCCATACTTGTGTTCACCTCTAAGCGTCTTTGCAACCTTCCTCATTTCTTGATTTTTCATTCTCTTTGAGAGTTGTTTTAACCGATGGATTGTTTAAGTTTGAGATTGAGGTCATTGTGCTTAATGGTTTAATCTCTTCAGAGGTTCATTACCAACGGCATGACATCTCTCTCATGCCTAAAACAATCCTTTGTTTGACACTTCTTTCCATTCGAGGACTTAAAGCTCATTATTGGACTTAATTTACTAGTGAATGGAAGGTAATTTAAAAAGGGGGTAATCAGTGGTTTAAAAATGGAACAAGATAATAAAATGGTTTGAGTTCAATCAGATGTTAATTGAACCCACTAAGTCTTGAGTCGTTTCATACTTGTTAGTGATGAAAACAGTTCAAGAATCAATGCCAACCCTTTCCCTTGATCAATCTATGATAGAGAGGAGGTTTTGAGAGTCTTTCCTTAGCGTTTATTGAAATTGTGTCCCTTGATTCATAAGTCATCATGCAATGAAATTGCGTCGATTGATGGCTTGCGAATCAAGTCTACCCATCCTTTGACCTGTTTACTGATAAGGAGAGACAGGGTGGACAAACAACCCCTGAGAATACTCTGGTTTGTGCTCTATTTTTCATCTATGGCTGTAGGGAAAAAACAACATTAGTGACCGGCAGGCCACTTTTACTAGACGGCAACCCACTATTTGTGACCGGTCGGCCATTACTTCTTGATTGCCAGCCATTTTTTCCAAGCACGTAGTGTCCTTTTTCTAGCAGAGCAGAGTAGAGACAGAGGTGAAAAACATGTGCAATTTTCTAACTGAGCAAAAGAGGCATTCCAGTAGCAAAATGGAGAGCATTATCGGGTGGAAACCCACATCCATGCCTGAACCATCCCTCAATTCTCAAGATCTATTGAACTAATGTTGCAATATTAGTATGTTATGCTTGGAGTAGCGGATTTGTAACTAATTAGTTAGAGTAGCTAGCTAGTCTCGTGTTGTAGTTATTTAATTAGCTAGCTATAGTTAGTTAAATTTGTTGTTGTAATAATTAGTTAATTAGCTACTGTAGTTAATTTATTTCATTTAGTTTGTAATAGTTAGTTAATTCATAGTAATTAGTTAGGACATTCATTTGGATCCTCCTGCGCGAGGGCAAAATATGTAATAATGCGTGTATGTCTTCCAACCCCACGTATTTCTCCCTTTTATTTATTTGCTTATGATGGATAGAATAGAACACCACGTTTCATTTAGCATACTCCATGATTTGCATCCACTTGTCTTGCATGAATCGAGGCTCAGTTCATCATTCTAACAAGTATTGTTGTTTATTACTTCATTAAATACATGTTTAAACCGCGTGTTATCAAATTGATTCACATGTTATATTAGTGAGTGCAGATCCTCTCCTTGCAAGAGTTTACGAGCGTGTGTCCTTGCAACGGCTGAGATCAACCGTTGCACATCCAACGGCTGAGATTAAAAAAAAATAAAAATTAAAGGCTTTTACAGTCTCTGAGATTTTTTGGGAGAGTTGAGTTGATTGAGTTGTTGTAGAGAGATATGGAAGTGAGGTTTTGGAGGCGGCAGAGGAGAGAAGGGAAAGGTCCAGCGATGTTGGTGGAAGAGAGGTCAATGGAGGTGACTGAATGAGTGGATGAATCACAGAAAACTCCATACTAGTTACAAGGATTATTGTCTCTCTCATTCTAGTTTGAGAAAACAGCATCTAGGTCATCGAAATTGAGCTTGAGTTGTTGAAGATAGAGTCCCTCTTGGTTCAGAGAGTAACCCAGATGGGGATAGTGAAAAAGAAGTACTACCAGCAGAAGAAGAAGCATTATTGTTTGTTTCTTCTTCAGGATTGAACAGAGATTGAAGAATTAAGGACGTATTCATAATCTCAAGACCCAAAAAATCGAAGCTTCCTTTGAATTCACTTTTTAAATCTGCTATCAATTTCGCAATATTCCTTTAATTCATTCACACTATTGTGAAGACAAATCCAAGTATAAAAAGGTATTTGAAAAAATCAGAATAAAATGGAAAAATCAAGTTCGATTTTGCAATTTAGCAGATCCTCTAAGATGATCTCTGTTTGTCTCAACCGAATTACAAAACACAGAGCCGATTGTTTCAAACTCCACATGGGCCATCTCTCTCCTCTCCAATGACGACAAATCAGATGTGATTCTCCTCAAATTTCTCCGAGCCAGAGACTTCCGAGTCACTGACTCGCTCCAAATGCTTCTCAAGTGCCTCCAATGGCGAAAAGATTTTTATATATTTGGTTAACGCAATCGAATCGATACATACAGAGCTTCCTTATACTATTATTTTCTCTCTCTTTCGCTCTGTGAAGTCTACATGCAAATGTTGAAAAGACACAGTTGGTTCGAATTCGATTCATATTCATTGTTGAAAAATCTTTGGAACAGAGAGTTGAAAGAAAAATGAAGAACGAAGAGAAAGCTGAATCTTACTCTATGACAGACCCATTTGGCATCAATTCCTCATTTGCTCTTCCTAGTTCTTCTTCGGTTGAAATTTCATTTTTCGAATCTGAAATTTCATTTTTTTTTTCTTTTTCTTCATCTCAGCCGTTGGATATGCAACGGCTGATCTCAGCCATTGCAAGGACGCACGCTCGTAAACTCTTTCAAGGAGAGGATCTACACTCTATATTAGTAGCCGAGCCTATTAATTGCATCTTGTGTGTGTTGCATTAGTCATATTGCATTAATTAGGGGCATGCATGTTTTATAATTATTTTGCTTGTTTTGGCTTACCTCGAAGTACTAAGTGAACATTTTATTACTTTAGCATATTGCATGAGTGTAATTGTTGCCATGTCAAGCATGATTACTATGAGGCTAATTGCTTATCAAGCATGATTACTATGAGGCTAATTGCTTAAGTGATAAATTGTTTAAATGCCTGTGAATGGAGGCTAATTGCTTAAACTGGAATAGTTTGATCAAATGTGCATATGAGATCACTTTTTCAAGTGGTACATATTCGAAACAATTTTCAAAAAAACATACATGAAATCAAAGTGTTCCAATTTTTGCAAATTAGTCTATACTTGTGTGCAACACATAGTAGAGTTAGTCTAATGATCGGAACAAGAGCATATAATGTAGATACGAATCACATCATGATTAATAGAGGCTGATCTTTGATCGGGCGAGTGGGGTGCTCAATTCATGACCTTCCTCCCTCATACCTAAGTTCCCAAGCCGAGACAATCTTGGTGATGACGGACACGTGGCCTTTAGCACGAGTCATGGGTTTCCTAAATTTCTCAAAAATATTTACGTGGCGACTCTGTATCTGGTAAAGCAGTCTATTTTTGGCATTTTGATTCAAAATCGATTTTCCAAAAGAATAGTCGGATTTGGACTCATTTGTGTTTATCTATTTTATATTGCACTTGTGGAATCAGATTCAGAACCACGAGAGTCCAAACTATAGGGCTATCGTATCCGAAAGGAGCATGAAAAGTCGAGCTATAGTTTCTAGTGACTCTGCTTGGGATTTTAGAGAACTTTACTTGAACTTCATGATGTGAAATTTTATCTACAGATATATATTCTTTGGATTGTATTTGTGTTGATGCGTTTACGTCACTGTGTTTGCCATATGCTATTCTTGGACAATTTGTCGAAGGCTTGCCTAAAAGCTTGCCAAAAGGCTGACCGGTCATGGGCTCTGCCATGTTGGGAACACAACCCTTGGATTTGGACTACCGCTATACCATTTGATTCTCCTTTCACTTCTTGGTGTTAGGTGTGAGAGGTATATTAGGTAGTCTTGCCGAGGTATCCCTTTTGACCATTTGGCCTAACTGCATATAGTAAGCCATAGAGACTGATCCAAACTTGGATAGGATGCTCACTGGAATACAGGATTGCATGAAACCGCTTGATTGAAATAAGGAATCCTAGTTCATGACGAAACTAGGATAGGCTAACCCTACCACTGCATAGGGGTGTTTTGGCTCTCTTTACTTGGTATGTGCTTTATGTGCTTTACAGTGAAACTGTACAGGGGTGCTTCATATCAGTGGTACAGTTGGTGTTAGTTTATGGAGCAGAATTCAGCGGGGAGTACATTCATTCAACTATGATCATATTTGTTCTAAGTGAAATTGGGCTGAGGTGCTGTTTGTTTTCTCTTTTGCAAGGTAGTCCTAGAACCATAGCTTCAAAAGGCTCTGATATCCCTCAAGTACTCTGGACTCGTGTCGATAGACTTTGTCAGGTCAAAAATTTAGTTCAGAAGCAGCCAGTGTTTGCTTCACTGTCATTGGTTACAAGGCAAAGAACGGTCAGACAGAATTCACTAGTCCAGTTCTTATAACAATCACCTCTCTGCTCACCTGTGTTAAGTCTAGTCCAAGAACAGGCATCTACTGCCAGTCCAGATCAAGAACAGTCATCTATTCCAATGGCACAGTATCCCCTGGCCAGTATGGAGGAACTAAATCATCATTTGTAACAAACAGTCGAGACACTACAGCATGACATAATCCATCAAGCCGAGGTTACGACCCGTCAGGCTGAGGTTATAACCAGGCTACAACAGCAGCAACTGCAGCTAACAGCGGCCACTATATCACATGTGCCCAACGTAGCTATCCTTGTGCCTGGTGCCACTGCTAATACCGCCAATGTCCAAGAAAACCAGGGCAATCCAACAGAGCCAATCCCAGCACAAGCTTCCAAAGCATCAGTTTATCAGATTAAAGCACCATTTGAATTCGAAGTCGATTCAATTGCGCTCAAAGTCAACAAATTAGAGAAGTTGTTCAAGAGAGCACAAGGGGTTAACTCCATCCCAGACATAGATGATGGGTACACTGATTCTGCAGTTACATTTCCGGATCAATTTAAGATGTCGCACATCGATCGTTTTGAGGCTTCGGGGATCTGATGGTCCACTTGCGATTATTTTCTGATATCTTGTGATCGATAGGCTTAACTAGACCACATAAGATATCTCTCTTTGGTCACACCATGTCGGGTATAGCGGCCATTTGATATGCTAAGTTAGAAGATTCCGTCAAACAGAATTGGAAGGAGATGGTCAAAGCCTTCACTGCTCAGTACTCGTACAATAAACAGATTGAGGTCACAACTCGTGATCTCGACGCAACACGACCAGAGCCAAAGGAGGGTTTCTCTGAGTTTATGACAAGATGGAGGGCCAAAGTGTTGATGATGACCATGAGACCTTCCGAGAAGGATCAGATAAGAAAGGTTGTTCGGAATCTGCATGGCAAGTTGCTGCAGAAGATGATTATTCTACCTCTATTTATCTTTACGAAGCTTCATGAAATGAGGATTTAAATCGGGGATGCCATCAGACAAGGGATCACCGTGGAAGATAATGAGCCTTTGAAGAAAAATGTTGTTCGCAGTTCCAATGCTATTACTAGTGGTAACACAGCTGCGACATGCTCAGAATTAAACACTGTCACCACTCCCATCAAAAATTATTTTCCTGATAATAAAAAACAACCACTTCAACTCGGCCCTAAGCCCGAATTTCCATCCTCTTTACATAAGTCTTTCTTAAGCCTTGAAAATGCTGCTAGAAAAAGGGTACCTAGAACTCCTAGAACCTCGACCCCTCCCAAATCCTCTTCCACCAAGACATGACCCCGCTAAATACTGTGTCTATCATCAATAGCACGGTCATGATACAAACCGCTGCATCCGCATTCGTCATAAGATTCAGGATCTTATTGAAGAAGAGATCATAGCTCCACCAAAAAAAACCTCAAGATAACACTAACCCATTACCTTCACACCTTAACCTAATCCATACACTGTCATCCACCTACAACCCTAGCATACACATCACCCCAGCCCATTTACCCAAGCCTGAGGTGTTCATTCCAGAAAGCACCTGACTTGTGTATGATGGATGCACTTGAACCCTAATCATCTCAAACCCATGAACCCACACTACTTCTGACTGATGAGCATGATTGAAGATTTGCAGAGAACAGTGGCAGATTTAGGCTTTGGGATTTTGGCTCCCTCATCGACCACATCACATGCCAAAAATTTCATGCTAGAAGGCTCCCCAATATTAGGGCAAGCTATAATTGAAAATGGCCAACCTAAAGCTATCTCGGGTCTGGATGATCACATGACAACAACAAATGGGACTCACTCCGATATAGTCACCCAAGCCCTTAGCAAAGCTGAAGCAAGTGGCAAGAATAAGGTCAAGGCAAACATTGATCCTTATGAACATCTTTAGTGGGCTATTGAGGCTTTGAAGGTTAAAAGGCTGAACGAGCAGCAAGTGCTTGCAATTATTGTAAAAACTGTGGATAACACTTTTGTCGCTCAGGTTGGGAGCATTCTAAATCAAGGGGCAAGCTAGGAAAAGGGCTGCCATACTAGAAACACCCATTTCAGCTCCAATCCTACACTCGTAAGGGATCTCCAAACCCAGTCAACACCTGCCAAGCCCTCCATCAATCCTATCAGGATTGGTAAACGCACCTTCAATCCGCTTTTCATGTCCTTATCGAAAGCTCTTCAAATCCTCATAGGACAAGGCCATCTCAAACCCCTTGACCCTCTGCCTCTCCATGATTCCCTTCTAGTTAAGTATAATGTTGAAAAGTACTGCACCTTCTATCAATAAACCAGCCATAACACTGACAGTTGTTTTTGTCTTCGCTATGAAGTTCAAGATTTGATTGACAATAAGGTCATCACTCCACCGGGTCCTACAAAGTCTATCGGCGTTGGATCAATGAACTAAGGGGATAGTGTGACTATATGATCAAGGAAGAACCACCTATTGATGGCACTCATTTTACTCTAGATGTGATGGATGGCACACACTTTTTAGCACTTTGAAAATGCTATTTATTTTACTTTCGGACATGGGTATTAAGTCAGTCTTGTTGTGTCTGAGGTTGGTGATTTCGGGGATGTTAACTCGGACATCACTTCCCTATTTGTTTTGTTTGTCTTTACACTGTTTCTGTTGCATCAGTTTCTACCATTGAACCAGTTGAGCGAAAAGATCTGAATGAAATGATAGTAATTTTCACCTACTTCTTTGTGCCTTTAAATCATTGCATTGACCTAAGTTTTTGTTCAAAACTTTTCCAAAATTGTGGTGAAAACAAAGAGGAAGGAATTCCTCTGGATTTGTAAAAATTTGATCGACTGAGAGGAAAAAAGGCCTGCTAAGCCCTTAATGAATGAGATAATGTCTGTTAATATGAGTACTTAGGAGGATCTAGGTTTGATCCAGATTGATTCTACATTGTCTTCAAAAGAGCACGAGCGACTAGTCGCTTTATTAAAAGATTTCAAAAAATGTTTTGAATGATCCTTAGAATTAATCTTGAGATTGTATAGCATAAGATCACTCTCGGCCTCAAGACACAACCCCTTTGCTTTCAAACATTGATTCAGAATGTTCAAACGATCAACCAAAATATGAGGCTTGCATGGTCGGATTGAAAACAACCCTTGAACTAGGGGCAATAAGGTCGTATATGATCAAAGGAAGCTTGCATGGTCGGATTGAAAGCAACCCTTGAACTAGGGGCAATAAGGTTGTATATGATCAAAGGAAGCTTGTATAGTTGGATTAGAAACAGCCCTTGAACTAGAGTAAAAAAAGGTCAGATATGCTCGAAGATTCAAAACTGGGTCATTTCTCAAGCTAATGAAGATAGGCAAGAAAGCTAAATCCCAGAATCTGAAAGAAGAAAATTTATGGCTGAAGGATAATCGAGTTCCTATCCGTGACACTAGGGGAAAATTCAAACCCAATTAGATGGGCTCTTACATTATCAAGACTATTTAGTCAGGAACAACAGCCATTCTCATGGATTTAGATAGCTTAGAGATCATATGGCTAATCAACATGAACAAGTTAAACTTTTCTATCCTTGAGAGGCTCACTCAGCTGAAAACTCGAAAGGGCAACCCAGGCAAAAGTTAGAGCAAGAAAAAGAGAAAAGAGAAAAGAGAAAAAGAAGAAATGAAAAGAAGAAAAGCAAAAAGAAAAAAGCAAAGAAAAAGAAGACGAAAAAAAAAATGAAAAGGAAAAATAGAGCTCGCAAAGTTAAAAACCCGAAATGGCGGTTTTGGCAAAAGTTAGAGCGCAAAAGGAGAGTGTTAATACCTAAGTGCACCTTAACCCAGGAACTACGTAAGGTCTGTTTCCCATTAAGGCAACTTCATCCTGAAGTTTGGCCCCAACTATTTTCAACCTGCTTGTCTCATCTATGTTGATTGGCTTATCTTTATTCAAACTCGGCTATCTTATCCATGTGCAAATTGGCTCATCTTCGTTCAAAGTCGGTTGTCTTATTCCTTTAAAAGATTCGGCTGCAAAACAAATCAAGTTCAGATCTGAGGTTGTGCATCGCAGGAGTTAATTTCTCATTGGTCGGGTAGTGGCCATTTGTAAAAACAGTTTTGAAGATTTTTAGTGAAGTTGATTAATTTTCTAAAAAATTATTCCATTTTTCCAAAACTGGACCATTTCTTAGACCTACAAAGGGAAATTTATCAGTGCTCATAGCCTAACTTATATGATTTCAAAGTAGAAAGTCAAACAAGTGTGTTAATCTAACTCTCATGTTGGTCGAAAAAACACAAAAAAAATATGGTCAAAATGATGAACTAAGGGCACGGTTGAGTCAAGTTTTTTTTTTTTGTCTTTTTCCCGTTATCAGCACTCACCAGAAAGGGCACAACTGAAGTTAGTAGTAAGGAGCCAAGCGTTCTCTCGTCCTCCGAGCAGTGAAATATTGAGCCAAGTGTGAAGCGCGAACTAAAAATGGAGCAGGGTATTCCACTCTCTCATCTGGACTGATAACATCCAAACTGACCAAGGGCATCATCAATCGATGTCGATTCTTGATCTGCTTTATATCCGGTCGACCATAACCCCTTCAGGAAAGCTCACTAATTGTGAGCGAAAGAAATAGAATCTTGCAGAATGCTAGGGGCAATGGTCCATAACTTTCAGCTTATTCATCAACCACACCTGGGAAGGGATAAAAAAAAATAAGAGAGATTAAAAAATAGAGAGATGTGCCCTGGAAGAAAAAGTAAGAAAAAGGCTTTTCAAAGAAAAAGAGATTGAGGGCCAAAGTGACGTGAGAGACATAAATAAGAAAATGGTGGGAAACAATACCTAGAAAAGTAGGCTTCTCATGAACCGAGAGGTCTCCCGCCATTGGAAAACATCCAAGTGTTCAGTTTGATGGTTTTGTTTGTTTTGATTCTTGTTTTGAGTCGTTTTGATTTTGGTGAGTGTCAATAGTTGTGTTGTTCTTACGTTGTTTTTCCTTTGTTGAGTTGCGGTGTACTGTGGTTAGTCGTAGGCTCAATACCTGGTTAAGAACTCATTCTCGATTTGCAAAAATAAATCGTTTTGTGCTCAGAGTGTCGTGCTATGCTCAACATGATCTGCAAAACAGGATTCATTCTTTCATAAAACTGTAAGGTCTAACCCAGGTCAAAAGAATGAGCAATAGAACAAGGACCTATATGAAGCTACATAGGTTCCAGACTACAAAGCAAAAGACAAGGGGGAAAATTTAGAGCATCTTAGTGTGTTTCAAGTTCAGCAAATTCCGAGATTGCATTCCAGGTGCACCTTTTCAGGCCTCGCCATTTCTCTAGAGTATGAGTGTACCTCGACCCCGAGTTCAAGCTTGCTTCAAGTCAGAATGGCAATCAAAGCGGCATCTGTGGCTTCTACACGTAGATGTTTCCTCTTGTCAGTATTTGAGGACCTTTGAACTGTGAGTTGAAGGTAAAAGTTCGAAGAACACAAGAGAGAGATCCCTGCTAGAGTAGAGTGGTTCATCGCCACTCACCCCATGAGGTGCTTTCTAAAGCACCACTTTGTTTGTTTATTGCATTCTTTAAACATTATGCACTACATTGCTTGTAACATGTATCATATCATCGCACTTATTGCATTTATTTGTATCTTGTATTATCTTGTATCATTTATCCTTTTATACTGAGCAGCGTTTAGGATTATTGTCCCTCGAGGCTTTTCTCAAGACGCATAAGACGTGTTCTCGAGCGGTTTATTTTTATCTCAAGGTGTGCAGAGCATGACCCTGAGTGGTTTTTCTTTTCTTACGGTTTTAACGTGATTAAAGTATCTCAGGATGCGTGGAACGTAACCCTGAATGGTTTTCTCAAGACCTCTTTTCACGATTTCAATGTGGTTTGAGTGTTCCTTTTCTTACATGATTTCAGCGTGCTTGGAATTTATCTCAGGATGCATGGAATACAACCTTGAGCGGTTTTCTTAGGACTGCTTCTCACGATTTCAGCGTGGTTTGAGTGTTCCTTTCCTCACACGATTTCAACATGTTTGAGATTTATTCTTACTCTTCTTACGATTTCAACATGATTTGAGTATTCCTTTCCTCACACGATTTCAGCGTGTTTGGGATTTATTCTTAATCTTCTCACGATTTCAGTGTGGTTTGAGTGTTCCTTTCCTCACACGATTTCAGCGTGTTTAGGATTTATTCTTCTTCTTCTCACGATTTCAGCATGGTTAGAGTGTTCCTTTCCTCACATGATTTCAACGTGTTTGGGATTTTTCTTCCTCTTTTTACGATTTCAACGTGGTTAGAGTGTTCCTTTTCTCACACGATTTCAACGTGTTTGGAATTTATTCTTCTTCTTCTCACGATTTCATTGTGGTTAGAGTGTTCCCTTCCTCACATGATTTTAGAGTGTTTGGGATTTGTTCTTCCTCCTCTCATGATTCTAGTGTGGTTGGAGTATGTCACCCTATTCATCTACTATATTATCTATCACACTGTCCTGTGCACTTTGTATCACACTGTTTGTGCACCTTGCATCGCATTGTCTTGTACACCTCATATCGCACTGTCTTGTGCACCTGTATCGCACTGTTTTGTGCATTCTACCTATATCACACTGTCTTGTGCACCCATATTGCACTGTCTTGTGCAACTTGTACCGCACTATTTTGTGCACCTTGCATAGCACGATTTTGTGCATTCTACCTGCATCGCACTATTTTGTACATTCACCTCACCTGCACTGTTTTGTGCACTCACTGGGTCTAGGAGACCTTAAATCCTCTAAAGGTGCAATTCCTTTAGTGTTTGTCGTGCTCGAACGATTTCAGGCAGTCTGGTATAGCCTCCTGCCTTTGTTTGCGATAAGTTCCTAGTAGATCAATTGAAACGGTGGAAACTAGAGTTCGAATGACAGAGGCCTAGGATGCAAAGGTTCGGGATTTTCGATACTAAAGTCTGGTTTGAATACCTAGGGGTGTATCCTAAGCTTGAAATCTGTATGGCAGCCCCATAGATTGAGGTAGCGTGTATGCGCTTCAATTCTGGATATTGAACTAACCTAGTCTGTCACCCTGTTGGAGAATAGGGAAAGTTATAAACATAGCCAGGGAGAAAAGTAGTACTTGTGGTTTGGAAACACAAAATGCAAGAAGAAGTCTTTAAACCAAGAAGAAGAGGCAGATCCACAGTAGCATAATGTGAGTCATCACCAATTGCCCCTTGTAAGGTGCTTTCAAAGGCACTACTTCCTAGTTGTTACATCGCATCTATCATCTAGTACCTCCATCACATTGCATATGGAAATATTGCATCCATCTACTGCATTATCCATTTTATCGCCTGCATCCTTTCCATGTTAAGCTTAGTTTGGCATGTGCTCATACATTTCCCTTGTTGAAACATAGTTCTGTCATGTGTAAGTACCCATGCTGCGCTGAGGGTAGTATTGAGGGTGTCAACACCTTTTTTTGTGTTAGATGTGATTTGTTTTGTGTCCATATCTTTTCTAGGTAAGATGTGGTTCGGCCTACACCTTTTATTCACTTCATCCATTACATCCATTGCGTCGTACTTTGTTTTGTTGCATTCAGCATTTAGGATCATTATCTTTCCCTAGCAGATCATTTCTCACTTATATCATACCACCCAATTACTTGTACTCTTTCTCTTTCTATGAAAAACATAGTTATGCATGTACCCGCACCCCTTTCACATTAAAACATGGTTCTGTTATGTGTAAGCATCCATGCTATGCTGAGGCCAGTATTAAGGATGTAGGCACTTAGCCTGTGTTAGGCGTCGTTTGGTTGTGCCCACTTATTTTCTATATAAAACGTAGTTTGATTTTGCATCTCTATCTCTTTATGGTATTTGTATGGTAAGCACTGCTTGTGGTTTGATTATTTCGTTACATTGTATATCATTTACATTGTTTTGTTACATTGTGTATCTTTTGCATCCTGCCCCTGAACTACACTGGTTTGATTCCTTGCAAAGGGATACATAGGCAACCCTTGGGTTCAACCAACTACATCTGTATTTTGTTTGTTTGCCCAAGTCTTACAACCTCGTCAAAATGGATTGTCTTTGGGCTTTGACATTCACTCACGTCATTTCATGACTTCAAGCTCTGTTAAAGAGGGGCAACTGTAGACACCCCGTTTTTGACAGCCCTTAAGACTTGGGCACCTCAGGTTGATCACTCGATGATGAAAGTTATGTTGTACGAATGTTCGATTCCTTCAGCAAGAAGAGCTTCTAAATCCCAACCTTACACCCCATTTTCGACCAAAACTTTTTAGACCTTAAAACCCACTTTTTCAAAATATTTTTCCAAATGTTTCTACAATGTTCCGAGGCTAGCATCTCGTTCAAAATATTACACTTTTTGGTAAACTGAGTAAGGACAAAGTGAAAATAAATGAAAGGAATGTGAACTCTTTGAAAAATCTTTAAAAAAATCTTATTTAAAGGTTTGGAGTTGAAGAAAATAGGAGGGGATGGAAGAAAACTAGTTGGGGAAAAAGTTAGGCATAAATCTGTTAAAATATAAATGAGCAGCCTTTACTAAAATAGACATATCTCTTTGCACGGTTAGAATTTAGATGTGAGGCCACCACCATTGGAAAGTAGACTTTTGGGACTTTAATTTTAACTTAATAATGACCTAAAACCGAGTCCAGATGAGAGATATGCCCATTTGGAAATTGGGCTTGGAAGTAGGTTTTTGCTTAGCTGGCCACTAGTGGCCGATGACCTACTTTTTGTGGCCTACTGGCCATCATTAGTGGCCTACCAGCCACTTGTGTCAAAACCCAAATATTTTTGCCAGATGTCCCCCACAACCTCCAGTTGTTCCTATACTAATATTTTTGACCTAAGAGGCTGTTTTTCTATATATACAATGCCAACCCTCATGTTTTTAGGTTACAAAAAATTCCAAAAGACCAAATTCTTGAAAATCTCTCTCTATCTCTATCTCTATCTCTATCTCTATCTCTATCTTGCAACATACACACCTTACCCAAACACTTCCTAAACCAATATTGGAGCTCTCTTTGCTGAGATTATTGAGTCCAAATTTCAGCCATTGAGAGTGAGAACTTGTTGGTTTGTTAACAAAAGAGTTACCTTGCTTCAAGAGGTATAATTTTGAGCATCTTTGCACTTCATGTTTTCTATCTTTTCTTGCTAATTTTGAACTATTTTTACACTATTTTTATGGGCTGAAACTTGTGGTTTAAAGTTACCAAAGGTGAAGGGGTTAACCACCCTTCTTTGAACCTTGTTCTCTAAGTTTTTGCCCTTGTGTTTCCCATTCTTTTCTTAACTTTTTCTAAGCTTTTTACCACTGATTTTTGGAGGTTTTCAGAGGCCAAAAATCATGTTTTGAGGTCCCAAAAATAGAGGGGTTAGCCACCCCTCCTTATGCTTGCTTACTAGCTTACATTCTCCATTATTTTAGCTTACTCTTTTAGCTATTTTTTCCTAAATTCCAACACTGTTTTTTCTTACTTTAGAACTATTTTTATGGGTTAGTTTCATTTATGCTTTGTATTGCATGCTTGTAGTGTGATGGTCCTCATAGGTTTGGTGGTTTAGGCCTTAGCTACCGACCTATTTGAGTTGATAGCATTTATTTCTTATTTTCCATACTTGTGTTCACCTCGAAGCATCTCTGCAACTTCTCTCATTTCTTAATTTTTCATTCGCTTTGAGAGTTGTTTCAACCAATAGATTGTTTAAGCTTGAAATTGAGGTCATTGTGCTTAATGGTTTAATCTCTTCAGAGGTTTATTACCAACGGCATGACATCTCTCTCATGCCTAAAACAACCATTTGTTTGACACTTCTTTCCATTAGAAGACTTAAAGCTCATTATTGGACTTAATTGACTAATGAATGGAAGATAATTTAAAAAGGCGTAATCAATGGTTTAAAAATGGAACAAGATAATAAAATGGTTTGGGTTCAATCAGACGTTTGTTGAACCCATTGAGTCTTGAGTCATTTCATACTTGTTAGTAATGAAAATGGTTCAAGAATCAATGTCAACCCTTTCCCTTGATCAATTCATAATAGGGAGAAGGTTTTGAGAGTCTGTCCTTAACATTTATTAAAATTGTGTCTCTTGATTCATAAGTCATCACGCAATGAAATTGCGTCAATTGATGGCTTGCGAATCAAGTTTACCCCTCCTTTGACCTATTTGCTGATAAGGAGAGGCATGGTGGACAAGCATCCCCTGATAACACTCTGGTTTGTGCTCTGTTTGTCCTCTGTTGCTGCTGGGAAAAAACAACATTAGTGGCTGGCATGCCACTTTTACTGGACGGCAACCCACTATTTGTGGTTGGCCAGCCACTACTTCTGAATTGCCGGCCACTTTTTCCTAGCAGGAAGTGTCCTTTTTCCAGCACAGCAAAGCAAAGCAAAGACTGAGGTGGAAAACATGTACAGTTTTTTAACTAAGCAACAGAGGCATTCCAATAGCAAAATAGAGAGCATTATCGGGTGGAAACCCACATCTATTTATGAACCATCCCTCAATTCTCAGGATCCATTGAACTAATGTTATAATATTAGTATGTTGTGCTTGGAGTAGCGGATTTGTAACTAATTAGTTAGAGTAACTAGCTAGTCTCATGTTGTACTTATTTAATTAGCTAGAATAGTTAGTTACATTTGTTATTGTAATAATTAGTTAATTAGTTAGTTTAGTTAATTTATTTCATTTGGTTTGTAGTAGTTAGTTAATTCGTAGTAATTAGTTAGGACATTCATTTGAACCCTCATGCGCGAGGGCAAAATATGTAATAAAGCATGTATGTCTTCTAACCCCACGTATTTCTCCCTTTTATTTATTTGCTTATGATGGATAGAATAGAACACCACGTTTCATTTAGCATATTCCATGTTTGCATCCACGTGTCTTGCATGAATCAAGACATGGTTCATTATTCGAACAAGCATTGTTGTTTATTACTTCGTTAAGTACATATTTAAATCGCATGCTATCAAATTAATTCAGATGTTATATTAGTAGCCAAGCCTATTAATTGCATCTTGTGTGTGTTGCATTAGTCATATTGCATTAATTAGAAGCATGCATGTTTTCTAATTATTTTGCTTGTTTTGGCTCACCTTGGAGTACTAGGTGAACATTTTATTGTTTTAGCATATTGCATGAGTGTGATTGTTGCTATGTCAATCATGATTACTATAAGGCTAATTGCTTATCAAGCATGATTACTATGAGGCTAATTGCTTAAATGATAAATTATTTGAATGCCTGTAGATGGAGGCTAATTGCTTAAACTGGAATAGTTTGATCAAATGTGCATATGAGATCACTTTTTCAAGTGGTACATATTCGAAACAATTTTCAAAAAACATACATGAAATCAAAGTGTTCCAAATTTTACAAATTAGTCTATACTTGTGTGCAACACATAGTAAAGTTAGTCTAGTAATCGAAACAAGAGCATATAATATAGATAAGAATCACATTATGATTAGTAGATACCGATCTTTGATAGGACGAGTGGGGTGTTTAATTCATGACATTCCCCTCTCATACCTAAGTTCCCGAGCCAAGATAATCTTGGTGATGACGAACACGTGGCCTTTGGCACGAGTCATGAGTTTCCTAAATTTTCTTAAAATATTTAGGTGGCGACTCTGTATTTGGCAAAACAGTCCAGTTTTTGGCATTTTGATTCAAAATAGATTTTCCAAAAAAATTGCCAGATTTGGACTCATTTGTGTTTATCTATTTCACATTGCACTTGTAGAATCAAATTCAGAACCATGGGAGTCCAAACCATAGAGCTATCGTATCCGAAAAGAGCACGAAAAGTCGAGTTACAACAGAGTACCAAAATTATCTTGTGAAAACATTTTACCCATTAAATGCACACCCTTCATACCCTCAAAAAATATTTCTTCCAAAAAACCTTAACAAAACCCACAAAGAAGAAAAAGAAGAAAAAGTGTGATTATTGTCTCTGCTGCCTCATTCTTTTCTTTGGTTTAACCAGTATCACAGTTGGTATGCTCGCTCTCTCTCTCTCTCTCTCTCTCTCTCTCTCTCTTATTGCTTCTTGAAATCTGAAACTATTGTCGACTGAGATTGCAAAAGATATTATTGACTTTGTTTTTCATCTATATATGTGTGGAATTCTTGATTTTCAGAGTGTTTTTCACTACCATACATATTTATGAGTATTTATATATATATATATATATATATGTATGTGTTATCACTATACCAATTTCATTAAATTAGTTGTTTTGATTTCATGGGCACCTTTTGTGTTGCTGAATTCAATCATTGAATAATTTTCTTAAATATATATACACAATTTCTATATATATATATATATGTGTGTGTATTTAAGAATAATCTCTCTCTCTCGTTTTGAATTATCTCATTCTTAAATCCTTGATTGAGATATGCACATTAACAACATATGTGTGAAAAATATGCATATATAGTTTTCAATACGTTCATATATTACCTCGCGAGTCACAAATTCATTACTATAATCTATTATGAATTCTGAGCCAACTTTGCTGTTTCTATTTAACTCACCATTATCCTGAAATAAATAATAATATAAATTAAATTTCAAAATGTGATTGATAAAACATGTCTGAACCTATGAATAATGTTCAGTTACCTATTTCCGAACAAATAATAAATGTTTGTTTATCGGCTCTTGAACAAATAAACAATATTCAGGCCTATGTTCCCGAATTTCGGTTAAATGTTCGGGAGTTCAGTCTCAAAAAAATTACGAACAAATTTTATTATTTTTGTCATTTTTTTTCAAGAAACTTACCCTTACAAGGCCAATCTCTCCTGATCTAAGAACAACATCAAAGCTATGAACCTTCTCTAATTTTTTATTATTGTACTCTTCTCGTCTTATGAAGTTGGGGTTACTGGAAAAACTTCCACTCAGTATCATTGTTAGAGAAGTGTTGATAATCAAATGGTTGCCACCGTTACTGTCGAAATATTACCCCCAAAGTGTTTTTAAGGTTTTGAGAGTGGGTAAATTTTGAAGGTGGAATTTGGGAAAGATGGATGGGTGATGATGTAGATGAGTGCTCTCATAAATCTTAATTTATGATATAGTGAATGTGTTGATTTAATTGTGAGATTGGGTATCTCAAAATTAATGATATCTTTTTTTGTAATTTTATTTGAGCTTATTATTGTAATAAAAAAAACTAAAAATAGAAGGGTTTAAAATAATTTATGGAGTGCTAATTGCAACCCTCTTATATATATATATATATCTTTTTATATTATATTTTATAAATTAAAAAAATTAAATTTGTTAGACCGAACAACGTAATATAATAATATATAGGAAGATGCAATTATTTGCATATATTTCCTAGTAATATAATAATATATAGGGAGATGCAATTATTAGCATATCTTTCCTGATAATATTATTTGATGGAGTAATATTTTTTCCAAGATAGATTCGTGGGAGTGGGGCTGAGATGAGATGCTCATATGAACTTTTACAAACATTTTGGTGATTTCTAGCAAACATAAGATTTAATGTGATTCACTATAACACTCAAAGAATCAATTACATAACATGTATCTTTTTATATTATATTTTATAAATTAAAAAAATATATATTTGTTAGGCCCAACAATGTAATATAACGATATACAGGGAGATGCAATTATTAACATATTTTTCCTAATAATATTATAAAATTTTAGGGAAAGTTACATATAGGTTTTAATATGTATTTATTATCCAATGGGTCAGATGATAATTAATGATATTTTTATCAGATACTATTAAAAAATATTACTAATTGTTAATTTTTATCGATAGTTTGAAAATTTTTGTTACAAAAAATGTCACTAATTATAAATTTTATTGACAGTTTAAAAAATCGTCAAAAAAAAGTCACGAATTTTTAATTTTCAGTGACAGTTTGAAAATTTTGTCGTAAAAAAACGTCGCTGATTGTGTTTTAGTAACAATTTTTAAAAATCGTAACAAAAAAAGTCATTAATTATCAATTTTTAACGACTTGCAAAAATTGTCACAAAAAATTATTTTTAACAACGATTTTATGAGGATTTATTTTTAATAGGACTTGATGAAAATTAAATCTAACTATTCGGACATGTTGATAATTGATTGAAAATTTTAAAATATAAATTATAAAATAATATAATTATTCTAATCAAAAAAAAAAAAAAAACTTTAGTGGACCTCATAAATTTTTCATTTGTAACTTTAATAAGAAATTGACATAGCACAATACCACAGATATTTGTAACTTTAAGGACAAAATGTCATACTTTCTTACCCTATATATATATATATATTTTTATGCACATCGTACAATTTTTTTTACAGAAAATTTTACAACGATGATTGTCATTATTAAAAATAAATTCGTCTTTAGCCCCGGTTTGATTTTTGTATTAGGCTAAAAAATCACAAAATGGCAAAAAAAAAAGCCAAAAATCACAAAAGGACTAAAAAAAAAAAAAAAGTTAGCCATTTCAAAGTCATAAAGCCAAAAAAATCAAATAAGAAAACCAAATAAACAAAAAAGTCTCAGGCTAAAAAAGTCCAAAAAATCGAAAAGCCAACTAAAAAAGTCATTACCAAACAACCCCTTAATAGTTTTGTTTTAAAAGTGAAATGTCCATAATTAACCACATCACTATATATTAAAATTTTATGTGAATTTTTGTTAGTATATTATTTAAGAAAATGCTACATATATTACATACAATAATACCATAAACTCAAAAATAAACAAATAAATAAATACCATACAAAATACTCAAATCTGTTATCAAGATTTACTCAAAAAATGACCCCACAACAACTCATTCAAATTTACACCATTAATCTATCATTCTTGACAAATTTGTGAGAAATTATTTAGTATCATGAACTTCCTTCAATACATATACAAGTAGCAAATATGATAGGGACCCAAATTAATAGGAAACTGGGAGCACAGCAGTGACTATGGTGCCTCCGTTTGAGATGTATTATAGTTTTATTTTTATGATCTAAACCGTTCATATTGTAGGGTTTGTTGGGTACTTCATGCCTATCAAAAATCATATTAATTAAATATCAATAACTATATGATCGAATCACATATTGTTTATGCTATTTCTTAAAAGAAAAACTTATTATTTATTTTTTTCGTTATCGATCATATAGTTGTTGATATCTGATTAATATGATTTTTGGTAGACATAATGTACTCAACAAATCTTACAAAATAAACGGTTTGGATTATAAAAATAAGGCCATAACACACCTCAAACGGAGACACCACAGTCACTGTTATGCATTGAGCACCGCAGTGACCCCTTTTCGAAATTGATATACCTAGAAAATTTTGGATAGGTGATTGTGTGATGGAAATTAATTTATGTAGTGTAAGGTCTATATGTAAAATAAATTTAAATCACAAAATAAAAATTATGAATAATTTCTGAGTTTGGTCAGTAGAGGCGCTAGGATATGGTGGTGCGGACCTTGAGCTATTGCTGCACTTTTAACAAGTTGTCATAAATTAATTTTCACACAATTACTTTTAAACCTCTCTTTAAGCAAAAAAATAAACAATTTTGTTAGATATGAACTAAGATAATATGAAATGGAAAATAGTATAAAAATTTGTAGACAACGTGTCTCCAATCTAAAAAGTGAACTAGATGGTGTTATTGGACTTGTGGGGTCCACTGCGGGTACTGTTTCGATTATCCGAATCGTTTCATGTGTAGAGTTCGTTGGGTACTTTATTCCTATAAAAGATCAAGGTGATCAGATATCGACAGTTACTTGATCGGATCAGATTTTTGTCAATAATTTATTTTAAAAATTATATTTACCGTTGACAGAAATCTGACCCGATCAACTAGCTATCGATATCCGATCAACATTATTTTTTACTAGAATAAAATATTCGATGAGTTCTACACATTGAACAGTTGGAATTCTCAACATGGAACCCGTGGTGGCCTTTTACAGACCCAACAATATGCTTTAATCTGATCACAAACTAGAGATAAGTATAACCTAGAGAATTAAATGTGAATGCCTGATAAATGAAAAAGCAAATGAGATTGCTTCCCATTTAGGGTTGGTTTGGCAAGGGCTTATTGGGTTTTTTTGGCTCAATGAGCCACAAAAGACAGAATAGGTTCATGAGCCACAACAAACAAAACATCCTATCCAATCCCATAATTATTACACTCTTTTCTCATAAAAAAGTCAAAAAAGCCAAAAAGTCAAAAGCCTTTTCTAAACCAAGCTTTTGAGCCCAGGCTCATATAGCCAAAAAAATCAAAAAGCCAACCCACTTCCCAAACGAAGACTTATTTAATTAATAAATAAATGTGTAAGTGGTATTAAAAATAAGAAATTACATTCCAGTAGTGGTTCTTTTACAAAATAATTAAAGATTTATGAAAAATTTTATAATTTTAATTATTAATATTCATAAAAGTTACCACTTATGTGAAATTACTTTTAAAAAATTATACTAAATTGTAATTTCTCCAATTGAGAAAAGACCTTTCCAAGGAAAACAAATCAAAATAAAACAGAGAATGAAGAACAAAAACATACATGAATTAAGGAGGATGAGGACAATAGTACACACCCTCTACTATCTACTATATATATACCCTTAAGTTATATCATTTTTTTATTTAGTTATGAACCTTATTTTAATTATGATTTATGAGATCTTTAATTATATTTTATTGTTATTTGGTTATGACTTTTTTTTTAAAATTTTAATTATGACTTAGAAAATAAGAGAATTGTTTTAAAGGTCCCTGATATTAAGATTTTATAAGACAAAAGATATACAATATTTTCATAATAGTTAAAATCTCTCAATGTTTTCACAAAAAAAAAAAAAATATTTGACTCAGAGAAATTTTGTCCAACTTAGAGAAATTTCTGCACCGACACAAAGAAATTTCAATTTTCACTTTCGAAAGTTTTCTGATTTTCAGAAAAATTTCAAAATTTCTCTAATATGATCACAGAGAAATTTTATCAAGAGACATTAGCTAATAAAAAAAAAATTTTGAACCTCTCCTACTACACAAAATTGGAGAGGAATGCTTCACTATTTTTTCTTAGAAAATATAAAATTTTGTCATTTTCTTCCTTAGTTATAAAGTACATAAGGTACATATCATTTGAAGGGTATGTACCATAATCTTTTTACAAAGTATTAACGGCATATCTTTTTAACAAAAAAATGTTAAATGTTAAAAGACTTTTATGTAGTGTTTGCTTTATTGGAATATGGTGGAATAGAATAATCATTCTATCAAAATGTTTATTCTTATATTTGATTGATTAAAAAAATAATAATAAATAAAAGAGCATTCAGTGTGTTTAGTTTCAGTTTTCTGAATTTAGTTTTATAGAAATTGCGTTTTTTGTTTTTCGTGTTTTTTTGTTTTTAATGAATATTTTTAAAATTTTAAGCAATTTTGTATTTTTTTAGATACACCTTACTTAGATGTATCTAAATAGTAAAATATTTGTGAATAAATATTTTTAAAAAATTAATAATTACACAAAAATAAAAAAAAGATACTGAATTTATATATATATATATATATTATATTTTTGGTATTTAGTGAATTTTTTAAATATTATTTTTCAAAAATATTATACTTTTTAAGTGTATTTATATTGTGTGTTTAAAAATTTTTAAAAAAATGCTTATAATCTTTTAAAAAATTCATTGAAAACAAAAAAAAATACGAAAAATAAAAAAATAGAATTTTTGAAAAAGTGTTTTCTGAAAACCAAAACCATACAAGCTTATTGCCACTATAAAAAAAAAAACGAGAGAAAAAAAAAGGTTTTACAAACCAAAATTTGGAGACAAAACTATTTTTTAGGGGCTAAATATTTTTGTTGCGAAAAGTGTTGTTATTATATTTTTAGTAACAAAAATTAGACATTAGTGATGAATTATTATCCTTTTGAGACTAAATTTTTTGTCTCAAAAAATAAACAATTTTAAAACCAAATTATTTTGTCTCTAAAAGTCTATTTATTAGTGACATTTTCAATATTTTATCACTAAAAATCTTGTTTTTGACTTTTTGGGACGACTTTAGTAATTATCTTATTTATTATTTATTATTTTCCTTTTTGTAATGAAATTGTAATGAAATTATCACTCTATAAAAGATTATAAAGAGTTATCATTTTATTTTATTCTATCTCATTTCAATAAACTAAAACTAAGATATAGAGATGTTGTTTGAGAAGATAACTATTTTAATTGACTATTTAATTTGTTTAATTATTTTAACTTGATTAAAATAATTATATTTATAAAATTAACTGATTTAATGAATTAAAAAAATAAAAAAATAATTATAAATTAAATATTATATTTCATCTCATTAACTATTACTCAACTTTTCAGTCTCATGTAAGACCAGAATTAGCCTTCACTTTTAAGAGGCAACAGAAGACAGAGCAAGGATGGGAGAAAACAAAAGCAAAACAGGGGACAGATATGTATAATTTACATTGGGAGGGCCCACGTGTAAGAAAACAGTGTAAACCCCTATAATAATAATACAACCCTCTAAAATTAAAATTATAATTAAATTCCAATAAAGTGAAAAATAAAAATAAATAAATAAATAAAATTAAAACATCACATCAAATAAATTAAACACACACATTAAAATTATTAAAACTCATAAATTAAAGCTGCAAAATATTTTTGAAACAGCCATGCTAGTAAAAAAAAGGCAAAACAGGAGACAGACACGTGTAATTTACATTGGGAGGAGGGCAGATGTACCGTAGAGAAATAGTGTAAACACAGCGTACTTTTTTTTCTTTTTTTTTGGAATTAAAATACAGCATTTTAAAAAATTTAGGTCAAGTTTGGCTATTATAAAATAATTTATCTTTTTATTTTTTTATCTTTTTTTTATCATATCACTTCTTTATTTTTTTATACATTTTTTTATAAAAAGATAAAAAATATACTTATTTAGATCATCCCAAACAACCCTTAAATCATTTACTTACAAATTTGTTCTTTAACATTTTAATATCAGTTGATTGCAAGTAATAAAAACAGATACATAAATAAGTGAAAGCTTAATCCCATTGGAAAAAGTCAGAGATCATAAAAATTTTATCATGAAAATGATCATGAAAAAATTATGATCCTTGGATTATCTTAATTAATTTGTAGTGCTTTATTCTAAGTGTAATCTAAAAATCACAAAGTTTTCATGATTATTTTTATAAAAAAATTTTCATGATACCTAACATTACTGAGTCCTATTTTGCTGCCCACTACTTACGCAAGGCATTTTGTAAACTTTAACTTGGATCCCGGCCTTGTATTGAAATAGTGTTTTGTGTAGTATATAATATTCCTATGAAATAGTAATTAAATATGTAATAAAAATTTTATATTTTGTGGAGTATGTAATATTCTTTTTTCATAATAATTTGCAAAATATAAGACATTTTTCTCTAAATTCATTATATTTTTATTAAAATTAACATATACCTTTTAATATTTTTACATATTTTTAATATATTTTATACGATGTATAGTGGGTACTTGTTAGCATTTACCTTTATATAATATAATAATGGTACAAACATGTAGTGAATATGACCAAAGAACCCACAAATACATGAGATGGTGCTGCTAACTGCCATAGACTCTCAGCATTCTTCCACTGATCAATTCCAGACACGAAGTCCATGACTAACCCAAGCATGGAAACAGCAGATAAGCTTCACGTAGTTATGTTCCCATGGTTAGCTTTTGGTCACATGATTCCTTTCTTAGAACTCTCCAAGGTCATAGCCCAAAAGGGTCACACAGTCTCCTTTGTATGCACTCCTAGAAACATCGACAGACTCCCCAAGTTGCCCCCGAATCTAGCCCCTCTCATCAATTTAGTGAAGCTTCAATTGCCTAAGGTCGACAAACTCCCCGACAACGCAGAGTCCACCATCGATCTTCCCTATGACGAGGTCAAGTACCTCAAGATGGCCTACGATCAACTCCAACAACCCATGACTCAGATTCTGGCAGATTTGGCACCCGATTGGGTTATTTACGATTTCGCACCATATTGGCTAGGCCCTATTGCTACCAAACTTGGCATTTCCAGTGCGTTCTTCAGCGTTACAATTGCCGCTTCTGGGTGCTTTCTTGGTCCTGTACAAGTCTTGAAGGGTTTGAGTGGAGAAGATGACCGCAACACACCAGAGGACTTCACTGTTCAACCCAAATGGATCCCCTTTAAATCCAACATCGCATATCGGCTTTTCGAGATTAAGCGGATCTTCGAAGACGTTGCCACAGCCAACGATGAAAATGTTCCAGTCTCATATCGGTTCGGAGCAGGCATCGAAGCTTGTGACGTGTTGGCTGTGAGAAGCTCTTATGAGCTCGAACCCGAATGGTTAAAACTTCTTGAAGAGATTCACCAGAAACCGATTATACCAGTTGGCCAACTGCCCACCATGGGGTATGATAGTTGTGACAACGATGAAGCATGGATCGAGATGAAAGAGTGGCTTGACAAGCAACCCCAGAGGTCCGTGGTCTTTGTTTCATTTGGGAGCGAAGCACAGCCGAGTCAGGCCGAACTTACCGAGATAGCTCTCGGGTTAGAGCTATCTGAGTTACCATTTTTTTGGGTTCTGAGGATTCGGAGTGGTATGCTTGATAGTGAGGTGATCCAGTTACCAGATGGGTTTGAGGAGAGAACGAAGGGACGAGGGGTGATTTGCACAAGTTGGGCCCCTCAACTCAAGATACTGAGTCATGACTCAGTCGGTGGATTCTTGTCTCACTCTGGGTGGACTTCGGTAATTGAGGCCATACAATTCAACAAGTCCCTCATCTTGCTGTCTTTCTTGGCAGACACAGGGTTGATCGCTGGGCTTTTGGAAGAGAAGAAGATGGCATACTTGATACCGAGAGACGAGCAGGACGGCTCGTTCACGAGAGACTCGGTGGCCGACTCACTAAGACTAGTGATGGTTGAGGATGAAGGCAGGGTATACAGGGACAAGGTTAAAGAGATGAGTGGGTTGCTTGTTGACAGGGCTATACAAGATAAATACGTGAATAATTTCGTGGATTACCTCAAGAAGCATACACAACGATCTTGAGAAGGAAATACAAAAAAAAATGTGTAGACTAATGTTTTGCTTTGGTGGTGGTGGTGATTTTTTGTTGTTGTTGTTGTTGTTTTTTTTTTTTTTTTTGGTGTCTGGCTTGCATTGCATTTGCTATGGGTAATGTTTTATTTTGCAATTTGTACTACTCTCTGCCTGCTAATGAAGTTTCTTGTATTTGAATAAATAAAAGGACGATCATTTTGTAATGTACATTTCTCTTTCTGTTGCTGATTGGCCACCCCAAATTTGTGTTTATTAGTGAGGAATTATCTTATTGGGAATTATTTAATTAAGAGCAAAATTTAATTTATCTCCTTATGGTATGACTCGATAGTATTTTACTCTCTTATCTTTTAATAATAGCCATATGCTAACTAACAAAAATCTGATTTGGATCAAATCGATAGAGAAGATTCGATAGGAAAATTTATTTTCATAAACAGAAATACAATCAAGTAATGTGATTGTTATCCTATGTCTTAACAAATTCAAGAACTTTTTTAGAGGTTATTGTAATGTGAAGAAACAAATACAAACAAACTAAAAATTCGATTGATAAAACTTAAACTTGTCACTTAATTATAAAAATAAAATTATAAGTTCAAATAACATTACAATCAACTGGTCCAAACTAGATTATAATCACTGAATTACAGATAATCTACTCATAGTTCGATTGAAGGTCCTTTGCTTATCTTCTCTTTGCATATGTATAGATTCCACCGATGATTTCAATAAACTACCTAGAGCACTTTTTGTTCCCTTCATGCACACCGCCACGATTGCCATGTGAAAGAAGATGGTGGTTGCCTTAACATTTGTTGGATGTGGTGCCACCCTTTGATGCTTATAAAGTGGGCAACTAAAAGAAACATGTTGCTGCCATGTGTCCTGCAATTGACAAGTCACAATTAATGAGATTAAATTTAGTTATGATCAACAAGTCACAATCAATAAAATTAGATTTGGCCTTAATTGACCGGCCACAACTAAGTAGATTAGACTTGGCCTATTGAGAGGTCAAAATCGACAGAAAATAAAATATGGTCTCAACACTCTTTTAAAAGTTGTAAAAAAATATAATAAGTTTTACAAATTTAACATAATTATATTGAGCTTCTTTAAAATTTTAATTCAGTAATGCTTAGTCCTATTTTCATCATAAATTCATTAGTCATATGAATAAAAAAAAATGATATTGTCACCTTCTTTATACTCAAATATATATTTCACCTAATTTATTTTTGTATCTTCCTTCTATTTATATTAATTTTGATTTCTTTAATCTTACTAAAAGGAAAGTCAATATAATTATATTAAAATTATAAAACTTGTTGTTTTATTTTAAAATCACAAAGAAAGTTAATATAATTTACCTAAATTATTTTGAAAGGTTTTTGGCTAAATTTTCCATTGATAAAGGGTTTATTTTTTCAAAATTTGATGGGCCAATGTAATATTGTTTTTTAAATAGATTCGTGACAGCAGGTGGGGTGAAGAGGGGTCCATTATAAAATTTCTTCATATGAATTACTAAAGAAAAAAATTAGACTTTTTCAAACAAACATAAAAAATTAGGCTTTTTCAAACAAACATAATATTTAATTACAGTCACTATAAAGTTAAAAGAATCCATTACTATATTGAAATTGAAAGAAACTAATGATTATTATGCTTTATAAATTTAAAAGTCGTTCGCTAGTGTCACGCCTCGGAAATTTATACATTAAATATTTATCAATTTTTATTGTTTAATGTAAACGTAAGTAAATCATACTAGTAACGTTATCATCAAATTTTCAACATTTATAATTTATTAACCATCAAGAGATTTACAAAAGAATGCTCCATATGGGTTAGATATTCAACATTTTTAGAATATGAATCTATAGCATGTAGTAAGAAAATTTAATACGAATTAATGCTTACAAGGACTACAAATTCTAAGACTTAAATCTGGTTACACAAAAGTAGCTTCAAACTCATACACATAAAGTCCTTGGCTTGTCAAAAATAATTATAACAAAAGAAAAGAGCCTTGTGCACTCAAAACATATCTCTACGCCTCTGAAAAATCTAGAAATCCCCTAAATATTTATTTATGATTATGTATCAATTTTAATCAGTAACTAGCAATCCCAATCAAACATGCCAACACAACGATTTTACGTGGAAAAACCATAATTGGAGCGCCACCAATTGTGATAAAAAAAACTATGGGCAAAAGTCACAAAACAATCCACTAAAAAGACATAAAGGAATTATACAGGTATACCCTAAATTACCTAGCGAATCCATGCCCGAATTGAACCAACTCCTATGTGCTTCTTCCAACCCCGTCTTTACCTCGGAATTGTGTTGCCCAATGTTGAATCCACAACGCCGATGTCGAATCACGACGATGAGCCACTCCAAAATCCATCAAAGTTTCAGGCTCGAATTCTTCAGAATCCGCAGAAGAACAACTCTCTCTTTTATATAGAATAAACAAACAATCCTTTGATGTATACTTCTTAAACCATGAGTTGAACACTCAATCAAACATCAAAGAAAACTAGCAAAATAGTCCTAAATATAAACCCTAATATCCAAAAAGAAGATCTAGAAACGTAACCCTAAAATCTGACTGAATCACATATTTATAGCACTCTGTTCTACAATCTCCGCTTGAGCGCCAGAATAGCCACTCAAGCGGACCGACGCTCGAGCGCAGGAAATTTCGCTCGAGCGGAAAAAGGATTCTCCGCTCGAGCGGCTAAACCACCGTTCGAGCGGACCTGTAACTTTGAATGCATTTTTACATTTTGCTTCGGGAGCGCTACCCCTCAACCCTACCATGGCGCTGCCCCGAACACGCCAAGGGGCGCTACCCCCTAAACCCCTGTGATTTATTTTGTTATAAGAATAAAATTCTAAATTTTTTTGTTATAGATTTATTTTGTTATAGATTTGTTATAAGAATAAAAATTCAACATTTATTTTATTATAAGAATAAAACTCTAATTTAAAAAATAAATAAATAAATTTGTCTTTTTTGTTAATTTTTTTGTTTTTTTTTTTAACTACATAAACTTAGAAGGATTTGAAGTTCGAAGAAATTTGTTCAAGTGTATGAATTATGGGGTATATAGCCACAGGCAAATATGAGGGTGCCCACGTGCACACACAAAAATTAATACATCCCTTCAATTAAAATATAAGTTGTAGTCTCTCTCTCTCTCTCTCTCTCCCTCTCCTATTGCCAGCTTTCATATGTCAAATGTGTATACAAAGATTTTAGATATTGTTGTCACTATGAATGCATGTGAACCAAATTATTCGGTACGCTTGTTTAGGCCCTACATTAATCTTCCATCAACAAAAGTACAAAAGCAATATGGAATTGAGAGGGTAGACTCAGAAGGGATAATGAGAAGGCTGGCATTTCCAACTTCAATAATTTTGGCTTAGAAAATTTGACTTCTTGTGTTTCTTTCTTGACCTTTTTAAAGATAAAAAGTTTTAAGTGGTAGGAAGGAATCATATTATTATCACAGTGATAAATGAATAATAGGAATATGAAAATGAAGATGATGATTATGACAAAGGGTGAATTATTATTATTATTATTTTTTTAATTTTTAAAGATTAAGACAAAGGGTGAATTTAGGGATGATGATAATGGTATGGTGAGCAAGGAATTGGATTTTCTAATTTGTAATTGTACAAGATCAAGGGGTTGGCATTGTGGATTGGGCACTTTCTTATAGAGTGTGATGAACATTGAGTTTGAGTCTCATTACTTTGCGATGCAGTTTCGTAGGGTGTTTATAAACTGGCTTGGCTTGATTTGGTTTGGTTTGGTTTTAAGGTGAACTAAGAATCTAACCGGCCTTCACAGTTTTAAAAATTGATAAACCAAATCGAATGTAGAATCTTTAGAACTGAATCTAAACTAAATGCAAAAATGGCAATCATGACAGAATTAGCACCAGAAACTTCTCTGTAAGGCACAATTCGGGTTGAATTCGCATTTAAAAACTCATAATCTCACTAAAATAAAAGTGTGAAAACAAGTACAACTGAAAGGAGTTTTGTCAAATGGGATTGCCAACAATAAAAACCTAACAGCCTCTAACTTAGTGGGATCACCACATCCTTTCCTATACAAAATCCCATAGAGGTAAGCACAAAACCCAGTAGGAAAACGTTAACAAAGTACCTACATTTTGTACAATCTCATGGGATGAATGCATATGCCAAACCGTGTTCAAAAACATATATCTTTATCTTTTGAAAACTTTGGGCACAATGCAATCTTGAAAATTTAACAATTTAATAATTTCAATGTAATTAAACGGGACGATAAATACGACTCGGGTAATCCTTAGGTTGGTGTTTGCAAGTAGGCATAATACGCACTACCAAATCCCTACTTTACCGGTAGCTAATCGGAAGGCACGTAGTATCTCCTCCGCGCGTGTTTTCGATCTTTCACCATGGACACTCAGGCCAACTTAACCAATACCAACTATACCCCCTATTCGGACTTACCAATGCATTTATCCCAAAAACAAATCAATATGATCTTGTTTCACAAAACAATGTCCTTTTTCCAATGTAATAATTAAATTTAATCGCATCAATGCTAAAATGACATGGCAATGTAAAAATGTCCAATGCATTAACATAATCCATTTTCAATTTCTCCACACAATTCTCCATTGGTGATCACACATCTCTTATCAATGCAATATCATAATATATTACAAGAAATAAAATAATACAACATTAACCTTCAAGCATTTTTCATATGTTAGTCATCATAATATAACTCTAAAGGATGATATAACAACCTTAACATTCATGTATTCTCCAAATGTTAAATCTATATTCTTCCACTTGGTCATTTCAAGACCAACCAATAATAAGCTATACAAGCAGCTTTAATTTAAACATTTCTCATTTTCTTTCAATGGAATTTCCTTTTTATACACAATCATAGGAATATCTCAATTACATATTCACCATAAAACTAAACAACCATAGATTTCATTACATCTTATCATTTTCCCAAAATATATCCCTAATTTCTAGGATTTCCACAAAACTAGGTTTTTCCTCATTTTTTAAATGATTTTCTAAGACAACATCCCTCATTAACAACATAGTTCATACCCTCAAGAGTTTTTAGAAAATATTGAGAAAACCCATTTTTAAAATCATCAAGAACTCAAGAGCCAAAATCAAAGTTCAATACTTCAAGAAGTTCCAAAATCAACATAAACTTGCAAAAATATACATATAACTCCAAGAGAATCCCTATGTAACAACCCTCATCTTTGCTAGATAAATTCTTGAATTAACTCGATTCTTGCTAAGCAGTCGATCTGATTGATAATAGAATTATTGGAATCTTGACCGAGATCCTGAAATCTGGCAATTGATTGCCTGTATCTGTTTAGATTGCATTTTATCTGTTTGACTGTTTAATTATCTGTTTGGTTTTTATGTTTAAACTGTTAATTGAAGGCCTTATCGGCGGCCGAACCAGAAATTGATTGGTGTTTTAGGACCATCATAATTTATGTGATTTTATGGTGTATTTAATTAAAATGTGATTTGGTATGATTAAATTAGATTAAAATAAGTTAAATTGCATAGGTTGGCTTTAATTACAATTATGCCATCTAGTGGCCCATTATCTCAACCTTTTGAATTTCATTATACTTGAGACAAACCATTTTGCTCAGCCAAGACCCTTGTCTTTGCCGACCAAGGAGGAGAGTGAGAGAGAGAGAGAGTTGTTATTGTGAATTTGGCTTGAAACCTTGAAGAATTACTTGGTAATTGAAGTGTAGATTGCTAGTTAAGCTACCTCACCTTGTAATTGAAGCTCTAGGTAAGGAATTCAACCCTCTAATTGTGAGTTCAAGCAAATTCTTGTATGGTCCATGTCAAATTGTAGAGCTAAGTCATGTTTTAGTTCATACATGTTGAATTATAGCTTAATTCTTGCATGCATGGCTGTATTGTTGACTTTGGAGTTGATTTCATGACAGATTGTCACATGCATATTTATATTGGAGTTTAAGTCCATGTTCTCATCTTGTTTTGGGGACAATTGGTTCATTAGAGCATGAAATTGGAGCTTTGAAATGGTTTAGATCCATGCATGTCATGTTTATAGCATGTTCATGAAAATTGGTTTCAAATTGAGTTGTTTAAACTACCCTTGGGCCTCAATTTTACAAATTAAGCTTTGAATCATGTTTAACTATGTGTTTATAAGGGTTTTCTGGAAAATTAGCCCAAGCGGATTGGTTTTGAAGCATTGGGACTTGTTTTGAACTTGGAAGTTCAAATCTGGAAATTCCAGATTTTGAACTCCCGCTCGAGCGGGGAGACTTGCTCGAGCGGGAAAATCGAGCTCCCAGCATCTTGCACTGTGCATCAGTCCGCTCGAGCGGAGGATTGGACGCTCGAGCGGAGGACTGGGTGACACACTCGAGCGGGCGTCGAGCGGGCGTCGAGCGTGAATTTCACCTAACCAGTACTTTTTGGTCTGCTCGAGCGGGGAAGTTAATGCTCGAGCGGGACTCTGTTTTCCTGAAAATTCCGAAAATGTTTTCTGAGTACGTCTTTGCATTCTCATCCCATCCTAGGCATTCTTAGGCCTAGTTTAAGACATCTTAATGAGGATATAGATGTAGAACACACCGAGGCATATTAGGGATCAAGTTATTATATTTCCCCAACTGTAAAACTTAGTGTGTGTTCAATCTGTTAACTATATAGGGTTGGCATTTCGAGGAGACGCTCTAGCTTACTGTATCCCAGAACTCTATGAGTAACAATTGTGTAAAGATATGTTCAAATGATTATCTTCTGAATACTGAACTGAACTGTTTACTGAACTAATATTGTTTACTGAATGAATGTATGTCCTATATTCTAAACTGTGCAGTGGCATCCTTAGCACCTACTGTTTACTGTTACTGTTACTGTTACAGAGATCTCTGTTGGTTCCCTCGTTGGAACCACTACTGTTTACTGATTGATGGCCATCATTTACTGTTCGGTCTTTTAAGACCTACTGTTTACTGTTATGCTAACGGATGTACCACATATGACTGTTTACTGTACCGAACAATGGAATACCGATTGAAATGAACTGTTTTCATTACTATAAGGACATTCATTCTAAACCCTTTACGCATTGTGTTATTCACTGGGTTTTAGCTCACTGCTCATATATATGTGTAGGTGTACAGGCACCGGATCAAAGCTAAAGGCGTCGAGGTATTTCCAGTTTTGTCAAGCCAACCAATGTGCCTCACTGCGAGGTTCCGAGCCTACCAAGCTAAGACCTAGGGGTGTTTTAGTAATTCCCCCTTCCGCACTGTTTTGTAATATTGTATAGACTGTATATTGCACCGTACTGTACTGTAATAGGGATTAAGTCCCTGTTTCACTGAATGACATGTATGTATATGTATTGTTCTGTAAATATGTATGAAAAATCTTTTTGGCATACAGACTATCACAGCTCATTAGACATTGTTTAACTCATCAGATTGGCTTCCGCCAAGCCCTCAGATATTCAGACATTCATTAAGGTGCCTTTGGTAATCTCGGGTTACTGGCCGGTTACGGTGCTAAACCCATAGGGGCAGGTTTGGGTCGTGACACCTTACCTCAAGCTTAGAAGAGAAAGGAAAGAAAAATCCTAAAAAATGGATGTTGATGAAAACTTGATTTGATCGTTGAGAATGTAACCCTCGTCTCCCTCTTCGATTCGGTGTAAGAAGCCCTCTCAAATTCTTAGTAGATCTTCCTAAATCTTAGCAAGATTGAAATTTGGTGGGTTTATAGAGAGAATGAAGAGCAAAGATGGATATATATATATAGAGAGAGAGAGAGCCGAAAAAGTGGTCAAAATACCCTATTGGCTTCAGTTTTGAGAGAAAGGAGCACAAAATTTGAGACTAACGACCCCAAATCCGCATGTGAGGTTCCAATTCCGTACGTGCGGAATCCCAAATCCACATGAGTGATTTAGTATTGCTCTTCACAAGTGAAATGATCTAGAGCTGGCCTAGAAAATTCACCCAAATCCGCTCGAACGGTTCCTAATTCCGCACGAGCGAAAATTATGCCCAAAAAACCCCCTCCACTAAGTGGTTTCGCTCGAGCAGTTCCACCAATCTACATAAGCGGTTTTGCCAGGCAGCCCAGAAAATGATTTTACTTCACAAGACAAGCTCTAACCCCCAAAACTCAAAATTTTCAACTCGTAAACATTAAGAGAGGTTATGTAAGAATAGAAAAAAATAAAATAAAATAAAATTCAACGACTCAAAACGATAAATGAAACATTAAAGGAAATACATACTAGTCCACTACATAAAACTATTCAAGCCCAAAATTTGGGACATCACAACCTTCCCTCAGGAATTTCGCCCCAAAAATTTGGTTACCCCTCTCATCAACACATCCAAAGAACACAAACAAAACAACAACAAGACTCCGAGTGGCAGTAACCACATAGGTGACAAAATAAATCCATAATAGCAATAAATCAACTATAACATGGAGATCTCAATCTCAACAACATCATTTTACTATCATTATCAAAATCTTTCCACGGCCAAGGCCACAATCTAACAACCACTAGCATGATAATCATAAACACGAGTTCAACAACAATTATAACAATCGTACAATAGTTCTCATGCTCACAAGACAACAACAATTATGACAACAAGTAGTTTACAATTGCAACTATTTATTCTCAAACACAAGAGAGATTACAATCTAGAACAACTAAGCGTTCCCAAACAAATCCAAATACTTGGAGCGGACTTCTGCCTCTCGTTCCCAAGTTGCCTCATCAACTCCATGGTGCCTGCACAACACCTTTACTAATGGTATGTTCTTGCCCTTCAACACTTGTTCTCGGGTATCAAAAATTTGAACCGATCGCTCTTCATATGAGGCATCTTCATTTATCTCCAAATCAACCCAATCAGGTACATGTGAAGGGTCGGACTAAGCATAGATACATAGAACACGTTGTGAATCCTAAAAGTTGTGGTGGTAAGGCTAAACGATATGCCATTTCTCCAACCAGATCTAAAATCTCAAAATGTCCAATAAACCTAGGAGACAATTTACCACTCTTGCTAAATCTCATTAAACCCCGTCTGAGTGAGATTTTAAGAAATACATGGTCACCAACCTCGAAAGATAGAGGTCGTCTTCTTTTATCGGCATAATTCTTCTGTCAGCTTTGAGCCGTAGCTAACCTCTTTCGAATAAAAGTAACTTTCTCAGTCGTCTCGCTAACAATCTCCAAGCTTAACATCAATGTATCACCCACCTCGGCCCAACAAACCAGTGATCTACAAGGTCGGCCATAGAAGGCCTCAAACGGTGCCATTTCAATACTAGCCTGATAACTATTGTTGTAAGCGAACTCAATCAACAGTAGGTGTGTCTCCCAAGACCCCTTGAAATCAAGGACACAAGCTCTAAACATATCCTCCAAAATCTGAATGGTACACTCCGATTACCCATCAGTCTAAGAATGATAAGCGGTGTTTAAGCTCAACTTAGTTCCTAACGCCTCTTGAAGGCTTTTCCACAACCGGGCTGTAAAATGAGGATCTCTATTCGAGACAACGGTCACAGGGATCCCATGAAATCGAAGTATCTCTATAATGTACAACTCTGCCAAATGCTCAACTAAGTCGTCGGTGCACATCGGAATGAAGTGCAAAGACTTAGTCAACCTATCAACAACCACCCAAATGACATCACTGTCCCATTGTGTTCTAGGAAGCCCAACTACAAAATCCATGGTAACATGCTCCTATTTCCACTCGACTATTGGTAAGGGTTGTGTAGACACCCCATTTTTGACCGACCTTAAGACTCAGACGTCACTGATTGAGCGCTCGGTGATGTTGCATACTGTGCTCGTTCAGAAGTCTCAGAGTCGCGGCGGCGCCCGCCTCCGGACTTAGAACTCTCTTGGTGCCTTGTCTCGGTTTGCGAACGACTCGGTTTTCTCCGCTTCTTTCTGAGGAGGGAGTGGTCCCGTGAGACTATCTCTCGGTGGCCGTCGCTACATTTCGTGGGTCAGAGGCCATTTTGCCCATTTCGAGTTTCGGTTCCTAGTTTTTGGACCGTCGGGATCAACCATCTCCATTTCTCCGGTTTTTGCGGTACCTCTATTTTATCATTTCGAGGAACACTGGGCCTCGATGCCCACTTCGTGGCCGTATGCCACTTCGGTGCTATGGCGGTTTTGGACCGAATCGTGCTGCCCCGAGCATTCATTTTGCATCGGTTTTCTCTGATTTTTGGCAGGAACCTCTGTTTCATCATTCCGGGGAACACTGGGGTCGCAGATGCCCACTTTGCTGCTGAACACCATTTCCGGCACCTGCAGCCCATTTTTGGGATCCCGAATTGCCCGGTTTTGGCCCCGAGCGTTCATTTCTCATTAGTTTTTGTTCAAATTTGGCAGGTACCTCTGTTTCAACACCAGGAAGATCACTGGGGGGTAGGAGGCCAGCAATTATCCCAGATAACCAGTTTCGCTTCTCCGGTGCCCGTTTTGCTCACTTCCGGGCTAATGTTGAACACCCTAGGGGTATTTTCTTCCAACCAAAGCTACATATTTGTGATGAGGGGACATGGGAGGACCCTAAAAAGTGGTGGTCGGCCAGTAATTGTGAATTTCATTTTTGAGCCTCTCCTTCAAGCTCTATGTTGTGACTCCTGCTTCAATGTTGCCAAATTCCAACCTTGGATCCCTGTTCTACACACATGGGAGGACACCAAAAAGTGGTGGTCGGCCAGTAATTTTTGTTTTCATTTTTGAGCCTCTCCTTCAAGTTGAGTGTTGTCTCTCTGGTTCACGATTGCCAATTTTCAACTACACGGTTGTGTTGAGGACACATGGGAGGACCCTAATCTCCTATGGTCGGCCACTAATTCAACATTTCATTTTTTGCCCTTGGCTGGCCGGCCATGGGAGGTGGCTGGCCGGCCATGAGGGGTGGGTGGCCGGCCACTTGCAGCAAAATCACCTGGCCGGCCGACTTTACGCTTTCGGCTCTTCACAATTTGTCCAGGATATTTTGTCAAAATATCCCCCCATCCGGGGGATATTTTGAGAGGGAAATCTTGCCTCCATTTCCCTCCCCTTTTACACCCTTCTTGGCCTATTTAAAGGGCTGCCCTCCTCCTTTGCTAGGGTTACAAAATTTTGCTTCAAGACTCCCTCTCCCAAATCTTCCATTTCCATAGCCAAAAACCTCCAAACAACTTCAAGCATCTAGGCCAATCCTTCACCAACCCTAAGCCTCACCATCACCATTACCTTTCCAGCAGCAAAGGAGTGATTTTCAAGGGCTAAGAAGCAACAAATTCAAGCCAAGAGGTAGCAACACTTGAATCTTCAAGGGTAAGCCTCTAAATCCCTTTTTGTAGCATAATTTTCCATCAACTTTTTACCCTATTTCCTTTTGGTTTTTGGGCTCTGACCCCTACTGGTTTTGTGCTCATTTTGAGCCCCTATACAATATTGTAGAAGGGCTCAACCTCATTTGGTGTCTCCATGATACACTTGTTTCAATACCACTCTTTAGGCCATAAAATTGCATGCTTTGTTTGGCTTTTGAGTGATCTGATTTCGAGCATAATATAAACTGTTAGTGGGCTTATTTTGAGCCCCTCTTCAACATTGAAGAAGGTCTCCACCATGTTTGGTGATTCTAGAATGCACTTCCTTTGAAATTCTTCCATTTTACCGTAAAATTGCATGCTATTTTTAGCCTATTTGTGATCTGAATTGGAGCATGAAACATACTGATATTGTGCTAATTTTGAGCCCCTATTCAACATTGAAGAAGGGCTCAACCATGTTTGCCTCCTCTATCATGCACTTGCTTTGAATTCTTGTTTCACTCCCATTTTGCATGCCTTTTTAAGCCCATCATGCTTCTGTTCTTGGCCTTCATCAGGCCTAGAGAGTGCCTTATTTTAGACTTCCCATCATGTTTTGTTAAGGGCCTTAAGCCATCTGATGTATGCTTTTGGTACTTGTTTTGTAATCCTTCATTTTTTCCGTAACTTTGTATGTTTGTTTAGGCCATCTTAGCTTCTGTTTTCGGCCTTCATCAGGCTTAGGAAATGTCTTGTTTTGGCCTATTCTTCAAGTTTTGTTAAGGGTCCTTTCTGGTTTGGTGCATCCATTTGGTACCTTTCTTTATAGCCCTCTTGAGGCCTTTTTTGCATGCCATGTATAGTATATCTACACACTGAATTTTGGGATCTCATCTTCTGTAAAAATGCATATTTTTAGGCCCTCTCTAATGTTGTAGAACTGTTTTTTTGGGTTTGAGCATTGTAGATACCACTTGCTTTGTAAATCCTCTCTTTTTCCGTATTTTTGCAAGCTATTGTTGCCATACTTGTGATCATAATTTGGCCATGTTTTGTACTAAAAAGATGCTATTTTTTGGGTTTCCTTGCTACTTTTTTTGCTTTCATATGTCAATTTTGCATGTATAGCATAACTGTAGGCCATTTCGGGGGCTAAATATCATATTTCGGGAGCATTCCGGGCATCGGGTGCATTTTTATCATCATTTTGAGGCTTTTTTCCCTTCATTTAGTTGCTGGAATTTAGTTTGCATGCTTGCATATCATTTCCATGCCATTTTGTGCCTTTTTGGCATTGCCTCGGTTTTGCGTGCGTGTGCATGCATCTCGAGGCACTTCATTTTCATCCATTGGCGGCCTATGTGAGTGTGGTGAGGCTCTCTCATGTTAGCGTAAGCCAAATTTGCATTTTGATGGCTTTTATCATCGCCTCGTTTTCGTGCAGGTAGCACGCACTTCGAGGCGCTTCATTTTATCCGGCGGCTTAGGTGAGTGTGGTGAGGCCCTCGATGTTAGTGTAAGCCCAATCGCATTTTCCATGTCATGGCATTGCGTATGCCTCCGCCTTGGTTTTGCGTGCCCGTGTGCCGCATCATTTCGGCTGCCGGTTTTATCCGATTTGCATTTCATCTCCGCCTTGGTTTGCGTGCCCATGTGCACACATTTCGAGGCACTTCGGTTTTATCCGATTTGCATTTCATCTCCGCCTCGGTTTGCGTGCCCGTGTGCACGCATTTCGAGGCACTTCAGTTTTATCCGATTTGCATTTCATCTCCGCCTCGGTTTGCGTGTCCGTGTGCACGCATTTCGAGGCACTTCGATTTTATCCGATTTGTATTTCATCTCCGCCTCGGTTTGCGTGCCCGTGTGCACGCATTTCGAGGCACTTCGGTTTTATCCAATTTGCATCTCACATCATTGCCTTGGTTTGCGTGCCCGTGGGCACGCATTTCGAGGCACCTCAGTTTTATTCGGTTTCCATTTCATCATCGCCTCGGTTTGTGTGCCCGTGTGCACGCATTTCGAGGCACTCAGTTTTTTTATCCGATGTGCATGTCATGCCATCGCCTCGGTTTGCGTACCCGCGTGCACGCTTTTTGAGGCATCTCATTTTCATCAGCATTGCGCATACTAGGCTGTATGTTAGCTGCATTTCATGCATATCATGCATATTGCATCGTGTTCGGGATAGGCGTTAGCTTGCACGGAAACGAGGCGTTCAGACTCGAGTGACGGAACGGGTCTCAATCCCCAAGTCACCGACACTCCGGATTACCCATGATGGAGTTAGGTTTTTTGGCTGTAGCATTTATGTGCATTCATCCTATATTGAGTTGTGCAATTCGGCTCCTCGGCCATCATGCATCGATGCGCGTGATTGGTGGCACGAGGATCGAGGCATGCATATATTTGTGAAATACATTGCTATGCCCTTTTCCTGCTCTCTGTTACAGCAAAATCGAGGACCAACAACTTTTTGGAGTCCGGCGCGCATTTCGAGAAATACTGCAAACAGAGGCTAATTGGGGCATCCCAATGGATTTCCGCCCGAGGCAGTCCAGCATACACTATTCATCAGAAGCAAGGCAGCCCCTGGCTTGCATGCCAGTTTACTGCTTTCTTAGTTAATTGTTAATTAATTAGGAATTTGTACTTTATTTGTATATTTCGGACTGTATTATTCTTTTATTTCGGACTGTATTATTATTTATTCGGACCCTCTGCGCGAGGGCAAAATTGTAATAAGGGTGGGTGAGTGTGATGTATGTCTTCCAACCCCACGTCTTTCTCCCTTTTATTTATCCGCTTTGGATGGTTAGATATAGGGCATATTTCAATTAGCATACAATATGATAGCATGTTTGCATTCATTCATCTGTTTTGCACGCACCGGGCTCGGCGCATCATACAAACTGCATTGTATTTTCAATTCCGAATTGAATACATGTTAGCTGTAGCATCTCACATGCCATATTTAGAATAGCCGAGCCTACTATAGTTTGCATTTTTGTATGTGTTGCATTAGGCAATTCTGTATATCTAGGATCATGCATGATTTCTAATCAGCTTTTGTTTTGGCTTGGAGTACTAGGTAAGTTTTATGCTTTAGCATCCTTGCATGCGTGTGAGTGTTGCCATGATAGCATGCTTGCCATGAGGCTATATGCTTATGTGATACAACTGCCTTGAATGCCTGTGGGTGGAGGTTGAGTTATCTGAATTGGGACCATTCATTGACTGTTTGTTTTAAGCCCACTAGATAGTGGCAAAATCATGTTTTCTAAGCCCACCCGAGGGTGGCAAATCCGCATTTTAGCCTACCTGCGGGTAGCACCATCACACCATTTTCAAACAAACAAACATGAAATGTTTTGTTCCAATTCAGACGGCCCAGTCTATACTTGTTTGCTGCGAGCATCACATAGTAACCTAGGCTAAATAAACGGAATAAGAACTCACAATGTTTTCAAAAACAGATATCATGGTTAGTAGAGGCCGGTCTTTGACCGGGCGAGAGGGGGTGCTCACGATGTGACCTTCCCTAATCGTACCCAAGTTCCCGAGCCGACTTTGGTGATGACGGACACGTGGCCTTATGGCACCGAGTCAGGGTTTCCTAAATTTCCCATTTTAAAAATATTTAGGTGGCGACTCATATCCCAAGCGATCCATGTTTGGCACTTCTTTCAAAAATCTGTTTTCCTTCAAAAGCGATTTGCGGATTTGGACTCTTTGGTTCGAGATTTAGAACGCAACAAAATCGAGTCGAGCTAGCGAGGTCCCCAGGCGTTATTCTGATTCTGGCGACTCTTTGAGGATTTAGAGAACTTGACTCGAACTCATGATATCTGGTTTTGACTACGCTTGTGTGTTTCTTTGCATTGCATTTGCATTGGTGCGCCTAGGACACCGTGTTTGCCATATGCCATTCGAACGATTCTTGGGAGGCTTGTCTTGTCAAGTCATGTCCGTAAAATTTGATCGGCTCAGGCTCTGACGACATGGGAACACAAATCCGGTTTCACCGGCACCCTGACCATTCGACCTAGTGCATATTCGGATCCATAGTGACCATTCCCAACTAGGACGGGTTGCTTACCCGTTTATAGGTTGTTTGAAGTCATTGCGTGCGTGGAAACCCTAGCTCCTGACAAAATAGGACAGGGAAACCCTACCCCAACATAGGGGTGTTTTGGCTCTCACTTATCTGTTATGTGCTTGTTAGAGTGCGTCCCTACAGGGAATGCATATATCAGTCTATGAGTTTGGGCATCAGGCCTGCGGGCACTAGTGCAGTATTTTGTGATTCAGTTTACCCGAGGGTATCAGATTTGAGGCAGAATTTTGGGGGCAGAACTTCGATGAGGCACACGATCATCTTGTTATGCTCTGTTCGGTGAAATTGAAATTTGAGATCTTTGTCATTTTCTCTTTTGCTAGGTAGTCTGGAACCATAGCTTGAAGGCTCCACTATCCCGGGTACATTGGACTAGTCTTGATAGACTTTTTGTGGTCGAGATTCAATTCGAGGTAATCGGTGTTTCTTTACAGGCAGGTGAAAAAGGGCGGTCGAGCACAAATCACGATTCGAAGCGATTACTAGATCGATGGTCTTTATCCACCCCACCGGTGAGCAGTCGGTGAGGTCTCGATTTCTCTTGTAGGGATAAATACCGGTCGATTAGATGGATCAGAGAACACATCGAGGATGGGCGATGATCGTCGAGATGTAAGAAAGTATGAAGCTCATGCGGCAAGGCTGTCCGCCATGGCGAAATTTTCCAAACAAGCATAATCATGGCTCAAGAAGTGAGCTCATCACCCATACTGCAACAAAGCGGCGTCTGCTTCACAACAAGTTCCTCTCCCGGCCAGAGCTCCGATTACAGGAGATGCCAAATGTCCAAAATATCCGGAGGACACGGATCTTCCAGCAGGGGCACTCGCCTCGCTTCCGCCACAAGCTGTCCAAGACCCACACACTGTCAATCACGGGCTCTCCCCGAGTTTGAGGTAGATCATACCGCTCAAATTGAGCAAGCCGAGAAGCTTTTTAAGAAATCCCAAGGGGTGAAAGCCATTCCGGGCATCGAGGATGGTTATACTGATGTGGCCGTGACATTACCAGCCAGATTCAAAATGCCGCAGATTGATCGCTTCGATGGGTCCGATGATCCCATGGTCCACCTTCGGTTATTTTCGGATGTATTGCGCCAATGGGCCTAACGGATCACAAAAACTTTCACTATTCGGGAACCTTGTCGTGATAGCTTCCAATTGGTATGCGAAACTAGAAGATGAGGTCAAAAGGAATTGTGATGAAATGGTCGAGGCCTTTGTCGCACAATACTCGTACAATACCAGTTGAGATCACAACTCGTGATCTCGAAGCGACGAGGCAAGAGCCAAAGAGACTTTCTCGATTTTGTGACTCGATGGAGGCAAAAGCGAGAATGATGACTTTGAGGCCGCAGACAAAGATCGGATCGTAATGATCGTCGCAATCTCCAACCAAAGGCGATCTTTGAAAATGATTGTAGTCCCCTTTCCCACCTTTGCGGATCTACGAGATGGGGATGCAAATCGAGGACGCAATGAAACAGGCCTTTTTCGGACCAGATAGGGAGCGACCGGAGAACCTTCAACCGCAACAACAACACAGCACAAGCGGTGATGCGGTGCAAGATCTTCGAAGTGGGCATGGTTACCACCACCACATCAAAAAGGCTACCCCATTCACCGGTCGTCCGGAAGTAGCTCCTGACGGCCAAATATCCACCTCGAGTTAAGAGGGTTTTCACCCCACTTCATATGCCTTTGTCAAAAGCTCTAGAGGTCTTACTCGAAGGACATTTGAAACCGTTGGAACAATGGCCCTACCCGATCCTATCCTGCAAAGCATGACCGGACTAAATCATGCCTACCATCAGCAAACCGGTCATGACACCGACAGTTGCTTTCGTCTGCGCCATGATGTACAAGACCTGTTTGACAAAGGGGTCATTGCTGCACCAGGTCCTGCAAAGTCTGTCGGCACAGGATCGGTGAACTTAAGGGATAATGTGATGTGATTCGGGGGAGGAACCACCTGCGGATGGCGCTCGGATTACTCCAGTCGTGGTGAATGGCATGCACCGTTTTGAGCAATGTACAAGTGCTGTTAATTTTGCATTTTGACTTGGGTATTGGGTCAGCCTTGTTGTTTTGTTTTGAGTCTGTCTTGTTGTATCGAGTCAGTCCCGTTGTATAGGAGTCGGGTGATTCCGGGGGTGTTACCTCAAGCGTCACCATTTTGTTTTTTGTTTGTCTTTTCGTTTTGTTTTGAGTATGTTTCTGCCAGGGAGCCAGTTGTGCCAACAGATTTTGAATGAAACAGCAGTGATTTCCACACTCTCGCATTTTGCTTGCTGTGTGTTAGTTTCTTGGGGTTTGAATGAAATGGCGGTGCATTCCACTCTCTTTTGTGCCTTGAAGTCATTGTAATGACTGAGTTTTTCAAAATTTTTGAACACTGCGGTGAAAACAAAGAGGGAGGAATTCCTCGGGATTTGCAAAACTTTGATCAAATTGAGAGAAAGAGAGGCGTGCTAAGCCTTTAATGAATGAAATCATGCTTGTTAGCGTGAGTACTGAGAAGGACCCTGGCTTGATCCAGACTGGTTTCACACTATCTTCAGCGCGAGCGATTCGTCGCTTTCTTAAAAATTTTCAAAAACAAAATGTTTTGCGCGGTCCTGCGAAGACCTGTGTGGAATCGCTCTTGAGATTGTGTAGCTTAGGATCGCTCTCAGCCTCGAGACTCAAACCGCCTTTGCTTTCAAACCTTGAACTTGCATTCAGAATGTTCAACGGTCGGCCACAATGTAAGGCCTGTGTGGCCAGATTTGAAGCAGCCCTCGAACAAGAGGCACCAAAGTCAGATCAAGAAGGTCAGACCTCATCAGAAGAAGCTTGCAAGGCTAGAATAGAAGCACCCCTCGAACTAGGGGCAAAAATGTCCGATGTGCTCGAAGAGCCAAAAGTGGATCTTTCTGCAAGTCAATACAACAGCCACTCTCCTGGATATAGAGGGCTTCAATCTCAGAACCATTTGGCATGGACTGGTTACACTTTTACCCTTTAAGAGGCTCGCTGAGCCGAAAACCCGGAAGGGCGACCCAGGCAAAAGTTAGAGCGAGACACGAAAAATATATATACAAAAATGCAAAAAGAGAAAAAAATGCAAAGATACAAACAAAAAAAAAAGAAAAGAAAAGAAAAGAAAAATGCAAAAAAGAAGAAGAAAAAGGAATGAAAAGAATAGAAAAAAAGAAAAGAGAGAAAAACAAAGCTCGCAAGGTCGAAAACCTGCAACAGGCGCCTTGGCAAAAGTTAGAGCATAAAAAGGAGAGGTTAAATACCCGAGTGTACCTTAACCCCGAACTACGTAAGGCTTGATTCCCATGTTTGGGATACGTAGGCAACTTCATCCTGAAGTCCAGCCGTAAAACGATTCAAATTCGATTGTGTCCATGTAATGGTTTTGATCATCTTTGCCTTCTCTATATCTGAGAGTTTGGTTGTCATCATCACTCTGAGGACTGATTATAGTGTGCTGCGGCGCCATCCAAACAAGGGGCAACTTTCCGTTGCCATTCAATGCGCCGCGGTGCCGTTCAAACAAGGGGCAACTTTCCGTTGCCATGCAGCTCTCTCCAAGCAAGGGGTAATTTTCCTCCGGATCTGAGGTTGTGCATCTCGAGAGTGGGTTCTATGCTCGTTGAGCAGCGGCCGTTTGCAAAAATAGTTTTTGAGAATTTTTACTGAGGCTGATTAGTTCTCTCGAACATAATCCCATTTTTCCAAAACTGGACCTTTTTCCTGGACTCAAAAAAGGAAAATTTTCAGTGCTCATAGCCTGAACTGCATGATTTCAAATCAAAAATCGAACAAGCATGTTAATCTAACTCCCATTTTGGCCAAATTTTTTTAGAAAGCAAAAATAAAAAATGGTCAAAATGATGAACTAGGGGCACAGTTGGGTCAGGAGTTCTGTCTTTCCCCCTTTATCAACATACTCGCCAAGAAGGGCACTTTACCTGCCAGAAGAAGGCACAACGGAAGCTAACAGCAAAAGGGCAGAAAGCTCTCACATCCTCCAAGCAATGAGGTATCAAGCCAAGTGCGAAGCACGAACTGGAATGGGGCCAGACATTACACTCCCTCATCTGGACAGATCTGCTCACGTCCAAACTCCCCAGCAGGGCATCATCGACCGATGTCAGCTGCAGATTTGCTACATACCTATTTGTAGCACAACCCCTCTGTGGAAGGACTTCACTAGCTGTGAGCGGAAGAAAGAAAATCTAGCAGAATGCTAGAGGCACGAGCCCACAACTTGCTGTTTATCCATCAACCACCCAGGGGAGGGATTGAAAAATGAGAGATTGAAGAATAGAGAGATGTGCAATGAGAGAAAAAGTGAGAAAAGGGCTTTTTCAGAAAAACAGAGCTTGAGGGCCGAGTGATGTGAGAATCACAAATAAGAAAGGATGGGAAACATACCCGGTGAAATAGGCTCCCTGTGCACGTCTGAGTGTCGTGTCTTTTTGTTTTATCTCGATCCTTGTTTTGAGTCATCTCGAGTGTTACTCGATGTGTCTAGGTTGTGTGCCTTTTATTTCCTTATTGAGTCGTTTTGCTGTGTTCAGTTGTAGGCTCAATACCCGGTTGACGATCCTTTTCTCATTTTCAAAAATAAAATCGTTTTGTGCTATGAGTGCCGTGCCGTTCTCCACATTTCTGCAAAATAGAATTAGTTCTTTCATAAAACCGCAGGGTTCAACCCAGGTCATGTGAGAACACTGAAACCAGGACCTATCTGAAGCTATGAGTTTCGGGCTGCAAAGCAAAAGCAATAGAGGAAAATATCGGGCATCTGAGTTTGTTCCAACTTCAGTAGGCTCCGAGATTGCATTCGTGTGTACCTCTTGAGTCTTGCCAATGCTCAAGTATGAGTGTGCCTCTACCTCAAGCTCAAGATCAAGTCTACTTCAAGCCGTAATGGCGATCAATGCTCTCTGAATACCATTCCTGCCAGATGCATCTTGGCGTGTTTGCGATGAGTTCCTAGGAGACCAAGCTGCGACGGTGGAAATTAGAGTTCGAATGGCGTGGCCTAGAATGCAAAGGTTCAGATTTCGAGACTAAAGTCTGGTTTAAATACCCAGGCGTGCCCTCGGCAGAAATCAGATGGAAGCCCCATAGGTTGAGATAGCATGTATGCACCTCAATTCTGGATACTGAACCAACCTAGTCTGTCACCCCGTTGGAGAATAGGGAAAGTTGTGAGTATGATCAGGAAGACAAGCGGCAGCCGTGGCTCCCACATGCGGATATTGTTACTTGTTAGCATTCCGAGCCTTTGTCTTTGTGTGTTCAAGGTAAAGTGTTCGAAGAGCACGAGGAGAGATCCCCGTCAGAGTAGAGCGGTTCACCGCCACTCACCTCATGAGATGCTTTCTAAAGCGCCGCTTTGTCCATTTATTGCTTTCCTTAAGCATCATACATTGTAATGCATTGTACCAGTTAAGTTTCTTTCTCAGACATGCACGATATTGTATGTACGGTTCATTCAAAGAAGTTCTGTTTGAGATCATTCACTTAGTATATCAATCACACTTTATTTGCTTCACTCAGTGTATCTAACACACTTCATTCACTTAGTGTATCAATCACACTTCATTCACTCAGTGTATCTAACACACTTCATTTGCTTTAGTGTATCAATCACACTTCATCCATTTTGTGTATCTATCACGCACATATTCACTTTTTGTGTATCCATCACACACCTTTAGTGTATCAATCACACTTGTTCACTAAGTGCATCTATCACACTTTGTGTTCGCTTTTAGTGTATCAATCACACTCTGTTCACTTAGTGCATCTATCACACTTCGTGTTCACATTCAGTATATCTATCATACTTGTTCACTAAGTGCATCTATCACACTTCGTGTTCACATTCAGTATATCTATCATACTTGTTCACTAAGTACATCTATCACACTTTGTGTTGGCTTTTAGTGTATCAATCACACTTCATTCATTTTGTGTATCTATCATACTTGTTCACTAAGTGCATCTATCACACTTTGTGTTCGCTTTTAGTGTATCAATCACACTCTGTTCACTTAGTGCATCTATCACACCTCGTGTTCACCTTCAGTATATCTATCATACTTTTTCACTAAGTGCATCTATCACACTTCGTATTCATATTTAGTGTATCCATCACACTTGTCCACTTAGTGTATCCATCACACTTTGCTCACTTCTTCACTTTGTGTACCAATCACACTTTGTTCATATAGTGTATCAATCACACACACTCGCTTTGTATCTATCACACTATGCCTACTTTGTATATCCATCACACGTTCGCTTTGTGTATCTATCATACACTCACCTAGTGTATCCATCACACTTTGCTTCATATAGTGTATCCATTACACTCGCTTCACTTTGTGTATCCATCACACGTACGCTTTGTGTATCTATCGTACATATCCGTGAAGATTCCATGATTTTCTTACATTCCTAACTGCATGAAATGTAGTTGTTGCTTTGCATTCTTGCTTAAAACTGTTGCATCTATTTGTCAATACTTGCCTCATTACAGCTTGCTGCACTTGCATGATCACCCGGCTCCGTGCCTATCACTTTGCATTTTGCCCCCTGCCTGCGGGCACGCCTGCGGGCACACACATATCTTTGTTTATCTTGTATGATTGTCTAAGTCTTCGGCCTTGTCAAAAATGGGTCGTCTCTGGGCTTTGACATTCACTCCCGTCACTTCTTGACTTCCGAGTTCTGTCAAAGAGGGGCAACTGTAGACACCCCATTTTTGACCGACCTTAAGACTCAGACGTCACTGATTGAGCGCTCGGTGATGTTGCATACTGTGCTCGTTCAGAAGTCTCAGAGTCGCGGCCGTGCGCCCTGCCTCCGGACTTCCGAACTCTCTTCGGTGCCTTGTCTCGGTTTGCGAACCAGACTCGGTTTTCTCCGTTTTCTTTCCTGAGGGGAGGGAGTGGTCCCGTAGACTATCTCTCGGTGGCCGTGCGCTACGTTTCGTGGCCGTAGGCCATTTTGCCCATTTCGGAGCCCGGTTCCCAGTTTTCGGGACCGTCAGGCCGTGTGCCTCAGTTCGGGACCGCCCAACCATCTCCGATTTCTCCGGTTTTTGGCAGGTACCTCTGTTTTATCATTTCGAGGAACACTGGGGCCTCTGATGCCCACTTCGTGGCCGTATGCCACTTTCGGTGCCTGTAGCCGGTTTTCGGGACCCCGAATCGTGCGGTTTGGGCCCCGAGCATTCATTTTGCATCGGTTTTCTCTGATTTTTGGCAGGAACCTCTGTTTCATCATTCCGGGGAACACTGGGGTCGCAGATGCCCACTTCGCTGCTGAACACCACTTCCGGCACCTGCAGCCCATTTTCGGGATCCCGAATTGCCCGGTTTTGGCCCCGAGCGTTCATTTCTCATTAGTTTTTGTTCAAATTTGGCAGGTACCTCTGTTTCAACACCAGGAAGATCACTGGGGGGTGGGAGGCCAGCAATTATCCCAGATAACCAGTTTCGCTTCTCCGGCGCCCGTTTTGCTCACTTCCGGGCTAATGTTGAACACCCTAGGGGTATTTTCTTCCAACCAAAGCTACATATTTGTGATGAGGGGACATGGGAGGACCCTAAAAAGTGGTGGTCGGCCAGTAATTGTGAATTTCATTTTTGAGCCTCTCCTTCAAGCTCTATGTTGTGACTCCTGCTTCAATGTTGCCAAATTCCAACCTTGGATCCCTGTTCTACACACATGGGAGGACACCAAAAAGTGGTGGTCGGCCAGTAATTTTTGTTTTCATTTTTGAGCCTCTCCTTCAAGTTGAGTGTTGTCTCTCCTGGTTCACAGTTGCCAATTTTCAACTACACGGTTGTGTTGAGGACACATGGGAGGACCCTAATCTCCTATGGTCGGCCACTAATTCAACATTTCATTTTTTGCCCTTGGCTGGCCGGCCATGGGAGGTGGCTGGCCGGCCATGAGGGGTGGGTGGCCGGCCACTTGCAAGAAATCACTGGCCCGACTTACGCTTTCGGCTCTTCACATTTGTCCGATATTTTTGTCAAAATATCTCCCCATCCGGGGGATATTTTGAGAGGGAAATCTTGCCTCCATTTCCCTCCCCTTTTACACCCTTCTTGGCCTATTTAAAGGGCTGCCCTCCTCCTTTGCTAGGGTTACAAAATTTTGCTTCAAGACTCCCTCCCAAATCTTCCATTTCCATAGCCAAAACCTCCAAACAACTTCAAGCATCTAGGCCAATCCTTCACCAACCCTAAGCCTCACCATCACCATTACCTTTCCAGCAGCAAAGGAGTGATTTTCAAGGGCTAAGAAGCAACAAATTCAAGCCAAGAGGTAGCAACACTTGAATCTTCAAGGGTAAGCCTCTAAATCCCTTTTTGTAGCATAATTTTCCATCAACTTTTTACCCTATTTCCTTTTGGTTTTTGGGCTCTGACCCCTACTGATTTTGTGCTCATTTTGAGCCCCTCTACAACATTGTAGAAGGGCTCAACCTCATTTGGTGTCTCCATGATACACTTGTTTCAATACCACTCTTTAGGCCATAAAATTGCATGCTTTGTTTGGCTTTTGAGTGATCTGATTTCGAGCATACTATAAACTGTTAGTGGGCTTATATTGAGCCCCTCTTCAACATTGAAGAAGGGCTCCACCATGTTTGGTGATTCTAGAATGCACTTCCTTTGAAATTCTTCCATTTTACCGTAAAATTGCATGCTATTTTTAGCCTATTTGTGATCTGAATTGGAGCATGAAACATACTGACATTGTGCTCATTTTGAGCCCCTATTCAACATTGAAGAAGGGCTCAACCATGTTTGCCTCCTCTATCATGCACTTGCTTTGAATTCTTGTTTCACTCCCATTTTGCATGCCTTTTTAAGCCCATCATGCTTCTGTTCTTGGCCTTCATCAGGCCTAGAGAGTGCCTTATTTTAGACTTCCCATCATGTTTTGTTAAGGGCCTTAAGCCATCTGATGTATTCTTTTGGTACTTGTTTTGTAATCCTTCATTTTTTCCGTAACTTTGCATGTTTGTTTAGGCCATCTTAGCTTCTGTTTTCGGCCTTCATCAGGCTTAGGAAATGTCTTGTTTTGGCCTATTCTTCAAGTTTTGTTAAGGGTCCTTGCTGGTTTCGTGCATCCATTTGGTACCTTTCTTTATAGCCCTCTTGAGGCCTTTTTTGCATGCCATGTATAGTATATCTACACACTGAATTTGGGGATCTCATCTTCTGTAAAAATGCATATTTTTAGGCCCTCTCTAATGTTGTAGAACTGTTTTTTTGGGTTTGAGCATTGTAGATACCACTTGCTTTGTAAATCCTCTCTTTTTCCGTATTTTTGCAAGCTATTGTTGCCATACTTGTGATCATAATTTGGCCATGTTTTGTACTGAAAAGATGCTATTTTGGGGGTTTCCTTGCTACTGTTTTTGCTGTCATATGTCAATTTTGCATGTATAGCATAGTCAGAGGCCATTCGGGGCTAAATATCATATTTTCGAGCATTAGGGCATCGGGTGCATTTTTATCATCATTTTGAGGCTTTTTTCCCTTCATTTAGTTGCTGGAATTTAGTTTGCATGCTTGCATATCATTTCCATGCCATTTTGTGCCTTTTTGGCATTGCCTCGGTTTGCGTGCCCGTGTGCATGCATCTCGAGGCACTTCATTTTCATCCATTGGCAGCCTATGTGAGTGTGGCTGAGGCTCTCTCATGTTGGCGTAAGCCCAATTTTCATTTTCATGCCTTTTATCATCGCCTCGTTTTGCGTACCCGTGGGCACGCACTTCGAGGCGCTTCATTTTTATCCGACGGCAGCTTAGGTGAGTGTGGCTGAGGCCCTCTGATGTTAGTGTAAGCCCAATCTGCATTTTCCATGTCATGGCATTGCGTATGCCTCCGCCTTGGTTTGCGTGCCCGTGTGCACGCATTTCGAGGCACTTCGGTTTTATCCGATTTGCATTTCATCTCCGCCTTGGTTTGCGTGCCCGTGTGCACACATTTCGAGGCACTTCGGTTTTATCCGATTTGCATTTCATCTCCGCCTCGGTTTGCGTGCCCGTGTGCACGCATTTCGAGGCACTTCAGTTTTATCCGATTTGCATTTCATCTCCACTTCGGTTTGCGTGCCCGTGTGCACGCATTTCGAGGCACTTCGGTTTTATCCGATTTGCATTTCATCTCCGCCTCGATTTGCGTGCCCGTGTGCACGCATTTCGAGGTACTTCGATTTTATCCAATTTGCATCTCACATCATTGCCTTGGTTTGCGTGCCCGTGGGCACGCATTTCGAGGCACCTCGGTTTTATTCGGTTTCCATTTCATCATCGCCTCGGTTTGCGTGCCCGTGTGCACGCATTTCGAGGCACTCAGTTTTTTTATCCGATGTGCATGTCATGCCATCGCCGCTTATGCGTGCGCGTGCACGCCGAGGCATCTCATTTTCATCGATTACGCATACTAAGGTCAGTATGTTAGGCGCATTTCATGCATATCATGCATATTGCATCGTGTTCGGGATAGGCGTTAGTCCGCACGAAGCGAACGCGTTCGTACTCGGTGTGAGCGGGTCTCAATTCCCAAGTCACCGACACTCCGGATTACCCATGATGGAGTTAGGTTTTTTGCTGTAGCATTTATGTGCATTCATCCTATATTGAGTTGTGCAATTCGGCTCCTCGGCCATCATGCATCGATGTGCGTGATTGGTGGCACGAGGATCGAGGCATGCATATATTTGTGAAATACATTGCTATGCCCTTTTCACGCTCTCTGTTCAAAGAAAATCGAGGACCAACAACTTTTGGTCCGTGGCGCATTTCGAGAATCATAAGCAGAGGCTAATTGGGGCATCCCAATGGATTTCCGCACGAGGCAGTCCAGCATACACTATTCATCAGAAGCAAGGCAGCCCCTGGCTTGCATGCCAGTTTACTGCTTTCTTAGTTAATTGTTAATTAATTAGGAATTTGTACTTTATTTGTATATTTCGGACTGTATTATTCTTTTATTTCGGACTGTATTATTATTTATTCGGACCCTCTGCGCGAGGGCAAAATTGTAATAAGGGTGGGTGAGTGTGGTGTATGTCTTCCAACCCCACGTCTTTCTCCCTTTTATTTATCCGCTTTGGATGGTTAGATATAGGGCATATTTCAATTAGCATACAATATGATAGCATGTTTGCATTCATTCATCTGTTTTGCACGCACCGGGCTCGGCGCATCATACAAACTGCATTGTATTTTCAATTCCGAATTGAATACATGTTAGCTGTAGCATCTCACATGCCATATTTAGAATAGCCGAGCCTACTATAGTTTGCATTTTTGTATGTGTTGCATTAGGCATTCTGTATATTTTAGGATCATGCATGATTTCTAATCAGCTTTTGTTTTGGCTTGGAGTACTAGGTAAGTTTTATGCTTTAGCATCCTTGCATGCGTGTGAGTGTTGCCATGATAGCATGCTTGCCATGAGGCTATATGCTTATGTGATACAACTGCCTTGAATGCCTGTGGGTGGAGGTTGAGTTATCTGAATTGGGACCATTCATTGACTGTTTGTTTTAAGCCCACTAGATAGTGGCAAAATCATGTTTTCTAAGCCCACCCGAGGGTGGCAAATCCGCATTTTAGCCTACCTGCGGGTAGCACCATCACACCATTTTCAAACAAACAAACATGAAATGTTTTGTTCCAATTCGAACGCCCAGTCTATACTTGTTTCTTTGCGAGCATCACATAGTAACCTAGGCTAAATAACGGAATAAGAACTCACAATGTTTTCAAAAGCAGATATCATGGTTAGTAGAGGCGGTCTTTGACCGGCGAGAGTGCTCACGATGTGACCTTCCCTAATCGTACCCAAGTTCGAGCCGACTTTGGTGATAGCGGACACGTGGCCTTATGGCACCGAGTCGGGGTTTCCTAAATTTCCCATTTTAAAAATATTTAGGTGGCGACTCATTATCCTACAAAGTCCATGTTTGGCACTTCTTTCAAAAAATCTGTTTTCCTTCAAAATGATTTGCCGGATTTGGACTCTTTGGTTCGAGATTTAGAACCGCAACAAAATCGAGTCCGAACTGTAGCGAGGTCCCCCCGCGGGCGTTGTTACAGGTTGTAGCAAACTCGTTGGCTTTTGGTGCTTGGCTTTCACTTGTTGTCAAGTAAGACATTTCGAAACAAATAAAGCGACATCACGCTTTATAACCCTCCACCAAAACTGACGACTAAGATCATGATACATTTTTGTGCCTCTCGGATGTACTGTAAGGTGCGAGTGATGAAACTCTTGGAGTACCTATTCTTGACAAGATTTCGGCAGAAACAAACGGTCTAGGTATCTCACACACAAGTCCGAGTATATGTTCAAACCCTTTTGTTCCTTCTCGTTGGAAATCCTATCACAGATTGTCTCAATCTCACGGTCACCTTGTTGTGCTTCTATGACTCTACTAATCAAGGTAGGTTGACCAATCATGGTAAACAAGGTAGCACCCATACTAGACTTGCCTAATTGCAAATCAAACTTACTAATATCGCCTAGTATATCCTATTCTCGAATGGCCATACTTGCCAAACTACTCACAGATTTTTGAATCAAGGCATCAGCCATTACGTTGGCTTTTCTAGATGATAGTGTAACTCGAAGTCATAATCCTCCATAAATTTCAGCCATCTTTGTTGGCGTAAATTCAAGTCTTTTTGGGAAATAAGTATTTTAGACTCTTTTGATCGGAGAAAACATCAAACTTCTTACCATACAAATAATGTCTCCAAATTTTCAAAGAAAAAATTACTGCCGCTAACTCTAAGTTATGGGTGGGGTAGTTATTCTCATTAGTTTTCAATTGTCATGAACCATAGGCCACAACCTTCCCATCTTGCATCAATCCACAACCAAGCCCATCCCGAAACGTATCACAATACATGGTATAACCCAAACCTCTTTCCAGAATTATCAAAACCGGTACAGCGGTCAACCTAGTCTTGTGACGCCCCACTCCTGGGTCGTTAAATACACTAAAATATCCTAAAAAAAAATTACAAGTTTTGCTCCTAAAAGTAATAACTACAAAATTGTCTCCAAATGATACAATATCCTCCAAATATTCTGTAGCACAATTATCTCCCAAAATAAATAATATTACAACTATCTCCATATTTAATAATTAAAGTGGTGGATCCCAAATCTCTGTATTAATAAATCTTTCTAATCTAAATTTCGAGCTTTACTAAAATCTGCTTCGCACCTGAAAAATAAATTAATTCGGGAAATATACAATACGACAGGAATACAAGGCTCGGATACATAATAAATTAACAGGAACCCAACAATTTATGACACTAAATCAACGATATGATAATCAAGCAATTTACCAAATTGCACAACAAAGCAACCATAATTTATCTAGACTAAATACCCAGTCCTACTCGGTATATGACCAGTGAATAAATTCATTTATTTACCCACCTCACCCAAGCCAAGCTCCACACTTATCCGGGCATATTGGTGTAAACAATTAATAAGATTCACTCGATCCATGTACGGAGTATTTCTATGTCATTCAGTCAGATAAATCACCATTTAACACATAATATTTGTAGAGAATTTTACCAAATGATCAGAATATCAACGATTCAACAACAAATGATTTTACGAAATCTATTAATAACCACATTAATCAAGTGGATTACAAATTGAGGATAATTAAAAATAGAGAACTCTTTGCAAAGAGATTTAAATAGAGCATATTGTATACAACCTGAATTTACCTCAAAATAATTAATTTCATCACCATAAATCCGAAATTGCTCCATGGATCTCCAAAAATAATTCAGATCTCTTGTAAAATTACTAACTCTCAATTTAAATATTCCTATTGTTAGGTTTTATTCTTGGCAATCCCGGTTGACAAGGATTTCTTTAAAAAGTTGGTTTTCTTTCAAAATTAGAATTACTTTAATTTTCTTTAAGAAATTGGTTTTCTTCCAAAACTAAGATTACTTTAGTTTTCTACAAGTAGTTGGTTTTCTCCCAAAACTAAATTAATTCATCCAGATCTTCTTTTTGGTTTTTAAGGTTTATATCTGAGGATATTTTGTTAGTTTTCTTTGATGTTTTATTGAGTATTCAACTCATGCTTTAAAGAGAGTACATCAAAGGTTTCGTTTGTTATACACAAGAGAGAGAGAATTGTTATTCGGTGGATTCTGAAGAATTCGAGCCTGAAGCTTTGGTGGATTCTGGAGTGGCTCATCGTAAAGACAATTCCGAGGTGAAGACAGGGTTGGAAGAGGCACATAGAGGTTGGTTCAATTAGGCGTGGATTCGCTAGGTAATTGAAAGTATACCTGTGTAATTCTTTTAAATCTTCTTAGTGGATTGTTTTTGTGGCTGTTGCCCGTGGTTTTTTAATCACAGTTGGAGGTGTCCAATTGTGGTTTTTCCACGTAAAATCGTTGTGTCGATTTGTCTTGATTGTTTGATTGGAATTGTTATATACTGCTTAAAATTGATACATAATTACAAATCAACATCTAAGGGATTTCTAGATTTTTCAATTGGTATCAGAGCAGGTCGTTCTATTTTTTTTTTTTTCAAAAAAAATCTTTTAGAACGAGATCTTGTTTGATTTGTGATAATAGATTCAATTTGTGAGGGAAATTCTATGGTTTGACCACCCCTACTTGACGAATCCTCGGGGAGTGAAGATGAAGAACTTCAGCAAGCATATCAAAAGTTATATAAGGAGTCTCTTAACTTATTCAAATTGAATGACAAACTCACAAAGAAAGTCAAAATATGTGAAAGTGAGAATGTCAAGTTAAAAAAAGAGATTTCCGAGGCTAGGAATGATGCCCTTAAGATTTCTAATGATCGACAAGCTCTTTGTGCAAAACTCTTGACTTGTGAGACAGAGAGGAATGAGCTACATCAAATTTATGCAACATATGAAGAAAAGATTGAAACTCTCGAGATGTCTCAAGTTGCTTTGGAAGAACTAATGATCAAGAAAGAGGAAGAACTCGAGTGTGCTATGGCTACCATTGGTTTTTGGAACAGAGGATCAAAGACTTTGGACAATATCATTGGGTCTCAACAAATTTGTTCTGACAAGAGTGGCATTGGCTTTGGTGGTAAGAAAGAGCAAAAACAGAAGGCTTCCACATCTTGTGATACAAGAACTCAAGGAAAGGGAGAACAAAAAATTCAACATGAGGATAGACTTCTCAAACTTGCTAGAGTTGGTAAGGCCAAAGAAAAGAAGGTACACTCTGTTTTTATTTGTCATCATTGTGGTATGCATGGTCATATTCGCCCTTATTGTTATGCATTGCATGGGAGAATGTCTCATAGAGATGGAAGAAATTCTAATATCTCAAGGGGTAAGAGACACTTCATTGGTCATAAGGAGATTAAGGGTCATAATAAACCTTGCTATTTTGATTTGCTTGAGACCAAACATGAACAGAGGATGTGTTTACCTAGACCTAGGAATAGAAAGTTGAAAACCATGTCAAGAGGGGTTCTCATTGAAGGGGAAGGGAACCATAACATCAAGACACCACCCAAAAACCGCAATTCTCATAACTTTGTTTATACTAAAGCGGTTTGTGTGAGAAAACTTGACTTGTGTTAATTTGTTTATTTGTTTTAGTTTTTAGATTTCTGTGTGTTTTTTTTAATGAGAAAAAAATGTGTGCTTGTTCGTTTTCTGACATGTTTTGTTTTCTAAAAAAATAAAAAATAAAATAAAAATGTGTGCATGTTCGTTTTTTGTCTTATTTTGGTTAAGAAAAAAAATGAAAAAAAAAAAATCCAAAAAGATTTTCTTAGTATGGTTTTGCAAACTTGAAATTTTTTTTTTTTTTTGGAGATGTCCTTGGTGCATATTGGAATTGATAAGAATATCCATTACATGTTAATATGTGTGTGCTTTCTGTGGTCATTACTCATTATGGAGTGTGTGTTTTTTGATTAGTATGTCTTATTCTGTACACACTCTTGGATTAGCAAATATTGGAGTCTTCCGCCTTAGTGATTTTTTTTTTTTTTTTATGGACTTCTGGCATTATATCTTTTGTTTTTCTAGAGAAATTGACCTATACAAGCATATCATGGGTGATGTTGAGTCTCTTAACCATCTTCCACCTTTTTGCATCTCCACGGCTTTCCCCTCTGTTCTTTGTAGTCCAGGCATGAGGAAAAGGCTACCTCAGAGTCACCAACCAGACCATCCTTATTATATCCATGCTTCTCTGGTTCGGTTTCCATACTCTTGAGCGTGTCAGCCACCAATGAGTGTGCAAAAGAAAAAGAAAAAGAAGAAGAAGAAGAAAAAATATGCAAAAGAAAGAAAAAATGTGCAAAAGAAAGAAAAAAAGAAAAAGAAAGGATTCATTGATTGAGGGGAAGCCTCCGTCTTTACTCACAAAATACCCCTTGATTCCTAGTGGTTTGACTTTCCTTAGTTGTGCTAAGATTCTCTTGCCGGAGGTCCAGCTATCAAATCACTACTAGGATTTGAATCTAGTGTTTGTAGAACTCCAAGAGTCACACACACACTTTTCTCATGGGATCTATGCTTGTCACATAATGCATCACTTTCTTTTATGAGGAATTTTCTAGAGGCTATGCACATTGTGTTCTCAAATAATTGTGTTTCTTAGATAATCTTGTGTGTTTTAAGGTACAAATCTGAAATTTCTTGCTTACTCCACCATGTTATTTTTTGTCGTTTTCTTCTTGTTCACTGTTTTCAGTATTTGTGGTTATTTGTAGTGAGGGGGAGTTTGGTTCATCTTGATTTGGTTTGGTAAGGGAGTTTGGTTTGTCATTGCAAGAGTTTGTTAGCATGATCACTTTGATTTGTTTGGTAAGAGAGATTAGCTTTAATTGTTTTGCATGTTGCTAGGCACTGCTTCTTTATTATTTCCTTCTTGCATGATACATGTTCTTAAAATCTCCAAGTTGCATGTATTCATGTTTCCCATCTCATACTTCAAGATAATCTTGTCATATGTTTATTACTTTTTCATATATTCTTGTGGGACTAATAGTTGTTTTGGAGATTATGGCACTAATAACTGTTTTTCAGATCATGACCTTGAGATAGAAGTTGGCTTTTGTTGGCTGTTATGGGTTGGGGTGATTAGGATTTTATTTGTTAGGTGTGTTTTGTCACGGCATTGCCAAAAGGGGAGATTGTTAGTTTTTATTCTTGGCAATCCCAGTTGACAAGGATTTTTTTAAGAAGTTGGTTTTCTTTCAAAACTAGGATTACTTTTGTTTTCTTTAAGAAATTGGTTTTCTTCCAAAACTAAGATTACTTTGGTTTTCTATGAGTAGTTGGTTTTCTCCCAAAACTAAATTAATTCCTCCAGATCTTCTTTTTGGTTCTTAAGGTTTATATTTGGGAATATTTTGTTAGTTTTCTTTGATATTTTATTGAGTATTCAACTCATGGTTTAAAGAGAGTACATCAAAGGTTTTGTTTATTATACACAAGAGAGAGAGAGAGTTGTTCTTGTGGATTACGAAGAATTGAGCACAAGCTTTGGTGGATTCTGAAGTGGCTCATCGTAAAGACAATTCCGAGGTGAAGACAGGGTTGGAAGAGGCACATAGAGGTTGGTTCAATTAGGCGTGGATTCGCTAGGTAATTGAGAGTATACCTGTGTAATTCTTTTAAATCTTCTTAGTGGATTGTTTTTGTGGCTGTTGCCCGTGGTTTTTTAATCACAGTTGGAGGTGTCCAATTGTGGTTTTTCCACGTAAAATCGTTGTGTCGATTTGTCTTGATTGTTTGATTGGAATTGTTATATACTGCTTAAAATTGATACATAATTACAAATCAGCATCTAGGGGATTTCTAGATTTTTCCCCTATATCTAAACTTAAAACTTACATCACAAATGAAGAGAGAGCCGAAAGTTGGAGAAAATTTAAAATGAGAGACAAAGAAATGAAATTGAGGGACGGATGAAAAAGGCAGAGAAGGAGGGGCTCAATTTATAAGAAAAGTAAATGGGCGGTTTAGTGTGGTATGGTGGGTGAAAAACTATGGGTTGTTTGTTTGTTGCCCGGTTTTTGTTGCTTTGTTGTTGTTGTATTTTTTTTTTATTATTATTTTATTATTTTCTTTTTCTCAACTTGATGGGAATGGCAAGAGAATTTGATTTATTATTAAATAACAATAAATAATAATATGAAAGATATAGAAGGGGTGAGATAAATACAAATAAATAATTTAAAATTAGATTGTTATTTAAAAATCTCACCACTAAATTAAAATAATAAATCACCAATACCACTCACTAAATATTAATACCTCAAAAATACGGGGTGTCACAATCTATCCCCCTTAAAATAATTTCGTCCTCGAAATTCCAATCCGTAATGCTCCAAAATTTAATCTCAACTAAAACTCCAAATAACACGGTTCCGCTACATACTCTGATATAAAAATGATTTTTTTTTTCTTTTTCACCTTAAATATCAACCCTTTTTTTTTTTTTTTTTTTCTTCATAATACTCACCACCCAACAGATCCCATGTAAGACCTAATCCCTACGCTCTGATACCATTTTGTGAAAAATAAATTAATTTGGGAAGTATACAATACGACAGGAATATAAGGCTCGGATACAGAATAAATTAACAGGAACCTAACAATTTATGACACTAAATCAACGATACGATAATCAAGCAATTTACCAAATTGCACAACAAAACAACCATAATTTATCTAGACCAAATACCCAGTCCTACTCAGTACATGACCAGTGAATAAATTCATTTATTCACCCACCTCACCCAAGCTCTATGCTTATCCGGGCATATTGGTGTAAACAATTAATAAGATTCACTCGATCCATGTACGGAGTATTTCTATGTCATTCAGTTAGATAAATTACCATTTAACACAAAATATTTATAGAGAATTTTACCAAATGATCAGAATATCAACGATTCAACAACAAATGATTTTACAAAATCTATTAATAGCCACATTAATCAAGTGGATTACAAATTGAGGATAATTAAAAATAGAGAACTCTTTGCAAAGAGATTTAAATAGAGCATATTGTATACAACCTGAATTTACCTCAAAATAATTAATTTCATTACCATAAATCCGAAATTGCTCCATGGATCTCCAAAAATAATTTAGATCACTTGTAAAATTACTAATTCTCAATTTAAATATTCCTATATCTAAACTTAAAACTTACATCACAAATGGAAAGAGAGCCGGAAGTTGGAGAAAATTTTAAATGAGAGACAAAGAAATGAAATTGAGGGATAGATGAAAAAGGCAGAGAAGGAGGCGCTCAATTTATAAGAAAAGTAAATGGGCGGTTTAGTGTGGTATGGTGGGTGGAAAACTGTGGGTTGTTTGTTTGTTGCCCATGGTTTTTGTTGCTTTGTTGTTGTTGTATTTTTTTTTTATTATTATTATTTTATCATTTTCTTTTTCTCAACGTGATGCGAATGGCAAGAGAATTTGATTTATTATTAAATAACAATAAACAATAATATGATAGATATAGAAGGGGTGAGATAAATACAAATAAATAATTTAAAATTAGATTGTTATCTAAAAATCTCACCACTAAATTAAAATAATAAATTACCAATACCACTCACTAAATATTAATACTTCAAAAATATGGGGTGTCACAATCTATCCTCCTTAAAATAATTTCGTCCTCGAAATTCCAATCCGTAATGCTCCAAAATTTAATCTCAACTAAAATTCCAAATAACACGGTTCCGCTACACACTCTGATATAAAAATGATTTTTTTTTTCTTTTTCACCTTAAATATCAACCCCCCCCCCTTTTTTTTTTCATAATACTCATCACCCAACATATCCCATGTAAGACCTAATCCCTACGCTCTGATACCATTTTGTGACGCCCCACTCCCGGATCGTTAAATACACTAAAATAGCCTAAAAAAAAAAATTACAAATTTTGCTCCCAAAAATAATAACTACAAAATTGTCTCTAAATGATACAATATCCTCCAAATATTCTATAGCACAATTATCTCCCAAAATAAACAATATTACAACTATCTCCATATTAAATAATTAAAGTGGTGGATCCCAAATCTCTGTATTAATAAATCTTTCTAATCTAAATTTCGAGCTCTACTAAAATCTGCTTCGCACCTGAAAAATAAATTAATTCGAGAAGTATACAATACGACAGGAATACAAGGCTCGGATACATAATAAATTAACAGGAACCCAACAATTTATGACACTAAATCAACGATATGATAATCAAGCAATTTACCAAATTGCACAACAAAGCAACCATAATTTATCTAGACCAAATACCTAGTCCTACTCAGTACATGACTAATGAATAAATTCATTTATTCACCCATCTCACCCAAGCTCCACGCTTATCCGGGCATATTGGTGTAAACAATTAATAAGATTCACTCGATCCATGTACGGAGTATTTCTATGTCATTCAGTTAGATAAATCACCATTTAACACAAAATATTTGTAGAGAATTTTACCAAATGATCAGAATATCAACGATTCAACAACAAATGATTTTATAAAATCTATTAATAACCACATTAATCAAGTGAATTACAAATTGAGGATAATTAAAAATAGAGAACTCTTCGCAAAGAGATTTAAATAGAGCATATTGTATACAACCCGAATTTACCTCAAAATAATTAATTTCATTACCATAAATCCAAAATTGCTCCATGGATCTCCAAAAATAATTCAGATCTCTTGTAAAATTACTAACTCTCAATTTAAATATTCCTATATCTAAACTTAAAACTTACATCACAAATGGAGAGAGAGCCGAAAGTTGGAGAAAATTTTAAATGAGAGACAAAAAAATGAAATTGAAGGACGGATGAAAAAGACAGAGAAGGAGGGGCTCAATTTATAAGAAAAGTAAATGGGCGGTTTAGTGTGGTATGGTGGGTGGAAAACTATGGGTTGTTTGTTTGTTGCCTATGGTTTTTGTTGCTTTGTTGTTGTTGTATTTTTTATTATTATTATTATTATTATTATTATTATTATTATTATTATTATTATTATTATTATTATTATTATTATTATTATTTTCTTTTTCTCAACGTGATGGAAATGGCAAGAGAATTTGATTTATTATTAAATAACAATAAACAATAATACGATAGATATAGAAGGGGTGAGATAAATACAAATAAATAATTTAAAATTAGATTGTTATCTAAAAATCTCACCACTAAATTAAAATAATAAATTACTAATACCACTCACTAAATATTAATACTTCAAAAATACAGGGTTTCACAAGTCTTAAGTTCTTGGAATGACTTCTCATAAGTCTTGTTCCACACAAATTTGACACCCTTCTTTGTCAACTTGGTCAATGGTGTGGCTAGTCTAGTGAAGTCCCTTACAAAACGGCGATAATACCCGGCTAACCCCAAGAAATTTTGGATTTCAAAAACATTTTTAGGTTATTCCTAGTCTTGCACAACATCTATCTTAAAAGAGTCTACAATTACTCATTCTCTCGACACAATATGCCCCAAGAACTTCACTTCGGTCAACCAAAACTCACATTTCTCAAATTTAGCATGTATTTGGTGCATCCTAAGCAAGTCAAGAACTATTTGCAAGTGTTCCTCGTGTTCCACCTCGGAGGTTGAATAAATTAAGATATCGTCCACAAAGACGACCACCAAGCGGTCTAAGAATTCTCAGAAGACTCGATTCATCAAATCCATAAAGGAAGCAGGAGCGTTGGTTAAACCAAAAGAAATTATAAGGAATTCATAATGGCCATAATGCGTGCAAAAGGCCATTTTTTGGATGTCCTCCTCCCGGACTCTCAACTGATGATACCCCGACCTCAAGTCTATTTTTGAAAAGCAACGAGATCCCCTAAGTTGGTCAAATAAGTCATTTATTCTAGGTAAAGGATACTTCTTCTTAACGGTAACTCGATTCAACTTGCGAAATCAATATATAACCACAATGACCCATTGTTTTTCTTCGCAAAAAGAGCCGATGCTCCACAAGGTGATGTACTAGGGCAAATAAAGCCCCTGTCTAAGAGTTCTTGGAGTTGAATCTTTAACTCATGCAATTTTTCGAGTGCAAATCTATACGATGCTATGGAAATCGGTGTCAGGCACTAAGTCAATGAAGAACTCGATCTTCTGATAGAGTGGCAAACTAGTAAGATTCTCGGGAAAAACATCCAGCTATTCACAAACTACTCTTGGCATCACCTTTACTATCTAAGAGAGTTGCAAGAAGACAACTAGAACTATGCTCGCCCTTACTACGAGGTTCATAAACTGGTGATAATACTCTATCAGCTTGGTCTCCTAGAAAATAAAAATAGTCACCACCCAAGGTGCACACCATAACCCTCTGACGGTAACAATCGATCATAGCACGATACGAAGACAATCAGTCCATGCCTAAAATGACATCAAAACCCAACATGTCTAGCAATATAAATGCAAAAGAAAGTTGATGCCGGACAACCTCTATCTGGCAACCATGACACCCACAGTCCAAGTCCACATTACTTCTAACTGGTGACTCTACCCTGAGTGGAGACACTAACTAAGCCACATCTAACCCCAATGCAGAAGCAAAACCAGAAGATATAAATGAATGTGACGCACCTGTATAGATTAACACATTAGCCAAAGAATTGCACACAATAAAAATACCTCTCACAACAGAGGACCCTGACAACTGTTTTAGCGCTGTAACAGCATACACGTGCCCCTATGGCCTCTGATCAACCTGCTCATCTCTCGGAGCATAGGCTTGCTAAACTAATTAAGCCAAAGAGGCTTTCTGATTAGCTCATGGGGTCTGAACTAAATGAGTCTGCTGATGGCATTAAGTTTGCCTCAACCCTGATGTACCAGATGCGCCTCCAAATTGTGGACAAGCTCTCTTTAAATGCCCTGACTGATTGCATTGAAAACAAGTAGATCCTTGCCCCCTACTCTGGAACTGACTTTGAGATCGATTAGGCGGTGGTGGTAGAAACATTTGCTAACCCTTTTCCTTTCTGTGGGTAGGAATTGGCCTTGTGTCGCGATTGGCCACATTTGAAACAAGTAAAGCTCCCCTGAGCATTCCTCCCCCTGCTACCACTTGGCAATGGAAAAGTAGATCTAGACTACTGTGACTGGGACTGGGATGAAGAAGTGTTTCTGTTCTTCTTGCTAGGTCTAAAGTCCCCCCTGTGACTCCTGGCCTCTAGACCTCAAACCCTGAAGTCTCTCATCTTCGGCTTATACGGTAATCTCTACATGTACCGCCGCCTCCACAAGACGGTCATAGTTTCAAATCATAATCCCTGTAACCTTGAACAAAATCTTTGTTCTCAATCTCTTCTCAAACTCTATGCAACGATGCTCTTCTGTTGCCACCAACTCCAGTGCAAATCAGGACAAACTAGTGAAGGCCGCCTCAAACTCGGCCAGGAGCAGGTTAAGTTGCTTAAGGTTTTGGAATTCTTTCCTCAATCTCTCCCTAGCAGTGGGAGGTAGGTACTTGTCTTGGAAAATAATGACAAAAGCTTCTCATATCGGTTTCACTCTACCCTTGGCGTACTTTTACCATTGGCCCGCATCCCCTTTAAGGTAGTAACTCACTAGAGTCACCCTTGGCTCGCTATCATCAATGTGAAGCATCTCAAATGTCTTCACCATTTACTCGAGCCACTCATCCGCCTTCTTGGGCTAAGGGCCACCGTGAAACTCATTCGGCTTGGCCCGTAAAAACTCCTGAGTAAGAAAACTCGCCCTTGACTCCACGGTATTCTCTTAGGCTTGTTTCTCTGCCCTCAAAATTTTTATTGACTTTTTCAAAGCCCCCATTATCTTTCGAGCTAGGGCACCCATTGTGGCTTGACCTTCTTGTTTCGGGACTCCCACTTGTCTCATTTGCTTGGCTACATTAGGTTGGCCTATTTGCTCAGCCGTATTAGCTTGGCCGAACCCTTCCTCGTGTACTAGAACCTTATGAACCGGCACTTCATGCACACCTCGGCGAGGCCTACTACGCCTCCCGCCTCTACCACTACGGGCTTGACCTCTCCCTAACATCCTAATGAAGGATAAAAGTAAAAAATTTAACACAAAAACTCAAATGTGCTCGCAACTTATCTCACATGTTTTATCACAATAATTCTATATATTTTCATATCACCAAACACTTAGTTTCACTCCACATAAGCACATAATCACATAAGCACATATGGATCACTTCTTTACGATGAAATTTGTCCCATGAAATACCAAGAATTCTTAGTAGAATGAGTATTGACCAAGTACCCTTCTAACAAGACCTCAAGGAATTTAATAGGCGCAACCCACATCCCAAAAGTTCAATATCATACCTATCTAGTCACATAAACGTGTTATTACGTAACACTTAATAAATGGAACATATCCTACTTAAGCGAAATGAACCCAGTATGGATAAACAACCATTTCTCGTGAGCCCAAGTATTCAAACCCGGTAGGTTTGATACCAAGTTATCACGCCTCGAAAATATATAAATTAAAGATTCACCAATATCCATTGTTTAATGTAAGCATAAATAAATCACAATATTAGCGTCATCATCAAATCTCCAACATTTGTAATTCATTAACCATGAAGAGATTTACAAAAGAATGCCCCACATGCAGTTATATATTCAACATTCCCAAAATATGAATCTATAGCATGTAGGAATGAAGTTTAGTACGAATTAATGCCCTCAAGGGCTACAAATTCTAAGGCTAAAGCCCGGTGACACAAAAGTGGTTTCAAACCCATACAAATAAAACCCTTGACTTGTCAAAAATAATTACAACAAAAGAAAAAAGCCTTGTGCTGACAAAACATATCTCCACATCTAACTTGGCGTGATCACCACATTTTTTCCTGCACAAAATCCCATAGGGGTGAGCACAAAGCCTAGTAGGAAAACCTTCACAAAGTACATACATTTTATACAATCTCATGGGATGAATGCATATGCCAAACCATGTTAAAAAATATATATCTTTATCTTTTAAAAACTTTGTGCACAATACAATCTTGAAAATTTAACAATTCAATAATTTCAATGAAATTCAACGGGACGATAAATATGACTCAGGTAATCCCTAGGTTGGTGTCTGCAAGTAGGCATAACAAGCACTACCAAATCCCTACTTTACTAGTAGCTAATCGGAAGGCACATGGTACTTTCTTCGCACGTGTTTTCGATCTTTTACTATGGACACTCAGGCTAACTTAATCAATACCAACTACACCCCCTATCCAGACTTACCAACATATTTACCCAAAAAACAAATCAATATGATCTTGTTTCACAAAACAATTTCCTTTTTTCAATGTAATAATTAAATTCAATTGCATCAATGCTAAAATGACATAGCAATGCAAAAAAGTTCAATGCATTAACATAATCCATTTCCAATTTCCCCCCACATAATTCTCTATTTGTGATCACTTTCCACATCTCTTATCAATGCAATATCATAATATATTACAAGAAATAAAATAATACAACATTAACCTTCAAGCATTTTTCATATATTAATCATCATAATATAACTCTAAAGGATGATATAACAACCTTAACATTCATATATTCTCAACATGTTAAATTTTTATTTTTCCACTTGGTCATTTTAAGACCAACCAATAATAAACTATACAACAAGCTTTAATTTAAACATTTCTCATTTTCTTTCAATGGAATTTCCTCTTAATACACAATCATAAGAATACATATTCACCATAAGACTAAACAACCATAGATTTCATAACATCTTATTATTTTCTCAAAATAAATCTCCAATTTCTAAGGTTTTCACAAAACTAGGTTTTTTCTCATTTTTGAAAGGATTTTCTAAGACAACATCTCCCCTTAACAATATAGTTGATACCCCCAAGAGGTTTTAGAAAACAAAAAGAAAACCCACTTTTAAAATCATCAAGAACTCATGAGCCAAAATCAAAGTTCAATACTTCAAGAGGAAGTTCCAAAATCAACATAAACTTGCAAAAATATATATATATATAACTCTAAAAGAATCCCTACCTCAAGCTTGGAAGGGGAAGGAGAGAAAAACCCTAAAAATGGTTGTTGATGAAAACTCGATTCGATCGGTAAGTACGTAGCCGTGGTCGCCTTTTTCGATTTGGTGTAAGAAGCTCTCTCAAATTCTTGGTAGATCTTACTAAATCTTAGAGAGAATATTGAAATTTGGTGGGTTTGCAGAGAGAAGGGAGAACAAAGATGGATATATATATATAGAGAGAGAGAGCTGAAAAAGTGGTCAAAATACCTTATTGGCTTCAGTTTTGAGAGAAAGGAGCACGAAATTTGAGACTGATGCGCCGAAATCCACACGTGCTGTTCCAATTCAGTACAAGCGGAATCCTAAGTCCCCACGAGCAGTTTGGTATTGCTCTTCACAAGTGGAATGATCCAGAGGCGGCCTAGAAAAGTCACCCAAATCCGCATGAGCAGTTCCTAATTCCGCACGAGCGAAAATTCTGCCCAAAAAACACCCTCTACTAAGTGGTTCCACTCGAGCGGTTCCATCAATCCGCAGGAGCAATTTTGCCAAGTAGCGTAGAAAATGATTTTATGCCCCAAGGCAAGTTCTAACCCCCAAAACTCAAAATTTTGAACTTGGAAACATTAAGAGAGGTTATGTAAAAGTAGAAAGAAAATTTTAACGACTGAAAACGATGAACGAAACATTGAAGGAAATACATACTACTCCACTGCACAAAACTATGCAAGCCCAAAACTTGGGACATCACTGCTAGACCTAACAACATTAGTTAACAATAGGAGGAGGATTTCATCTAGTCTAAAATCTGAATTGGTGGGGGATGTTTGGGTTTGTGGGGTCTATTACGAACCCGGTTTTCATGATCTGAACCTTCCATTTTGTCAAATACTTTATGTATTTCATCAACACAAAAAATTAGGTCGATCTAATAATTGTAATTTGTTCAATTTATCATATTTTTCATTTAAAAAGTGGACTATAATTGTATTGTTAAAAAATAAATCAATATTTTTTTGATAACAAAAATAATAAATTGAACAAGTTGTAGAATTTTTTTTTTTTTTTTTTTTATGTGGATGCAATACACAAAGTATTCGACAAAATAAACAAAACTGATCATTAAAATGGAGCTTGTAGTGGGCTCCACAGGCTCAAACAACCTCCTCCAGTCCAGATTTTAGACTAGAGGGAATCTTCGTCGTCAACAATATATCTATATATGTGTGTGTGTGTGTGTGTGTGTGTGTCATTTACAAGTAATGTTTTGTGAATGAAAAATATAATCTTAATTTTTACCTCATTTTTTACTTCAACAAACAAATAAATAATCTATATATATTTACAAATATGAACCTCATTATTTTAGGTATAAAGTGAAAAAAAAAAAAATGAGATTATACGTACATCACCTTTTGTGAATATATAACAAGAGAAGTCTACTAATACATGATGAGTGTGTTGCTAACAATCAGTCACCCTGCTTTAGCTTTGCATCTTTCCCCACAAGTGATAAACTCTCGTGTTCCTTCACTTATCACTTCCAAAAATGGAGTCCATGCCTAACCCATCCATGGGCAGAGATGATAAGCTACACATAGTTATGTTTCCTTGGTTAGCTTTTGGTCACATGACTCCTTTCTTAGAGTTCTTCAAACTCATAGCTCAAAAAGGTCACAGTCTCCTTTGTATCCACTCCTAGAAACATCGACAGACTCCCCAAATCGCCTTCAAATCTAGCTCCTCTCATCAATTTAGTGAAGCTTCAATTGCCTCAGGTCGACAAACTCTTCGACAACGCAAAGTCCACCATTGATCTTCCCTATGACGATGTCAAGTACCTCAAGATGGCCTACGATCAACTCCAACAACCCATGACTCAGCTTCTAGCAGATATGGCTCCCGATTGGGTTATTTACGATTTCGCACCTTATTGACTAGGCCCTGTTGCTGCCAAACTTGGCATTTCTAGCGTCTTCTTCAGCAGCTTCATTGCTGCTACCTTGTGCTTTATTGGTCCTGTACCAATCCTCAAGGGCTTGAGTGGAGAAGTTGATCACAAGACACAAGAGGACTTCATTGTTCCACCCTGTTAGAATGGTTGATAGAAAAAGGAAAAATGTGTATCTGTATTATATTGAATTGAATAAATGAATACAATAGAAGAAGCCTGTATATATATGTTGAAAATAAACCTAGATAAGTATAGAATAAAATAAAGATATAAGGAGATAGAAATAGAGATAGAGATAGAGATAAGTATAATATAATAATATACATTAACAGCCCCTCTTAAACTCAAGGTGAGTAGGTATCAACAAACTTGAGTTCGAAAACTAGATCACTGAAACGACCAGGAGGATGAGTCTTGGTGAAGATGTCGGCTATCTGATTGGCAGAGATAACAAAGATAAGACGGACAATGCCATTAGTAACATGATGTCGTATAAAGTGACAATCAATCTCAATATGCTTTGTGCGATCATGGAATACATCATTATGGGCAATCTAAATAGAACTCTGACTATCACAATAGAGGTTAATCGTAGTAGAATGAGAAACCCCTATATCAGAAAGAAGCCAGCGAAGCCACACAAGCTCCTGAGTAGTGTCAGCAAGAGCACGATACTCAGCCTCTGTACTAGAACGAGCAACAAGAGTTTGCTTCTTGCTACGCCAGGCAATAAGAGAGTCATCCAAGAAGAAGCAGAATCCTGTAGTAGAATGGCGATCACTAGGGTTCCCTATCTAATTAGCATCAGAAAATGCATGTAATTGTAGGGAAGAGTGAGCGGAGTTGTGAAGACCATGAAACATAGTGCCTTTGAGATATCGTAAAATGCGAACTAGAGCATTATAGTGCAGAGAGCGAGGAGTAGCCATGAATTAACTAACAATGTGAACAGCATAAGCAAAGTTTGGACGAGTGTAGACACCCCATTTTTGACTGCCCTTAAGACTTGGACGTGACTGATGGTTTACATGGTGGAGAAAGGTATGCAGGGGAAAGGTTCAGTTTCTTCGGCAATGAGAGAGTCAAAGCTCAAATTCATACCCTTTTTTTGGACCAAAACAATCTTGATCAAAAGATTTTGGACCTTAAAACCCTCTCTTTCAAAACGTTTTTGAAATAAAGTTTCTACGATGTTCCAACGCTCGCATTTTGTTAAATGTTGCGCTTTTCGGTAAATCGAGCAAGGACAAAGCAGAAATGAATGAAAGAGAGATGAAATCTTTGAAAAATCTTTCAAAACACCTTACTTAGGGGTTTGAAGTTGAAGAAAAAAAGAGAAGAGGGAAGAAACCCAGTTGGGGGAGAAAATGGGCATGAACTGTTAAGAAAGAGTCGAGCAACCCTCGCCGAATCGGGCCTATTCATTTGCATACTTGGAATCAAGCTATGAGGCCACCACCGTTGGAAAGAAGACTTCTGGGGCTTCATTTTTCACTCAAGAATCTCCTAAAGCCAATTCCGGACAAGGGAGATATGGTTGATTGAAGTAGGGCATCACTCCGGTTGGACCGAATCTGCGCGGCTTCACCAAAACAGGCATAACGTTTTGCACAAGAGAAATTTTAATGCAAGGTTTACGCCATTGGAAAGCTAACTTCCCGGGCTTCAATTTGGAAATTGGCTGGCTCCCTTTGGACTTCCCAATCACTAGCCGGCCACCTTTCTTTCCGGCAGCCCCTTTTTTGTCCTAAAAAACCAGGAAAAATAACAGGCCGACCAAAAAAGGTGGCAGGCCGGCCACCTGAGCCTTTTGAACAGGCCGGCCACCTGAACCTTTTGAACTGGCCAGCTAACCAAGGGAGGTGGCCGGCCAACCACCTGAACCTTTTGCACATGGCCGGCCATTTTTGTCCCTCCTGGTGCATTACAGTTGTGCTAGCTGTTTTGCGCCAGACCCTCTGTCCGAGGGTCTGCCTTTTTGGCTCCTTTTTTGAATTGGTTTTTCCCCCCCCCCTTTTCCTTGGCCTCTCTCCTCTATAAAACCAACACTTGAGCTTCATTTCTAAGGGTTAGAAAACCAACTGGAGCCTTTGCATACAAACCTCCATATCTCTATCATCCAAGCCTCAAAACACCTTTGTTCTTGCACCATTTACACACCAACTCATAGCCTATCAGCTCCATCCTCCATTCCAACACCTTGAGGCTGATTTTCAAAGGTTAGGAGCTCATCTTCTTGGACCAAAAGCTGCTGGAGGTTGGCTCTTCAAGGGTAAGCACCTATTTCCCTTAAACTTGCATTTTTTTGCTTCATCTATAAGCTATACTTGAAAGCTTTTTTGGACTTCGACCTCAACTGAAAATAATCTTATTTTGAGCTCATCTTCATGTTTGATCAAGGAATTTTCTCTGTTTGAGGTCTTCTACTCACCCTTTGTGCTCTATCCCTCTTTTAGGGCTTATTTTGCATGATATATTAGCCCTATTTTTAAGCATTTATGGGCTTCGATCCAAATTGTAAAGTGCCTTATTTTGAGTCCCTCTTCAACTTTGTTGAGGGCTCTTTACTGTTTGAGGCCATCTACTGCCTCTTGCTCTCTATCTCTCTTTTAGGGCCACTTTTGTATCATATTATAGCCTTACTTGTGAGCATATTTAAGATTTTCTATAAACTGTAAAGTATCTTGTTTTGAGCCCCTCTTCAACTTTGTTGAAGGGCTCTTTTCTGTTTGAGGCCTTTTTCTTCTCTATTTGTTCAATCTCTCTTTTAGGGCTGTTTTTGCATGATACATTAGCCTTATTTGTGAGCCTTTTTGGTCCTCGACCTAAACTAGAAAAAGTCTTTTTTTGAGGCCCTCTTGATGTTTGATTAAGGGCATTCCTTCGTTTAAGGTCATATGCTTCCTTGTGTGCTTGATTGCCTCTTATTTTGAGCCTTACAACTAAGCCCTTGTTGCATGCTTTGTTTGGCCTTCTAGCCACTGAAATCTAGTGGATTTTCAGTGGCTAACACACTGTTTTGAGCCTCAAAAGCGCCGGGAGGGGGGGGGGTGACCCCCTCTTACCTTGTTTTGCTTGATGGTCTTTTTGGTCTTCCAAAGAGGTCCTATCTTGCATGCTTTGTTGATTGATTTCAGGGCCAATTTGATGAATTTTAGGGCTATCATATTTGATTTCCAGAGTTAATTTTTCCATGCTAAGTGTCCTTGATGCATGTGCTTAATAACCCCTTGTATGCCCTTCCAAAGGAGCCCCTCATTTGTGCATGTGTTGGCTGCATTTCCATGTTTATTTGGGCATATTTTGACATGTTTTGTTCACTAATTTTTGCTGGTTTGATGAGCTCTCACCTGCTTCATGTACATGCCATATAACCCACGTTTGCTAGTTAATTTTGCATGCTATTTTAGTCCATCATGCTAGCATCTTTTGGTCATGCTTTGAACTAGAAATGTTCATGTTTTGGGACTGCCTTGGCTCTGTCTTTGTGCTTCATGGTTAAATAATGCATGCTTTGTATAGCTACAAGTCAATATATGTGCCTAGTTTTGAGTTTCGGGACCATTCAATGCATTGTATGACATATATCCATGATTCGGGATCATTTTGCATCATGATTCAGTGCTGAAATTTGCATGTTTGAATGCCATGTTTCATGCCTTGCCATGCCTTGTTAGAGTGGCATTTGGTGCCTTAGGTTCAGTCCTCGGTTTGCGTGCATGTGTGCACGCATTTCGATAGTCTTATTTTCATCTTATGGCCACTGATGTGAGTGTGGCTGAGGTCCACTCATATTGGTGTAAGTCCATCATGCATTGCGTATGCCATTTCATTCATAGCATTGTGTATGTTAGGTTGTATGTTAGAGTATTGTGTGTGCCTTGCTACATCGTGCATTGTGTATGCTATTTCATAGCATTGTGTATGCTAGGTTGCATGTTAGGATTGCATTCATGCATGTCATGCATATTGCATTGTGCTTGGAATAGGAGTTAGCCCAAGCACGGGAAACGAGGGACGTTTCGTACTCCGAGTGACAGAACGTGTCTCAATTCCCTGTCGCCGACACTCCGGATTATCCATGATGGAGTTTAGGCCTTGTTGTGTTTTCATGTGCATTCATTCCATATTGAGTCATGCAAATCGATTCCTCGGCCATCATGCATCGAGATGTGTGATTGGTGGCACGAGGATCGAGGACTACACTCCCCGAAGAGTAGTCATGCATACATATGTGAAAATACTTTGCCATGCCCCTTTGTTGCTTTCTGTTGCAGTAAATCAAGGATCAACATCCTTCAAGAGCTTCGCACAACATTCCGGGTTTAATTGTAAACAGAGGCTAATTGGGGCATCGCGATGGATTTCCGCGCCAAGCAACTCAAGCATGCATCATTCATCAATCGGAACACAGCTGAGGCGGTCCACAGATTTGCGTGCAATTTACTGCTTTCCTAGATTAATTTGTTAATTAATTAGGGTTTTGTACTTATTCAGACTGTGTTATTCATTTGGGACTGTATATTATTTATTCGGACCCTCTGCGTGAGGGATATGTTGTAATAAGTGTGCATGTGTGTGATGTATGTCTTCCAACCCCACGTCTTTCTTCCTTTTATTTACCAGCTTATGATGGTTAGATTAGGGCATGTCTCAATTAGCATACAGTATGATAGCATGTTTGCATTCATTCATTGGTTTTGCATGCACCAGGCTCGGCGCATCATAACTCACTGCATTGTATTTCAATTCCAAGTTGAATACTTGTTAGCTGTAGCATTCCATATGCCACGTTTAGAATAGCCGGGCCTATCTTAGTTGCATTTTGCATGTGTTGCATTAGGCATTTTTGTATAGTTAGGATCATGCATGGATTTCTAACATAGTTTCTGTTTTGGCTTGGAGTACTCGGTAAGTTTTTACGCTTTAGCATCCTTGCATGTGTGTGAGTGACTGCCATGATAGCATACTTACCATGAGGCTATATGCTTATGTGATATAACTACCTGAATGCCTGTGGGTGAAGGTTGGGTTATTTGGATTGGAACAAATCATCAACTATGAGTTTTAAGCCCACTAGATAGTGGCAAAATCATCTTTTTTAAGCCCACCTGAGGGTAGCAAACCATCTTTCAAACATGAAATGTTTTGATCCAATTCAGGCGATCCAGTCTATACTTGTATGCTGTGTGCATCACATAGTAAATCTAGGCTAATAACTGGAATAAGAACGCATAATGTTTTCAAAACTAGATATCATGGTTAGTAGAGGCCGATCTTTGATTGGGCGAGCGGGGGTGCTCACGAAGTGACCTTCCCCAATCGTACCCAAGTTCCCGAACTGAGGCAACTTTGGTGATGACGGACACGTGGCCTTAGGCAAGCGAGTCAGAGTTTCCTAAATTTCTCCAAAAATAAAATATTTAGGTGGCGACTCTGTATTTGGCAAAGCAGTCCGTGTTTGGCACTTCTTTTCAAAAAATCTATTTTTCTCAAAACGATTTGCCGGATTTGGACTCTTTAGTTCAGATTAAGAACCGTGACATTGAGTCCTAAACTGTAGTGAGCCCAAATGAACAAAACGGGATTTCCCTCTCGGGGCGTTCAGGGACGTCTACAATGAGTAATCGTGAGATAGACAAGACTGCCAACTAGTTGACGATATAAAGTAGCATCAGACAACAGGTGACCATCAAGAGGTGTGAGATGAGTCTGAGGATCAACGAGAGTAGAGGAAATCTTGCAATCGGTAAAACCAGCACGAGCCAAGAGATCAGAAGTATACTTGGCTTGGGAGAGAAAGTAACCAAACGGATCATGAGAGATTTCCAAGCTGAGAAAATAGCTGAGAAGACCCAAATCCTTCATCTCAAACTGGCAATTGAGAAACTATTTGAGACTAGAGATACCCACTATGTCATCGCCAGTGATGATCATATCATCCACATAGAGAAGAAGAAGAAGATTTCCACTCTCTGTGTCATCACCATATAGAGGTTGCATATGAACTTCCTCGGTGAGATTGCCATTGAGAAATGCATTCTTCACATCCATCTGACAAAGTTTCCAGTGGCGAGTAGCAGTAACGGCAAGTAAGCTATAAACAGAAGTCAGACGGGCAACAGAAGCAAAGGTTTCTTTATAGTCAATCCCATATTCTTGAGTAAACCCCCGGGTAACAGGACGAGCTTTGTAACGCTCGATAGAACCATCAAAATGAGTCTTGAGCTTGTAAACCCATTTGCAACTAACAATACTTTTGCCAAGAGGAAGATCAACCACATCCCAAGTATGAGTTTTATCAAAAGCATGTAGTTCATCAGTCATAGCTTGCTGCCAAAGAGGGTTAGAACAAGCCTCTTGATAGGGAGTAGGTTTATGAGAGGTACCTCAGAAGCAGAACTAGAAGGTGGAGCAAGAGCCTCAGGATAGGCCGGAGGCAGCATAGCAGGACTAGGAGAAGGATCAGGGAGTGGAGCATTAGAGGGACCAAGAGACGGAGTAGGATCCTCAGGATAAGCCGGAGGCAGTATGGCAGAAGTAATGTCTATAGCAAGCTCATCAAACAATAGAGAGGGATTTGTGAAGAATGCTATAGTGGGAGGAGTGGACAGATGAAACTTAGATATAGAAAAGAACATCTTGTCTTCCCAAAATACCACATGACAAGAGACACGAAGACATTGAGAAATAGGATCCCAATAACGATAGCATTTATGTTCAATTCTATACCCCAAGAAGTAATAGAGACGAGCTTGAGGTTCGAATCTGGAACGCTCATGTGATGGAAGAAGGACAAAACAAGCACATCCAAACATACGAAGATAAGCATAGATAGGAGGTTGGCCATATAAGCGCTCATATGGGGTATGATTGTTGATGGTAGGAGAAGGAACACGGTTGATAGTATAGGTAGCTGTGAGAGCAGCTTTCCCCCAGAAGCTTTCAGGATAAGAAGAGGAAATTAAAAGAGCACGGACATTATCTAAAAGATGATGATGTTTACGCTCAGTACGACCATTTTGTTGGGAGGTACCAAGCCAGGAATAGTGAGAAAGTGTGCCATTTTGATGAAGGAATCTCTAAAAATTTGTTTCTTTGTATTCTTTGACATTATCAGCACTGAAAACTTTGATAGTGGAAGAAAACTAAGTTTTGATCATTTGTGAGAAATCATAGTATATTTGTGGTAACTCAGAGCGAGACTTCATAAGAAATAACTAAGTAAAATGAGTGAAATCATCTACAAAAATGACAAAGTATTTAGATCCTCCCATAGTGGTATTAGGTGTTGGTCCCCAAACATCAGAATGTATGAGATCAAAAGGTGCATGAGACATAGAGGTACTAGATGGAAATGGTAAAGTAGATTGTTTTGCTAGTTGACAAGATAGACAATCTACTTTATCATTTGGAGCAGGACCTAACTGACCACTGGAAACTAGAGATCGTAAACGACCAAAGGAAACATGACCTAACCGAGAATGCCATAAGGCAAGAAGAGAACTAGCAGTAATAGGAGCAGCAGCTTGGACAGTGGAAGGACTGGAAGAGGGAATGCGAAGGTGGATGAGTTCATATAGACGGCTATGTCTACGACCAATCCCAAGAGTCTGTCCCGTCTTCGGATCCTGTACAACACAACCAGTTGGAGAAAAGAGAACAGTGAGGCCAAGATCACAGAGTTGACCAATTGAAATAAGATTAAGTGTAAGATTGGGGATCAGATAAGTGTGAAGTAGAGAAACAATAGAGGTGGAAATATGACCTATATAACTAACATGCATTAGAGACCCATCAGCAGTGTGAATAACAGGTAACGTAGAAGAAGATGTAATAGAGGAGAAAAGTGTAGGGTCAGAGGTCATATGGTTGCAACAAGCGAAATCAAAATACCAAGAAGAGGTACCTGGAGTAATTGAGAGGACAGTAGAGGGTGTACCAGAGGTAGAAATAACCTTTTTGACAATAGCTTCAATGTCCTAAAGAATGTAGAGTGGTGACGGGATAACAACAGATGATGAACCAGAGGCAACTATAGTAGATGCAAGATGTGCTAAAGACTGATCTCAGTTGTATATTGTGGAGGGTACAGAATAGTGACCGTGCTGAGGATAACTGTCTGAACGAGCCATGAGGTGATTAAATAATGAATCTCAAAGGAGAACCAGTGATGGCGAAGTAGAACTAGATCAAACAGAGTGCACCAGTGAATTCGGAACATTGAAAATAGTTGGAAACCAGGCCAAAATGATCAGAAAAGGTGCAAAAAATAGGCAAAACAAGCCAAAATTGAATTTTGGCCAAACAGGGTGTATGGCTGATGTCAGCAGGAGGGAAGCTGACGTCAGCAAGAGGGAAGCTGATGTCAGTAGAGGCACGGCTCACGTTAGCACGTCTGAGGCACGACGCACAATAGCAGAAAGGACGCACGGCGCACAAAAGCAGATTGGCGCACGTGGGCACACAATAGTAGAACGGTGTACGCACGGCACGCAGCAGTAGGAACGGTGTACGTGGGCGCAAGGCTGACGTCAGGTGATGACATGAGCAAGCAACTAAATGGCGCATGAGGGCACGTGAATGAATTTCTGGTGACGTGGTCAGTGCCGTTGGAAACGTGAGGAGATTCCAATCAGTTTGGTGGGAAGGGAAAAAAATTTTTGGTGTAAATAATGATGAAATAGTGCTGGAACAGAGATAATAAAGTGTATGGGTGATGGAATGAATATTGTAGTGCCACTGTGTATGGGACTAAGCACAAAGAGAAAAGAAAAGGGCTATAAGTGTAGAACTTAGAGCTCTGATACCATATTAGAATGATTGATAGAAAAAAGAAAATTGTGTATCTGTATTATATTGAATTGAATGAATGAATACAATAGAAGAAGCCTGTATATATAGGCTGAAAAGAAACTAAGTATAGAAGAAGATAGAGATACAAGGAGATAGAGATAAAGATACAAGGAAATAGAGATAAAGATACAAGGAGATAGAGATAAGTATAATATAATAGTATACATTAACACCCCCAAATGGAATCCCTTTAAATCCAATATTGCATATCCGCTTTTTGAGATTAAACGGATCTTCTACGATGTAACCATAGCCAACGATGAAAACGTTCCAGTAACATATCGCTTCAGAGCGAGCATTGAAGCTTGTGACGTATTGGCTGTGAGAAGCACTTATGAGTTCGAACCCGAATGGTTAAAACTTCTTCAACAGATTCACCAGAAACCAATTATACCAGTTGGCCAACTGCTTACCACTGCCTATGATAGTTGTGACAATAATGAAGCTTGGACAGCCATGAAAGAGTGGCTCGACGGACAATCTAAGAGGTTCGAGGTTTATGTTGCATTCAGGAGTGAAGCAGAGCCAAGTCAAGCCGAACTTTCTGAGATAGCTCTCGGGTTAGAGCTATCTGAGTTACCATTTTTTTGGGTTTTGAGGAATCTGCGCGGTGTGTCTGATAGTGAGCTGACCTAGTTGCCAGATGGGTTTGAGGAAAGAACGAAGGGACGAGGGGTGGTTTGCACCAGTTGGGCACCTCAACTCAAGATACTTAGTCATGACTCAGTGGATGGATTCTTGTCTCACTCTTGGTGGAGTTCTGTGGTTGAGGCTATACAGTTCTGGAAGTCCCTCATTTTGTTGTCTTTCTTGGCAGAGACAGGGTCGAACTGTAGGGTTTTGAAAGAGAAAAAGATGGCATACTTGATACCAAGAGACGAGCAGGATGGGTCGTTCACGAGAGACTCAGTGGGTGAGTAACTGAGATTAGTAATGGTTGAGGAAGAAGGAAGGATATACAAGGACAAGGTTAAAGAGATGAGTGAATTGTTTGTTAACAGGGCTATACAAGATAAATACGTGGATAATTTGATTGATTTCCTCAAGAAGCATAGACAGCGAGCTCAGGAAGAAAACTGAATAAGCAATCAAAGAAAATATTTTAAAAAGAATAAAGGTTGGGACCCCCTTTGGGGGTCATCCCCTCTACCCCCTTTGCCACGTGGCAAGAGGTGATTGGAGGAGCAGGAAAAAAAAGAAAAAGAAAAAAGAAGGTGACTAATGAGAGAGAGAGGGGGTCCAAAGGGGGGATGAATCATTGTTGTTTTAAAAATTATTCCAAAAAATGAAATGTATATACTAAATTTATTTTTGATGTGATTCCTATTATATTAAAGAGTCATGATAGACCCCCTCCAATCACCATCCCCACAACCCCCACACACATGGTGGGTGGTGATTGGAAGAGCAGGAAAAAAAGAAAAAAGAAAAAAAAAATGTAACCAATGAGAGAGAGAGGGGGTCAAAGGGGGTGGGGGGAAAAGGGGGCATGAAACATTTTTGTATATTAAATTTACATTTATAGTATACATTTCATTTTAAATATATTTTATAAAATATGTTTTCAATTTGAAAATAAAGAACGTAAGTGGGTTACTGGGTATACATATGTGATTAACCTCTTCATTCTATTGCTTGTTTTCAGTTTCTGGATTGTTGCTTCTTGGTCCGGTCTGTATTGCCATTGTTCTGTGTAATATTATGTTTGGTCAATTGAACCTTCTCCGGAGAAAGTTTTATTTTCCAAGATCTCTTGTGGCACGGAAAGATATTATTATGTTTTCACTCAACTGAGATATAGTTTCTCAGCAAACATGTTAGCAGTGGCAAGAATTTGAAAAACAGACTTCGTATTGTGTTGTATGGATGACATACAGTAACAAGAGTACTAGTACTGGGATTCTCAAGAATTTAAGGTTGTATTTGACTTTGGATTCGAGTAGTGACTTGTGGAGGGAACATAAAAAGAAAGGGCTATTAAAGTTACATAAATATAAGCTAAATTTTTTTCGCATTTACCTTCCCTTCTCATTTTACTCTACAAATCTTTACTTAAGCCTGTAATTCAAACACAGTTAGTAGGGATTGTGACAATTGGATCCTGTGGAGAATAATTTGTAATGTCCATTTTTGTTTCTAGGCCTTTCAAGTTCAACTAGCAGTTGTGGTCAATCAGCATAATGATGCAAGAAACGGTGATGGAATGATCACTCACAACAAAAGAAAATTACAAACAAAAAAAGGAGATATTCTCACACAACAAGAAAACATAAAATAAGAAAACACAATTTAAAAAACCTAATAATTCTAGAATAATCTATCCTAAAATAAAATATTCCTAATCAACTATTAGTTTAAAAATAAAAATATAATGTTCTTAAAATCTCGTCTGTGTCAAATTCTCAAATCATGGGCATTCAAACACTCATTTCTAAATGGCTCAATTATTCGTAATTATTTGATCGATCAACACCTGCATCATGAGTTTATGCCTGCCTTTTATCAGATTTGAAGACAGTGGTGGCCCCATGATAGAACGATTAGATTGCGCTATTGTTGTTAATAGTTTACTTCTATTGCAAAAAATTGTCAGACAGTAATCTAAATAATCTTGCTCTTTTTTCTTCTTTTTTTCTTTTAAATTCCTGTTCATTGAACCCAAAACAAAAGGAAATATGCAACAGAACAGAATTTGTTCTATCCCAGTAAATTTTTGCATCATTGGATACTAAATGAAACTTTATAGTCACATATTCTGTATATTACAAAAGAAAATAATGAATGTACAGAAATACAACTTATGCCTTCAAATCCTTGAAATAGATATGTTTGTCATAATGGGATATTGGTAAAAGAATTTGAAGGAGCCTTCGACCTCAGTCTTTTAGAACCAAGGATAAGAAGCCTAGGAGTTGGGTTTTTTTTCTGAGTTTTCTCTCTTCATAAAACCAAACCAGAATCATGGGAGATGTGAATGATTTTCTCAATTATATCAGGGAATTATTTGAAGTTCAAAGCTTCAATGGGCCTCCCCAACATCGTTAACATTGTTGCACAGATATGTCTGGCAGAGAGCCCCGCTTCTTCAATCTGATCTTGGGGTGATCCATGGTCAATGTATCTATCAGGAAGTACCATTGATCTCAACTGCAAGACAATTAGAATTAAAATCCAGGGAAAAAAACAGTAGAAAAATAAATGTCTTTTGGTCAAGGACAATTACCTTTAGGGGTCCATCCAAAATGCCATTTAAGCTTAGAAAGTGAGACACATGAGATCCGAAACCTCCAATGGAACCTTCCTCCACGGTGATTAAGAATTCGTGCTCATTGGCCAATCTCTTGATAAGATCCGCGTCTAATGGTTTGCAGAATCTTGCATCAGCTACTGTCACAGATATGTTTTGTGATTTGAGCAAGCCTGCAGCTTCCACACATCGTTGAACCATTGACCCATAACCCAAAATAGCAACTCTATTGCCTTCCATCAATATTCTTCCCTTTCCAATCTATTCAATTACCAAGGGGAAAAAAACAAAACAAATAAATAAAAATTAGTTACTGCTTTCGATTTCTTTGCTTAGACAGTTTTGAAGTTGGTTAGTTCAAATGCTAACCTCAATTGGTATTCCCTTGTTATTGGGAGGGAGGACTGCTCCAATCCCATTGCCCCTTGGGAACCTGAAACAGCTAGGTCTGTCATCAATGGCTACTGCTGTGGCAACCATGTTCATTAGCTCTGCTTCGTCTGATGGAGCCATGACCACCATGTTAGGCAAACAAGCCATGTACGCGATATCGAATGCTCCGCAGTGTGTGGGTCCATCCGCACCTACCAACCCAGCTCGATCCATTGCAAAGCGGACAGGTAGTTTCTGAAGATCTACATCATGCACCACCTTCATATCCATTTGTAAATCTTTAGTGTGATGAACAAAAGCAGAAGTAAAATCTATGCAACATGGCCTTAGGCTCACCTGATCGTAGCCTCGCTGCAGGAACGATGAATAGATAGCACAGAAAGGCTTCAGACCCTCTGTGGCTAAACCGGCTGCGAATGTAACAGCATGTTGCTCTGCAATTCCCACATCAAAACATCGCCTTGGAAACTTCTTCTGGAAGTAATTGAGGCCAGTCCCACCGCCCATCGCAGCATGGATGGCTACAATCTTGCTATCTGCCTCGGCTTCTTTTATTAGGGATTCAGCAAAGTATTGGGTATATGAAAGTGTGGAGGATTTGGGCTTAAATTGCTGTCCTGTTTTTGGATCAAACTTGACAACCCCTAAAAGAGTTTTGGATGATAAGAATCTTCTTATGTAATATTACGACACAATTAGACTACGGAGTAATTCTATTACCATGCATTTTGTCAGCTGCCAACTCAGCTGGCCGATAGCCCTTCCCTTTCTCTGTTATAATGTGTATAAGAACTGGACCTGGTGCGGGCATTGCTTTTACTTTCTGGAAAATAGTGACCAAATCTTCTACATTGTGCCCATCCACTGGACCAATGTAATACAACCCGAGCTCTTCGAAGAGAGTAGAACCAGAAGCACTAAGCATACCCCTTGCATACTCGTCTACTTTGGCTGCAACTTCATGTGCTTTAGGTCCAATTTGCTTTGTGATACCCTTTCAAGAGATAAAACCCAAATCAGAAAGACGAAGCATAACAGGAAGGCAGTGACATTACATGAAAAACCTTAAGAGGTTATATATGCATACTTTTGCTGTTTCGCGGAGTTTACGGAATTTGGGGCTAGCTTGGAGCTTGGCTAAAGTAGTGCTGAGGGCTCCAACAGGAGTTGCAGGGCCATCAAGAGTAGCAGTGGGTAAAGAGACTTGCTTATTGTCATTTAATATGACAATCAGGTTAGCATCAAGGTACCCTGCATTGTTCATGGCTTCATATGCTTGTCCTGCTGTCATTGCTCCATCTCCAATCACAGAAATAACATTATTCTTCTTCCCTAAAAGATTTCTTGCAACTGCCATACCTACAAAAGCAAAACAAAACAAAAAAATTGATTTGATTATTTGAGAGTTCCCTTGTGGAATTACATTTATAGTTTTTTTTTTTGGTAGTGAGAAGTGAAAAAACATACCAAGACCAGCAGAGATGCTTGTGGAACTATGGCCAGCACCAAAAGCATCATAAATGCTTTCATCCCTTTTAGGAAACCCAGCTAGCCCTGAAGTTTTCCTAATGGTGTGCATCCTAGACCTCCTCCCTGTCAAAATTTTATGTGGGTATGCCTGCCATATTTTTGTTCTTCTGATCAGAATCCATCTTGAACACATTGAAAGAGAATGCAACAACAGACTAACAAAAGTACCACAAATTTAAATTCTAAAATGTGTGTTAGAGCAATTCCAATGATATGCCAAATCCATGAGCCAAAGCTATTTTTAGCTATAGCATCCTAGAAAACACACTCCAATGGTTTGGCAAATGTTAAGTCAAAAATTGGTTTGGCACAAGATTTGGTTTTGCCAAATTTATCACATCAGCAAAAGAGTAATCTTGATTACTAAATGCTTTTGTGAAATCGTTCCAATGGTCAAAAATTGATATGGGAGTTGACTGCATCAAAATAACATAATACCATGGGAGTGATACAGCTAAAAAATGACTTCTGTAGTGTAGCAAGCCATAAAGGGTGTGTTTGTTTGGACGGACTAGATAAGAGGGGATTGTAATCTATCGGACTGTTAGTCTCGGGATATATTATGTCGGGACTATTTGGTTGGATTGGATTTGTATCCTATGTTTGTTTAGTTGGATTGGATTATTTTTAGTAAATCCAATGTTTGGTTAAACAGACTGGATAAAGATAAATGTTCAAAAGACTATTTTACCTTTATAATCTATAATTTATAATTTAACAACACTAAAAAAGTTTAATTTATAAGGTCATAATTTTTAATTTATTATTTTCAATTAAATTAAATTTATAATTTATAATTTATAATTTATATTTTTATTTAATATATAATTTTAACTAACGACAATAAAAAAATAATTTTATTTAATATATAAATTAAATTTTCAAAAACACTAAAAAAATTTAAATTTATAAGGCCATAATTTATAATTTATTATTTTTAAATAAATTTAATTTATAATTTATATTTTTTATTTAATATATAATTTTAAATTAACAATACTAAAAAAAAATTTATTTAATATGTAAATTTAATTTTTTAACAACACTAAAAAAATTTAATTTGTAAGGCCATAATTTATAATTTATTATTTTTAATTAAATTTAATTTATAATTTATAATTTATAATTTAAATTTTTTATTTAATATATAGTTTTAAATTAACAACACTAAAAAAATAATTTATAAATATTCAAAAGACTATTTTACCCTTTTCTAATTGTTTACTAAATAATAGCATGAAGGGTAAAATGGACATTTCACAAAATAATCCCATGGGATACCAATCCCATGGTTTCTATCCCACACCCTCCCATGGGATAGAATAGTCCCACATTTGTGGGACTAATAGTCCGGAGCAAAATTTTTCAAACAAACAATGGACTATTAGTCCGGTAGGACTAATAGTCCAATCCCACCCCCTTATCCCTCAAAACAAACATGCTCAAAATGGCTTTGGAAAAATCATTTTTATTTTTACCATTAAAGTTGCTCTTTAATGTGTTACATGACAAAAAGTGATAAAAATAGTGTGTTAAGATTTGCTAACGTGACTATAAAAATGTTAAAATATTAGATAACAGAAACTTGAATCTATTTTTTAAGAGTAAAAATGGAGAGGCATCTCTCCCAAAATTAAAAATGAAACATAAAAAAATCTGAGCCAGCCATTCCTGACCATGTCGGGCTTCCCTTCCCTCCCCTTCGCTTTTCTGTTCTCTCTCTCTCTCTCTCTCTCTCTCTCTCTTAAACAACCCATTACAGTTAACAATAAACTTAACATATGACTGTTTGTCTGCAAAATTGGAGCTTAACAGCTACAATGAAGCACAGAAATTGAGAAAAATCATGTTTAATTTTTCTTAAGAGAATCCACTATGGATGCTCTTCATTTGGCAAAATTAAAAAGTCAGCTTCTTTATTTTTATTTTTTAATTTTATTTTTGGTTTTTTTTAACTTTGTCAAAAATATTTATCTTTTACATTCATCTCAACTAAACGATTTTAAAAATAAAATAAAAAAAAAAAGAGAGTTAATTTTGAAAAAAAAAATTCATTGAAAATAAATTTTTTTTAAAAAATTATCAAAAAGGCTTACAAATTGAATTTAGGATTATTTAGGAATCTAAAAATAAAATCATTTGAAATAAGTCGAATTAAAAAAAAAAAAAAAAAAAACAACAACAACAACAACTCTCAAAAGTTAGTAATGCTACAATGATTAACTACCTTTACCATCTGATATGTCAACCTAATTAGCGTTTTATTAGACATACATATGAGTGGTAAGATCCATTATACATATTTTATTGATAAATAACATTAGTCTAATATGGGATTAAAATCTAATAAGTGTAGCATTCTTGAATTCATTTTAATGGAAATATAAGAAGACAAAAATTTATTTATAAAAGTACACAATGTACAATGCATTTATAGATCCATTCATGTACACTTTTTGGTAAAATAAAAAATAAAAAAACTAAAAACAAAAGAAATTATTGTATTTGTTTTGTAGCATGTTTAAGTTATTGTCAAGTTTTTGTTTGCAAAGTTGAGCTACTGACTGACCTGATGACCGACATCCCATATGACTTTATCTTCAGGGGTGTCGAAAACATGGTGCAGAGCCACAGTTAACTCCACAACTCCTAAGCTAGCACTCAGATGCCCTCCTGTCTTTGATACACTGTGTACTATGTCTGATCTAACCTCTGCTGCTAGTTGTTCAAGATCCTGCATCAACATCATATTTACCCAACCAAAATTAACCCAAAATAAACCGGTCAAATGCATGTTGTGCCGAGACTCTCTAGAAAATTCAATCACACTAAAGTTGAAGGTACGTGGTTATGCAAATTGATAACAATAGTTTGAAAAAACAAAAGACAATCACACAAGGTATCAAAAAATTATGTGGTTCGACTGAATCTATATTCACCGACACTCTCACAGGTAATACTTTTCATTATCAAACAGAACAAGCGCTCAGAGAGTTATAAAGATGTATTTGTCAATAACTCTAAGTTACTTCTCTATGGTATATCAAATTGAGAAATCAAACTTGTATTTGTAAGTCACTCAACAATTTTAACTGAAGATCTCACGAAAACATATTAGTGGTTATATTTTCAATATTTGTTCCTTCGGCCGTACTTCATTGATTTTCTTATCAAAAAAGTTAAAATCAAGTTTTAAAAAACAGCCGCAACTGTTACATAATGTCGTTACGTAATGGTTGTGGTAGTTACCGCCACCCGTTAAGGTCGCTATAGCGGTGTGACGGAAATTCATATGTGAAACTACTGTTTCGGTGTTATCTAACCGTCGTAGCGGTACTGTAACGCCTGTAACGGTCCATTAGGCACCGGTGCACCCTTTTACAATATTTTGAATAGCTTCTTTTTTTTAAGAAAAAAAAAATAAAAGCTTACAAAAAAAAAAAAAAAACAAATACTCAAGTGATACAAGTCCAAAGAATTATGAATTTTTTTTTCTTTATAATTTTTTTTTAAACTTATGGCACAATTTTTATTTTATAATCATTTCATTTAATAATTGTGAATATTTTTTATTTAATTAGTTCATTGTTGGTAAAAAATAATTTGTACACATTTAAAATCAATAACTATTTAAATAAAATGTAGAAAACTCCTTTTATATTGATTTGAAAATATAAAATATATTAGATCATATTTAAAAATTAACAAAAATTTATTAAAATTTATTTTAAATCCTAATAAATATGATTCTGAAAAGAAAAAAAATTTATACGTATCAGTAAAAAAAAATTCAAATTATGCGGAAAAAAAATTTCCATTTCAATTACCGCAACTATTATACTATAACATTTACACCTCACAACTACTACTACATCACCGCAACTGTTACGATAATTACAACCGTTTTTCAAAACCTTCGTTAAAACTAATAAAGGTTAATAGTAACTACACATAAGTCAATCATCCTATAACATTAAGATCCTATAATCTTGGGAAAAAGGGAAAATAATAATAATAAAATAGGTTCCACATCTTATTAAATGCTGTTCATAAATGAGCAACGTGCCCCCGCCTCATAAATGACGTTGGCCCAAATAATTGAGCCAAACCAACAATGAATTCAAATATATATATATATAGGGTTATATTAGAAATCTTAAATATTCTATTAAATTTTTTATTAAATCTTTTATATTAGTGAGATTTATATATATGTAAATTTGTATGAATCTTACCTCATATAAGAAGTTTAGTACAATATTTAGTAATATATATTTAGAGTACATAGCATTTTTCATATATATATATATATGTATAGAGCATTATGTGGATTTTGTTAACGATAGTGTTACATGTATTAATTGATATATTAATTAATATATCAACATATTTTATGTTATTATTATTGATTTTATCTATTATACAAATTATAAATATTTAAAATTTCTAAAATTATGTCACATTATCTATTAGTACACTAATTGATATACCAATTGGTATATATAGAATTATTCTTTTGCTAACGGAGGTACTACATGCACCAATTGGTATACCAATTAATATGCTAACATACCTTATGTCATTATTATAGACCTCACTCATACAAATTACAAACAAAATTACTAGAGATTCCAAAAATTTTACCAAATGTCTCACATGGGTGTGGGACCCACATGAGACCCACATTGTGTGGGCCTCACACCCATGTGAGATATTTGGTAGAATTTTTAGTAGAATTTTTGAAATATCTTGCATTACTCAATTATAAATATCCAAAACCTCTAAAATTATGTTACATCATCTGTTAATACACTAATTGGTATACGAATTTGTATATATAGCATTATTCTACATGCACCAATTAATATACCAACTAATATACCAACATACCTTATGTCATTATTATTGACTGTACTCATTATATAAAATATAAATATTTAAAACTTTCAAAATTATGTCACACTTCTCAAAAATATATTAAATGAGTATTAATTTATTCCACTATTATAGAAAGTTTAAAAAAAAAATACTAAATGTTTATTATTAAAAAATGCTTGTTTTATAGCTAGACTAAAATATCTTTTTGACATTTTTCTACTTTTTTTTTTTTTTTTTTTTCTTTCTAGACTTTTTCATTCTTCACACATGTTATGAGTTATTTTTTTGACATTTTAGATTATTATTTCACAAATTAATGAAATGCAACGATAAATTTTTTTATTGACATAGACAATGCAATAGTTGCAGAGAATAAGACTCTGTAATAAGTTCATTAGGTGAAATTTATAAATAAAAAATTAAATTTTTGTACGGATTATTAGCTTAAAATTTTTATAAATAAATTGAAATTTCATTTAGTGAAACTTTAATAAAATGTAAAAATATGTTAGACTTGTTTGGTTAAATAAATCGTCACATAATTTTTCATTATATAAATATTGAAAAAGTCTTGTTCATATGATTTAATAAGTTAATTAAAAAAATTGTTAACAAAATTTAAACGTCAATTGAAAAGTAGATAAAAAAATAGAGAATTTTTTTTAAGGACCCTCATATTAAGATTTTGTAAGATATATGAAATATAATATTTTCATAGTAGTTGGGATTCCTTAACATTTTCACAGAGAAATTTTAATTTTCACAGAAAAATTTCTTTGATATGATCACAGAGAAATTTCATCTAGGGGCTTTAGCTAATAAAAAAAAAAAAAAACATATTGAACCTTTTCTACTACTCAAAATTGAAAAGGGATATTTCACGAATTTTTCCATAAAAAAACAATGCAAAGAAATGTTAAAAGGAGTATTGTGGTCTAACTATAAAACAAGCATTCTTTAATTGTATACATTTAATGGGTTTTTTTTATCTTTTAATGAGTGGGGTCAATAATAATGTCACAACTATTGTTGATACACTAATTAATACACTAATTGATACATATAGCATTATTCTAATAATAAAGTGAATACTCATTTAATACATTCTTCACCAATGCTCTTAGGGTATTTGTTAACAAAACTCTTTAATTAATTTAATTTTGTACCGGAAACAATAATTTTAGGAAATGACTATTTTAATTGTGTTTTTAACTTTTTTAAAAAAAAATTATAAAAAAAATAGAAATAATGATGTGATTCAACATTTTGGCTTTTAACTATTTTAGCCAAAAAAAATTAACACCACAAAGTAGCCGCCCCCTCCCCTCCTCTCTCTCTCTCTCTCTCTCTCTCTCTCTCTCTCTCTATATTTTTACATTTTTTTACGTAAAAAGTTAAAAAAAAAAAAAAAGCTAAAATAGTCTCGCCCCAAAATTAATGTTTCTAGTACAAAATTAAATTAATTAAAATATTAGAACTCAAAATGGCAAAAAAATACATAATTTAAGTACTAAAAATGTAAGGGTAAATTATACTTTGATTATTTTCTCATTTTAACCTTTAGAATTTGTTTTTCTTGCTTTGGTTTAAAATTTATTTTTCTTATTTTGGCCTTTTATATTTCAAATTTTTTTTCCAATTTACTCTTAAAGTTATTTTTTTCAAAATTAAATAAAAAATGACATGCTAACGGCTACATAACATAAAAAATATATTTTTATATTAGAGTTTAGGTTTGTGAGTTATATATAATAAAAAATTTTAAAATCACGTGGATGTTAATGTATTATTTTTTATTTAATTTTGAACATAAATTAATTTTTGAAATAAATTGGGTAAAACTTGAAATATAAAAAGTTAAAGTAATATATATATATATATAATAAAATTTTAAAAATCAAAATAATAATAAAAAAATAGTGAAAAGCATAATTTAGCCAAAATAGCTTTACTTTAGCTTATAGGGAAAAGTATAATCTTATCCGTTATCAGATTGATAATATTAGCCTATATGTTTTCACCTGAACAGAGAGATTCTTCATATGAAGTGGATAGTTGATTGTATCCAGCAATGGCGTCGGTGGCTTTTCTCCTGAGAAATCAATCTTCCAACCCTCTTTTTCTTTCTTTATCTTCATTTTCCCTTCTTCTCCATTATCTTCTGAACCAGTGGCCAAAGCTCGCAAGTAGAGCTGAAAAACCCAAAACAACCACCAATACAATACACCATTTGATACTTAATAACTACATCATTAAAAATACCAAAATCATAGTCTTTATAGAACCCATAACAAGAACAGTTACAAAAACTAGATAGATAGATATAGTGAATTGAATTTGAAACTCAAAATGAAAATTTTATATATGCATTGACACTGACCTGTTTTCTGCAACTATGACTTCGTCTGGGAGTGGCCACGGCTGGGGATGGAGATAGTGATGGGTGTAGTAGAGATAGACTAATGACGGACCCGGCTGAGACCGCCATGGCTGATCAAGTATGGTGATTGAAGAAATGAAGAAATGAGGAGAAGAGAGAGAGAGCGAGAGAAGAGAAGCCTGTGAGGACTGTTGAGAGACACAGGGAACAGCGACAAAATTTATAATTGGTGAGGATGCAGCGCCCTACGTACGTTAATGAAACCTCGGTGTCAATTTTTTTGAGAAATTTAATTTTTTTGGTAATATAATTATTACACTTTATAAATATTAATTTTTCAAAATTATCATTTAGTAATATAATTATTACACTTCAAAAATATTAGAATATTTCTATTTACACATTACTAATCCTCTCAATATACACAATTACTTACTACACACACATAATTTTTAGTGCTTTAAAATATCTTAGTTCACACCTTAATTTTTCATGACTAGTCTTACGATAACACACCACCTGCCTATTTAAATACACACCACAACCTATACCCAAATATCTCCGTTTTCATAATACCGGAGACCTCCATCTTCAAAATGCCATAGATTTTCATTGTCGGTGTTGAAGATCACCATCCCTGACAGAGGGTTTTGTTCGGTCGATGCATTCTCGTCGTTTCAAATCTCCATCATCACCGTTGTTTTGCAGTTGGCTTGCTGATGCGTTGTCGTTGTTTCAAATCTCCATATTTGCCTTCTTCTCACTATTGTTTTGGTGATGCATTGTTGACGTTAAAAGATTTGTCATTCTCACCCTTAATTCTAACATTGATATGTTTTTTCCTATCTTCTTTTGATTTGGTTACCGATTCAACTTCTATAGTAATTTCTATTTTGAGTTTAGCTCAACTCTGGTTGTCTGAATATAATATTATCATACAAAAAAAATAAAATTTAATATTGAATATATTCAAAATATTTATGTTGAACAAAATAAATACGTTCATACTTTATATGTTGAACAATTTCAACTACTTCAAAATTATTATGTTGAACATATATTAAATTTTATAATGTTATTCTTTTTTCTTTTTTTTTTCTTTTTTTTTTTATAAATGTTGAATACATCTACTTTTTATATTAAAAAAGAAAAAAGAAAAGAAAATATTCTAAAAACAAATTAAATTATTTAATTGAATTAAATTTGAAAAATGAAATTCTTAAGGAATTAAAATATTCCATTTTTTATGTATGAAATTTATAATTTAGTCAATCTTAATAATTTGAAGAAAATTGTTTTGTTCACCTAACAATAATCGAATATTGTGTAAAAGTTTAACTTTAATTATCCAAACACGTAACAAATAAAGTCATTTTCTCAACAATTATACGAATGAAATAAACAAAAAACCAAAAAGGTAAGTATTAAACTAACCTTTTCATTGTTGTATTATATGAAATCAACAAGTTCAGTGTCGTCCATGTGTGCAAATTTTCAAAACCAAATAATTTTAACATTCTAAAACCCTAAATCTTCAAAACTAATTTATTTTAGATGTTTATATGTCTATAGGTAATGATGGTGTGTGAAAAGTGTTTTGTGTTTTTATATATGAAAATTTTAAATTGGTAGAATACACCCTCATAGTATCCTTAATGATCTTTCCATTTGAGATTATTATTGAAATATGAATTTAATATCTTAATGGTGTGTACTGAGTTAATTAATGATGTATAAATAGAATTTCTCAAAATATTAATGTTAATAAATTTAAAAGAAAGGCAAAATAATTTTTTTAAAAAGATTAATATTTTAAGACAATAAAAAATGAAATAAGGAATTAATATTTTGAAATGGAGAGAGTACCTGCTTCCATTTATTTCTCACAAAATTTTCACATGTGACAAAAATTAAAATTAAAATACCCTCCTTTGCAATTTTTATTTCAAAAGTTTGGCCAAAAATTCTTAATCACTATTTTTTTTAAAGGACAATTGAATTTTTTTCAAAGCATAGAGTAATTTTTTTATTTTTTTTTAAACATGAGAATGCATGGTGCATTAGACAACGGAAATAAATTTTTTTTTTTTTTTTTGAAAGACATTTTATCTTGTTGTGAAATCAACTTAGATTCTCTCGTTCAACATTTGATTCGAGTGTCTAGTTTTTTGGGTGTAGGGTTAGTCCTGAGTTCATCCTGTTAATTTGAAAAAAGTTCAAATCAATAGGTGATTTAAAAAAATCCTACTGGCGTAATATTTTAGCTATGAACGGTTTCAAGTAAATAATTAATAATTAATTTTAAAATTAAAATTAAATAGTAAAAAAATAAAATTAATTAAATTTTAACTATTTTTATCACAATTTCGCTTATGTTTTTTTATTTTTCCCCCTCTCATTGACGCTATATTTTAAGTTCGAAATAACAATAACATGAATCATAATGTAATTAGTAAAAACTATTGGACAATCTTTACTGTAATTAATTAATTCAGTTTGTGTACTTAACAACAAATAGAATTTATAAGAAATAAAGAAAAGGAGAGAATTTGTTTGATTACAAAAATCAAACTCGAAATAAAAACTATATAAATAAGAAACAGATTTTATTTTGTTACAAAAACAAAATTAAAATCTGATTTAAACAAATAATAATAACACTGAAAATAAATTAAATAAACTTGCTTGATTAATTTGTTCGAATTATAATCTGATCAAGTCCAGTGTTTGACACTGTGTCCTTAAGACAGATTCATCCTCTCCACGGTGCTTTCAGAATTTGGACGTCTATCTCCCAGGATGAAATGATCTTCTACAAACAATAGCAACATTACAAATTGTTTGCCTTACGAACACACTAAGTGTTTACACTCTTTCTTTCAGAAATTAAATGCAGCAAAATGCAGAGATTTATAGTAGAGGATGGAGTACGAAAATTGGAGTAAAATCCAAATGGGAGGCTAGTCTATTTATAGATGTAAAGGTGGCCCTTGGTTTTGAATTGAACAGGCATGATACCTGTTGGCTTTGAATTCAAACAGATTTGAATCTGTTCGATTTAAATTTAAACAGATACAAAAATGGGAAGGGCCCTGTTTAGGTGTGTATTAATACGAAACTGGTTTATTTCGGGAAGGGTCCTGTTTGGATGTACAGAAAAACCAAACCAGTTTAATTTTATACAAAATAAAATAAAATTCAAATGTTTTTTGCCCAAAAAAATTAGTATTGGGCCGAACAAGCCCAACCCAACCTCACACCTGTGCCCAAGCCTAGCCCGTCCGACTGGACGGACGGCGGCAGCTTGCGCGTGTGGTGATTTTTGAGTCCAATGGGTCTAACCCATTTTTTCCATAATCTCTCCATCTAAAACACTTGGGTACCCCTTGGGGCACACCGCAAGTACCAAACCCATGCCTTATAAACCCTTTCAAAACCTCCCACCAAATCAATATGGGACAAGCCTTATTCAAACCTTTAAGGAATTTCCACAAAAACTCCATTTTCATGGAACATACTTTGGCTTCAATTTCCCATTCACTCGGTAATGGTTTTGAGCAACCAAATATACTACGTGAATCATAACGCGGCATAGAACGCGTTACCACTTTGACCCGTGTAAATCGATGCACGGGTCCTATCTAAAAATTAGACTAAACTTTAGGAAAAAATTCTGGTTTTACCAAGAATTTTATAACCATTTCCTACAGTGAAGATTGTCCAACAAAAACTAAACAAAAAATATGATATACTATAAAATTGCACTTTTTTATTTTTATTTTTAGGAACAAAAACTACACCTATGATAAAATATAAATACATTATTGCTAGCGTAATACACGTGCTATGCATGGTTTCAAATAAATAATTAAATTTTAAAATTATAATGAAACAGTAAAAAATAAAATTAATTAAATTTTAACTATTTTTATCACAATTTCGGTTATGTTTTTTTTACCCTACCATCAATGCTATGTTTTAAGTTCTAAATAACAATAACATGAATCATAATGTAATTAGCAAAAATTAAACAAAAATTATGATAAATTATTAAATTACATTTTTTTATTTTTTTTTATTTTTAGGAACAAAAACTACACCTATGATAAATATAAATACATTATCATTTTCTAAGGGTTTCATAATTTTAATTTGTCATATATTAGATGATATCATAAATTATGTGAAACTCAATAATTATTATTATTATTTACTAATTACATTTTTTTTTAGTTTTCCATATAATAGTAATAATAATTATAATTTTTTTGTGAAACCCAATCTACCACTACAAGAAAATACACTTTTGGCGACTAAAAAATTAGTTGCCAAAAGTATTGATTTTAGTCACCAAAATACTTTGCCGACCAAAAATTTTGGTCGCTGGCTTTGACGAGGGTACATCGTCGCCAAAGGTATTAGCGACTAAAGAACATTTAGTCGCCAAAAGTATTACAAAAATACCGACTAACACGTTAGTAGGCAAAAGTAACAGGTATTAGCGACGAAAAGAACCTTAGTCGCTGATGACTCACATTAGTGACTAACATATTAGTTGCCCAAAGGGTGCATTAATTTGTTTAAGTCACTTCTTAGCTACTAAATCTTTTGTCGCGAAAACTTAAAATATCTACGACGACGAAATTGCTGGTCGCCAATAGTGTTATTTCAGTTACTAAATGTTTAGTTGCGGAAAGGTTCATGCTTTTTTTATTATGTTTTGGCGACTAAAAATTTTGTCGGCAAAAGTATTTTCAGTTTTAGCTATTAAACAGTTAGTCATCAAAAGTGTTTTCGATTTGTTTTGGCGACTAAAAATTTTGTCGCCAAAAGTGTTTTGAGTTTTAGCTACTAAACAGTTAGTCGCTAAAAGTGTTTTTGATTTGTTTTGGCTACTAAATATTTAGTCGCTAAAAGATTTATTTCTTTTTTGGCTACCAATTGTTTTGTCACCAAAAACGTTGTAGACATCCCATTTTTGACCGGCCTTAAGACTCAGACGTCACCGATTGAGTGCTCGGTGATGTTGCATACTGTGCTCGTTCGGAAGCCTCAGAGTCACGGCCGTGCGCCCTGCCTCCGGACTTCCGAACTCTCTCAGGTTTTGTCTCTTGCCATAACTGCACGGTTTTCTCTGCTTTTCCTTCCGAGGGAGGGAGTGGTCCCGTAGACTATCTCCCCAAAGGGTCATGAAGCTACATTTCGTGGTCAGAGGCCATTTTGCCCATTTCGAGTCTTGCTTCCTGCTGGATCGTCGGTAAGTGCCTCGGTTCGACCGCCCAACCATCTCCGATTTCTCCAATTTTTGGTAAGTGCCTCTGTTTTAGCATAACAAGGACACTGTCTTCGATACCCACCGTGGCGAACGCCACTTCCGATGCCCGGCAGCCCATTTTCGGGACCCCGAACTTCGCGGTTTAGGCCCCGAGCGTTCATTTCGCATCGTTGTTCGTTCATTTTTGGTAAGTGCCTCTGTTTTAGCATAACGAGGACAGGGTCTCGATACCCACCGTGGCGAACACCACTTCCGATGCCCGGCCCATTTTCGGGACCGAACTTCGCGGTTTAGGCCCGAGCATTCATTTCGCATCGTTGTTCGTTCATTTTGGTAAGTGCCTCTGTTTAGCATAACGAGGGACACCGGGTCTCCGAGACTCGCAAATAACACCACTTCCGATGCCCGGCCCATTTTGGGACCCCGAACTTCGGTTTAGGCCCCGAGCATTCATTTCGTGATCGTTGTTCGCTCATTTTGGTGTACCTTTGTTTTAGCATAACGAGGACACTGGGCCTCGATACCCACTTCGTGGGCCGAACGCCACTTTCGTGCTGCGCCCATTTTCGACCCGCGGTTTTGGTCCCCAAGCTGCTTTTGCATTAGTTTTGTTCAATTTTGGCAGTACCTGCTTTTAGCACCGTGAAGATCACTGGAGGGTGGAGGCCAAGAATTGTCTCAAAGAAGTGTATGGAGGATTAGAGAGTTGCTTTTAGATATTTTTGTTGCTTTTTAGATATTTTGGTGCTTTTTGGATATTTTTGGTGCATTTTTGCTCTATAAAGGGGAGGTTTTGCTTCATCATTTTAGAAGGTTGGATAATTGTTAGACATTTTTGAGAGATAGATACACCATTTTCTCTCCATTTTCCATAGCTCCAAAGTCTTTTTCTTCAAGTTTGGTGCCATTTCTTCATCACCATCAAGCATCCCCATAACCACTCCATTTCCAGCAGCAAGGAGAGGTTCTTAGAGGCTTAGAAGCAACATTTCTCAAGCCAAGAAGTAGAAAAGAGAAGGTCTACAAGGGTAAGTCTCCATTTCCCTCTTTTGTAGCATTTTCTTGCTCCATTTCTTAAGCCCATTTTCTTATTGTTTTGAGCTCCTACCTTCACTGAGATTAGGTCTTTTTTGAGCTTATATTCATGTTTGATTAAGGGCTCAACCCCATTTGGTGTCTCCATGATACACTTGTTTCAATATCACTCTTTATGCCATTATTTTTCATGCTTTGTTTGGCTTTTGAGTGATCTGATTTCGAGCATACCATAAACTGTTAGTAGGCCTATTTTGAGCCCCTCTTCAACATTTAAGAAGGGCTCCATCATGTTTGGTGGCTCTAGCATGCACTTCCTTTGAAATTCTTCAATTTTACCGTAAAATTGCATGAGTTAATTAGCCTATTTGTGATCTGAGTTGGAGTATGCAACCTACTGATATTGTGATCATTTTGAGCCCCTCTTCAACATTGAAGAAGGGCTCAACCATGTTTGCCTCCTCTATCATACACTTGCTTTGAATCCATGTTCTACGCCTATCTTGCATGCTTTGTTAGATTATTTTGGCTTCTGTTTTTGGCCTTCATCAGGCCTTGAATGAGTCTTATTTTGGTCCATACATCATGCTTTGTGAAGGGTCTTAAGCCATTTGGTAATTGGTTTTAGTACTTGCTTTGAAATTCTTCAAATTTACCGTAAAATTGCATGTTTGTTTAGGCCATTCTATCTTCTGTTTCTGGCCTTCATCAGGCTTGTGAAGTGTCTTATTTTGGTCTATTATTCAAGTTTTATTAAGGGTCTTAGGTTTTTTGGTCATTGCTTATGATACCTCTCTTTATAAACCTCTTTTGACCCTTATTTTGCATGCTATGTACTGTATATCTACACACTGAATTTGGGGGTCTCATCTTCTGTAAAAATGCATATTTTTAGTCCCTCTCTAATGTTGTAGAACTGATTTTTTGGGTTTGAGCATTGTAGATATCACTTGCTTTGTAAATCCTCTCTTTTTCCGTATTTTTGAAAGCTATTGTTGTCATATCTATGCTTACAATTTGGCCATGTTTTGTACTGGAAAGATGCTATTTTTGGGGCTGCCTTGCTACTGTTTTTTCTGTCATGTGTCAATTTTGCATGTATAGCATAGTCAGAGCCATTTCGGGGCTAAATATCACATTTCGGGAACATTCTCGCATCGGGCGCATTTGTATCGTCATTTTGAGGCTGTTTTGGCTTCGTTTAGTGGGTGGAATTTAGCTTGGATGCTTGCATATCATTGCCGTGCCGTTTTGTGCCGTTTTGACATTGCCTCGGTTATGTGCGGCACGCACTTCGAGGCGCCGCTTCATTCATCGGCATCCCATGTGAGTGCGGCCGAGGCCCTCTCATGTTGGTATAAGCCCAATTTGCATTTCGCATGTCATTACGCATCGCCTCGGTTTGCGTGCGTGTGCACGATTTCGAGGCGACTTTTTTATCCGACGGCTTATGTGAGTGCGGCTGTGGCTCTCTCATGTTAGTGTAAGCCCAATTTGCATTTTACATCTCATTTCCATGTCATTTCATGCCTTAGTGCATTTCCTCGGTTTATGCGTCTGCGGTGCACGCATTTCGAGGCATCTCCTTTTATCATTATGGCAGCCTATGTGAGTGCGGCCGAGGCTCTCTCATGTCGGCGTAAGCCCATCACTGCATTCCATATGCTATTTTATGCATTCCTCGGTTTGCGTGTCCGCGGGCACGCATTTCAAGACAGCTTTATTTTTACCCGACGGCCTCCTATGTGAGTGAGCTGAGGCTCTCCCATGTTGGTGTAAGCCCATCGCGGCATTCCGTATGCCATTTCATTCCATTTCATCATCGCCTCGGTTTGCGTGCCTGTGGGCGCGCATTTCGAGGCACTTCGGTTTTACCCGATTTCTCATTTCATCATTGCCTCGGTTTGCGTGCCTGTGGGCGCGCATTTCGAGGCACTTCGGTTTTACCCGATTTCTCATTTCATCATTGCCTCGGTTTACGTGCCCGTGGGCACGCATTTCGAGGCACTTCGGTTTTACCCGATTTCCATTTCATCATCGCCTCGGTTTGCGTGCCTGTGGGCGCGCATTTCGAGGCACTTCGGTTTTATCCGATTTTCATTTTATCATCGCCTCGGTTTGCGTGCCTGTGTGCACGCATTTCGAGGCACTTCGGTTTTATCCTATTTTCATTTCATCATCGCCTTGGTTTGCGTGCCTGTGGGCACGCATTTCGAGGCACTTCGGTTTTATCCGATTTGCATCTCACATCATGGCCTCGGTTGGCGTGCCTGTGTGCACGCATTTCGAGGCACTTCGGTTTTATCCGATTTCCGTCTCACATCACGGCCTCGGTTTGCGTGCCCGCGTGCACGCTTTTCGAGGCATCTCGTTTTCATCTCATTTTTCCAGTATTGCGCATGCTAGGTTGTATATTAGTTGCATTGCATGCATATCATGCATATTGCACGGGAAACGAGGCGCTTTTTGTATTCCGAGTAACGGAACGAGTCTCAATTCCCAAGTCACCGACACTCCGGATTACCCATGATGGAGTTAGGTTTTGTTGTAGCATCCATCTGCATTCATCCTATATTGAGTTGTGCAATTCGGCTCCTCGGCCATCATGCATCGATATGCGTGATTGGTGGCACGAGGATCGAGGCATGCATATATTTGTGAAAATACATTGCTATGCCCTTTTCCTGCTCTCTGTTACAGCAAAACCGAGGACCAACAACTTTTCGGAACCTGACACGCATTTCGAGAAACAGTGCAAACAGAGGCTAATTGGGGCATCCCAGTGGATTTCCGCGCCAGGCAGGCCAACATGCACCATCCATCAGAAGCAAGCGCCACGGCTTGCATGCCGCTTTATTTTTTTGTAATTAATTTGTCAATTAATTAGGATTTTTGTAATATTCGGACTGTATCATTCTTTCATTTGGGATTGTATATTTATTCGGACCCTCTGCGCGAGGGCACAACTGTAATAAGGGTGTGTGAGTGTGATGTATGTCTTCCAACCCCCATTTCTTTCTCCCTTTTATTTATCTGCTTACAATGGTTAGATATAGGGCATGTTTCAATTAGCATAACAGTATGACAGCATGTTTGCATCATTCATCTGTTTTGCATGCACCGGGCTCGGCGCATCATACAAACTGCATCTGTATTTCAATTCCAAATTGAATATATGATAGCTGTTGCATCTCACATGCCATCTTTAGAATAGCCGAGCCCGCTATAGTTGCATTTTGCATGTGTTGCATTAGGCATTTCAGCACATTTAGGATCATGCATGTTTCCTAATCAGTTTTCTGTTTTGGCTTGGAGTACTTGGTGAGTTGTTATGCTTTAGCATACTTGCATGCGTGTGAGTGTTACCATGAATAGCATGCTTACCATGAGACTAACTGCTTATGTGATATAACTGCCTTCAATGCCTGTGGGTGGAGGTTGAGTTATCTGAATTGGGACAATTCATTGACTGTTTGTTTTAAGCCCACTAGATAGTGGCAACATCACTGTTTTCTAAGCCCACCGAGGGTGGCAACCAAGATTTTAGCCTCGCTGCAAAGACCATCACATCATTTTCAAACAAACAAACATGAAATGTTTTGTTCCGATTCAGACGCCCATCTATACTTGTTTGTCATGAGCATCACATAGTAATCCTAGGCTAATAACCGAATAAGAGCATACAAAGTTTTCAAAAACAGATATCATGGTTAGTAGAGGCGGTCTTTGACCGGGCGAGAGGGGTGCTCACGATGTGACCTTCCCTAATCGTACCAAGTTCCCGAACCAACTTTGGTGATGACGGTCGCGTGGCCTTTTGCACCGAGTCGGGGTTTCCTAAATTTCCCATTTTAAAACATTTAGGTTGCGACTCATATCCGCAAAGCAGTCCATGTTTGGCACTTCTTTTCAAAAAAATCTGTTTTCCTTCAAAACGATTTGCCGGATTTGGACTCTTTGGTTCAAGATTGAGAACCGCAACAAAATCGAGTCCGAACTGTAGCGAGGTCCCTCGCGGGCTTGTTACAGTTTCTGGCGACTCTGCTGGGGATTTAGAGAACTTGACTCGAACTCATGATATCTGGTTTTGACTATACTTGTGTGTTTTTTTGCATTGCATTTGCATTGGTGCGCCTAGGACACCGTGTTTGCCATATGCCATTCCCGAACGATTTGCCGGAGGCTTGTCTTGTCAAGTCATGTCCGTAAGGCTGATCGGCTCTGGCTCGACAAAGATGGGAACACAAACCCGGTTTACCGGGCACCCTTTTTGACCATTCGACCTAGTGCATATTCGATCCATAGTGACTATTCCAAACTAGGACAAAGTTGCTTACCCGCTTATAGGTTGTTTGAAACCGCCAAGTGCGTAGTGAAACCCTAGCTCGACAAAATAGGACAGGGAAACCCTACCCCAACATAGGGGTGTTTTGGCTCTCACTTATCTGTTATGTGCTTGTTAGAGTCGCCTCTCAGGAATGCATATATCGATCAATGAGTTTGGGCATCGAACTGCGGGCATCGGTCGATTATTTGAGAATCGATTAGAGGGTATCGATTTGAGGCGTAATTTGGGGCGAATTGAGAGAGGCACCATCATCTGTTATGCTCATATCCGTTTTGATGAAATCAGGCTGAGATGCTGCATGTTTTCTCTTTTGCTAGGTAGTTCTGGAACCATAGCTTCAGAAGGCTTCAATATCCCCTGGGTACACCGAACTTGTGTTGATAGACTTTGTTGGGTCAGAGATTCAGTTCAAGGACAACCAGTGTTCCTTTACCAGAGGCAGGGTGAAAAGGGCCACCAGCACAAATCACCGCGATAGCTACGATCGGTGGTCCTTATCCACCCCACCAAGGAACAACAAAGCCGAGGTCTCGCCATCAGAGGATAGATACCAGTCAGTTAGATGGATCAGGAGAACACATCAGGGATGGAGGCAATGATGCGTCAAATACAAGAAAGTATGAAACTCATGCAGCAAGACGCTGTCCGCCAAGCGGAATTTTCCAAACAAAGAAGTCAGAATCATGGCTCAAGGTGAGCTCATCACCAAGTCGCAACAAAGAAAGCGGCGCTCGCTTCACAACAAGTTCCTCCCCCAGCAGGAGCTCCAACACCTGGGGAGACGCCAAATGTCCAAAATGTCCAAGAGGATACAGACCTTCCAACGGGGCCAGCTCCACCCCCGATCCTACCGCAACTATCCAAGGCACCCACGCCTATCAATGTACTGGACTCTCCCTTTGAGTTTGAAGCGGACCCCACAGCACTGAAGCTGAGTAAGTTGGAAAAACTGTTTAAGAAATCCCAGGGAGTCAAGTCCATTCCCGACATTGAGGATGGATATACGGACGCAGCTGTGACATTGCCGGACAGGTTCAAGATGCCTCACATCGACCGATTTGATGGGTCTGGGGACCCCATGGTCCACCTGAGTTTGTTTTCAGATGTTCTGCGCCCGATGGGCTTGACAAGATTACAGAAGCTCTCCCTCTTTAGCAGGACCTTGTCGGGTATTGCGGCCATCTGGTACGCCAAATTGGAGGATTCAATGAAACAAAGCTGGGAGGAGATGGCCGAGGCCTTCGTCGCGCAATACTCTTATAATACTCGGACGAGATCACGACCCGTGATCTTGAGACAACAAGGCAAGAGCCCGAGGAGAGTTTCTCGGATTTTGTGATGCGGTGGAGGGCGAAGGCATCAATGATGACTTTGAGGCCCACTGATAAAGACCAGATAAGGATGGTTGTGCGCAACCTCCAACCCAGGCTGATGCAAAAGATAATCGTGCTCCCCTTCCCTACTTTTTCAGATTTGCATGAGATGGGGGTACAAATTGAGGATGCTATGAAACAGGGCTTGATTGACAGTGACAGGGAGCAACCCAAGAGGACCTTCAACCGCAACGTAAATACAGGCGTAAGCAGTGCTGAAAATACCAGAGCTTCAGACGTGGGCATGGTTACCACCACCACACAAAAAACAGCCACCTCATTCACCGGTGCGTCCAGAGCTAGCTCGCAAATAGCCAAAAACCCACCTCAAGGCCAAAGGGTGTTTACTCCACTATACATGCCCCTATCCAAAGCTCTGGGGGTTTTGATCAAGAAAGGGCGTCTGAAGCCCTGAGCCTGACCGCTACCAAAGAACCTCCTCTCTCACACAACCCACCGACCATCAGGTTTCCATCACGAATGGCCATGACACTGACATGTGCTTTCGTCTTCACCACGAAATACAAGATCTGGTCGACAACAGAGTCATCCCAAGACCGTCCTACAAAGTCTATCGGCACTTGATCGTGAACTTGTGGGGATAATGTGATGTGATCAGAGATGAATCACTGCGGCATTGATTCAGATATGGCGTATGGCACGACTGCTTTTGAGCATTTGGCGAATGCTACATTATGACTTGGGTATTGGGTCATCTTGTTGTTTTGTCTTGAGTCTGCTTTTTGTTTTAAGTCAAGATCTTTTGTTGTGGGTCTCTCTTGTTGTATCGAGTCGGTCTGTTGTATAGAGTCGGGTGATTCCGGTGTTACCTCGAAGCCACCATTTTGTTTTATGTTTGTCTTTTTGTTTTGTTTTGAGTCTTTTACGCCAAGGAGCCGATTATCTTAAGATTTTGAATGAAACAGCAGTGATTTCCACGCTCTCGCATTTGCTTCTGCCGTGTGCTAGTTATGCCGGGATTTGAATGAAATGGCAGTGCATTCCACCTGCTCTCCTGTGCCCTGAAGCCATTGTATTGACCTAAGTTTTTCAAAACCTTTTTGAACACTGCGGTGAAAACAAAGAGGAAGGAATTCCTCGGGATTTGCAAAACTTTGATCAAATTGAGAGAAAGAGAGGCGTGCTAAGCCCTTAATGAATGAAATCATGCTTGTTAATGTGAGTACTGAGAAGGACCCTGGCTTTGATCCAGATTGATCCTACACTGTCTTCAACGCGAGCGATTTGCCACTTTCTTAAAAACTTTCAAAAAAAAAATGTTTTGCGCGATCCTGCGAAGACATGTGTGGAATCGCTTTTGAGATTGTGCAGCTTAGGATCGCTCTCAGCCTCGAGACTCGACCCCCCCTTGGCTTTCAAACCTTGAACTGGCATTCAGAATGTTCAACGGTCGACCACGATGTAAGGCCTGCGTGGCCAGATTTGAAGCAGCCCTCGAACAAGAGACACCAAAGTCAAATCAAGAAGGTCAGACCCTATCAGAAGAAGCTTGCAAGGCTGGATCAGAAGCACCCCTCGAACTAGGGGCAAAAAATGTCCAATGTGCTCGAAGAGCCAAAGGTGGATCCTTCTGCAAATCAATACAACAGCCACTCTCTTGGATACAGAGGGCTCCAATCTCAAAACCATTTGGCATGGACTTGTTACACTTTTACCCTTCGAGAGGCTCGCTGGGCCGAAAACCCGGAAGGGCGACCCAGGCAAAAGTTAGAGCGAAGAAAAGAACGAAAAAAGAAAAAAGAAAAAAAATGCAAAGAATGAAAAAGAAAAAAAAACAAACAAAAAAAGAAGAAAAGAAAAAAAAAAGAAGAAAAGAATGAAAGGAAAAAAAGAAGAAAAAGGCTCGCAAGGTTGAAAACCTGCAACAGGCGCCTTGGCAAAAGTTAGAGCATAAAAAGGAGAGGTTAAATACCCGAGTGTACCTTAACCCCGAACTACGTAAGGCTTGATTCCTATGTTTGGGATACGTAGGCAACTTCATCCTGAAGTCCAGCCGTAAAACGATTCAAATTCGATTGTGTCCATGTAATGGTTTTGATCATCTTTGCCTTCTATGTATCTGAGAATTCGGTTGTCATCATCACTCTGAGGACTGATTATAGTGTGCTGCGGCGCCATCCAAACAAGGGGCAACTTTCCGTTGCCATTCAACGCGCCGCGGTGCCGTTCAAACAAGGGGCAACTTTCCGTTGCCATGCAACCCTCCTCAAGCAAGGGGCAGTTTTCCTCCAGATTCGAGGTTGTGCATCTCAGGAGTAGGTTTCACGCTCGTTGAGCAAGTGGCCATTTGCAAAAATAGTTTTTGAGAATTTTTACTGAGGTTGACTAATTTTCTCGAAAATTGTTCCATCTTTTCCAAAAACTGGACCACTTCTTGGACCCAAAAAAGGAAAATTTTCAGTGCTTATAACCTGACTTGCATGATTTCAAATCAAAAATTGAACAAGCATGTTAATCTAACTCTCATGTCGGTCAAAATTACTTTAGCAAAAGCTCAAAAAAATAAAAATGGTCAACATTATGAACTAGGGGCACAGTTGAGTCTGGTGTTCTGTCTTTTCCCCGTTATCAATGCATTTGCCAAGAAGGGCACTCTGCATGCCAAGAAAAGGGCACAATTGAAGCTAACAACAAAGTGCTGAAAGCTCTCTCACCCTCCAAGCAGCGAGGTATCAAGCCAAGTGCGGCACGAAGCGGAATGGATCAAGATATTCCACTTCCTCATCTTAACAGATCTGATCACGTCCAAACTCCCCAGCAGGGCATCATCGACCGGTGTCAGCTGTAGATTCGCTACACACTCATTTGTAGCATAACCCCTCTGTGGGAGGAATTCATTAGCTGCATGCAGAAGAAGAAGGATCTAGCTGAATGCTAGAGGCCTAAGCCCACAACTTGCTGTTTATCCATCAACCACCCAGGGGAGGGATGAAAAATGAGAGATTGAAGAATAGAGAGAGGTGCGATGAGAGAAAAAGTAAGAAAAGGGCTTTTTCAGAAAAACAGAGCTTGAGGGCCGAGTGATGTGAGAATCACAAATAAGAAAGGATGGGAAACATACCCGGTGAAACAGGCTCCCTGTGCACGTCTGAGTGTCGTGTCTTTTTGTTTTATCTCGATCCTTGTTGTGAGTCGTCTCGAGTGTTATTCGATGTGTCTAGGTTGTGTGCCTTTTATTTCCTTGTTGAGTCGTTTTGCTGTGGTCAGTCGTAGGCTCAATACCTGGTCGAAAAACTCATCTCTCAATTTCAACAAAATCGTTTTGTGCTCCGAGTGCCGTCGCTTCTCCACATTTGTGCAAAACAGTATTTGTTCTTTCAAACACCGCAGGGTTCAACCCGGGTCATGTGAAAACAAGAAACCAGACCTATCTGAAGCTATGAGTTTCGGCCGCAGCAAAAGCAAAAGAGGAAAATGTCGAGCATCCGAGTTTGTTCCAACTTCATGAAGTTCCGAGACTATACTCCGTGGTGTACCTCTTCGTGTCTTGCCAATGTTCAAGTATGAGTGTGCCTCTACCTCAAGCTCAAAATCAAGTCTACTTCAAGCCGAATGGCGATCGAGTGCTCTCCGAGTACCATTCCCTACCAGAGGCATCTTGGCCGTGTTTATGATGAGTTCCTAGGAGACCAAGCTGACGGTGGAAACTAGAGTTCGAATGGTCATGCCTAGAATACAAAGGTTCGGGATTTCCGAGACTAAAGTCTGGTTTAAATACCCAGAGGCGCGCCCTCGGCTTGAAATCTGTATGGAAGCCCCATAGGTTGAGATAGCATGTATGCACCTCAATTCTGGATACTGAACCAACCTAGTCTGTCACCCCGTTGGAGAATAGGGAAAGTTGTGAGTATGATCAGGAAGACAAGCGGCAGCCGTGGCTCCCACATGCAGATATTGTTACTTGTTAGCATTCCAGAGCCTTTGTGCTGTGTGTTCAAGGTAAAGTGTTCGAAGAGCACGAGGGGAGATCCCCATCAGAGTAGAGCGGTTCACCGCCACTCACCTCATGAGGTGCTTTCTAAAGCGCCGCTTTGTCCATTTATTGCTTTCCTTAAGCATCATGCATTGTAATGCATTGTACCTGTCAAGTTTCTTTCTCAGTCATGCACGATATTGTATGTACGGTTCATTCAAAGAAGTTCCGTTTAAGATCATTCATTTAGTGTATCAATCACACTTTATTTGCTTCACTCAGTGTATCTAACACACTTCATTTGCTTTAGTGTATCAATCACACTTTATTCATTTTGTGTATCTATCACACACATTTTCACTTAGTGTGTCACTCACACTCTCTTCACTTTAGTGTATCAATCACACTTCATTCATTTCGTGTATCTATCACACACATTTTCACTTAGTGTGTCACTCACACTCTCTTCACTTTAGTGTATCAATCACACTTCATCCATTTTGTGTATCTATCACGCACATATTCACTTTTTGTGTATCCATCACACACCTTTAGTGTATCAATCACACTTGTTCACATAGTGCATCTATCACGCTTTGTGTTCACCTTTAGTATATCTATCATACTCTGCTCACTTCGTGTATCAATCACACTATGCTCATTCGTTGCATTGTTATGCACATCTATCTAGCATTGTTATGCCCATTTATTGCATTGTTATACACATCTATCTAGCGTTGTTATGCACCTTTTTCCCTTGCATTGTTATGCACATCCACTAGCATTGTTATGCTCATTCGTTGCATTGTTATGCACACTTTACCTGCATTGTTATGCACCTTTTTCACTCGCATTGTTGATCTTTCCTCTCTTGCGTGTGATACGCTGAGAGATGCTTCCTGTTTTCTCTTGCGTGTGATACGCTGAGAAATTCACCTTTCCTCTCTTGCGTGTGATACGCTGAGAGATGCTTCCTGTTTTCTCTTGCGTGTGATACGCTGAGAAATTTACCTTTCCTCTCTTGCGTGTGATACGCTGAGAGATGCTTCATTTCCTCTCTTGCATGTGATATGCTGAGAGGTCTGCCTTCCTTCTTATGCGTGTGATACGCTGAGAAATTCTACCTTTCCTCTCCTGCGTGTGATACGCTGAGAGATGCTTCCTGTTTTCTCTTGCGTGTGATACCGAGAAATTCACCTTCCTTCTCTTGCATGTAATATGCTGAGAGATGCTTCCTTTCTTCTCTTGCGTGTGATACGCTGAGAAAGTTACATTTCCTCTCTTGTATGTGATATGCTGAGAGGTTTTCTCTTACGTGTGATACGTTGAGAAATCTACCTTTTCCTCTCTTATGTGATACCGAGAGATGATCTTCCCTTCTTGCGTGTGATACTGAGAAATTTACCTTTCCTCTCTTGCATGTGATATGCTGAGAGGTTTTCTCTTACGTGTGATACGTTGAGAAATTTATCTTTCTTCTCTTGCGTGTGATACGCTGAGAAAGTTACCTTTCCTCTCTTGCGTGTGATACGCTGAGAGGTTTACCCTCTTTCCTCCTATGTGTGATACGCAGAGAGATGTTGTGTGTGAGACTCCGGGTACTCTCGGTAGTCACTTTTAGCCTTCTCTGCGTGAGACGCAATGAGAATTGCATATTTTTCTTACATCCTTTCTGCACGAGATGTAGTTTGGCTCGAGTTTACTTGCTTGCCTAGCATTCGCTTAAAATGTTGCATTTATTTCGCATATTTATTTCATTACAGTGCATTGCATGAATCCTCAATTTTCAAACCGGCTTCGCGTCAGCGTATAAGTCCAATCTACAAACCGGCTTCGCTTTGCGTGTAAGTCCAATCTTCAAACCGGCCACAGAGCGTATAAGTCCAATCGTCAAACCGGCTTCGCGTAGCGTATTAGTCCAATTATCAAAATCTTCCCGCATATCTTTTGCATTTGGCCCCTGCCTACGGGCACGCCTGCGGGCACACATATCTTTGTTTATCTTGTATGATTGTCTAAGTCTTCGCCTTGTCAAAATGGGTCGTCTCTAGGCTTTGACATTCACACCCGTCACTTCTTGTCTTCCGAGTTCTGTCAAAGAGGGGCACCTGTAGACACCCCATTTTTGACCGGCTTTAAGACTCAGACGTCACCGATTGAGTGCTCGGTGATGTTGCATCTTGCTCGTTCGAAGCCTCGAGTCGCGGCCGGCGCCCCGCCTCCGGACTTCCAACTCTTCTCTGTCTTGTCTCGGTTGCTTGCCAGACTCGGTTTTTCCGTTTTCCTTCTGAGGGAGGGAGTGGTCCCAGACTATCTCCCGAAGCTACATGAAGCGTGGTCAGAGGCCATTTTGCCCATTTCGAGTCGGTTCCTGCTGGATCGTCAGGCCGTGTGCCTCGGTTCGGGACCGCCCAACCATCTCCGATTTCTCCAATTTTTGGTAAGTGCCTCTGTTTTAGCATAACGAGGGACACTGGGGTCTCTGATACCCACTTCGTGGCCGAACGCCACTTCCGATGCCCGGCAGCCCATTTTCGGGACCCCGAACTTCGCGGTTTAGGCCCCGAGCATTCATTTCGCATCGTTGTTCGTTCATTTTTGGTAAGTGCCTCTGTTTTAGCATAACGAGGGACACTGGGGTCTCCGAGACCCGCTTCGCAGCCGAACACCACTTCCGATGCCCGGCAGCCCATTTTCGGGACCCCGAACTTCGCGGTTTAGGCCCCGAGCATTCATTTCGCATCGTTGTTCGTTCATTTTTGGCAGGTACCTCTGTTTTAGCATAACGAGGGACACTGGGGCCTCTGATACCCACTTCGTGGCCGAACGCCACTTTCGGTGCCTGCAGCCCATTTTCGGGACCCCGCGCGGTTTTGGTCCCCGAGCTTTCGTTTTGCATTAGTTTTTGTTCAATTTTGGCAGGTACCTCTGTTTTAGCACCAGGAAGATCACTGGAGGGTGGGAGGCCAGCAATTGTCTCAGCAAGTGTATGGAGGATTAGAGAGTTGCTTTTTAGATATTTTTGTTGCTTTTTAGATATTTTGTTGCTTTTTAGATATTTTGGTGCTTTTTGGATATTTTTGGTGCATTTTTGCTCTATAAAGGGGAGGTTTTGCTTCATCATTTTAGAAGGTTGGATAATTGTTAGACATTTTTGAGAGATAGATACACCATTTTCTCTCCATTTTCCATAGCTCCAAAGTCTTTTTCTTCAAGTTTGGTGCCATTTCTTCATCACCATCAAGCATCCCCATAACCACTCCATTTCCAGCAGCAAGGAGAGGTTCTTAGAGGCTTAGAAGCAACATTTCTCAAGCCAAGAAGTAGAAAAGAGAAGGTCTACAAGGGTAAGTCTCCATTTCCCTCTTTTGTAGCATTTTCTTGCTCCATTTCTTAAGCCCATTTTCTTATTGTTTTGAGCTCCTACCTTCACTGAGATTAGGTCTTTTTTGAGCTTATATTCATGTTTGATTAAGGGCTCAACCCCATTTGGTGTCTCCATGATACACTTGTTTCAATATCACTCTTTATGCCATTATTTTTCATGCTTTGTTTGGCTTTTGAGTGATCTGATTTCGAGCATACCATAAACTGTTAGTAGGCCTATTTTGAGCCCCTCTTCAACATTTAAGAAGGGCTCCATCATGTTTGGTGGCTCTAGCATGCACTTCCTTTGAAATTCTTCAATTTTACCGTAAAATTGCATGAGTTAATTAGCCTATTTGTGATCTGAGTTGGAGTATGCAACCTACTGATATTGTGCTCATTTTGAGCCCCTCTTCAACATTGAAGAAGGGCTCAACCATGTTTGCCTCTATCATACACTTGCTTTGAATCCATGTTCTACGCCTATCTTGCATGCTTTGTTAGATTATTTTGGCTTCTGTTTTTGGCCTTCATCAGGCCTTGAATGAGTCTTATTTTGGTCCATACATCATGCTTTGTGAAGGGTCTTAAGCCATTTGGTAATTGGTTTTAGTACTTGCTTTGAAATTCTTCAAATTTACCGTAAAATTGCATGTTTGTTTAGGCCATTCTAGCTTCTGTTTCTGGCCTTCATCAGGCTTGTGAAGTGTCTTATTTTGGTCTATTATTCAAGTTTTATTAAGGGTCTTAGGTTTTTTGGTCATTGCTTATGATACCTCTCTTTATAAACCTCTTTTGACCCTTATTTTGCATGCTATGTACTGTATATCTACACACTGAATTTGGGGTCTCATCTTCTGTAAAATGCATATTTTAGTCCCACTCTAATGTTGTAGAACTGATTTTTTGGGTTTGAGCATTGTAGATATCACTTGCTTTGTAAATCCTCTCTTTTTCCGTATTTTTGCAAGCAATTGTAGTCATAACTATGCTTACAATTTGGCCATGTTTTGTACAGGAAAGATGCTATTTTTGGGGCTGCCTTGCTACTGTTTTTCTGTCATGTGTCAATTTTGCATGTATAGCATAGTCAGAGGCCATTTCGGGGCTAAATATCACATTTCGGGAACATTCGCATCGGGTGCATTTTTATCATCATTTTGAGGCTGTTTTCCTTCATTTAGTTGCTGGAATTTAGCTTGCATGCTTGCATATCATTTCCATGCCATTTTGTGCCGTTTGTCATTGCCTCGGTTTTGCGTGCCAGCACGCACTTCGAGGCGCCTGCTTTCATTCATCGGCATCCCATGTGAGTGCGGCTGAGGCCCTATTATGTTGGTATAAGCCCAATTTGCATTTCGCATGTCATTCCGCATCGCCTCGGGTTGCGTGTCCGCGGGCACGCATTTCGAGGCAATTTTTTTTTATCCGACGGCTTATGTGAGTGCGGCCGAGGCTCTCTCATGTTAGTGTAAGCCCAATTTGCATTTTACATCTCATTTCCATGTCATTTCATGCCTTAGTGCATTTCTCGGTTTGCGTCTGCAGTGCACGCATTTCGAGGCATCTCCTTTTATCATTATGGCAGCCTATGTGAGTGCGGCCGAGGCTCTCTCATGTCGGCGTAAGCCCATCACTGCATTCCATATGCTATTTTATGCATTCCTCGGTTTGCGTGTCCGCGGGCACGCATTTCGTGGCAGCTTTATTTTTACCCGACGGCCTCCTATGTGAGTGAGCTGAGGCTCTCCCATGTTGGTGTAAGCCCATCGCGGCATTCCGTATGCCATTTCATTCCTTTTCATCATCGCCTCGGTTTGCGTGCCTGTGGGCGCGCATTTCGAGGCACTTCGGTTTTACCCGATTTCTCATTTCATCATCGTCTCGGTTTGCGTGCCTGTGGGCGCGCATTGCGAGGCACTTCGGTTTTACCCGATTTCTCATTACATCATTGCCTCGGTTTACGTGCCCGTGGGCACGCATTTCGAGGCACTTCGGTTTTACCCGATTTCCATTTCATCATCGCCTCGGTTTGCGTGCCTGTGGGCGCGCATTTCGAGGCACTTCGGTTTTATCCGATTTTTATTTTATCATCGCCTCGGTTTGCATGCCTGTGTGCACGCATTTCGAGGCACTTCGGTTTTATCCGATTTTCATTTCATCATCGCCTTGGTTTACGTGCCTGTGGGCACGCATTTCGAGGCACTTCGGTTTTATTTGATTTGCATCTCACATCATCGCCTCGGTTGGCGTGCCTGTGTGCACGCATTTCGAGACACTTCGGTTTTATCCGATTTCCGTCTCACATCACGGCCTCGGTTTGCGTGCCCGCGTGCACGCTTTTCGAGGCATCTCGTTTTCATCTCATTTTCCCAGTATTGCGCATGCTAGGTTGTATATTAGTTGCATTGCATGCATATCATGCATATTGCACGGGAAACGAGGCGCTTTTTGTATTCCGAGTAACGGAACGAGTCTCAATTCCCAAGTCACCGACACTCCGGATTACCCATGATGGAGTTAGGTTTTGTTGTAGCATCCATCTGCATTCATCCTATATTGAGTTGTGCAATTCGGCTCCTCGGCCATCATGCATCGATATGCGTGATTGGTGGCACGAGGATCGAGGCATGCATATATTTGTGAAAATACATTGCTATGCCCTTTTCCTGCTCTCTGTTACAGCAAAACCGAGGACCAACAACTTTTCGGAACCTGACACGCATTTCGAGAAACAGTGCAAACAGAGGCTAATTGGGGCATCGATTTTCGATTGCCAGGCCAACATGCACCATCCATCAGAAGCAAGGCAGTCCCTGGCTTGCATGCCAGTTTTACTTTTTTTTGTAATTAATTTGTCAATTAATTAGGATTTTTGTAATATTCGGACTGTATCATTCTTTCATTTGGGATTGTATATTTATTCGGACCCTCTGCGCGAAGGCACAACTGTAATAAGGGTGTGTGAGTGTGATGTATGTCTTCCAACCCCCATTTCTTTCTCCCTTTTATTTATCTGCTTACAATGGTTAGATATAGGGCATGTTTCAATTAGCATAACAGTATGACAGCATGTTTGCATCATTCATCTGTTTTGCATGCACCGGGCTCGGCGCATCATACAAACTGCATCTGTATTTCAATTCCAAATTGAATATATGATAGCTGTTGCATCTCACATGCCATCTTTAGAATAGCCGAGCCCGCTATAGTTGCATTTTGCATGTGTTGCATTAGGCATTTCAGCACATTTGGGATCATGTATGTTTCCTAATCAATTTTCTGTTTTGGCTTGGAGTACTTGGTGAGTTGTTATGCTTTAGCATACTTGCATGCGTGTGAGTGTTACCATGAATAGCATGCTTACCATGAGACTAACTGCTTATGTGATATAACTGCCTTCAATGCCTGTGGGTGGAGGTTGAGTTATCTGAATTGGGACAATTCATTGACTGTTTGTTTTAAGCCCACTAGATAGTGGCAACATCACTGTTTTCTAAGCCCACCCGAGGGTGGCAAATCCGCATTTTAGCCTGCCTGCAGGCAGCACCATCACATCATTTTCAAACAAACAAACATGAAATGTTTTGTTCCAGTTCAGACGGCCCAGTCTATACTTGTTTGCTGCGAGCATCACATAGTAATCCTAGGCTAATAACCGGAATAAGAGCATACAAAGTTTTCAAAAACAGATATCATGGTTAGTAGAGGCCGGTCTTTGACCGGGCGAGAGGGGGTGCTCACGATGTGACCTTCCCTAATCGTACCCAAGTTCCCGAACCAACTTTGGTGATGACGGACACGTGGCCTTTCGGCACCGAGTCAGGGTTTCCTAAATTTCCCATTTTAAAACATTTAGGTGGCGACTCTGTTATCTGGCAAAGCAGTCCATGTTTGGCACTTCTTTTCAAAAAAATCTGTTTTCCTTCAAAACGATTTGCCGGATTTGGACTCTTTGGTTCAAGATTGAGAACCGCAACAAAATCGAGTCCGAACTGTAGCGAGGTCCCCCGCGGGCTTGTTACAAACGTCATTTTATATTTTTATTTTGTTTTTTTCATTTTAATAAATTTTGTTAGAACCTGTATGTATCCACCGCAACCTGTAATAGGTATACAACCTATATATATTATCACCTATTCCGTAATGCATGTTTCACTTACAACCATCAAACAAAAAAGAACACCTGCTAATGTAAACTTATATATAAACCAACTATATATATTCCAATTACAAATAATAACGTCATACATTCCAAATACGTTACCAAAACAATGTTCTTACACAACATTTTTACTATACTACGCATTGTAATGACCATTTGCCAAGGTACAAATTACCATGGTAATATGTACCACGACAAAAGGTAATCTATATATATACCACCAAAGCAATTAATACAAGCTCCAAAAATACTATGCACCCCGCCATAAATTATATGTACGATACATCCAAATTCCACGGCCCATTGATTCTATACCACCAGAGCAATTAATAGAAGCTCCAAAAATACTATGTACCCCGCCAAAAATTATATGTACGATGCATCCACAGTCCACACAAAATGTATAGGACGACAAAAAAGTTCCAAAATTTGCAAAACTGTGAATTATCTTCCAGACAAAAAAATATAAGATCCACATGTCAATGCCAAAAGCCATCTACACAACAAAAATTACACCCATTAGTTCCATTGTAAACAAAAATTGTAAACAAAAAGTTATAGCCATCTACAAAACACAAATTGCAAGGATGTCAATTGTAATTGAAATTGCATTTAACTATAGTTTGAATTTAGGAATTTCAATATAGTTTCTTTACACTTTAAATTGTATTTAAAGTGCAAAGAAATTTCCCAAGTCAAGCATGAGCCTCAAGTCAAGTTTAGTCTAATGTGTAAGCATATATGTATTTTATTCATAAATGTACATATATAGAGATGCTTATAGAACATATATATTTGTAAGCTTTAATAAATAAGCTTTGATATATTTTTATAAGCTTTCTAGCATTTCTCACGCCAACTCCCAACGTATGCATGCTACTTGCGTCCCGTCTGACCCCATAGGTCCTATTTCACATAAGGAAGCTACCCGTGCCATCCCTACAGTTGTTCGGGGGCTGCTTTCAATTTTCGGCAAAATACCCAAAGCAAACTTCTGGTTGCTCAACTATAATTTGTTAAATATGCATATCCTAACGTCCATGTGTATTGGGTGTACAATTATAACATATTTAAGAACTCTTAGAGAGGAAAATAACAAGTATTAAAAAAGTCAATATTATAATTTTTGAAAAAACATGATAGACTTAGAATATGAATAGCAAGAAAACATAAAATAGAGTATAGAAAAATATTGACACATGCCCAATTAAGAAGACAATGTAATGAGAAAGACAGCCAAACAAAATTTGTTTACCACATCATAATGAAAATTCTCCAAAAACCAAACAAAATTGAATGCAAAATACAGGCTTAATTCACCACTACCAATATATTGTTACCCCACCAGAATGGATCTTTAAAAATTGGTTCAGGATTGTCATGTTATATAACCAAACTACAAAAGCAAGCACCCATTTCATTTAAATTTAAATCTAGCAAAAGATGGAAAATAATACTAGAAAAGAGCAATCAATATAATAAGAAAAAAAAAAGTGAAAACAAGATGACATACAATATGATCAATTAACACTTTTCTCCATGAGCTTGGCATATGCTACATCCATCATAGTTCCACTTGGGAAGCTCTTCTTGACCTTTAAAAGGTACAAAAAGAGTAAAAAGTCTGCGTAAGCAACACCAACATATATTACAAATCATTGTGGCTAATCAAGAAGATAAACAATAACCATAAGAACAAAATGAAAATTCGTCCTCAAAGAAAAAGAATAAAATGGAAACTAAATATTTAAATAAGGAAAAACTATTACCCTTGCTCTACTTCTGAGATCGATGCTAGAATCACCAATCCTTTTCAACAATTCAAAAAAAAAAAAAAAAAACTTGGGTGAATAAGACATAAAACAATTCAAAATTAACTATGTAATTTGGAAAATTCTATAAAAACTAAAGACAACCACCACTAACACTTAAAAGAGGGAAAGAAAATCACCAAAGACGGTATATTGACAAGACTATCATTAATAGAGTTCCAAATTCAAAGAATGAGGGGAAAAAATTCCCAAATAAAATCATTGAAAATTTGTATCAAATAACAACAAATATTTTGAAAACTATAACACATGAAGATTAGGAATGTAGCTGTTATTGATTGCTGCTTGATACATACCCAATTAGAAGTTGTTCCTCAAACCCAAAAATGATGGTGTGTAGGTTTGGTAGAGAGTGAGAACTGATGAGAGCGGAAAATACAAGTAAGAACGAGAATACTCACATCACTCATATGAAAACAACAAAAGCCCTACATGGAAAAACCCTAAACCCGCAACAAAAGCAGGAACATCAACACCCAACAAGGTCAAGATTGATTTAGAACTATTATCAGATATGTAAACTATAAGAACCTTTCATATTTCAAAGAATTATAGAGAAGTTTCATTGAAACATAGTTGTTAACCTCCCATTATTTTGAAAGCCGCAAACCATAAAGTGTTCTTTGGTAACAATGTTTGCTTAACTTTCCATGTTTAGATTTCTTGACCTTTATACAAGATTGACATTGTTGTCATTCTATTTTTCAGATGAGTCATCCACTGGATCATCATTCAATGGACCATCGTAAGTAACTATCTATCATATTATAGTAACTATCCTCACATTGTTGTCTGATCTAACACAATTAAAAGTAAATTGAAGTATAAATATATTCACTAGAATATGTTTTTACATATTAAAATTGATATGGATTTTAGCTACAATCTCTTCATATATATATATATATATGTTTGCCTATGTTTATGTCTATATATGATATATTTATTTATAGTTCCTATGAGTCATTGATAAGCTTAAAATTTAAATGCAATTTCTTTGTGGTTTTGTATGTCATTTCTAGAAATTGTCATGTCACTAATGGGTTGGTTTATGCTTCTTTTTTTTTGGGGCTGTGAAGAACATGCAATCAGAGGTTCAGAGGTTTTTGTTGGTGGTTTGTCCCTAATACCAATACAAAATTCAATTTGGTTATATAGTTCAACAATCCAAAATCGAGAATCAGAAATCCACAATCCGAAATTTCAACCAAACCCATTCATGAAATCAGAAAAAGCCCTAACAAATTGTTTACGACATCAACAGAAAATGAAAGAAAAAAAACATATACAAACCCTACAAAAATCATTAGACACAGGCATGGGAGAGACGGCGAGAAAGAGATAGAAACACACAGACCCAGATCGACAGAGAGGGAGAGAGACGAGAGACAAATACCTGTAATCAGTGGTGGGGCGATTTGCAGTGGTCGTGGTGGCGACCGTCGGTGGCCAGCGATAGTGATGATCGGCGGTATAGCGATCCCGGTTTTCCCTTCATTTTTTTTTTAATTGTATTCCGAACTCGGTTCCGTAGATGTGTTGTTGTCTTATTCCCGTTTCCATCCTTTACTCTTTGTATATATACAATGTATAGAAGACTAATGCTAATACATTGAATGTGATGGATTTATTATGAATGAATCTAAGAGATGCATTATGTATCTATTATGAATATGTAAGATACATTAATTTATATAATGAATTCATTAATATAGAGGATACATTATGTATCATGAATGTATGAGATACATTAATCAATTTAATGAAGTTCATTGAATGAATAACTTGAGAGTTTCTCTCTCTCCCTATACACCTTCTCTCTTGGTTTTCATCTCCCTCTAGTGTAAATCTATACTAAGTCCTTTGTAAGAAAGGTAGAGTGGGTTGAGGGCTTCATTTTAATCTGAAAGTTTGGCGATTTGGAGCACTTTGGTTTTTGGCCTTCATCTTCTCCATTTGGTCTCTCCATTTGAGGTAGGGATTTCCTTGTTCTTTTTCAATACTCCGTCTATAGATAGATATGTGGTAGTTTTGTATTGCATGAAAATCATATCCGTGTTGGATTTGTTTGAAAATCATGAGGGGAACCTAGGGTTGGTTGTTTGAGAATGGTTTTGTTATCATTGACTATGGTTTGGACTAATTAGAGAGTAAAATTATCATGTTATTGTTGAAAGAAGAGAAAGCCCTAAATTATATTTTGATTTGGTAAAATAAAAAGGGTTTATGGTTGAACAATGTTGGTAAATGTCTATTGTTAATATGAGTTGTGTAGAAGGTGTTAACAATTAAGGGAATAATTATGGTATTGAGGTTATTTTGAAATGAACGTATTGAATCAAGTTGGGTTATGGCTTATTATTCATGGAATTGATTTTGTAAAATGAAGAGAATGTAATTGGTTTTGTGAAAAGGGAAAAGTGTTTTTTTGGAATAAGTGATGGAACATGTTGACTTAAGAAAATTATGAAAGTTGATCTTGAAAATGGTAAATGAAATGTTAACTCTATGTGAGTCTTGGAAAATAAATTTGAGAATTAAACTATTGTATCATGAGGGTTGAACACACACATTTGGGGGTTTTATCCTTACCTATCGTACTAGTGTCGTTGTTGGGTTTAAGGTTTGCTTGAGAATTGAGTCTCTTTTATTAGGTGTACTGAATAGATGCATCTAAAGGTTTTGTCCTTGGTCATCGGTGGAGGATGACATTGTTGTGTTGAATTGTGATGTATGCGTTACACTTGTGTTGGTTAAACATTATTGAATAGTTTATGTGTATGTATTACACTTGTTATTTATGCTTTGTTGTATTGATTGATTATGTATATGAAATTATTTATATACATTGTGTTGTGTGGAAGGAGATAGGGGATGTACTCCACGGTTTAGGGGAAGACAGGGGATGGACCTCTAAACCGGATATTGTTTGGGAGGAGATAGGGGATGGACTCCATTAGCATCACTATTATGTGTGCTTGTTGAAGTATAGAAGTGTTTTTGTTTGATATTGATACAACACTAAAATGTGTATCATTTGTGAAGTATGGAAGTGTTTTTGTCTGAGATTGATACAGTACTAAAATGTGTATCTATTATGAGGTATGAAATGTTTAAAATGAGTTATTATCTCGCTTATCGCTTTGGCATATCCTTAGCTTACTGTGCATATAGCCGGTAGAGCAGAGTTTTAATTGTTATCGTCAGTGTATCTGAGTATGTTATGGGTAGCGATGGTTACAGTTTTGAAAGTCCGAGCTGCCTCATTTGTGGATTATATACATGATTGATGATTTGTTATTTCCCTTTTATTTAAGGCATGCATGTATTGATATGAATGTATTGGGAACAAACCAAAATGCCATTTTGAGATTTTGGAAAGTGTGAAGGAAAATGGGGTATTTGTGAACATGTTTTCAAAAAAGGTCATTTTGTTGTAAGTACGGAAAATGAGGGAAGAGTAATGGGCTTGGTGAAATTGTTTTTTTTTTTTTTCTAAACTGTTATAGTCATGAAAGTTTGGAAAAATGGGTAATGAAAGGAAAAAGGAAAGATGAATCGCTTATAGCGTTGAATGAAATAATTGTTTTCGAGAAAAGTTTATCTATATATTTTGTATAAACTGTCACATTATTATTCTAGTACGAGAATAAGTGTTCATGATCATAGCTATCTGTAAGTTGTTATTGTTGAGGATCATGTTGAGATCTCTATTGGACTATATGTTCATCCCACATTGTTGAATCTTTTTCAGGTGTTTAGCAGGGTGTGCTACAAGATTTGGATCTTCTTATTTGTTGGCCACGAGGCCTCTTTGTTGTAGGCGGAATGCCATATATGTAAAAGGGTTGCACCCTTCATTTGATTATTTATTGTTGTAAGCCTGAGGGCAATTTATTTAGAATGCTCATGTTGTATTTAACTTTCATTCGAATGAGAGAATTGTTGTTCATCACTTTTAATTGAACATTTGAGTTTATTTCCGCATGTTATCTCTGAAATTGAATTAAGTTAAGGAACTTGGTAATGACTTCGAGTAATAAAAATTGGGGCGTGATAGGCGGTGGTGAGCGATGGTGAGGTTAGGTGTATCGACTGCTCTATATGTTGGTGTGTGAGTCAAAACAGAACAAAAATGTGTGTCTGTGTAATATATACTGGGCGCCAATATTAATGAGTTTCCCTCTAAAAAAATTTCGAAGCATTAGCGACTAAATGATTATTTGTCGGCAAATATCCTTAATGACGACTAAAAATTAGTTGCTAAAAGCATACTATTTGGCTACTACTTTAAAATTTTCATCGGCAATGGTTAACATACAACGACTAATTTAGCTTTGGTCGCCAAAAACTCATCAAAATACACCCATTTTTTGGCGACGAAAATTGTTTGTCGCAAAAATCTTATTATACGGAGACTAAATGAAATTTTGGTCACTTAAATGGTTGTAAACAGTGACTAAAACTCAGTTTAGTCGCCAATAAGACAATATGGCGACTAAAGTAATTTAGTAGCTAAAAATATTAAACTAATGCTGACTAAATCAGGTTTTTAGTCATCCAATATGATGTTTTTGGCGACTAAAATTGTTTTGGTCGCCAATTTTAGTCGCCAAATGTGCAGTTTGTTGTAGTGTACCAAAATTTGTTTAAATCAAAAAATTGAATAACAAAATGAAAATGACAAATAATATAAACTACTAGTGACCCTTATCCTCTTATCATTTCTGAAATTAACATTTACCTACCAAGTACAATTTTTAGATTTTCTCACAATTGCTAGTTAACCCTTTTCTTATTCTTTTCTCTGACTCACCTTTGCTCAACGGATCTTCATGAAACGGGTATAATTTTTTAAAATTATTTTATAAACCATAATACCTGTGCTATGCACGAGTTTAAATAAATAATTAAAAATTAATTTTGAAATTAAATAATAACATAAAATTTATTTATATGAAATAAATAAACTAGGGTAGAATGTATTTTTTAAAAAGTGCAATAAAATTACAAAAACTATATTTACAATGAAATATAAATGCATTTTGTCTTATAAGTTTTGCAATTTAATTTATTTTATGTCAGAGACAGCCCAATCATATAATAAATTATATTTTTCAATTTATTAATTACCCATTGTCTAGTTTATAAAAGTTTAAAAATATGTCTACTTAGCCATAAAATTATGATTTCTCCTATGTCATAATTCATGAATATAAAAGAATAAAAGTTGGCTTGGGGATTTATAGTTGTGCTAGACACTATAATATAATTGATTCAATATTTATTTGAACTTGGCCATGACCTACTCGTTAGAGAATTATCTTCATTTGTGCCTAAGCATGAACCACTTAATTCATTTATTTATTAAATTTTTGAATAAATATATGTTAATATTTTTTTATAATAAAATAAGAAATATGTACATGTTTATGCATAGTTATTAAAAAAATTCAAACTTTGATAAAATTTTATATTTATATTTACAATTATTGCATGAATAGGTAATGGACATTATTCTAACCTTACTTTAGACCTAATTTAAAATTTTAAAGAGTCAACTAATAGAAATAGTTGGTAATAATCAATTTAAATTTTATGTTTAAAATATATTTTAATTTCTCAAGTTTTGAATGGTACTTGCATTAAAGATTAATAGTAGTTTAGAATATAGATTGAGATCAATTTTTATGCCAACAATTAAATTCTTGGAGAATTACCTTCATTCATACCCAATTCATGATCACTTAACCCACTTATTTTTTTGTTTTTAAAATTGGTAAATATAGTATGATTATTTTTTATGACCAAAATAAGAAAATGTATGCATATTTTTGGCATATTTATTTATTTATTTATTGTAAAAAAATTATATATTTATATTAAAAATTCTTACACAAATAATTAAATGTATTTATGTATGAAAAAATTATATAATACTGGGTCGACTTGAAATATAGAACTTGTTCTAGTTCTACCTTGGGCTCAATTTAAAAATTGATTGGTCAATTAGTAAAAGGGTAAACTACCAATAGGTCCTACTTTTGAGACTTATTACCCATTAAGTTCTGCTGATAAATTTATTAAGTGATAAAGATAAATTCATCAGTCTTTTATTTTTATGAATAAATTTATAGTGATAAATTTATCAGTCTCTTTGTTTTTATGAATAAATTTATAGTAATAAATTTATCAATCTCTTATTTTTATAGTGTTAAATTTATTAGTTAGGACCTATAAGTATATAAGTCTAGTTAATAGGACCTATACGTAAGTACCCCTTAGTAAAAACAGTTAATAATAAACAATTTAAGTCTATGTTTAATAATTTGTTAAATTATGATGGGTATTAGTTAATACTGAATCAAATACTAAGTGTAGTGCAGAAAGTGGATTTGGTTGATTTTATGTTATATATCAATCTAATTTTTAGATCATCATTTTGGTTCATACCCAACCATTACATTACCCACTTATTTATTTTTTAAAATGATAAAAATATTGTACAATTTTTATAACCGAAATAAAAAAATATGAATATATATTTGGCATATTTATTAATATTCTAAAACTTCAATTAAGAAATTATATATTTATTCTTAAAATATGTCTAATATTAAATTATATTTATATATGAAAGAATTATTTAAGATCAGATTATACTTAATTTCTTTTCACACCTATCACATTTATGTATTAAAAAATTTATAATTTAGGCATAAATTTATGAGCGCACAAAAAAAAAAAAAAAATGTGTATACAAAAGAAATTAAATGTGTGCAATTAAATCAAAATATTTTGAAGATTCCTAATTTTTATCATGAATTTTATGTTTGAGAATAGTTATAAACTTATAGATGGTATGAACAATATAGTTGTGTAGAGATGGATATGGAATACTCTTCTGATCCAAACAAGCTTTTGGATAATCCTCTCTACTATCACCTAAAATAGAAATAAAGCTCCGGATGATGGTACCAGAATTAGCACTCTGACGGATAAGTTAGTTTATGTAGAAAGGTTGGTATTTTTTTTTTAGTTTCTTGAGGCTCAAGGTTTTATGCACATATCTTCTTTTTTTTGCTTCCCTGCTCGTTTTATATTGTTATTCTTCTCTTCTCTCTACATAACTTAGCCCTCCATCATTACTCTGTCAGGATCTATCTCCCTATCATATTGTTATTAAAAGATTTTATTAAAAGAAAAGACAATTCGAGTTCGTCTAACCTCGTGGAGTCGACTTTCCAGATACACTTGGCTCCACCTTACGGCTCTGATACCCTTTATTTGGCATACTCTCCAAATTATTGTGTATGGCAATGGTCCAACATCTGATGGGCTTGGGCTTTATTTGGCCCATTTGAGATGGGCTTGGGTATGCTCTGTTTGTCATTCTTAGTAATCATCTTCTCGGCCCCCACAATAGTAATATAATAAGAAGTAAGTTTTAATTCTTTTTTGAAGAAAATAAAAATCAATGGGAGAGGATTAGGTTGGAAAGATATTGAATAGTTTTTTTATCTTTCTTTTTTAAAACTATGTGGGTGTTTGGGAAGTAGATTTTTTTGTAGGTTTTTTTAGTTGTAGGATATTATTGGAGAAAAAAAATTTTGTGTTTGGGAAGATAGTTGGAATTTTTTGTAATTGAATGTGATGTTTGTGAGAAAAAAAGTGAAATGATTATGGGGTTTGATGTGATATTTTGTTTGGATTTTTTTTTTTTTTTTTTTGTAACCAATTTGTCTTTTAGTGAAAAAAAACAAAAAACAAAAAAAAAAAAACCTAAAAAATTTGTTCCCAAACTATTATTAATATTTTGAAAACTATTATTTTACTGGATTAGCCAAACTACTTTTTAAATTTATTTTTTAATTCAATAAATCCATAAATTATTATCAACTTTTTGAGCTCTCACAATGCTCTTTACGAAAATCCCTTTTTGCTTATATAATATATAGATCGATAGCTATTTAATACTTATATATAAATTAATTCAAATTACTTTTTAATAACCCATTTGGTCCTGCATCTATCCAAAAGATCAAAAAAAATTATTTTTTTACAAAAAGATGTACAAAAAAGTAGAGTGATGTGATTATTTAGGGGAGGTCAAACGAACAAATTTTAAATTTAGCACAAAAAATAGAAACTAAGATCAATATTTTAAGAAAAAAATCACTCTAATAACGCTTACCCCATTTGAATTAGAATCTGTATATTAAAATACTTACCCCATTTGAATTATAATCACTCTAATAATACTTAGGGTAAATTACACTAACACCTCCTGAGTTTGGTCCAATTACATCTCACCCCCTGGCGTTTTGGAAATTATATTCTTACCCTTGTAATTAATAGTCTCATTTCACAAACTCTCTTACTTATATAAAAGGTAAGAACTCTTAGTAGAAAAATAGAGGAGATTACATTGGAAAAAGAAAATAAAGCAAAGGAAAGGGAGAGAAAAAAAAAAAAACAGAGGAAGTAAAGCAAGCAATAAAAGAGAGAGTGCATGAGTTTAATATCTTCATTTCGTCTAAATAATTACAATGAAAGGGGGTTAGTGTAATTTCTCAAATGTCAAGGGGTGATATGTATTAAATGCAAACCTCAAGGGATGTAAGTGTAATTTATCATAATACTTATCCCATTTGAATTAGAATCTATATAGTAAGAGAAAATCATGGAAAATAATAAATATCTTATTTAAAATTTTACTCTTTTAAAATTATGAAAACTAATAAATATCTTACTTTCACACTTTCTTATAATGTGAAAATTGAAAAATAACGTAATAAAAAGTCTAAATGAAAATCAAAATACAATGTAAATGTTAATAGTAAACAACAAAATATATAACTAACCTTTGGGGAAATACCAAAGTATAATGTGAATGTTCACAATAAATAACAAGTATATAACTAACCTTTGAAAAAATAAAATTCATACCAAAATATAATATGAATGTTCACAATTTACAATTAACATACAATTACTCTTAGAAAAACTAAACTCATACCACTGTAAACATTCACATTGTAACGTGAAAACATAAAACAAAATTAAAAAAGTAAAAATCGACTATTTCGGTTTTCAATGATAACAACAATGATTGATATGGTGTTTTTTCAGGAAACAAAAAAAAGCTTATATTTTAGAAAGTGAAGTTAGAGCTTTGTGGGAAAGGAGAAACATGGAATTTATGGCTGTGGATTCAGATGGGTTAGTAGGGGGTCTGCTTTGCATTTGGGATCTAGATATTGTTAGTTGTTTGAATGTTGCAGTAATAGAAGATGTGTTCTTCTGTCAGGTACTTTGCTTAATTCTTTTGATTGGGATATTTTAAATGTATATGCACCAAATGAGGTGAGTAGTAAATGCAATTTTTGGGATAACTTGTTAAAGCTAAAATCCGATTTCCCAAAACCATGTTGTATGGGCACTACAAAAAATTAAGGTTTTAGAGACTAAAATTTAGGGACAAAATTATTTTTTAGGAACCAAATATTTTTGTTGCGAAAAGTGTTATTATATTTTTAGCAACGAAAATTAAACAATAGTGATGAATTATTATCCTTTTGGGACCAAATTTTTTGAGGCCAAATTATTTTGTCCCTAAATGTCTATTTATTAGTGATATTTTTAAAATTTTGTCGCTAAAAGTCTTGTTTTTTACTTTTTGGAACAAGCTTTTAGCGACTATCCTCACGACGATAGAAATTGGTCCCTAAATATATTTTGCAATAAAATTTTTCCTTTTAGGGACTAAAAGATTTGGTCTCTAAAAAACCCTTATATGTTGTAGTGGGGTGATAACATCAAAAATATGGATGAAAGAGTGGGCAGCTCTAGAAGGAATAAGGAGATGAAAGAGCTGAATAATTTCATTAAATGTGAGTTGCAGGTAGGAAGTACACATGATGTAATGCTTATGATAGGGAGATATGGAGCAGGATTGATAGGATTTTGCTTAAGGGAAATGCTACAGACTCTAAATAATCTATCAATTTTTTTACTAAACCTCTTACATAGGTGTGTGACCCACACAAACCCATATGTGTGTGGGTTTCACACCTATATGTGTGTATGTCCTACATCCATGTGAGAGATTTGATAGAAAATTTGATAGATTATTTGGGATCCCTAGCATAACTCTTTGCTTAATCCTGAGTGGCTACAGAAGTTTAATTTCAAACTGTGGGGTCTTCTTACGACAATTTCTGATCATTGTCCTCTTTTGCTTATGGAAGATAAGAGATATTGGGGCCCTAGGCCTTTCAAATTCATTAATGCCTAGGCAATTCACCCAAGTTTTCCTTCATCTTGAAAAATTTTTGGAATGAAACCAAGATTGCTAAAAGAGCTAGGTACACTTTGCTTCAGAAGCTAAATGTCACGTCCCGCCAAATTACCTAGACAGAATTGCCTACCAAGAGGAAATCTCAAGGAATGAAGGCTAATAGAATATTCTGGAAGCTCCTGGAAGACTTGAGAAAATATGGGAGCTTGGGAGCATAGAGGTCAATGGAAGGATCTAGAACTTCCTACCTCATTCCAACACTTGAAAGAACATGGAGGATTCTAAAGCATCCTTGAGTTTTCAAGACACTTGTACATACTAGAGTTGTAAATATCTCGTATAGATATTTCTAAAGCATTCTAGAACATTCTTATAGCTTGTAAGAAAGGCTTCCAAGGGAAGCTTCTCCATGTATTTCCTGGTGGCTTCTAGAGTGTTTTATGAGATGCCAAGAGTGCCTATAAATAGGGGAGGAGCTCATTTGCTTCATCAAGAATCCAAGAGTTGTAAAGCTTTCTCATAGTGAATACAAGGCATTCTCTCAAACTCTCTTGTGTTCTTCTTACTTGTCTTTCTTTTAAGTTTGTGAGTTAGGCTAACTTAGCATCATCAAGTGAAGCTTGAGATTGTCTAGGTGCCCGCACGGATAGCTTGGAAACAACCAAGGCCATGACATAAAGCTGCTGAAGTTGGAGCTGAAAAAAAGGAATACATAAGTATTTAGGAATGTGTCTTCAAAACTTAAAGTGGCTAAGGAGGAGTTGAATGCTTTTGACATCATTGCTAAAGATAGAACACTAGATGAGATTGAAAATTTTAGAAGAGAGATGAGAGGGGAGGTTTGGAAGCTCAGTAGAATGATGGGATGGCTATGGCAACAAAAGTCTAAAGTCAATTCGACCATCAATGGGGACAGAAACACTAGGTTTTTCCATGTTATGGCTAGTAGCAGAAGGAATAGAAATTCAATTAATTCTATCATGGTAGAAGGTGAAGTTTTTGAGGAATCAAATAGAGTAAAACATAAGGTATATCTCCACTTCAAGAGGCAGTTCTCTGAAAGCTGGGAGAGTAGACTAATTTTGGGAGGTCCTTTCAAATCAGTTGAAGCAAGTTATGCATTTCAAGACCTTGAAGTTGATTTCATTAAAAATGAGGTAAGGGAAACAATCAAGGAGTGTAATGGAAATAAAGCACCAAGACTAGATGGATTTAATCTCCTATTTTTTTAGAAATTCTGGAAATCATTAAAGCATGAGGTAATGCATTTTATGAGGGATTTTCATGTTAGTAGTAAGTTGTCCTATGCCATTAATAGCTCATTTATCACTCTTATTTCTAAGATAGATAATCCTATTGGATTGGCTGACTATAAACCCATTAGTTTGGTGGGTTGTATGTACAAAATTCTCTCAAAGGTACTTGCACATAGACTTAAGAGAGTTCTTCCTGAAGTTATTGGCGAATCTCAGTCTGCTTTCTTAGGTGGGAGAAGTATATTTGATGGAGTATTTATTGCAAATGAAATAGTAAATGGATGGAAAAGATCTAGAAGGAAATGTGTGGTTATTAAGATTGATTTTGAGAAAGCTTATGATTTAATTAATTGGGAATTCTTGCTCTCTATCAAACTTTGGACTTGGATCAAAATGGATATCTTGGATGAGGAAATGTGTTTTGACAGCAAGATTGTCTGTGTTGGTGAGTGGTTCACCAACAAAGGAGTTTTCTCTGCAAAAGGGACTTAGACAAGGTGGTTCCTTATCACCCTTTCTATTTAACATAGTAGCTAAAGGTCTAAATATTCTAATAAACAGAGCTTATGAAAAGAGCATTATAAAAAGGGTAAAAGTTAGGGTGAATGAGGTTGTGATATCTCATCTCTAATATAGAGCTTATGAAAAGAGCATTATAAAAAGGGTAAAAGTTAGGGTGAATGAGGTTTTGATGTTTCATCTCTAATTTGCTAATGATTCCATACTATTTTGTGAGGCAGATTTCGATCAATTAGTACACACAAAAAGGGTCCAAAGATGTTTTGAAATTCTTTCTGGTATGAGAATAAACTTTCATAAGAGTGTTGTGTGTGGAGTTTGGGTGGGTGATGCTACTCTGGCCTCATATGCTGATATTTTGAATTGTAAGGTCTAAGGTTTGCCTTTCAAATGTTTGGGTCTTCCTTTAGGGTGCTAATCCAAGTAGGAAATCAACTTGGAAGCCTGTCTTGGAGAAGGTTAGATCAAGGTTGGCTGGTTGGAAAAGAAGACTTATATCCTTTGCAAGTAGATTAACTTTGATTAAGTCTGTCTTGTCTAGCCTATCTATCTATGTTCAGTGTAACGCCCCACTTTTTATTACTCGGATAACATTTCAAACCATTATTACAAACAATTTCAAAGATAGTGGACAGAAATTCCAGTATCTCAATAAAGACAAGTAAATGAAAATTCTCTAATTCGTTTACAGAGTAAATGCAAACATGTAACATGATTACAGTAAACTGTTTGCAGGCTTACATCATTACATAAATGAGAAATTGTAGACGTCCCCGAACGCCCCGGGAGGGTGCGACTCCTCCCCGTTCCGTTCGCTTGTGGGTCTACTACAGTTCAAGGACTCAAATGTCACGGTTCTAAATCTTGAACCAAAGAGTCCAAATCTGGCAAATCGTTTTGAGAAAATAGATTTTTGAAAGAAGTGCCAAACATGGACTGCTTTGCCAGATACAGAGTCGCCACCTAAATATTTTATTTTTGAGAAATTTAGGAAACCCTGACTCGTTTGCCTAAGGCCACGTGTCCGTCATCACCAAAGTTGCCTCGGCTCGGGAACTTGGGTACGATTGGGGAAGGTCACTTCGTGAGCACCCCCGCTCGCCCGGTCAAAGACCGGCCTCTACTAATCATGATATCTGATTTTGAAAACATTGTATGTTCTTATTCCGATTATTAGCCTAGGTTACTATGTGATGCGCACAACATACAAGTATAGACTGAGTCGCCTGAATTGGAACAAAACATTTTATGTTTGTTTTTGAAAGATGGTTTGCTACCCACATGTAGGCTTAAAATGCAGATTTTGCCACCCTCAGGTGGGCTTAGAAAAGATGGTTTTGCCACTATCTAGTGGGCTTAAAACTCACAGCCAATGCACTGTCCCAATTCAAATAACTCAACCTTCACCCACAGGCATTCAAGCAGTTATATCACATAAGCACATAGCCTCATGGTAAGCATGCTATCATGGCAGTCACTCACACGCATGCAAGGATGCTAAAGCATAAAAACTCACCGAGTACTCCAAGCCAAAACAGAAACTACATTAGAAATCATGCGTGATCCTAAGTATACAGAAATGCCTAATGCAGCACATGCAAAAATGCAAACTATAGCAGGCTCGGCTATTCTAAACATGGCATATGGAATGCTACAGCTAACATGTACTCAACTTGGAATTGAAATACAAATGCAGTTAGTATGATGCGCCGAGCCCGGTGCGTGCATGACATATGAATGAATGCAAACATGCTATCATATTGTATGCTAATTAAAACATGCCCTATTCTAACCATCATAAGCAGGTAAATAAAAGGGAAGAAAGATGTGGGGTTGGAAGACATACATCACACTCACCCACACTTATTACAATTATGCCCTCGCGCAGAGGGTCCGAATAAATATACAGTCCCGAATAAAAGAATATTACAGTCCAAATAATACAGTCCAAAATGTGTATAAATTCCTAATTAATTAACAAATTAACTAAGAAAGCTGTAAAACTGGCATGCAAGCCAGAGACTGCCTTGATTCCGTTCCGGGTGATGAATGATGCATGTTCGGGTTGCCTTTGTGCGGAAATCCATGACGATGCCCCAATTAGCCTCTGTTTGCACCTATTCTTGAAATGCATGCCAAGCTCCGAAAAGTTGCTGATTCTTCATTTTGCTGCAACAGAGAGCAGGAAAGGGGCATGGCAATGTATTTTCACAAATGTATGCATGTCTCGATCCTCGTGCCACCAATTACACATATCGATGCATGATGGCCGAGGAGTCGAATTTGCACAACTCAATATGAAATGAATGCATATGAAAATACAACAAAACCTAACTCCATCATGGATAATCCGGAGTGTCGGTGACTGGGAAATTGAGACACGTTCCGTCACTCGGAGTACGGAACGTACCTCGTTTCCCGTGCCCGGGCTAACTCCTATCCCGAACACGATGCAATATGCGTGATATGCATGAAATGCAACTAAGATACAACCTAATATGCACAATGCTATGGCATGGCATACATGATGCACGAGATAATATGGCATACACAATGCACTAACATACAACCTAGCATACACAATGCTATGGAATGAAATGGCATACACAATGCAATATGGACTTACACTAACATGAGTGGACCTCAGCCACACTCACATGAGAGGCCATAATGATGAAAATGAGACAACTCGAGATGCGTGCATGTGTGCACGCAAACCGAGAACCGAACCTACGGCACGGAATGCCACTCTAACAAGACATGGCAAAACACAAAAAATGGCATACTATCATGCAAAAATCAGAGGTAAAATGAGATGAAAAACAGCCCCGAAACCTGGTAAAATGAAACCCGATGCATGAAACGAGTCCCAAAACACGGGTTTTGGCGCATGAAATGGCCTGTAACTATACAATGCATACATAATTTGAATATGAAATGAAAATACAGAAGCAAGGAAGCCCCGAGACAAGCATTTTTAAAGTTTAGAGTGAGGCCAAACAGTGGGCCCAAGTAGGGCTAAATTAGCATACAAAAATGGCTCCGCAGGGGAGGTAATGAAGCAAATCACAAATTATGGCCCCAAACAGAGAATGGGCCTTCTACAATATTGAATAGGGGCCAAAAATATGATGTATTACAGTTTATGACAAACTCCAAAAACAGATATAAGTATGCTCAAAATGCTATGCAAGAAATAGGCCAACAAAGGGGCAAAGAAGCAAGTGGTGCATGGAGGTCTCAAAAAAGTGAGGGCCCTTCAAAAATGTTGAAGAGGGACCAAAAATAATGCTTTTTAAAGTTTATGGAAGAGCTCAAAACAGTGTACAAATAGGCTCAAAATATCATGCAAAATGAGGCCACCAAAAGGGCTATAACATGAAGTATACAAAGGGTGTCTCAAACAGCCATAGACCCTTAATGAAACATGAAGAGGGGGTCAAAATAAGCCTCTTTTCAGTTTTTACCAAGGTCCAAAAACAGAAGCTCAATAAGCTAATAAATCATGCAAAAATGGGGACCAAAGAGGGGTACAATGGCAAGTGATACATGGAGGTCCCAAACAGTGGTGAGCCCTTCTTTAATGTTGAATAAGGGCTCAAAATAATCCTATCTACAGTTTACATCATGCTCCAAAACAGATTACACATAGGCCAAAAATACTATGCAAAATTATGGCATAAAGAAGGGTAATGAAGCAAGTGCAAGATGGGGGTCCCAAACAGGGTAAGACCCTTAATGAAACAGAAAAATGAGCTCAAAAAAATGACATTTCCAGTTATGGCCGGAGCTCAAAACAGTAAGCAAAGAGGGCTAAGAAATGGTACAAAAATGAGCTAGAAAAGGGGGAAATGGTGCTTACCCTTGAAGACCAAGCCTTGGCTGCCTCTTGGACTGAAAAATGGTGCCTCCTAGCCTTTGAGAAGAGCTCCAAGCTTCTGGAAATGGAAGTGGTAGTGTAGTGCTAGGTGGTGATGAAGAAAGGGGTGTAGAACTTGATGTTTTGAAGCTTGAAGGGAGAGAGAGAGAGGAGGGATGTATATGCAAGCTCAAGGCAATTTTTCCAACCCCTAAACCAGACCTGGGAGGCTGGTTATATTGGCCAAAGAGGGGGAGAAAAGGAGGGAAAAATGGGGGGGGGGGGAACAAGCCAAGTTTTCCCCAAAAGTTCTCCAGGATCTGATTTTGTGGGGAAAAAAAGTATACAGCTGTAATGTACCACCTGTAAGGATCAAGGCCGGCCAAGTATTGGAGCTGCAGGTGGCCGGCCGGCCACCCCCTATGGCCAGCCAGCCAGGGGTCAAAAAGGCCAAGGTGCATTAGTGGCTGGCCACCACAAATTGGTGTCCTTTCAGGTGCCCTCAACACAGCCCTGTGGTCCAAAATTGGAGGAAGTGAAATAGGAGAGAGAACATGCCATTTTTCAAAGGGGTTCAAAAGGTTCAAATGGAATTACTGGCTGGCCATGTGATATTTGTGTCCTCCCAGTTGTGTACAACACAAATATGTGATTTCGAGCTGAAGAAAGTGGCCTTAGGGTGGTCAACATTAGCTTTGAAGTGAGAAAAAAGGGCGTCGGAGGGCGATGAAGGAATATAACTGGTTGCTGAAAAAATTACTGGCCTCCCACCCTTCTATGACCTTCCTGGTGATGAAACAGAGGTCCCTGCCAAAAATGAACGAAAACCGATGCAAAATGAAGGTTCGGGGGCCAAAACGCGCAGCCCGGGGCCCCGAAAACTGACTGTTAGGCACCGGAAGTAGTGCTCGACCACGAAGTTGGTCTCTCAGACCACGGTGTCCCTCAAAAGGGAGGAAATAAGGTGTGTACCAAAAACCGGAGCAAACGGAGGTGGTTAAGCGGTCCCGAACCGAGGCACACGGCCAACGGCCCCGAAAAATCGAAAACCGGGCTCCAAACGGGAAAAGTGGCCTACGACCACGAAACGTAGCCTACGGCCACCGAGAGATGATCTACGAGACCTCTCCCTCCCTTCGAGAAGAGAAAACAGAGAAAGCATAGCCTGGTTCGCAAACCGAGGCAAAGTACCGAAAAGCTCGGAAGTTCGGAGGCAAGGCTCACGGCCGAGACTCTGAAACTTCTGAGCGAGCACGATATGCAACATCACCAAGCGCTCAATCGGTGACGTCTGAGTCTTAAGGTCGGTCAAAAATGGGGTGTCTACAGAAAGGGTTCAACCCTTTTACAGCAACGACATTCAGCTAACAAATAAAAGGCCCCGTGGCCAATAGATAATGAAGATCTTCGATCTTGAAACACTTCTTGATGTTCACCTGCAAAAGGATTATCAACGTGAGATGAACATAAAGTCCAGTAGAGATCCCAACATGATCCTAAACAATAAAAATATACAGATAGCTATGATCATGAATGTTTTCAATCATACCATATATACATACGTGTCGGTTTATACATGAAGATATACTTACATAGGTACTTTTCTCAAAATCATTCGATTTGTCCAACAACACAAAATCGTTCGCTTTTCTTTCTTCGTGTTACCTCTCTATTTTAAACTTGCTATACAATAATGGGTGTTTGAAAACAACTCATGAAATCCAAATACTTTTCCCTATTTACTAAACTCACACCCAATTCCAAATTACAATTTCCAGATAGAAGCATCCCAACAAACATGAAGACGATACATATAAAATACTCTCCACGTAACCATATACAACAATTGACATCCTCTACAAAATAATCATCACCATGCATGAAACACATAAATGAAACTAAGATGATAACGAGAAAACCCAACAACACTTTACCTGTCTCAAGCACGGTAAGCTAAGGATACACCTTTCCAATACTCACTCCAATTTACCAGTCACCAGTTGGAAGGTAATGGTACCTCTATCAAGTTCTCCAGGCGCTAGCTAGAAGGTACTGGCACCTCACATTCTCAGCGTAGCCAATTCTCTAGGCGCTAACTGGAAGGTAATGGTACCCCTTATTCTCAGCGCATGCACATTTCCAACCATCACATAACTCAAATAAATATAAATGACCAGAGTGTACTACATATACAAAATCTATTCAACATCACAATGTCATCCTCCATAAAAAACCAAGGACAAAACCTCTAAGCATAAATATTTGAACACATGCAATTCGATTGTCCGATGCTCACTTGACCTTAAATTCAACAACAATGATAATGACAACAGTATTCAACGGTTTCAAAATCCAACCTCAAGTTCAAATTCTAAATTTACAATACATCATCAAATTTTTCTCTTTTCAAAATCAATTCCTTTGTTTTCCAATATACATTTCCCAAATCTTTTTCTTTCAAAAAGACCAATTTCCACAATTTTGATAAAATCACATCCATGGATTCCAAGCCATAACCCAACTCAACTTAACATGATTAGTCCAAATAAATTCCATTATCAACGTTGATTCTTCATTTATACTATTAACACAATAACACAACTTAATATTAACAAGACAGAAATATTATTTAACTTTACGCCTTTTTAATTCATTAGGTCAAATTATAAAATTATGGCATTTTTCCTTTTTTCAACATAAACAAGTTAAGCTACCCTCCAATTAACCCAACAACAATCAATTTCACCATTCCTACTCCAAAGATTCAAACCCTAGATCCTCTTTATGATTTTCAAAGAAATCCATAATGGATATGATTTTTATGCAATAAAATCTATCACATGTCTATCTATAGACGAAGTATTGAAGAGGAACAAATAAATCCCTACCTCTTGAAGCGATGAGGAGAAAATCGAAAAAATTCATGGCGACAAAAACACGATCCGCTTAGATTAAAATGAAGCCCTTGCGATCCTTTACCTTTAGGTCTAAGAGAGGTCAAAGATGGGTAGACGTAGATGAAAACCAAGTGGGAAGAGCTTGAAAGCTCAAAAATGGAGAAATGAGAGAGAGAGAGAGAAAAGTGATCTAGATGTGACCAAAAGTGACTTTTAAAGCTGCTAAAAATAGATAGACCGCTCGAGCGACCAGACACATAAGTGACATTGCTTGAGCAAACAAAATGACCACTTGAGTGCACAATGACATCTCCCAAAAGTTCAGACCACATAAGGCAGATTGCTCGAGGGACCAAACTTGCTCTGATCGAAGATCAACAACTCTTGGAATCACAGACCTGCAAAAGTACTAGAAGACTCGAAAGACCACTTGAGCGACCAATCCATCGCTTAAGCGATGAAGAAAAACTCAGAGTGCTACATTCAGAATGCCCATTGGAGTTGTTAGAGAAATTGAAAGGCTTGAAGCTACTTTCTTGTAGGGGTGAAAATGACTTAAAGATGAAGGTCCACCTGCTGAAAATGGCTGAAGTATCAAAAACTTTGGGTCAAGGTGGATTGGATATTAGAAGAATAAAGGATGTTAATACAAGCTTACTTCTTAAATGGTGGTGGAAATTTGGGAATGAAGTTAGTGCACTATGGAGAGAGTTATTGTGCAGTAAATACATGATTGAGGAGGGCAAATGGTTGCCACTTAGGAGCTCTTCAGTGAGACACTCTAAAATCTAGAATGATGTTGTTATCATTCCAGGTCATAATCAACCTGTAATAGTTCTATTTGGAAAAGTTCCAAATAAGGATTGGGAATGGGAGTATAATTAAGTTTTCGCATGATGTTTGGTTTGGTAATAGATGCCTAAAAGCAAAGTTCCCTAGACTCTTTTGGTTATTAGATGATAAGGAAAACTCGTTATTTAGTTACTTTGATAGGAAAACCAGTTTGGATGAGTGGAACTTCTGTTTTAGAAGAAATCTTTATAATTGGGAGAAGGAGGAGGTTACTAGTTTGGTTGCAACATTAAGGGAGGCCCCCTCACTTAATCTTAATGTCAAGGATTGTCTTGGGTGGAATGGTTCTATTGCTGGCATCTTCAAGGTATCTGATTTATTCAAGTTCAGTGATTCTCTTCTTGGTCCTTAGCTAGAAATCTATAAGTTGTGAGGAATAATGCTATTCCCCTCAAAGTACAATTTTTTGGTTGGTTGGTTTGGAGGAATAGAGTGAAAACATGTGACTTTCTTCAGCATATTGGTATACTTAATAGTAGTGCTTCAATCTTATGTGCCTTTTGCAAACTTGAGAATGAATCTGCTATTCATATGCTTCTGCACTATCCCTTTTCTTGGAAAATATGGACTGATTTGCTGCAATGGTGGGGGTGTCTTTGGGTGGTGCCATGGTCTATTGATACCTTATTTCATTGTGGCTAAGCTAGAATCACAAGAAAATGGTTAAGAGATTGTGGAGGGTATTACCTCCAATTGCTCTTTGGTCTATTTGGAAGTCAAGAATGATTGTATATTTAATAGAGTACAGCCTTGTGGATCAGTGTTATGTAAAACTATAAATATCATATTTGCCTTATGGTTTAAAGCTTCCTCAAAAGGGATTATGTACTCTGTTAATGATTTCATCAACAACCTGGACCAGATTAAGAAGTGCATCTAAGAGCTACCAGATGGTTTCTATGAGAGGTCTACTACTGGAATTGCTGGTATTGCTTTCTCTGGGCTGCAGCAAAGGTGCTCTGCTATTTTTTTGCTATTGATATGGTATCTTTGTGTTGCTGCTACATTGGCGTTGTTTTGTTTCCTTTTCCTCTTTTGGTTGGTTCCTCACCAACTTTCTTGGCTTGAACTTGCTTTTGGTTGTGTTCTTGCCGCCCTTTATTGATTTTTCTTCATATGCTATGTATGGTTTTTTCATCAATAAAATTCTTTGATTTGCTGTTAATTAAAAAAAAATAGAATATAAGAATACTTTGTGAACTTGTTGGGTTATAAGTCCTCTAAATAAGATTTATAAATAAATTTCTCATTAAAAATTGATTATCATACAAATAGCTAACGTTTGTGTGGAAAATATATATATATATATAAAGAGATATGTGTTTGTTTCAAAAGAAATGTCAGCCAATCAAATGGAAAACAAAAGAAATGTTAGCCAATCAAATGGAAAATTATTAGGTGACTATGTCATCCATCAATAACGAAGTAATAAGTTCATGCTATTTTATCGTGTCTCAATACAAAATCATAAATTTTACCTCTTCTACTAATCATAATTTTCCTAAAACATCACTTGACCATGGCCCAACACTACAACAAAAATCACCTTTGGCGACTAAATGTTTAGTCGCCAAAAGTCACTTTTATACCTTCCTCGACTGATTTTTTTTGTCGCCAGTGTTGTCGCGAATAAATGGTCGCCCAAGGTTTTGGCGACTAAAAACGTTTTAGTCGGCAAAAAATCAAGTCTTCAGCGACAAAACTTTTGGTCGCCAATACTCAATTCCACTTTTTCAAATTATCCATTTAGCGACAACTATTTTAGTCGCCAATAGGTCATGAATCGCCGATTAAACTCATTAGTCGCCCAAAACAACACATTTGGCGACGAAACAGTTTAGTCGCTGAAAGCATTTTTCCGAAAAAAAAAAATTTCACCTTTGCTACTCCTGGTTTGAACCACTAACGCCGGCCAAATTTTGTAAACCTTTACCAACACTCTCCCCACTACGCCACAAGAACATCACATAAATATAAATGCAACATATATTATTTATATAATATATTGACCGATATTAATAGAAAACAATATATATATATAATTATTTTTATTTAATATATTTTACGGAAAAAATAAAGTATTTACTAAAAAAAAATAGGGGAGCACTTTTGGCGACTAAATATGAATTTTAGTCGCCAATTCTATGCTTTTTGGCTACTAAATGCTGTTTTGTCGCTAAATACATTAATTTCCGCCCAAAAAAAAACAACTTTCGGCGACTAAACTGATTTTAGTCGCCAAAAGCTCCACTTTTGCCGACTAAACGTAGTTTTAGTCGCCATTTGTCCACTTTTAGCTACTAAATTTTTTTTAGTAGCCAAAAACCGTGCCTTTTAGCTACAAAAAATTTGTTTGTCGGTAAAACACCTACATTCGGCGACTAAAGTATTTTTTAGTCGCCAAAAACCGTGCCTTTTAGCTACTAAATTTTTTTCAGTCGCTAAAACTCCTATATTTGGCGACTAAACTGACTTTTAGTCGCTAAAAGCCCTATATTCGGCGACTAAAGTGCTTTAGTCGGCAAAAGTGCTCAAGTTTGGCGACTAAACTGATTTTAGTCGCCATTTGTACTACTTTCAGCGACGAAAATACTTATTTTAGTCGCCAATTCTGCATTTTCTTGTAGTGCAAGGCTACTAAATGTTTTTTTCCATTAAATAGTTGCTAATTCTCAATTACCTTAATCTTTTACATAAATGTTAAACTATCTCTTCAAATCTCATAAAAAATAAATAAATTAAAAATAACCCAAGGGGGGGCCCACAACCATGAATCTGAACCGTCCCAAGCTAGAACGTTGTGAAATCATTCAACAAGAGCTGTTCATTAGTACTTGTCCACTGTTTCCATCTATACATGTTTCAATTCCATAGCCTTCCTCCAAACTCAACAACATTGCACGATGCAAATGACGTTTATGGAATGAAATTTTGAGACACCAAGGGATGATTAGCGTCGAAAAAGCCTTGGTAGGAAAGTTGTATTCGGTGGTGGTGGTCGTGATGGCGATAGTGTCAATTAACATTTTTGACAGTTTCGAAAGCCTTTACAAGGGGGAAAACAATTTCACTATCGGAATCAAAGAGAAACTCTCAAAAGCATCTTCCTATGCATGATTTTTTTAGATCTACACAGTAAACGTATCTTGGAGCTCTCTGAAAAGTTGGCAGAGGGGCACCAAAAATCTCTAGAGAGAAATCTCACACCCCTTTCTGGGACTCTTTTGTTTTGGATATTGAAGTGAATGAAAGTTAGGTTGAAATGAGATCTGAAACAAAGAATTATGTTTTTAAATTTTAATGTTAGTGTTCAATAGAGGACCGTAAAATTTTATTTTCCAGCATAAGGTTACAAATTTTTATTCTGTTGGCATTAACATGCTAAATTCTGTTATTTATATGCTAACATTAACATAGTAAAAGCTTATTATCTTAACGTTATTTTAGACATCTATAATTAAAAAACTAAGGGTAAATTACGTAAATAGTCTATATAATTTACACAATGTGTCAATTTGGTTCCTGTGGTTTTAATTTGCTCGATTTTGCCTCTTAATTTAACGAATTCTGTCATTTTAGTCCAATAAATAACGATTGTTAAGTTAATTTAACGGAATGTCAAATAATGTGTTAATTTAGTCCCTGTACTTTACACAATATGTCAATTTGGTCCCTATATATAGTTTTAATTTTCTCAATTTTGACAGGGACTAAATTGACAGATTATAGAAAATACAAGGACCAAATTGACACATTATTTGACTTTCCATTAAATTAATTTAACAACCGTTATTTATTAGACTAAAATGACACAATCCGTTAAATTAAAAGGCAAAATCTGTGTCAATTTAGTCCTTGTACTTTACACAATATGTCAATTTGGTCCCTATATATAGTTTTAATTTTCTCAATTTTGACAGGGACTAAATTGGCAGATTGTAGGAAATACAAGGACCAAATTGACACATTATTTGACTTTCCATTAAATTAATTTAACAACCGTTACACAATCCGTTAAATTAAAAGGTAAAATCGAGCAAATGAAAACTACAGGGAGCAAATGGAAACTACAAAGACCAAATTGACATATCGTGTAAATTACATGGACTATTTGCATAATTTTTTCAAAAACTAAAATAAAAATCATAATTAACATAATTATTATCTAAATGTTGTCAACGTAAGGATTCTAAAAATATTAAATATATCAAAAGTATAAAAACATTAGGGTAAACTATCAATAGGTCCTACTTTGGAGACTTATTACCCAATAGATCCTACTTTGGAGACTTATTACCCATTAAGTCTTATTAATAAATTTATTAAGTGATAAAGATAAATTTATCAGTCTTTTATTTTTATGAATAAATTTATAGTGATAAATTTATCAGTCTCTTTGTTTTTCTGAATAAATTTTTAGTGATAAATTTATCACTCTCTTATTTTTATAGTGTTAAATTTATTAGTTAGGACCTGTAGGTAAATAAGTCTAGTTAATAGGACTAATTGGTAAGTACCCCAAAACATTATGGATAAAACATTAATAAATTCCAAAAAGTAATTTTATGAATTGTTTGGTTTTTTTTTTTCTTTATAAATTCAAAGGTCTCATTCTGGTATAAATTACATAAATGACCAAAATGTGAGTTTTTTCATAATTTTGAAATTACTAAACGTAACAATTCAAAAATACTCCTGTGTACTTTTTTTCAAACGTAACACTCCAATATAACACTCAAAAAATATAATACTCTAATATAACACACTAAAAAAAATTTAGTATACTTTTTTCAAACGTAACACTCTAATCAGTGTAACATGCAAAAACTTCTTATCCAAACGTAACACTCCAATATAACACACTAAAAAAACTCCTTAGTACATGTTTTCCAAATGTAACACTCCAATCAATGTAACACTAAAAAAATTCCTTAATATACTTATTTCAAACGTAATAACATATCATTCTAAAAAAATTTCTTAGTGCATTTTTTTTCAAACGTAATATTTCAATCAATGTAGCATATAAAAACTCCTTAATGTACTTTTTTCAAACATAACACTCTAATTTAATACACTAAAAAATTCATTAGTATACTTTTCTTAAACATAACAACCTAACATTCTAAAAAAAACTCCTTAATGTATTTTATTTCAAATGTAACACACCAATCAATGTAACATACAAAAACTCTCTAATGTACGTTTTTCAAATGTAACACTTCAATATAACACCAAAAAATTACACTATAGAAATATAGATTTTCATGCTCGACAACCAATACTTCAACTAGTAATTTCTCTAAAAAGAATCTTCTACACCTCACTTTTTCATTCTCATTTAAAAAATAAATTAGAAAATTAGAAAAATAAATCATAAAAAGGCATTCACTTAAAGTTAAATGGCACCAAAATCAAATAAACACAACTTTCCAAAACAAAAAAACTAATTGGTTCATAAGAAAACTCTTAAGACTAAAATGGATTAACATTTTTCCATATGAGATTTATGGGTTGACGCAACCAACCCCCCATTAGCACAATATTGTCCGTTTTAGATGTAACCTCATGGGAGTGTGGTTTCCTCACAAAGCGATGTGGAATGGACACCCATTGGACTCCCACATAGATCCCTAATTGATTGACTTCCTGAGCTGGAAGGTCCCACAGACGCTGCTAATGAAGCAGTCAACCCTCCATTAGCACAATATTGTCCGTTTTGGACGTACTCTCACGACTTTGTTCTTCCCTTAGGAAAAGGAATTGTGCTAATTTGAAAAAGTTAGTCAACTTATACGATGAGGTATGGTTTTCTTATGAAACAATATGGAATAAACACCCATTGGGCTTTCACATGGGTAAATTTTTCAAAAATTATATATTTTATATCAAGTTTAGTGTGCATGCACGTCAAGATCGTTCATTAATTTCACAAAATTAAGGGGTATTTATGGGCAGATATTATCAATCAAATTTATTTGTTTAAAAATCTTTCATATAAAGGTTATTTGGTAATTTAAGAATAATATTTCACATTACTTATTACTTGACACTTATTAAGTTGTTTCTTAAAATTTTAATAAAATATATTAAATCTTACAATTTCAAATAATAATATCATATTAAGAAGCTATATGTACTTTATTCCAAGACCACCACAAAATTTTCCCTCTCCTCAACTTATGTAAAAATGGTCCTCTTGATTTTAATGCCATATGTAAAGATGGTCCTCTTGATTTTAATGCCATTAGTGAGCTTTCCGCTACCACATAATGAACAGGTCCATGGCTTTGATTAAACTGAAACAAAAGATGTTGAAGCTCTAGGCAGAGAATCCTTGCAAAAAGGCTCTAGCAATGTTTGATTTGTATTTGTAAAATAATTTTAAAAATTAATTTTTTTTTAAAAAATTATAAAATTTAAAGTTTCAGAGTTTAAGATGATTTCATTTAATTTTTTAGTTAAATAGATGGATATGAAAGAAAAAATAATTGATTAATATATAAAATATGAGAGAGTGAATGAAAAAAAAAAAAAAGTAATTAATTGATAGAATAAAGCTTTGTAACTCGAATATAAGCCCCATGAATAGCCCGAAAATATTGACAGTCTCTCTCTCTCCATTACTCACGCACACAAATCATCCTTTTCTCTCTCCTCTCCAACTCCCTTTTTCAGACTCAACAATCTTACTCTCTCAACTCTTCAAAACCCTCTCATTCATCCCTCTCTCATTCTCTCTCATCATCCAGAAATCCTAGATTCTGTTTGGTTGTGTTTTGAAAATATGATTCTAGGTGTGTTTTTGAGTTGCATGTTTGTTTATAGTTTTTAAAAATCAATTTTACGCTTTGCTTTGAAAACTCTGTCACTAGGATGTCTCCCTGGTCGAACCCCCGGATGTCCCACAGGATGTCCCCACCAGTGAATTTTTTTTTTTTTTGGAATTGACACATGTTATGTTTTATATATAAAATAAAAAATATTTTCCGAATTTTTAAAAAATTTTTTATGAGTTTTGTATAAAATTTTGAGTTGTATGTTTGGTTATGAGTTGTTAATTTTTGTATCAAATATCACATGTCACATCAAAAATTCTTCACTCAATTTAAAATTATTTTTAAAACTCATAACCAAATAAATTTTCTATACTCAAATCATAATTTCAAAACTTACAAACTCAAAATACAACTCATGTTCTCAAATCATATTTACAAAACTCTTCCAAACGCTACGTAAGGCTCTGTTTGGTTTAGATTTGAAAACATAGTTCCACCACTGATGTAGTGTGGCATTTGGTTGCATCTTTCAAATCATAATTCTACACCAATTTCTTAAAACTCATTTCAAATTATAATTATTACTTTTCAAAACTCATAACCAAACACACAACTCAAAACTCTTTTCAAAACTAAAAATTAACTTAATTTTTATTTTAAATATTTTTTATTTTTTTATTTTAAATATTTTATTTTATTTTATAGGAATATTTTAATATTTTAATTTTTATAAAAATATTTTAATATTTTAATTTTAATATTTTGATAATTTAATTATAAATATTTTGATTTTTGGAATATTTTTAAAATTTTGATTTCGGAATATTTTTAATATTCTTAATATTTTAATTTTCGGAATATTTTTAATATTTTATTTTTTGGAATATTTTTAATATTTTAAATGTTTATACAGGCCTAAAAAATAAATTGACAAAAAAAAATTAATTGACATAAAATAATTGGCATAGAAGTTATTTGAAAAAAAAATTTATTCAAAAAAATTACTTAAAAACAATTAATTGAAAAAAAAAATTATTTTTTTATTTGAGTATTTTAAAAATAGTTTGGTTATGACTGTTGATCAAAAATACGGATATCGAGTTCTGAGTTGTGTGTTTGATTATCAATTATAGATTGAATTATGTTTTGAAAAGTATTTTGAAAACTCATCACTAAACAAATTTTTTTATTTCACATATCATATCAAACTTTCAAAACTTAATTTCACATACAATTCAAAACTCAATTCAACACTCTATTTAAAAACCATAACTAAACAAATTTTCTACACTTAAATCATAATTTCACAACTCACAAACTCAAAATACAACTCATACTCTCAAATCATATTTACAAAACTCTACCAAACGCAACCTCTATTTTTTATTTTTCATTTTTTTCAATGAATTTTTTTAATATTTTAAGTAATCTTTTTTAATTATTAGACACACCTAATATAAATACATTTAAAAAGTATAATATTTGTAAAAAAAAATCTTTAAAAAATTCACTAAATACCAAAAATACAAAAAAATATCAAAATTCAATATATTTGTCGTATTTTTGTGTATTTATTAATTTTTAAAAATATTTTTTCACAAATATTTTATTATTTAAATACATCTAAGTAAAGTGTATTTAAAAAAGTAAAAAAAATGCTTAAAATTTTAAAAATATTCACTAAAATAAAAAAATATAAAAAATAAAAAACTTAATTTTCAAAAAATTAAAACCAAATACAGTGAATATTTTTGAATTGTAACAATTGTACTATTAAAAAAATTAAATTTTTAAAAAAGACTATTATTTTAAAACGAAAAAAATATTAAATTTTCTACATAATATTCACCTTACGTTTAGACTTATCTACCTAAAAATATTATATAAAATATTTGATAATTCGATTGGTTGCTAGCATGGTTCTATAAGTATTACTCGACTTGGTTCCAAAGTCATTCCACAACCCATTGAATTGTTGAGGCAACTATAGTAGATATGGAGTTCTTCTTCCTCTCACTCCTCTGCCTCTTTCTTCTCCTTCTCTTACTCCCACTGAGCTTGCACTTCCTCTTCTACAAATCCAACTCCAAAAACCTCACTCTCCCGCCGGGCTCCACCGGGTGGCCGTTGATCGGCGAGACCCTCGAGTTCCTGGCTACCGGCTGGAGAGGTCACCCGGAAAAATTCGTATTCGACCGCATATCCAAGTACTCATCCTACGTCTTCAAGACAAATCTTCTAGGCTCCCCAACAGTCGTGTTCGCCGGTGCAGCCGGTAACAAGTTCTTATTCTCCAACGAGAACAGGCTCGTCCAAGCCTGGTGGCCTAGCTCCATCGACAAAGTCTTCCAATCCTCAACCCAAACCTCTTCTAAACAAGAAGTAATCATTCTCAGAAAAATGCTCCCAAACTTCCTGAAACCCGAAGCTTTACAACAATATATTGGCGTCATGGATACCATTTCACAGCGACACTTCGAATCCGATTGGGTTGGCAGCGAAGTGGTGGTTTTCCCTCTCACCAAGCGATACACATTTTGGTTGGCTTGTCGCTTGTTTATCAACATCGATGATCCGAACCACGTCGCTAAATTTGCCGATCCTTTTGGGATTTTGGCTGCTGGAATTTTTTCCATCCCTATTGATTTGCCTGGAACACCGTTCTGGCGAGCTATCAAGGCCTCGGAGTTTATTAGGAAGGAGCTTTTGGCGATTATTAAGCAGAGAAAGGTCGATTTGGGAGATGGAAAGGCTTCGCTGACACAAGATATATTGTCACATATGCTTGTGACGAGTGATGAAAATGGAAATTTCATGAAAGAGGCTGATATTGCTGATAAAATCTTGGGTTTGTTGATTGGTGGCCACGACACTGCTAGCTCCGTCTGCGCTTCCATTGTCATGTTTCTTGCGGAGCTTCCTCATGTTTATCAACGAGTGTACGAGGGTACGTATCTATGCATGCATATTTATTTATTCGATTCTATAAGCACGTACAGGTTGGATTCTCTCTGGCACTTTTTTAATACCACAATTCAACGTTGGTTTATTATCACCTAGGTCAAATAGTTTATTTTAGTAATTTTTTAAATTTTTTACAAAAACATATACAAAAGAATAAAAAGAGTGATGTAATAATATATAGTAATTTTTTGACTAAAACTGAAAGTTGCCAAATGAGACCTTATTTGTGGCCTTTGAATTAGTTGCTAGATGATATTATGAAGAAAGTGTTAATCGTGTTCTAAATATCGATCGATACTTATTAATATTTGAGATATCTAATACTTTTTATATATTTATTGGTATACTGGTTGATACAGACCGTTATTTAGTCATATCACTAATAGCCATACGTTATCTGATACTGTTATTTAGAAAAATAAATAAATAAGTAGACTATTTTTGAAATCATACTTGCTAGTGTAAAGTCCCTGAAATTTGAAATCTTAAAGTGATAAAGATAAATTTTAACATATATAATCCAAAATGACCTTATAATCCAAAAAATCTATCTTCCTTGTTGTATCTCTCGTAATGTTGTTTCTCTCTTCTGCGAGTTTTTACATTATTTAAGTGATTTCAAAATTTAAAATCTAATAATTTTTTATTACATCTTTAGAATCCTATTTGAAATTTCATTAACCTACGTAAAATTTCCCTAAATTAAAATTTCACCGACTAACCGAAATTTTACCATTGACTTGGTTATCGATATTTTAGTGACCAACCAAAATCTCACTAATTTAGACTGACTTGGTCATCGAAATTTTACTAACCAACCAAAATTTTACCAACCTATCTTAGGTTAGTAAAATTTCATCAACTTTTCATTTTACAATTTTGTATTCATCATGCATCTTATTTTATAGATCTTAATGAAATGTTTTCAAAACTGCAAATTTTATATTTAAAAAAAAAAAAAAACAAACTAGATCAAAAGTTATAAAATTTTAAAATTTTAAATGAGTTAAAAAAAATAATAGGTGCTATTTAAAGGGGTGTAATGGGGTTATTTTTGTCACTGTATGTTTTGGAGAATCTATACTAATATAGAAAATTATGTTGTCATTGTCTTTCTAAACAAATATTGTTAGGGATCTAAAAAAAAAAATCTCTATTATTTAAAGGCAAATATAATTTAATTATATATCTATTAATCTCCAACAACTTAATTTTTACGTGAATAATCTACTTGAGTAGCACTTAGGATGACCATAATGGGCTCACAGTAGGCACAAGATTGGAGGTAAGTCAGGTTCAAACCCAAAAATAACTTTTAAGCATTAACAACTTTATCTTTAAAAAAAAAAAAAAAAAAAAGGGTAAATTACATTGACATCTCTTAAAATTTTTGAAAAATACAGTTAAGCCCATATTATTGACAAAATTACACTTATATCTCTTGATAATTTAATTGACATTACAGTTAGACAATTTTTTATTAGTAATTCCTTAGTTGTATAAATGAAAAAATGGACATTGTCATCAATTTTTTTTATTTATGAAAAAATATATATATCTTTATTTATTTCACTATCTGCATTAGTTTCAATCAATTTAGTTTTACTAAAAGAGAAATCAGTATAACTATGTCAAAGGTGTGGGGGTGACTGTATTTTTTTCAAATATCAAAGAAGGCAAGTATAATTTACCCAAATAGAAAACAAATGTTATTAAAAGAAAACTTGTCAAACCAATCCCAAATTATAATAGCTGGAAGAAATGTTACGAATTGAGTAGTATCTGCCCAATTGAACCACCTTCGAAAAAATTATCAATTATTTAATATAATGTTTCTTTTAATGTTTTATTAATTTTCCCTATGAAGCCAAAGATTCGAATGATCCACAAGAAGATCAAGTAACTAAATTAACTGCAAATGATTGTATTTTGCATTGTTGTGAACAGAGCAAATGGAAATTGCGAAATCAAAAGCTCCAGGGGAATTGTTAAACTGGGATGATATTAAGAAGATGAAGTATTCATGGAATGTAGCGTGTGAAGTGATGAGACTTGCACCACCCCTCCAAGGAGCTTTTAGAGAAGCAATGACAGATTTCATGTACAATGGTTTCTCAATTCCAAAAGGCTGTAAGGTAATAACCAAAATTTCATATATAATTGTTTTATGAGATTGGAATTTCTCCAGTCTAGATCTAGACCAGAGAGGTGCTGTTTGGGCCAATGGGACCCATTAAAGAACTCGTTTAGATTCAAACCGTTCATCTTTTAAGACTCTTCTTCGTATATATCGCATAAAAAAAATCAGGTCGACCTGATAATTATAGCCTCTTTATTTTATTTGTTTGCCTCTAGTCTAGATCTAGACTAGATTATTTGTATTATATACTTGTTTGAAATTGTAAGCTACTTAATAACTTTACCTTGTCATTTTCATTTTATTTTTCTTCTTTCATTTTGAAATCATCAGTTATATTGGAGTGCGAACTCAACACATAAAAATTCAGAATTCTTCTTCGAGCCACACAAGTTTGACCCATCAAGGTTTGAGGGATCTGGACCCGTACCTTACACATATGTGCCTTTTGGAGGAGGACCAAGAATGTGCCCAGGAAAAGAGTATGCTAGATTGGAAATACTAGTGTTCATGCATAATCTGGTAAAGAGGTTTAAGTGGGAGAAAGTAATTCCTAACGAGAAGATTGTTTTCGATCCCATGCCTAATAGTGAAAAAGGCCTTCCGATTTGCCTTTTCCCTCACAAAGCTTAAATTTGCTCTAGATTGTTAATTTCTCACTCGCTCAATTATATATTTATTATATGTATTTTATCCTAAAGTATCTGTCTATGTCACTATGGTTAGGAGGTATAACCAATAATAAATTCCTATGTATTGATGCAAAAGTTGTGGCTATGAAGTAATTCGATTTGTGTTTTTCATACAAGGAATAATTTGGGTAAGCAAACCCAAGGTTCAACAACCCTAACTAGACATGACTAGATTATCTCCTGAAGATAGAATTCTAGAATGTACATCAGGAATTGTGTTTTTTTTTTTTAATTCAACAAAAGTTTAGGAGGAGGGGAGGCTACCTCATTCTAGGGCCAGGGAAAGCGTTACACAATATCGCCCATCAACAAAGGACTACCGGCAGCAGGACTCGAACCTAAGCCAAATGGGCGAAGGGAACAAGCCTTACCAAATGAACCAACCCTTGTTGGTACATCAAGAATTGTGTACGTACATGAAGCATTTGCTTGTCAAAATCAAAAGTACTCTATTATTTATTTGGAATTACATTTTGTTAAAAATATGGTTAGTAGGTGTGGAGGCCCTTTTTGCCTTAAACTATTTAATCGAGAGTTTAACGGATAGATAAGTCGCATCGATCTATATCTATCCCAAAAAAAAAAATCAATAATACCACCTCATCAACAATTTTTGGCCAGATGTTTAATATATAAATAAAACCAAATAAGTATTTTAGTTAAGAAGTCAAAAAATTTATTATAAATTATCATATCACTTTTTTTTTATTTTTCTACATATTCTTTTAAATAAAAAATTAAAAAATTATTAAAATGACATGTATCCTTCAAAAATCACCTCTATAATAGGAGGTTTCTTCCACCCCTAAGCTTATCCAAAACTATAGTTGAGTTGTTTATTGAACACAGTTGATTTTTGCTTCATGGCCAAGTTCATCTTTCCAAATGTACCAATATCTTCCCGTTTCACCAAGTGGCTATGCTATATAAGCATTGGGTGGGCCAATTTTACATGGGTTGATTAATGGAAAATTTATTTATAAATTTTATATTAAGGAATGGTGATTCATTTAGTTCTAAGAATTTTTGTATAGACCAATTGATTCCATTGATGATGAAATGATATATATATAATATATTATTTAAAAATTAAATTTACGGTTATATCCTTATTTGTATTATGTTTCATTCTCTTTTTTTCTTTTATACTAGAAAGGTAAGGTACACAATGTATGAGAATCAAATTTGAAATGAATTTTTATATGAGAATCTTTTTTATTTAGAAAACATTTCAAAATGAGTATAAAAATGAATTGAAATATGAGATTCTTTAAATATTCCAAATGGATATGAGATTTTTCAAATATTTCAAAAGCAGTACAAAAACTTTTTAGTAAGCTTTGGACAAATGTATAATTTCAAACTGTAACACTTCAATGTAGCACTCAAATGTAACACTCCAAAAAAAATAAAAAAATCTTAGTATACTTTCCCCAAACGTAACACTATAAGATAACACTCTTAAAAAATTCCTTATTGTAACACTCTAATGTAACACACAAATTCATTAGTGTACTTTTCTCAAACATAACATTCTAATATAATTGTCACGACCCGAACCTACCCTAAAGGTTTAAGTCATGACTGGCCAGTAATCCTTGATTACCTTCAGTCTTTATAACAAAATCACATTGTATAATTATAAATGGGGTTTAACGGAAGCGATAACAAAATAAGAATAAGTCCATTGAGTAGTGCTTACATTACAAATCTCACAAATAATTTAAATTCAATCGTCATACTCAGATATATTTTCAACAATCTTCAACTTGTTTTACACAATATCATTATGTAGACGTCCCCGAACGTCCCGGGAGAGAAATCCCGTTTTGTTCATTTGGGCTCACTACAGTTTAGCACTCAATGTCACGGTCCTGTATCTAATCTCGCAGAGTGCAATACAAGACCGATGAATCATCAAAGAGTCCAAATCCGGCAAATCGTTTTTGAAAACAGATTTTTTGAAAGAAGTGCCAAACATGGACTGATTTGCCAGATACAAAGTCGCCACCTAAATATTTATTTTGGGGGAATTTAGGAAACCCTGGCTCATGCGTAAGGCCACGTGTCCGTCATCACCAAAGTTGCCTCGGCTCGGGAACTTGGGTACGATTGGGAAAGGTCACTTCGTGAGCACCCCCGCTCGCCCAAATCGGCATCTACTAACTATGATATCAAGTTTTGAAAACATTATATGTTCTTATTCCGGTTATTAGCCTATAATTACTATGTGATGCACACAGTATACAAGTATAGACTGGATCGTCTGAGTTGGAACAAAACATTTCATGTTTGTTTTGAAAACAGTTTGCTACTCGCAAGTAGGCTAAAATGTGGATTTGCCACCTTCAGGTGGGCTTAGAAAACATGGTGATTTGCCACTCTCAAGTGGGCTTAAAACTTGCAATCAATGAATTGTTCCAATTTAGATAACCCAACCTTCACCCACAAGCATTCAGGCAGTTATATCACATAAGCAAAGAGCCTCATGGTAAGCAAGCTATCATGGCAATCACTCACACGCATGCAAGGATGCTAAAGCATAAACACTTACCGAGTACTCCAAGCCAAAACAGAAGCTATGTTAGAAATCAATGCATGATCCTAACTATACAGAAATGCCTAATGCAACACATGTAAAAACGCAACTATAATAGGCTCAGCTATTCTAAAGATGGCATATGAGATGCTACAGCTAACACGTATTCAACTTGGAATTGAAATACGATGCAGTTAGTATGATGCGCCGAGCCCGGTGCATGCAAGACAGATGAATGGATGCAAACATACGAGTATAATTATGCTAATTGAAACATGCCCTAATCTAACCATCATAAGCTGGTAAATAAAAGGGAGAAAGACGTGGGGTTGGAAGACATACATCACACACACGCACACTTATTACACAATTGCCCTCGCTCAGAGGGTCCGAATAGATATAAAACCCTAATTAATTAACAAATTAATCTAGGAAAGCAAGTAAATATGCAAGCCATGGACCGCCTCAGCTCTGTTCCGAATGATGAATAATGCATGCTTGAGTTGCTTGGCGCGGAAATCTATCGCGATGCCCCGATTTGCCTCTGTTTGCAATTAATCCCGGAATGCTGTGCAAGGCTTTAGAAAGCTGCTGATTTCTGATTTGCTGCAACAGAGAGCAAGAAAGGGGCATGGCAAAGCATTTTCACATATGTATGCACACCTCGATCCTCGTGCCAGCAATCACGCATCTCGATGCATGATGGCCGATGAGTCAAATTGCACGACTCAATGTGAAATGAATGCACATATAAACACAACAAGGCCTAAACTCCATCATGGGTAATCCGGAGTGTCAGCGACTGGGAATTGAGACACGTTTCGTCACTTTGAGTACGAAACGCCCCTCGTTTCCCGTGTTTGGGCTAACTCCTATCCCAAACACAATGCAAATGAGATGGCATACACAATGCGACTAACATGGTATACACAATGCACGTGATGTAACATAGATGCACAATTCACTAACATGCAACCTAGCATACGCAATGCTATGGACTAAAATGACATACACAATGCAAGGTGGACTTACACCAATATGAGTAGACCTCAGCCATACTTACATCAATGGCCATGAGATGAAAATGAGACAACCGAAATACTTGCACACATGCACGAATACCGAGGACCGAACTTAAGGCATCAAATGCCACTCCATCAAAGCATGGCAAGGGATGAAAGATGGCATATAAACATGCAATTTCCAGCACTGAAACATGATACAAAATGGTTCCGAAACATGCAAACATGGCACACAATGCAAGCTAGGGAGCCTGGGTGCCGAAACTAGTGAAGTGCGTTACACTAGAGGTACCCGAAGCAATGCACCAAAGGCAAAACCAACCCCAAACAGACCCTAGGCAAGTCTGAAACAGTGGGGAAATATCCTAAAATGATGGCTCAGAATGCAATGGAATGGAGCTCATTCAATGGTCAGTAAACGAGGCATACAAGCCCGACTCTCAAACGCATTTAAAGAGATGAAAACATGGCATCATGGCATTCATACAGGCTCTAAAATGTGATGAATAATAGGCTCAAAACATGAACACACCTCAGTATATGCATGCAATGAACCTCAAAACTCGAAACTAGGCAAGTGCATTGAACTATAATCATGTAAAGCAAGCATTATTTGATCATGAGGCATGAAAACAGAGCCAAGGCAGTCCAAAATAAGCACAATATCAGTTCCAAGCATGGCCCAAAAGTGCTAACATGAAGGGTTAAAACAACATGCAACCTAGGCTAGTAAGCATGGTTTACATGGCATGTATATGAAGCACAAGAGAGGCCACAAAACCAGCCAAAAACAGAGACATGGCATGTCAAATGAACCCCAAATAACCACTTAAATGCATCCAATGCATGCAAAAATGATGAGCTCCTTTGGAGGGCCATGCAAGGGGTTACTCAACACATACAAGATAAACACTTAGCATGGCAAAACCAACTCTGGAAATCAATTATGACAGCCCTAAAACTCACCAAAAAGGCTCTGAAATTGGTCAACAAAGCATGCAATGAAAGGTCCCCTTGAAAGGCCTTGAGGAGGATTACTCCACACGTGCATGAGGGACATAAAATATGGCCAAAAGGGCCTCAAAAAAAGCCAAGGAAGACCTTAAAACTCACATAATAGGGCCCGAAATGTGACTTCAAAGCATGCAAGATGGAGCCCATTTGGAAGGCCAAAAAGGCCAACAAACAAGACAATGAGAGAGGGGGGGCCCCCCCTTTGATTTTAGCTCTCAAAAACACATCTAAGCCACTAAAAAGCCACTGGATTTCAGTGGCTAAGAGGCCAAACCAAGGCCAATGCAAATGCTCTAATGCATAGCCCTAATCATGAGGAAATGAAGCATGCCAAGAGGAAAATGATCTCAAACAAAAAAATTCCCTTAATCAAACTTCAAGAGGGGCTCAAAATAAGACTTTTTTTTTTAGTTCATGATAAATCTCGAAAATTCTTGCAAGAAGGGACAAGATATCATGCAAAATAAGCCCTAAAAGAGAGATGAAGCATACAAGGATGTAGGAGACCTCAAACAGAAAAGTATCCTTAATCAAATTTCAAGAGGAGCTCAAAATATAAACTTTACACTTTATGACAAAATCCAGAAATGCTTGCAAATAGGGCTAAGCTATCATGCAAAATAAGGCAAGAAAAGGGAAAATTGAGGCTTACCCTTGTAGAACAGCAAAGCAGCAGCTTCTAGACCAAGTTGGTGAACCTTCAACACTTGCAAATCAGTCCCAAAGTGCTGGAATGGATGGTGGAGGTGGTAGGCTATGAGGTGTAGTGCAAATGGTGCAAGAAAATTAGGGTTTGGAGGCTCAAGTGTAAAGATATATGGAGAGAGAGATGTATAAGCCTTCAAATTTTGTTCAACCCTTGCAAATGAAGATCAGCCTCCCCTTTATAGAGGAGAGGATCTAAAGCTTCTCTAAGAAGCGTCAAATATCCTCCATACACGTGTATGGAGGATGCTCCAAATGGCCTCCAGCTGGCACAACTGTAATGCACTCAAAGAGAGCAAAAAGCAGATGGCAGGCCGACCAGTTAAGGTGGTCGGCCGGCCACCCCCCTTGGTCGGCCGACCAGGGGTCAAAAGGGTCAAGGTGAATTTCTGGTTGGCCACCCCAGATTGGTGGCCTCCCAGATGAGTGCAACACAGCTGCAGGGTGAAAAACCAGAAAAAAGTGACCCATGAGAGAAGAAAACCAGCTTTTTAGCAAGGTTCAAAAGGGTCAAGAAGAAATACTGGTCGGCCTACCCATATTGGTGGCCTCCCAGGTGTGCACAACACAATGATGGTATGAAAAACCAGAAATTATAGCTCAAAAGTGAGAAAAACCAGCTTTCTGTTAGAAAAATCGGCTGGAGGAGAGAGAAAATAATTTTTGAAAGAATTGCTAGTCTCCCACCATCCTACCACCTTCCTAGCAATGAAACAAAGGTCCATACCAAAAATGAACCCAAACCGATGCAAAACGAGGGTTTGGGGGCCAAAACGTGCGGCCCGGGGCCCCGAAAACAGGCTGTTAAGCATCGGAGGTGGCGTACGATCACGAAGGTGGTCTCCCGGGCCACAGTGTCCCTCGAAGGAGAGGAAATAAGGTGTGTGCCAAAAACCGAAGCAAACGGAGGTAGTTAAGCGGTCCCAAACCGAGGCACACGGTCGACGGCTCCGAAAATCGAAAATTGGCCTCCAAACGGGAAAAATGGCCTATGACCACGAAACGTAGCCTACGGCCACTGAGAGATAGTCTACGAGACCTCTGTCTCCCTTCGAGAAGAGAAAAAAGAGAAAACAGGGCCTGGTTCGCAAATCGAGGCAAAGCACAAAAGAGCCCTAAAGTCTGGAGGCAAGGCTCGCAGCCGGGACTTTGAAACCTTAGAACGAGCACAATATGTACTATCACCGAGCGCTTAGTCGGTGACGTCTGAGTCTTAAGGTCGGTCAAAAATGAGGTGTTTACAGTTGCCCTTCTTTAACAGAACTCGAAAGTCATAAGTGACGGGAGTGAATGTCAAAGTCCAGAGACGACCAATTTTTGACAAGGCCGAAGACTTAGACAAACATGCCAGATAACAAAGAAATGTGCCCGCAGGCATGCCCGTAGGCGGGGGCGAAATACAAAACGATATGCACCAAGTCGAAGATAACTCATGATCATGCAAAGCAGCAAGCTGTAATGAAGCGCACACGCAACAGTTTTAAGCAAGAATGCAAAGCAACAACTACATTTCATGCAGTTTAAGAATGCAGAGAATCACAATTCTCACTACGTTTCACACGAAGAAGATACAATACCTGCGCGATTTGTCTGGTCGCACCAGCTCCAAATGAACCGTACATACAATATCGTGCCTGCAAAAGAGAGAAACTTCACAAGCACAACATAGTTAGCAACACATGTTCAACGTTACATCGAATGCAGACAAACATGGTGCCGACGGGAAAGTGCATCGCAATGCGAGAGACACGCGCGTGACAGCGCAAGTTAAGCATGAGGGTATGACAATACCCGTGAGACGTGCACAACAATGCAGGTGGTATGCGTGAAAATGTAAGTGACGTGCACAACAATGCAGGATAAGTGCAAACTCGAATGCATGTTTGTCATGAAACAACGAGCAAAGAAAAGCAAGCTTCGACGAGTGCGACTCAATCGCGACCCCCGGTTTACCTCCCGGAAGGGTCACAATGTATTAAAAAAGGATACATCTTGCTCTTGACGAGTGACGATGAAACACGCATTGAAAGTTGGAGTTGAAGTTCCCATGGAGGGATTTCGCGACGAAAAGTGCACTTTCTTTGTACTTTCTCGAGTGCCGGGGACTCCGATCACTACCAAAATTTGTAGAGACCTTGGAGACCACTTTGGGGACACCACCGACCAGGTTCGGAGTCCATTGGAGGCCACCAACCAGGGGTGAGGCATGGGGGTGGTCGGCCTACCAGAAAAGGTGGCCGGCCGACCACCTAGCCCAAATCCGAAGCATTTTGGTACTTTCATGCTCATTTCTTTAAATATATAAAGCCAAACACTTTTTGCTCATAACTCCAAGGCCGAAATCAGTCCCTCTACCTTCCTAGAGCATTTTCTCTCTTAGATCTGTGCTCTATACGCGTTTTCCAACGCCCCACGCAAAGTTGTTTCACGAAAACTTTCAGTTCTCTTCACTTTGAACCGATTAAATTTTGATTTTGGTGCTTCTTTTCTCATTTTCACCACTTGAGGTAAGTTTGTCTCAATATTTGGAAGATTTTCTTGGGAGTTTACTTTTGTTGACTTTTTCATTTCCCGAGAGTTGACTTTTGTTGACTTTTTCCAATTTTGGCTCATTTTGTTCATTTTTGCTCCTTTTTGCAAATTTCTTGAGATGGCGGGTCATTTTCCCCATGGTGGAGGTTCTCCAGGTGCTAGAGGTGAGCTAAACATCATGTCTTTACCTCCGAGGGTTCGGCCATTCATTCCCGAGAGGTATGATCCTCCGACACACTGTAACAAGCCCGTGAGGGACCTCGCTACAGTTCGGACTCGATTTTGTTGCGGTTCTTAATCTTGAACCAAAGAGTCCAAATCCGGCAAATCGTTTTGAGAAAAGATTTTTTTTGAAAGAAGTGCCAAACATGGACTGCTTTGCTAGATAACAGAGTCGCTACCTAAATATTTTTAAAATGGGAAATTTAGGAAACCCTGACTCGGTGCCAAAAGGCCACGTGTCCGTCATCACCAAAGTTGGCTCGGGAACTTGGGTACGATTAGAGAAGGTCACGTCGTGAGCACTTCTCGCCTTGGCCAAAGACCGGCCTCTACTAACCATGATATCTGTTTTTGAAAACTTTGTGAGTTCTTATTCCGGTTATTAGCCTAGGTTACTATGTGATGCGCACAGCATACAAGTATAGACTGAATCGCCTGAATTGGAACTGAACATCTCATGTTTGTTTGTTTGAAAATGGTTTGATGGTGCTACCCGCAAGTAGGCTAAGACGCGAATTTGCCACCCTCAGGTGGGCTTAGAAAACATGATTTGGCACTATCTAGTGGCTTAAAACAAACAGTTGATGAATTGTCCCAATTCAAATAACTCAACCTCCACCCACAGGCATTCAAGGCAGTTATATCACATAAGCATTTAGCCTCATGGTAAGCATGCTATTCATGGCAACACTCACACGCATGCAAGGATGCTAAAGCATAAAACTCACCAAGTACTCCAAGCCAAAACAAAAGCCGATTAGAAATCCATGCATGATCCTAGATGTACAGAAATGCCTAATGCAACACATGCAAAATGCAACTATAGCAGGCTCGGCTATTCTAAACATGGCACGTGGAATGCTACAACTATCACGTATTCAATTTGGAATTGAAATACAGATGCAGTTTGTATGATGCGCCGAGCCCGGTGCGTGCAAAACAGATGAATGATGCAAACATGTCATTACATCAGATGCTAATTGAAATATGCCCTATATCTAACCATCATAAGCGGGTAAATAAAAGGGAGAAAGAAATGGGGGTTGGAAGACATACATCACACTCACACACCCTTATTACAATTTTGCCCTCGCACAGAGGGTCCGAATACATAATACAATCCCAAATGAAAGAATATTACAGTCCGAAATATACAGATAAAGTACAAATTTCTGATTAATTAACAAAGAAAGCAGAAAACTGGCATGCAAGCTAGGGGGCTGCCTTGCTTATGATGAATAATGTATGCTGGACTGCCTCGGGCGGAAATCCAATGGGATGCCCCAATTAGCCTCCTCTGCTTATGATTTCTCAAATGCGCCAGACCAAAAGTTGTTGGTCCTCGATTTTGCTGTAACAGAGAGCAGGAAAAGAGCATAGCAATGTATTTCACAAATATATGCATGCCTCGATCCTCGTGCCACCAATCACGCATCTCGATGCATGATGGCCGAGGAGTCGGATTGCACAACTCAATATAGGATGAATGCAGATGAATGCTACGACAAAACCTAACTCCATCATGGATAATCCGGAGTGTTTGACTTGGGAATTGAGACCCGTTCCGTCACTGAGTAATGAACGCGTTTCGCTTCCGCGGCTCAAAGCTAACACCTATCCCGAGCACGATGCAATATGCATGGTATGCATGAAATGTAGCTAATATGTATCCTAGCGTGCACAATGCTATGCAAATGAGATGTCTCGAAATGCGTGCACGCGAGCACGCAAACCGAGAAAATACAAGAATGCAATCTAAGATACAACCTAGTATGCACAATGCGAGGAAAATGAGATGAAAATGAGACGCCTCGAAATGCGTGCCCACGGGCACGCATACCGAGGTCATGATGTGGGATGCAAACCGGATAAAACCGGCAGTTCAAATGCGCGCCACAGGCACGTAAACCGAGGCGATGAAATGGCATACGGAATGCAATGATGGGCTTACGCCAACATGAGAGAGCCTCAGCCGCACTCACATAGGCTGCCGTCGGATAAAAAGATGCGCCTCGAAATGCGTGCACACGGGCACGCAAACTGAGGAATGTATGAAATGGCATACGGAATGCAATGATGGGCTTATACCAACATGAGAGAGAGCCTCAGCCTACTCACATAGGAAGCCAATGAATGAAAACGGAGTGCCTCGAAGTGCGTGCCGACGGGCACGCAAACCGAGGCAATGCACTAAGGCATGAAATGACATGGAAAATGATATGCAAGCATGCAAACCAAATTTCAGCAGCTAAATGAAGGGGAAAACAGCCCCGAAATGATACGAAATGACAATCAATGCATGAAATCATCCCGAAATGTGATTTTAAGTACCCAAAATGGCCTACGGCTATGCCAAACATGCAAAATTGGTACATGAAAGCAAAAACAGTAGTAAGGCAGCCCCAAAAATAGCATCTTTTTAGTACAAAACATGGCCAAATTGTGAGCATAGATATGGCAATAATGGCATGCAAAAATGGGGGAAAAGAGGGGATTTATTAAGCAAGTAGTATATAAAAAAATTCAAACCACAAAATTTCATTCTACAACTTCGAAGAGGAGCCCAAAATATGCATATTTACAGTGAATGACAACTCCAAAATCAGTATGTAGATATGATAAACAAAGCATGCAAAATAATGAGCCAATGAAGGCTATAACACAAGGTACCATAAGCATACACCAAACAACTTCGGACCCTTAACAAAATATGAAGAATGGGCCAAAATAAGACACTTTCTAAGCCTGATGAAGGCTGAAAACAGAGGCTAAGCAAGCCTAACAAAGCATGCAATTTTACGGAAAATGTGAGGGATATAACATGAAGTACCAAAACCAATCATCAAATGGCCTAAGACTCTTAACAAAACATGATGAGAAAGCCAAAATAAGGCTCTTTTTAGGCCTGATGAAGACTCAAAACAGTGACCAAATAAGCTCAAAGAGGTATGCAAAACATGGCCAAAGAGAGGTACAAAGAGAGGCCATTCATGGAGGCACCAAACAAGATTGGTCCCTTCTACAATGTTGTAGAGGGACACAAAATAAGCTCATAATCAGTTTATAGCATGCTCCAGAAATAAATTCATATAGGCTAAAAGTAGCATGCAAGTTTACGGTAAAATGGAAGAATTTCAAAGGAAGTGCATGCTAGAGCCACCAAACATGATGGAGCCCTTCTTCAATGTTGAAGAGGGGCTCAATATAATCCCACTAAAAGTATATATGAGGCTCTAAATCAGATCATTCAAAAGCCAAACAAAGCATGCAAATAATTGGCATAAAGGGTGATATTGAAAGAGGTGTATGATAGAGGCACCAAGTGAGGTTGAGCCCTTCTACAATGTTGTAGAGGGGCTCAAAATAAGCACAAAACCAGTAGAGGTCAAAGCCCAAAACAAAATGGAAATAGGGTACAGAATTGATAGAAAATAATGCTAGAAAAAAGGATTTAGAGGCTTACCCTTGGAGATCCAACTTTGGTGGCTTCTTGACTTGAAATTGTTGATTGTTGGCCTCTGAAAATCACTCCCTTGCTGCTGAAATGGAGTTGTTGATGGTGGTGCTTAGGGTTGATGAAGGATTGACCTAGATGCTTGAGGGTTTTTTGAGTTTTGGAGATAGAAAATGGAGGTTTTGAGAGAGAGGTATTTGAGACCAAAATTTCTCACCCTAGCAAAGGAGGAGGGCAGCCCTTTAAATAGGCAAGAAAGGGTGTAAAAGGGGAGGGAAATGGAGGCAAGATTTCCCTCCCAAAATATCCCCCGAAGGGGGAGATATTTTGCAAAAAATATCCGGACAACAGAAAGAGCCGAAAGTCGGCCAGGTAGTTTTCTGGAAGGTAGCCGGCCGGCCACCCCAACTGGTCGGCCAGCCACTCACCCTGGCCGGCCGGCCATGGCCCAAAAATGAAGAGGAAAATTGCTGGCCGACCACCATGTGTTAGGGTCCTCTCAAGTGTGTAGAATAAGGCCCCAAGGTTGGAAATTGGCAACACTGAAACAGGAGTCACAACATTGCATTTGAAGGAGAGGCTAAAAAATGAAATTCACAATTACTGGCTGACCATGCACTTTTAGGGTCCTCCCATGTCCCCTCATCACAAATATGTAGTCCCGGCTTGAAGAAAATATCCCCAGGGTGTTCAACATTGGCCCGAAAGTGAGCAAAACGGGCGCCGGAGGAGCGAAATTGGTTTTCTGGAACAATTGCTGGCCTCCCACCCTCCAGTGATCTTCTTGATGCTAAAACAGAGGTACCTGCGAAAATTGAACAAAAACCGATGCAAAATGAAAGCTCGGGGCCAAAAGCGCCGAAAGCGGCATACGGCCATGAAGTGGGCATCAAAGGCCCCAGTGTTCCTTAGTATGATAAAACAGAGGCGTATTCCAAAAACTGGAGAAATCGGAGATGGTTGGGCGGTCCCGAGCCGAGGCACACGGCCTGACGGTCCCGAAAACCGGGAACCGGGCTCCGAAATGGGCAAAATGGCCTACGGCCACAAAATGTAGCTCACGGCCACTGGGAGATAGTCTACGGGACCACTCCCTTCCCTTGGGAAAGAAAACAGAGAAAACCGAGTCTGGTTCGCAAACCGAGGCAAGGCACAGAAGAGAGTTCGGAAGTCCGGAGGCAGGGCGCACGGCCGCGACTCTGAGACTTCTGAACGAGCACGATATGCAACATCACCAAGCGCTCAATCGGTGACGTCTGATTCTTAAGGTCGGTCAAAAATGGGGTGTCTACAGTTGCCCTCTTGATGTAACCCTAAGTCAAGAAGTGACGGGAGTGAATGTCAAAGCCCAGAGACGACCCATTTTTGACAAGGCCGAAGACTTAGACAATCATACAAGATAAATAGAGATATGCGCCCGCAGGCATGCCCACAGGTAGGGGGCAAAATGCAAAATGATAGGCACGGAGCCAGGTGATCATGCAAGTGCAACAAGCTGTAATGAAGCAAGTATTGACAAATAGATGCAACAGTTTTAAGCAAGAACGCAAAGCAAACAACTACATTTCATGCAGTTAGGAATGCGGAGAATCATTCAATTCTCGTCGCGTCTCACACGGAGAAGATACGATACCTGCGCGATTCGTCTGGTCGCACCAGCTTCAAATGAACCGTACATACAATATCGTGCCTGCAAAATAGAGAAATTCAACAAGAACAATATGCTAACAACATATATTCAATGCGATTCCTATGATTCCAAGAGTTGGACACATACGGTGTCGGCGAATGAATGCATCGCAATGTGAGAAAAGATAATGCGCGACAACGTATGTTCAAGCACAGAAGTATTATACATCAAGAAATCATGCATGATAATGCAAAACATTCATGAGAATGCAAATTACGCAAAACAATGCAAAATGAGCATAAATCAGGTGCCCGCTGACATGAAATGATGGGAAAGCGCCAGATTTCGGCGATGGCAACTCGATCGCGGCCTCTGATTCACCTCCCGGAGAGGTCACAACATATTTAAAAAGGATACACTCTGATTTTGATGAATAATGATGAGACACATGTCAAAAATTGCAATTGAAGTTCCGGTGGAGCAATTCGGCGCCAGAAAGTGCACTTTTCTTAAACTTTTTCAGGTCCCGGGAACTCCGATTTTCCTCAAAATTTGCAGAGAGGTAGGGGAGGAGGTGGGGACCATGGTCGGCCAGCCCATTGCCCTAGGAGAGGCCATCAGCCAGGGCAAAAAAGTAAAGGGGCCGGCCAGCCAGGTTAGGGTACGGCCACCCGCCCAAAAGCAGGGCATTTTGGTCTTTTCGGCCATTTCTATATATATGCTTGCCCATTGCCTCCGAAATCACTCACAAAGTTGTGAAAACTCCTCCTCTTGCTCCCTGCACCATTTTCTTTCAGATCAAGATTTTATACGCCTCCTTCCTTTCCACACAAGTTGTTTCTGTGAAATCCTTCAGTTTTAAGCACTTTGAGCCGACTAAATTTTGACTTCGGGGCTTCTCTTCTCATTTTCACCACTTGAGGTAATTTTGTCTCATTATTTGGAAGATTTTCCTGGGAGTTGACTTTTGTTGACTTTTCATTTCCCGAGAGTTGATTTTTGTTGACTTTTTCCAATTTTGGCTCATTTTGCTCATTTTTGCTTCTCTTTGCAGATTTCTCGACATGGTGGGTCATTTTCCTCACGGCGGAGGTTTTCTCGGCGCCGGTAGATGATTTTGATATTATGACATTGCCTCAGAGGGTTCGCCCTTTTGTTCCCGAGCGATACGCCCCAGCGGTACATAGGCTTCCGCGAGCCGTTTTTCGTCATTTCACCGATTTCAACGATCGGGTACCAGGGGATCTCCTTCTGCGAGAACCGGAGCAGCACCTCTCCCACGATGCAAAGGTACTTTACTTTATTTCCTGTATCTTTTGTGCATTTTGTATCTTTGCCATGCTTAGACATATAGTTTAGCTTATGACACAGTACTTTACTTGCATCCCGAGCATGTGACTTAGCCACTTGAATTTCACGAACACACAATTCATCGCTTGATTGTGAACGCATAGTATGCATTAGTTAGAAATTGAACACACGGCTCAAACATTGATTCACCGAACACACAGCCCGAAGTTGAAAATGAGCACACAGCGCATACTGACTAAGAGTAGAACACACAGTCCACTGATTAAGAGTAGAACACACAGCCCTAAACTCTGATTTACTGAACACACAGCCCAGATTTGAAATGAACACACGTTAATCGATTAAGAGTAGAACACACAAATCTAAACTCGATTTCTCGAACACACCCAGATTTGAAGCGAACACACGACCCACTAATTAAGAGTAGAACACACATACCCATCGATTAAGAGTAGAACACACACCCTAAACTCGATTTATCAACACACATGTTCAGATTTGAAATGAACACACATTAATCGATTAAGAGTAGAACACACAGCCCTAAACTCTGATTTACTGAACACACAGCCCAGATTTGAAGCGAACACACAGCCCACTGATTAAGAGTAGAACACACAGCCCTAAACTCTGATTTACTGAACACACAGCCCAGATTTGAAGCGAACACACAGCCCACTGATTAAGAGTAGAACACACAGCCCTAAACTCTGATTTACTGAACACACACAAATTTACGAACACACGGTCGATTAAGACTAGAACACATGCCTAAACTCGATTCTTCAACACACGGCCAGTTGAAGCGAACACACGTTTACTTGATTAAGAGTAGAACACACAGCCCTAAACTCTTATTTACTAAACACACAGCCCAGATTTGAAGCGAACACACAGCCCACTGATTAAGAGTAGAACACACAGCCCTAAACTCTGATTTACTGAACACACAGCCCACTGATTTCTCTGAAATTTGAACACGCAGCCCAAATACCAAATTTACACAGCTCAGATTCACTTCATTTGCACACAACTCATTTTCAGCTATTTACACACAGCTCATTTTCACTCTAAATGCAGTCGCCAAGACAAGACGAGGATATGGCTCCACCGCCGAGGAGTGGTATCTCGAAGCTTCCGAAGTCACCGAGACTTGGTTGACTTTGCAGATTCGGACCATTCTGCAGGGGTTATCTCACCGTCTTATCTCAGAGGACATTGTTTGTCGCTCAAGGAGAGATGGTGGGACACCACCAATTCTTTCCATTTTTCTCGCCAGGGGATATGACCATGACCCCATGGACTCTTTGTACTCACCGCCTAGACATAGGCGGTGGGCCCATTCCCTATGACGAAGATATGGGTCATGGAGGTCTTGGTAAGCATCTATTGGGGCACTCACCAGAGACAGAGGTACCGGGAGGGTTTGGTATACTTGGTTCTCTTCCCATTTTCGGCGGCCAGAGATGAAGCCTGAGTCTCCCGAGGAGGTCGAGCAGTATACCCGTGGTTTCCTCATGTTCCTCTTTGGCACCACTCTGTTTGTCGATAGAGGGAACATGGTCGGGTTGTATCTATCGAAGGCCTGTAGACCTATCACAGTCGCTCAAGATGATTGAAGCGCTTGGCTACCCTTTATTGCTACATGAGCGCAGTCTCTCGCACGCGGGGGGACTTACTCGGCGGCTACTGGAGAGCTTGGGAGGTACATCCTGTCCTCTTGATTTACATTTTTGCTCCTCATTACTTATTCACTGCACATACGGCGCACTTTGCATTCTGTATTCTGCCTTTAGCACTTTGTATTCACATTCTGCACTGCTTTTCTCAGCTATGGGTATACGCATATTTCCCCACATTGGCTCCGGAGATGGAGGTGGCAGGACCTCCTATGACTCCGTTTTCATTGATGTTTGAGGGCGAGCACTTATCGAGGCCTCGAGAGACTCTCTTCCATCTGCGACAGTACTTCGACACTGTTCGGGCGACAGAGGTATTTCAGAACTCTCAGTTCTTTTCATTTCATCTTTGATCTGCTCTATGTTTCTTAATTTCTGATTGACTTATGCACTGGTTATCCGCAGATCACCTGGCAGCCCTGGGCAGTCTTTGGCGATGATCTGGAAAATCAGTACCCTGGAGGGTCGACTAGTTCCCAGTATAGGTTCCTGCTCGAGGGACCAGTTGGTAGGGCCTGGTTCCTGGGGGAACGCTTTCAGCGTCAGGTGTGGGGGTATGATTCTCAGGACCCTCCTGCTGTGCCTCCACCCACTATGCGGACTGCCGACAGGCTATCTACTGAGGAGGTCATTAGGGACATGCAGGGCAGCGATGCTTTATTACATCTCATCGAGGGGAACTACGCCACCTATCGCCGCATATATCTGATGCCCCCCTTGACGAGAGTACGGGCTCCATCACTGAGGCACACTGGCGCACCATCTTCGAGTCGTGCCCGTGCTGCAGACATACCCTCTTCTAGCAGGGCCGGTACATCTAGAGGTAGAGGTAGTTCGATTCCTCCGATCCCTCCGACTCTTGATCATCCTGGATGGCCAGATATGCCGACCGAGTTGACGAGTTGGCAGTATGGGACTACTTCTCCGATTCCGATCCCTATGGAGCCTCCGATGCCTGGTCACAGATATGTCAGTGATCCTGACTCACCACCGGTATGTTCCACCATTTTTCATTTATCACATAGACATTTTGGCAGTTGCTTATTTATTGATGACTTGAGCTTGTGTCCGCAGCCACCTCGGGAGTACATAGACCAGATGCTCGGGGTGGTGGCCTCACTTGAGGGGATGGTCTTGCGTAGAGAGGCACAGATGTCCATCATGGGCTTCCAGGTACCCTTCATCTCTCTTGCATTTATCATATTCCTGTTAACATGCTGGTTTTGAGCATTCTGCTGCACTGATAGGCTGTGTAGAACACATCCGGCACACACCCCACTCACATTCTGTACTTGCACCTGTTTTTCATGTTTGAACTGATGTATTGCACTTTTCATTTTCAGATGCCTCCCGTATATGCTTCGACACGAGGTGGGCCACCCAGGCCTTCCCAGAGAGGTCGAGGCGCTAGACCTACTCGAGGTACTGGACCCCGAGGGGCTGGGCCATCCAGGCCTTACCGAGGATCTCGAGGAGCAGGGTTGTCTCGCAGACGTAGGGTACCCATTGTCGAGGATGAAGAGGAGGAGGTCGCAGAGCGTGTGTCAGAGACATCTCCTGGGGAGGGAGGCTCCGGTCTTGGTTCCGGGAGCGGAGATGAGCCGGAGGGGGATCCGGAGGATGACAGCTCTGATCCGGGTAGTGATGATGATGCAGAGATTATCCCGCAGAAGAGGATGAGAGGACCTCCTCATTCCCGTTCCCGAGGACACTGATGCCATTTCTTGCTTTATTTTACTTTGTGGCTAGTAGTTTGTAGCACTTTGCACATTATTAGGCAGTTTTATTTTCTGTAAAACTTGTACCTTTTATTTTGTTGTAAGATATGATGGAATGAAACAGCTTTTGAAAAGATGTTTGTATTTGAAACTCTTAGCATTGCATCGCATCATTTTGCACAAAATGGAATTGGATGAAAATGTGCCTCATGTATTTACCGGGTCAGGTAATGAACCGACGCAACAAATCAAAACAACTCGACTCACTAAGAAATAACAGAATCTTAGCAAGTTTACAACTCGATAAACAAAGTACAACAATGTTAACGACTCAATAAACAAGACTTAACAACATTGTATAACCAAAAAGTAACAATTCAAAAACACAAAATGCGACAGCTCGACAAAACTTACAACTCGATAAACAAAACAACAACTCGATAACCAAAACACAACAAAACGATTACCGGACGGACAATTGTGATGGAGGAACATTTCGAAAACTGATAGAAATGGAGGCCTTCGACATTCCCGATGCCTAGAAATGCTTCAAACTTCCTTCCGGCGGGCAAAACAGGACCAACGCGCGGCCGAAAACATTTTGCATTTGGAGACTAGAAGGTGGCCGGCCTACTAGGATAGGTGGCCGGCCGGCCACTTCCCCCACAACCTCTAGAATTTTGACAAGTGTCCCTTGAATAGTGTACTAGGCTCCTATAAAAGCCCCAGTCTTGGGACTTATTCATTTCATCACCTTTCTTCACAAAAATGGGCGTTTCAGAAAATCTCACATCTTGGATTTCTTCTTTAGATGGCTCGGAGAAGTTGAACTTCCGGGGTTTTGGCTTGAATGCACTATTCACGCTAGGCCGGACTCCACTGCATCTTCCTTTCCTCTCTGCTGCGGCAAGGTTTTGGAACCCAGGCCGACGTCTTTAGCTTTATGGCAAGAGGTATGTCCTACTTTTGAAGATTTTCAAGCCTTGGTGGAGTTCGAGCGAGGCGAGGAAATTCTGCCCCAGCTCAATTTTAGCTATGCCCAAGCCTTAGGGCGGATGTGCGGTCTCAACGCGCATGATGCTCGATCTCTGATTAGTGACGGCATGTTGGATATTCCAAGCCTGATTTACCGATTCTCCGACGCTGGTGACCGTAGCAACCACTATTGGCAAGGCTTCCGGCAGCACGCCCTTTGTTTGTGCCTATTGTCTCATTTTCGTTTGTCTCTGCTCGGAGGAGCCAAAGATCCGTTGATTGAAGTCGCACAAGGTATGAGAGAAGGAAAAAGTTGCATCGCCATGACTCTGGCCGAGACACTGATGGGCTTGGATGCTTTCCACTGCCGGGAGACAACCAGGTTTGCAGGGAGTCCACTACTGCTGCAGGTAATGTTTCCCACCCAAGCTCTCATATGTATTTGCTCACGTCACTCGGCCCTCGGGCTCGATTTTTCTCATAAAACCCTCATCTTACTTTTCCCTCATCGCACATCTCTCTATTCTTTATTCTCTCATTTTTCATCCCTCCCCAGATATGGTTGATGGATAAATTGCAAGTTGTGGACTCTTGCCCTGCTTACTTTTCATGGCTATTTCTTTTGGCAACGCCTAGTCAATGCCCTTGATGAGAACTGGTGGTTCGAATGGATGTGCAATTTGTCAGCCGAACGCATTGCTTGGTGCTGCCCTTGGCTTAATCTCCCGGCAATGAGCTACAGCATGTCTCGGCAGGTCGGGATTCGGCTGATCGGCTTGACTCACTGTGTGTTCTATTTCCCATTCCGTATTCTGCGCCAGTTTGGCCGTCGACTTGCTTACCGGAGGGGATAGAGTATCCGGCTACATTCCCAGTTCGAGGCGCACAGCTGGCTCGGCAGACCGCAGCATGGAGAGTTAGAGAGCTTCTGGCCCCTGCCCCTACTTTTAGTTGCACTTTATCTGATGAGTGCTGGGATTGGCTCAACGAGGAAGCACAGGTTGGGCCTAGGCTGGCATCAGAGGCTTCAACTAGCTCTGGAAGGGGGCAGGACACCGTTGGACTATGCCCCAGTTTATTGCTTTATTAGTACTTTCAAGTTTTCTTTATGAATGTAATAAAAGCAACTTCAATTGTATGTAAGAGCAAAGAGAACTCTGTTTTGAAATCAATGAAATTGAAGGTTGTGGTCTTGAAGATTCTCCGCTTTGGTCCAAAATGGTCTTAGTTGTGAAAAGATTAATTGAACAAAGTCAACTTTTATTAAAACTTTTCAAAACTATTTTCGATATGAATCAGAACTGGACACGCCTGAGATCTGTCACTGAGATGCACAACCCCGAATCCTAGCAACTGGAAAGTTGCCCCTAGTCTGACAAATGCCTCGACAAATCATAGCAACGGAAAGATGCCCCTAGTCAGATGATGCGCAACACTTCATTGCAGCGGAAAGTTGCCCCTAGTCTGAATAACCTTTGTCTGGAGATCACAATAAATCTTGATGAATAGAGATGGCCGAGATGATCGGAATGGACAAAGTTGATCGGGGAAAAGATTGTGGTGAACTTCAAGATGAAGGCGCCTCGTATCCCAAAATGGGAATCAAGTCTTACGTAGTTCAGGCTTAGGTTCGCTCGGGTATTTTTACTCTCCTTTTGCGCTCTAACTTTTGCCAAGGCCGCCTTTTGCAGGTTTTCAACCTTGCGAGCTTTGTTTTTATAATTTCAAATTTTCTATGCTCTGAATTTTGCCTAGGTCGCCCTTTCGGGTTTTCGGCCTAACGAGCCTCTCAGGGGTAGTATTTCTTCAACTTGTCCATGTTGATCGGTTGGGAAAACTCCAAGCCATCTAGATCCATCAGAATCACAGCTCCACCTGACCAGATTGACTTGATGATGTAAGGACCAGTCCAATTGGGTCTGAACTTGCCCCTTGGGTCATGGATGGGAGCTCGGTTGTCTTTGAGTACCAAATCTCCTTCTTTCAAGTTCCTGGACTTAACTTTCTTGTTAAAAGCCCGGGCGATTCTGCGTTGATAACCTTGGACGCGATACAGTGCTTTCAACCTTCTTTCATCGAAAAGGATGAGTTCCTCAAATCATTACTGCTTGCCAATCGCTTGGCTATCGGCACTTTCGGCAATACTCGTAACGACGGGACCTCAATCTCAATAGGCAAAACAGCCTCCATCCCATAGACCAATGAGTACGGAGTTGCCCCAGTAGAAGTTCTGATCGAAGTCCTGTAGCCCCACAGAGCAAACGGCAGCTTATCTGGCCAGTCCCGATAGGTTTCCACCATCTTCTGTAGTATGCGCTTGATGTTCTTGTTGGCGGCCTCAACTGCTCCGTTAGTTTGCGGCCGGTAAGTAGACGACTTATGAAAAGCCACATTGTATTTCTCCAACAAATCAATCACCTCCTTCTTGAAGTGGGAACCATTGTCTGAAACTATTTCATTTGGGACTCCATAGCGACAGATAATGTTGTTTCTGATGAATTTTGCAACGTGTGAAGCTTTCAACACTGCATAAGATTGGGCCTCAACCCACTTTGTGAAATAATCTATCGCTACCAGGATGAACTCATGCCCATTCGACCCTTTCGGCGTGACAGCTCCGATTACATCAATTCCCCAGACAGAAAATGGCCATGGCGAAGTCATGTTGTACAGCTTTGACGGCGGGATGTTCATGCGATTTGCATGAATTTGACACTTATGGCATCGCCGGACGAAACCAATACAATCCTCCTCCATGGTGGACCAATAATAACCCTGTCTAAGGATCTTCCGCGCCAACATTACCCCATTCATGTGTGCACCACATTCACCCCCGTGGATGGCTTCCATCAGACGTTTGGACTCTTCAGCATCAACACACAGTTTATGCATTCCCAGATGACCTCGTTTATATAGTTTACCCCCGCAGATGATGAACTGAGCTGACATTCTTCTGATTGCCCTCTTGTCTTTGGCATTTACCCCTGGCGGGTATGCTTCTTTCTCCAAGTTCCAGATGTCGTAATACCGGGGTGTTAAGTCTGAACTTCATCTATGGCTGTCGACGCATAGGCAGGTACAAATTTCTGGTCGATGATGACTGGACGCATCCGGACTCCACACGGGATGTCTATCATAGATGATAGAGTTGCTAGCGAATCTGCGAACTTGTTGTTCTCTCTTAGTAGATGAGTAAAACTTAGCTTTTCAAACCGAGGAATCAGCAAATCCAAGGTTTGGTGATACATCATCATATTTTCCTCTTTTACTTTCCAGTCTCCTTTAGCTTGAGACACAACAAGGTTCGAATCCCCGATGACATCCAGCCGTCTTGCCCCTAATTCCAGGGCTGCTTCCAAACCAGCAATGCACGCTTCGTATTCTGCTTCATTATTTGAGACTTTGAACCGGAGTTTAAAGGCTAAAGGGATCTGAGTTGTCGGTGCTATCGGCAACACTCCTATCCCATACCCATCTTGATTTGGCGCTCCGTCAAAGTACATTATCCAAGCTTCCTCGTCGATATCTGCGAATTGATTCATCTGGGAATAGGTACTCCTTTGCTTCATCCCCTCAAGGGTGGTCGGCAAGAACTCTGCCTTGCTCTTCTTTTCTTGACTTACGCGTCACATATGTGAGATCAAATTCGGAGAGCAACAGCAACCAACGGGCTAGCCTACCTGTAAGTGCTGGTTTCTCGAAGAGATATTTGATGGGATCAAGTCGTGAAACCAACATTCTGAGTGAGCTAACGGTAGTGCATGACTTCCTGGTAGCCCATACCAGAGCTAAGCAAGCCTTTTCGAGCGGTGTATATCGGGTCTCGTATTCCAGCATCTTCTTGCTTAAATAATAGATGGCTCTCTCCACCTTATCTTCTGATTCTTGTGCAAGCATGCAGCCCATTGTAGTCTCAGTCACTGACAGATACAAAATCAACGGTTTCCGGTTCTGGTGGTGATAAAACGGGTGGGTTCTGTAGATATTCTTTAATCTGTTCGAATGCAGCTTGGCATCGGCCGTCCCATTGGAACTTCTTTCCTTTCTTCAGGAGGCCAAAAAGTGGTTCACAAGTCAAGGTTAGTTTTGAAATAAACCGTCTTATGAATTGCACTTTACCCAGAAAGCCTCGCACCTCCTTTTCAGTCCTTGGTGGTGGCATTTCTAGGATGGCCTTGATTTTGGAAGGGTCGACCTCGATGCCTTTGTGTGTCGAAACCCGACATTTTCCCATTGTAACACCAAACGTACATTTCTGAGGGTTTAGCCGCAACCGGAATTCCCTGATCCTTTGAAAAAACTTGTGCAAGGCGGTGTAGTGGCCCTCTCTTTCTTTGGACTTGACAATCATGTCGTCCACATACACTTCAACCTCTTTGTGGATCATATCATGCAGTATTGTGGTCGCGGCCCGTTGATAAGTAGCTCGGCGTTCTTCAACCCAAGCGGCATTACCGGTAGCGATATGTCCCCAGGGGTGGTGAATCTGATCTTTTCTCGTCCTCTGGCGCCATCACTATCTGGTTGTACCTGAGAAGCCATCCATGAATGAGAGCAATGCATGCCCTCTGTGAAGTCCACTAACTCATCAATGTGTGGCAAGGAAAGTCGTCGCCGGACTAGCTCTGTTCAAATCACGAAGTCTACACACACCGAATCACGCCATCTTTCTTTGGCACCGAACAATGTTGGCCAACCAAGTCGGATATTCGGATACCAGCGAGGAAACTGCGTCGATTTGCTTGGTGACCTCTTCCTTAATCTTAAGAGCCCAATCCGCGGATCCTTGAGCTTCCTTGGCAGTCGGACCTCGGGGTCAAGGGGATCGATCTTTGTACAATCTCGGGATCGATTCAAGCATGTCTTCGTGGGACCATGCGAAAACATCTTTGAAATCTTTTAATAAAGCGACTAAGCGCTCGCGTTCCTCGAAGACAACGTGGACCCGATCTGGACGGCCGCGGGTCCTCCTCGATCTCAATGTTCACGGTAGTGATTTCATCCATTAATGCCTTAACAAATCTCTCTTGCTCTTGCTCAATTAAACGTTGTAAAACCGGAGGGACTTCTTCCTCGTCGTTTTGATCAAAATTTTGAAAGTCTGAATTAATGCAATAAATTAGGGGCACAGAAAAGTACTCGGAAACCCACAGGCGGTTCATTCTCATTAGGCACGTCCAAATCATCAATTCGCCGGTTCTACAAGACTCAAATGAAAAGAAAAAAAACTGACACAGGCGGGGTGGCATCGGGTTGACACCCCAGAGTACCAGACTCGGACTCGGTCGGTGGAATCGATTAGACTCACGGGACTCGGTGGAATCGATTCCGGCTCCTACTGACCCGTCTTTGTTGGACAAAAATCCTCCTCGTCTTGCCAAGTGAGAGGTGCGATTGATCGTCCAAGATAGGCTATTTGGTCGGCTCTTGACCGTTCATCCCCAATCATGAAAACCATGAAGTTATTCCCCAAGCAATCTTGGTCGATCGGAGGATCGAGAGAAGAGACATGCGATCTACCCCATTTCCAATTCCGTGCCCTCGGAATCCTCTGCCTTATTCTCGGCCTTAGTTGTTGGGTCGATGCGCTCTGCGACAGCGTCATCCCCGGATAGTTGCGGTCGAAGAAGATTTCAAACCTGCAGCGCTTTCTCTCGCGTTGAACCATGGCTCTGGAAGCGCAAAATGGAAAGTCTTCCCCTCCGGGACAAAGCGTCCGTTCGAGGTACCCTGGATGGGCTGTGCATTAGATCAAAAGGCTTCGACTGCTTCGCTCACAGCTCTGCCGACCCATTTCCTTCCTTTCCTTGCCCAATCTTCTTTGGTGGGCGATAACCCGATCAAGGTATGTGGATTGTGTGGCACTTGACCGCGTTGCGACTCCTTTCTGGCTTCTTCCCAATCCCATCCGGGCATATGTTGTAGCTTGTTCATGAGGTAGACGGATTGAGCACTAACATACACACCCTCATTCACAGCCATAATGTTTTGCACCACCCGGGCCTCAGCCAAAGTAAATCCTGATTTGAACATGTCTTCCATGCCGTGTTCAATCTCCAAGACTGGCGTAGATATCTCCGGAGGGGGATGAATTGATGAATTCCCAAAAACAATGGCTACTCCCTTTCCATAGGGGTATTTCACCATTTGATGTAGAGTAGATGAGACGGCCTTCACCTGATGCAACCAGGGTCGCCCCAAAAGCATGTTAAAAGATGCAGGGACCTCCAAGACATGAAAATCTACCTCGTGTTGTCCAGGCCCAATCTTGGTTTGGATTTTTACTGTCCCCAGGACATCCCTACTTGTATTGTCGTAGGCTCTGATCACTTGGGTAGTCGGTGTGAAATCCACAGGTTTTAACCCAATTGCATACGCCGTTCTGGCCGGGCAGACATTAATAGCGGACCCAGTATCAACAAGTACTACCGGAATCCATTTGTCCCTGCATTCTACAGAGATGTAGAGGGGTCTGTTATGATCCACGCCCTCAGGCGGCAGTTCCTTATCCGAAAAGGTCAATGCCGGGGAACCTCCTCCCGGAAAGACCAGGCCGACCAGCTGCTCTGGTGTAGTTTCGATGGAAAGTTTGGCCTTGTCCATAGCAGAGAGGACAGCCTGTCTGTGCACCCTTGAAGCCATAAGCAGTCCCCAGATGGAGATATGCCTTGTATTTTTTTCAATTTGTTTGATCTGACCTCTTCTTCAACTTGTTTCTCCCTCTGCTTCTCCGCTTCTTTATCTTTCCCTGATGCCTCGGGTTGATCAAGGTGTGGGGGCTTGAAATACCGCCCACTTCTAGTCATATGGTCTACCTCTTCGAGGTACCAGGTGCTGTCTGGTTGGCCACCTGCCCAGTCTTCATCTGTATGGGAGAGATACAAGTCTTCATCTTCCCACCACATTCCATTAGCATCTAGCAGGCACCTGTCTGGTTCCGGCTTGTTTGCGCTCTCAGCATTTTCCTCTCGCATGCTCACAACATGTTCAGTTTTTGTGCTCACAACATTCTCAACCCCCTCATGGTTCTTTGCTTTTCGGATCCTCTCAGAATCCCAATTCTTTTCTTGTTCCTCCAGCGTCAATTGTTCGATTTCAAAATGTCTTGCTCTGGCGAAATTCTTAAATCTCGGCGCTCTCCGGCAATTCAATCTGACCCTCGGCCCTTCCGGCCACAAATGGTACAATATCTGGCCGATCATCCAACCACCCGACGACTTCTGCTGACTCCTCGTATTCGAACTAGTTGATTGATGCATCCCCTGATCCTTGGTCGTTGAAAAACTGGAGGTCAGCGAAGTCCTCTTCCATCATTGTCAGATCATCCCCCACTGATTCAAGTTTGTCCCCCCGGATCATACACAATTCAGCCTCTTCCGGCGGCCCCACACTCAGCTTAGGCTGGCTCATTGACAAGATGTATCCACTTGGATCATAAGCTCTACCAGCTAAATTCTCAGACTGCTCTACCCCAGACTCAACAGTTTTGCTCTCCTTGGAAGCCTGCCCCGTCACATTTTCGGTGGTCACCACCTTTGGCTCAGGTTGGGTTGTGGAGGTGTCCATCATGCACAAGTCAGTGCTATCAGGAAGGATCACCTTCGGCTTGGGTAAGTGGGAAGGAGTAATGTAGATATTAGGGTCGTAAGACACGTCCCCAGTTTGGATGAGATTGATTCTTTTGGGTGGATCTTGGTTATGTGCTGGGAGTGGGTTGGTTGTAACATTGGGTCGCTCGGGAGGCAGAATGATGTTTTTGTCAATGAGATCTTGAACCTCATGACGCAGCCTGTAACATTGGTCGGTATCATGACCATGCTGCTGGTGGTATTTGCAATATTTGGCTGGGTTGTGGGAAGGGGGGAGTGGATTTAGAGGGGGCCTCGGTTCCAAGGGTTTCAGATGCCCTTTTCTGACTAGAACGCCGAGGACTTTGGACAAAGGCATATGTAGTGGGGAGAAGGTTCGTTGACCCCTGGGTTGGTATCTTGAAGTTTGGTTATTGCTCCCAGATGCATCAGAAAAAGGTGTGGCCGCGACGGGCCTTGGTTGGGGAGGGGGATTGGTGGTGACCATTCCAACCTCTGAAGTTCTTGCATTGGTAGGGCCGCTCGGGCCCGCATTGTTATTACGATTGAATGTTCTTCGGGGCTGCTCCCGATCCTGGTCAATCAACCCTTGCTTCATAGCATCCTCAATTTGCACCCCCATATCATGTAAGTTTGCGAAGGTGGGGAAGGGAACTACAATCATTTTCTGCATAAGCCTTGGTTGGAGATTGCGCACAATCATCTGAATTTGATCTTTATCAGTTGGCCTCAAGGTCATCATCGATGCCTTGGCTCTCCACCGGGTTACAAAATCAGAGAAAGTCTTTTTCTGTTCCTGCCTCGTTGTCTCGAGATCACGTGTTGTAATCTCGATCTGAGTGTTATATGAATATTGTTAGCGAAGGCTTCGGCCATCTCATCCCAGTTCCTCTTGACATCATTATCCAACTTTGCATACCAGTTGGCGGCCACTCCTGACAGGGTTCGGCCAAACAGTGAGAGTTTCTGTAGTCTGGTTAGGCCCATTGGCCGCAAGATGTCTGAAAACAGCCGTAGATGAACCATGGGGTCCCCGGACCCGTCAAAGCGATCGATCTGGGGCATCTTAAATCTGTCCGGCAATGTTACGGCCACATCAGTGTAGCCGTCTTCAATATTTGGGATGGCCTTCACCCCTTGTGATTTCTTGAAGAGCTTTTCCAATTTGCTCAATTTCAGAGCTGTCTGGTCTACCTCGAACTCAAATGGAGAGTCCGAGTGATTGGGTGTAATATTTTTGGACGATTCTTGGCGAAGCGGGGCGGCCCGTTGGAAGCCTCATGTCCTCTTGAGTGTTTTGGAAGTTTGGCGGAGCGTTCTGTGGATTCGGGAGGGTGTTCTGGGTGTTCTGAGGATTTGGAGGGCATTACGGCGGATGTCTGTTCAGGTAGTGGAGCCCCTGGCGGAGGAGGAACCTGATGCGCCCCTAGTGGAGGAGGGACCTGGTGTGAAGCAGATGCGGCATTCTGCTGTTGTAATCTGGTGATCAACTCAGACTGCTGGGCCATGACAGCGGCCTGCTGTTTGGAAAATTCCGCTTGGCGGATGGCATCATCTTGCATTTGTTTCATGCTCTCATTCATCTGGCGCATCATCGCCTCCATTGTCGTATTCTGTTGTTCCATCTGAATGGTCGGTAGATGTACCTCTATGGCAGACACAGAAATCTCAACCTGATTGTTTACTGTCAAAGCAGCCCTCTGTTCTGATAACCCCTGTTCCGACACACTGCGCCTTCTCGGCTTTCTTCTGGTGACTGGGGGTAGAGAGTGGTACACCGGATGTCCGTCAACTAGATCCTCAAATCGGTTGAGTCGGCGACCTCGTGTCCAAATTGCTTGGGGAGTATCAACTGGTTCGGAAGCAATCGTGCTACAAACCTGCCCTAGCAAAAGATAATAAAGCAAAAAGGAAATAAATGACCAGAAAAACGGGCAGCATAACAGCTTAATTTTAAATACACACAACACACAGTCGGGCATACAACACGCAGTTGGATAAAATTTGAGAATACAACATCCTCAACCAGCGATCCTTGTTCTGTATCCTTTGTTCCCTTAAGCTGAATCGATATCCATGAGACAAGCGATTCTCGAATCTTGAATGATGTCCGCAGGCCTGATGCCCAAACTCAACTGATACATGCATTCCTGTGAGGCGACTCAAACAAGCACATAGCGAGATAAGTGAGAGCCAAAACACCCCTATGTTGGGGTAGGGTTTCCCTGTCCTATTTAAATCGGGGAACTAGGGGTTCACTACGCACGCAGCGGCTTCAAACAACCTATAAACGGATAAGCAACCTGTCCTAGTTTGGAATGGTCACTATGGATTCGAATATGCACTAGGTCGAATGGTCAAAAAGGGTGCCCCGGTAAAATCGGGGTTTTTGTTCCCATGCTGTCAGAGCCCAGAGCCGATCAGCCTTACGGACATGACTTGACAAGACAAGCCTCCGGCAAATTGTTCGGGAATGGCATATGGCAAACACGGCATCCTAGGCGCACCAATGCAAATGCAATGCAAAGAAACACACAAGTGTAGTCAAAACCAGATATCACGAGTTCGAGTCAAGTTCTCTAATTCCCAATGAGTCGCGAAGCTGTAACAAGCCGTGAGGACCTCGCTTCTGATTCGGACTCGATTTTGTTGCGGTTCTTAATCTTGAACCAAAGAGTCCAAATCCGGCAAATCGTTTTGAGAAAAGATTTTTTTTGAAAGAAGTGCCAAACATGGACTGCTTTGCGGATATGAGTCGCCACCTAAATATTTTTAAAATGGGAAATTTAGGAAACCACGACTCGGTGCCAAAAAACCGCGTGTCCGTCATCACCAAAGTTGGCTCGGGAACTTGGGTACGATTAGGGAAAGGTCACATCGTGAGCACCCTTCGCCTTGATCAAAGACCGCCTCTATTAACCATGATATCTGTTTTTGAAAAGTTTGTGAGTTCTTATTAGGTTATTAGCCTAGGTTACTATGTGATGCCTGACATACAAGTATAAATGAATCACTGAATTGGGCCCGAACATCTCATGTTTGTTTGTTTGAAAATGGTTTGATGGTGCTACCCGCAAGTAGGCTAAGACGTGAATTTGCCACCCTCAGGTGGGCTTAGAAAACATGATTTTGCCACTATCTAGTGGGCTTAAAACAAACAGTCGATGAAATGTCCCAATTCAAATAACTCAACCTCCACCCACAGGCATTCAAGGCAGTTATATCACATAAGCATTTAGCCTCATGGTAAGCATGCTATTCATGGCAACACTCACACGCATGCAAGGATGCTAAAGTATAAAACTCACCAAGTACTCCAAGCCAAAACAAAAGCCGATTAGAAATCCATGCATGATCCTAGATGTACAGAAATGCCTAATGCAACACATGCAAAATGCAACTATAGCAGGCTCGGCTATTCTAAACATGGCACGTGGAATGCTACAACTATCACGTATTCAATTTGGAATTGAAATCTGATGCGATTTGTATGATCGCGAGCGATGCGTGCAAAAGCAGATGAATGATGCAAACATGCTGTCATACTGTATGCTAATTGAAATATGCCCTATATCTAACCATCATAAGCGGGTAAATAAAAGTGAGAAAGAAATGGGGGTTGGAAGACATACATCACACTCACACACCCTTATTACAATTTTGCCCTCGCACAGAGGGTCCGAATAAATAATACAATCCCAAATGAAAGAATATTACAGTCCGAAATATACAGATAAAGTACAAATTTCTGATTAATTAACAAAGAAAGCAGAAAACTGGCATGCAAGCTAGGGGGCTGCCTTGCTTCTGATGAATAATGTATCTTTGATTGCCTCGGAAATCCAATGGGATGCCCCAATTAGCCTCTGTTTGCAGTATTTCTCGAAATGCGCGCCAGACTCCGAAAAGTTGTTGGTCCTCGATTTTGCTGTAACAGAGAGCAGGAAAAGAGCATAGCAATGTATTTCACAAATATATGCATGCCTCGATCCTCGTGCCACCAATCACGCATCTCGATGCATGATGGCCGAGGAGTCGGATTGCACAACTCAATATAGGATGAATGCAGATGAATGCTACGACAAAACCTAACTCCATCATGGATAATCCGGAGTGTCGGTGACTTGGGAATTGAGACCCGTTCCGTCACTCGGAGTACGAAACGTGCCTCGCTTCCCGTGCTCAGGCTAACACCTATCCCGAGCACGATGCAATATGCATGGTATGCATGAAATGTAGCTAATATGTATCCTAGCGTGCACATTGCTATGCAAATGAGATGTCTCGAAATGCGTGCACGCGAGCATGCAAACTGAGAAAATGCATGAATGCAATCTAAGATACAACCTAGTATGCACAATGCGAGGAAAATGAGATGAAAATGAGACGCCTCGAAATGCGTGCCCGCGGGCACGCATACCGAGGTCATGATGTGAGATGCAAACCGGATAAAACCGAAGTGTCTCGAAATGCGCACCCACAGGCACGTAAACCGAGGCAATGAAATGGCATACGGAATGCAATGATGGGCTTACGCCAACATGAGAGAGCCTCAGCCGCACTCATATAGGCTGCCGTCGGATAAAAGATGCCTCGAAATCGTGCACGCAGACGCAAAACGAAAATGTTTGAAATGGCATACGGAATCCAATGATGGGCTTATACCAACATGAGAGAGAGCCTCAGCCTACTCACATAGGAAGCCAATGAATGAAAAGCAGTGCCTCGAAGTGCGTCTTGGCAGACGCATAAGCGAGGGAATGCACTAAGGCATGACATGCCATGGAAAATGATATGCAAGCATGCAAACCAAATTTCAGCAGCTAAATGAAGGAAAACAGCCCGAAATGATCTGAAATGACAATCAATGCATGAAATCATCGAAATGTGATTTTAAGTACCGAAATGGCTCTGGCTATGCCAAACATGCAAAATTGGTACATGAAAGCAAAAACAGTAGCAAGGCAGCCCCAAAAATAGCATCTTTTTAGTACAAAACATGGCCAAATTGTGAGCATAGATATGGCAATAATGGCATGCAAAAATGGGGGAAAAGAGGGGATTTATTAAGCAAGTAGTATATAAAAAAATTCAAAGCACAAAATTTTATTCTAAAACTTCGAAGAGGAGCCCAAAATATGCATATTTACAGTGAATGACAACTCCAAAATCAGTATGTAGATATGATAAACAAAGCATGCAAAATAATGAGCCAATGAAGGCTATAACACAAGGTACCATAAGCATACACCAAACAACTTCGGACCCTTAACAAAATATGAAGAATGGGCCAAAATAAGACACTTTCTAAGCCTGATGAAGGCTGAAAACAGAGGCTAAGCAAGCCTAACAAAGCATGCAATTTTACGGAAAATGTGAGGGATATAACATGAAGTACCAAAACCAATCATCAAATGGCCTAAGACTCTTAACAAAACATGATAAGAAGGCCAAAATAAGGCTCTTTTTCGGCCTGATGAAGACTCAAAACAGTGACCAAATAAGCTCAAAGAGGTATGCAAAACATGGCCAAAGAGAGGTACAAAGAGAGGCCATTCATGGAGGCACCAAACAAGATTGGTCCCTTCTACAATGTTGTAGAGGGACACAAAATAAGCTCATAATCAGTTTATAGCATGCTCCATAAATAAATGAATATAGGCTAAAAGTAGCATGCAAGTTTACGGTAAAATGGAAGAATTTCAAAGGAAGTGCATGCTAGAGCCACCAAACATGATGGAGCCCTTCTTCAATGTTGAAGAGGGGCTCAATATAAGCCCACTAACAATATATATGAGGCTCGAAATCAGATCATTCAAAAGCCAAACAAAGCATGCAAATAATTGGCATAAAGGGTGATATTGAAAGAGGTGTATGATAAAGGCACCAAGTGAGGTTGAGCCTTTCTACAATGTTGTAGAGGGGCTCAAAATAAGTACAAAACCAGTAGAGGTCAAAGCCCAAAACAAAAGGGAAATAGGGTACAGAATTGATAGAAAATAATGCTAGAAAAAAGGATTTAGAGGCTTACCCTTGGAGATCCAACTTTGGTGGCTTCTTGACTTGAAATTGTTGCTTGTTGGCCTCTGAAAATCACTCCCTTGCGGCTGAAATGGAGTTGTTGATGGTGGTGCTTAGGGTTGATGAAGGATTGGCCTAGATGCTTGAGGGTTTTTTGAGTTTTGGAGATAGAAAATGGAGGTTTTGAGAGAGAGGTATTTGAGACCAAAATTTCTCACCCTAGCAAAGGAGGAGGGCAGCCCTTTAAATAGGCAAGAAAGGGTTTAAAAGGGGAGGGAAATGGAGGCAAGATTTCCCTCCCAAAATATCCAGGAGGATATTTTGCAAAAATATCCTGACATTGTAAGAAAGCCGGAAGCGAAGCTGGCCGGCCAGGTAGTTTTTTGGAAGGTAGCCGGCCGGCCACCCCAACTGGTCGGCTAACCACTCACCCTGGCCGGCCGGCCATGGCCCAAAAATGAAGAGGAAAATTGCTGGCCGACCACCATGTGTTAGGGTCCTCTCAAGTGTGTAGAATAAGGCCCCAAGGTTGGAAATTGGCAACACTGAAACAGGAGTCACAACATTGCATTTGAAGGAGAGGCTCAAAAATGAAATTCACAATTACTGGCCGACCATGCACTTTTAGGGTCCTCCCATGTCCCCTCATCACAAATATGTAGTCCCGGCTCGAAGAAAATATCCCCAGGGTGTTCAACATTGGCCCGGAAGTGAGCAAAACAGGCGCCGGAGGAGCGAAATTGGTTGTCTGGAACAATTGTTGGCCTCCCACCATCCAGTGATCTTCTTGATGCTAAAACAGAGGTACCTGCGAAAATTGAACAAAAACCGATGCAAAATGAAAGCTCGGGGCCAAAACCGGGTAGTTCGAGTCCCCATTATGCGCCGAAGCGTCTGACCTGAAGTGGGCAACATAGGCTCCAGTGTTCCTCAGTATGATAAAACAGAGCCGCATGCCAAAAACCGGAGAAATCGGAGATGGTTGGGCCGTCGAGCCGCAGCACGGGCAGTCGAAAATCGGAGCTCCGAAATGGGCAAAATGGCCTACGGCCACAAAATGTAGCTCACGGCCACTGGGAGATAGTCTACGAGACCACTCCCTTCCCTCGGGAAAGAAAACAGAGAAAATCGAGTCTGGTTCGCAAACCGAGGCAAGGCACAGAAGAGAGTTCGGAAGTCCGGAGGCAGGGCGCACGGCCGCGACTCTGAGACTTCTGAACGAGCACGATATGCAACATCACCAAGCGCTCAATCGGTGACGTCTAAGTCTTAAGGTCGGTCAAAAATGGGGTGTCTACACACACGTCCTTCCTCAGGCAGTTTTCTATCACTTCACCGACTTTGATGCTCGAGCACCTGTGGATTTGCTATTGCGGGAACCGGAGTTCCATCTATCTCATCAGGCACGAAAGGTATGCACCTCACTTTTTACATTTTTCGCCTTATATTCTGCATTTTCCATGCATTTCATGCTATGTACGCTTATCTGCTCATTCTAGCACACAGCTTGTTCTGAACACTTAGTTTACAACGCAATATTCAGTTCGGATTTTGAACACACAGCTCGAACACTTGAATTTCTGAATCCGCAGTCCATGTATTAATTGTGAACACACAACACACACTTGTTGAAAGTTGAACACGCAGCCCAAACTTTGATGATGAACACGCAGCACATGTCTGATTGTGAACACGCAACACACACTTGTTGAAAGTTGAATACGCAGCCCAAACTTTGATGATGAACACGTAGCCCATATTTTATTGTGAACACGCAGCACACACTGATTGAAAGTTGAACACGCAGCCCAAACTTTGATGATGAACACGCAGTCCATATCTGATTGTGAACACGCAGCACACACTGATTGAAAGTTGAACACGCAGCCCAAACTTTGATGATGAACACGCAGCCCATATCTGATTGTGAACACATAGCACACTTGTTAAAAGTTGAACACGCAGCTGTAGACGTCCCCGAACGCATCCCGGGGAGGGTGCGACTCCCCCCCGTTCTGGTTCGCTTGCGGGTCTACTACAGTTCAAGGACTCAAATGTCACGGTTCTTAATCTTGAACCAAAGAGTCCAAATCCGGCAAATCGTTTTGAAAACAGATTTTTTGAAAGAAGTGCCAAACATGGACTGCTTTGCCAGATACAGAGTCGCCACCTAAATATTTTATTTTTGGGAAATTTAGGAAACCCTGACTCGGTGCCAAAGGCCACGTGTCCGTCATCACCAAAGTTGCCTCGGCTCGGGAACTTGGGTACGATTGGGGAAGGTCACTTCGTGAGCACCCCCGCTCGCTCGGTCAAAGACCGGCCTCTACTAACCATGATATCTATTTTTGAAAACATTGTGTGTTCTTATTCCGGTTATTAGCCTAGATTACTATGTGATGCTCGCAGCAAACAAGTATAGACTGAGTCGCCTGAATTGGAACTAAACATTCAATGTTTGTTTGTTTGAAAATGGTTTGATGGTGCTACCCGCAGGTAGGCTAAGACGTGGATTTGCCACCCTCGGGTGGACTTAGAAAACAATGGTTTTGCCACTATCTAGTGGGCTTAAAACAAACATTTGATGAACTGTTCCAATCCAAATAACCCAACCTTCACCCACAGGCATTCAAGCAGTTATATCACATAAGCACATAGCCTCATGGTAAGCATGCTATTCATGCCAGTCACTCACACGCATGTAAGGATGCTAAAGCATAAAACTCACCGAGTACTCCAAGCCAAAACAGAAGCTCATTAGAAATCATGCATGATTCTAAATATACAAAAATGCCTAATGCAACACATGCAAAGATGCAACTATAGCAGGCTCGGCTATTCTAAACATGGCATATGGAATGCCACAACTAACACGTATTCAATTTGGAATTGAAATATAAATGCAGTTTGTATGATGCGCCGAGCCCGGCGCGTGCAAAACAGATGAATGATGCAAACATGCTGTCATACTGTATGCTAATTGAAATATGCCCTAATCTAACCATCATAAGCAGGTAAATAAAAGGGAAGAAAGACATGGGATTGGAAGACATACATCACACTCACCCACACTTATTACAATTATGCCCTCGCACAGAGGGTCCGAATAAATATACAGTCCCAAATAAAAGAATAGTACAGTCCAAGTAATACAGTCCAAATAATGTACAAATTCCTAATTAATTTACAAATTAACTAAGAAAATAATAAAACTGGCATGCAAGCCAGGGACTGCCTTGATTCTGCTCCGGATGATGGAATGATGCATGTTTGGGCTGCTTTGCGCGGAAATCCACTGAAATGCCCCAATTAGTCTCTGTTTTGCAATGATTCTTGAAAAGCGCGCCAAGCCTCGGAAGACCGCTGATTCTTGATATGCTGCAACAGAGAGCAGGAAAGGGGCATAGCAATGTATTTTCACAAATGTATGCATGTCTCGATCCTCGCACCACCAATCACGCAGCTCGATGCATGATGGCCGAGGAGCCGAATTGCACAACTCAATATAGAATGAATGCATATGAACACTACAACAAAACCTAACTCCATCATGGATAATCCGGAGTGTCGGTGACCGGGGAATTGAGACACGTTCCGTCACCGGTACTGAGCGACCTCGTTTCCGAGCCAAGCTAACTCCTATCCCGAACACGATGCAATATGCATGATATGCATGAAATGCAGCTAAGATACAATCCTAACATACACAATGTTATGGAATGGCATACACGTTACACGAGGTGATACACAACCGAGCATACACAATGCTATGGATGAAATGGCATATGCAATGCAATAATGGGCTTACACCAACATGAGAGAGCCTCAGCCACACTCACATAGGAGGCCATAATGATGAAAACAAGACAACTCGAAATGCGTGCACGCGGGCACGCAAACCGAGGACGGACCCTCAGGCACCGAAATGCCACTCCAATGAGACATGGCAAAGACATGGAATATGATATGCAAACATGCAAAAATCAGTGACAAAATGAGGGGCAAAACAGTCCCGAAGCAAGGCGAAATGAAACCCGATGCAAGGAACGAGTCCCGAAACATGGAATTAAGCACATGAAATGGCCTATAGCTATGCAATGGATGCATGATTCATACATGAAGTATGAAGACAGAAGCTAGGAAGCCCCAAAAATAGCATTTTTACAGTATAAAGCATGGCCAAACAGTAAGCACAAGTAGGGCTAAAATGGCATACAAAAATGGCTCCGCAATGGAGGCAATGAAGCAAGTGGTAGATGTAACACCTAAATAGAAAAAGATCCTTCTATAACACTGAAGAGGGACAAAAAATATGACTATTTACAGTAGATGACAAGCCCCAAATCAGAATGCAAACGTGCTCAAAATGCAATGCAAGATTAAGGCCACAAGAAGGCTATAACACAAAGTATACAAAATATTCACCAAACAGACAAAGACCCTTAATGAAACATGACAAGGGGGTCAAAAAATGGCCAATTTCAGCTCTGATCATGGCCAAAAAGCAGAAGCAAGATAAGCTAACAAATCATGCAAAAATGGGGACCAAAGAGGGGTACAATGACAAGTGATACATGGAGGTCCCCAAAAATGTTGAGCCCTTCTTCAATATTGAAGAGGGGCTCAAAATAGCCCTATTTACAGTTTACATTAGGCTCCAAAACAGATCACACATAAGCAAAAAATACTATGCAAAATAATGGCATTCAAGGGGATATTGAAGCAAGTGCAACATGGGGGTCCCAAACAGTGTTGAGACCTTAAACAAACATGAAAAATGGCTCAAAATAAGCCTAGTTCCAGTTAGGGTCGGAGCCCAAAACAGTAAGCAAAGAGGGCTAAGAAATGTTGCAAAAATGAGACCAAAAAGAGGGGAAATGGACTTACCCTTGTAGACCAACCCTTTTGCTGCCTCTTGGACCAAAAATGTTGCCTCCTAGCCTCTGAAAAACTCGCCAAGCTTCTGGAAATGGAGTAGTGGTGGTGGTGCTAGGTGGTGATGAAGCAAGGGTGTAGAACTTGGAAGATTTTGAGGGTTTGGAGCTTGGGGTGAGGGAAGAAGGGAGATACAATGCAAGAGCTCCAAGGGGGATTTTTCTAACCAAAAAACCAGAGCTGGAGGCTCTGTTATATAGGCAAAAAGAGGGGGAAAATGGGGGGCAAAAAGGGGGGGAAAACAATCCAAGTTTCCCCTAAAAAATTTGGTCCCCTGGATGCAAAATCTGGGGGGAAGAAGAATACATATTTGGAAGGAACAGAACCCAAGGAACATGGCCGGCTAGTTATTGTGGTTGCAGGTGGCCGGCCGGCTACTTTTTTCTGGGTTTTCTGGCCGGCCAGCTACTTTCAGGAGAAAAAACATGGGCTGCCAGAAAGAAAAGTGGCCGGTGGGTGTTTGAAAAGTCCAAATGTGGCCGTTAAAGTGTCCAAATTGAAGCCCCGGAAGTTATCTTTCCAATGGCGCAAACCTTGCATCAAAATTTCTCCTGTGGAAAAAGTTATGCCCGTTTCCGTGAAACTGCGCAGATTCGGTCCCAACCGGAGTGATACCCTACTTCAATCATCGATATCTCCCCTATCCGGAATTCGATTTAGGAGATTCTTGAGTGAAAAATGAAGCCCTGGGAGTAAGCTTTCCAACGGTGGTGGCCTCATAGCTTGATTCCAAGTATCCAAATGAATAGGCCCGATTCGGCGAGGGCTACTCGACTCTCTCTTAACGGTTCATGCCCATTTTCTCCCCCGATTGGATTTCTTCCCTCTTCTCTTCTTTTCTTCAACTTCAAACCCCTAAGTAAGGTGTTTTGAAAGATTTTTCAAAGATTTCATCTCTCTTTCATTCATTTCCACTTTGTCCTTGCTCGATTTACCGAAAAGCGCAATTTTTGACAAAATGCGAGCCTCGGAACATCGCAGAAACTTTATTTCAAAAATGTTTTGAAAGAGAGGGTTTTAAGTCTAAAATCTTTTCAAAATAGCTTTGGTCCAAAATGGGGCGTGAAGTTGGGATTTGTTCCTCTCTTTTTGCCGAAGAAATTGCACCTTTCCCCTGCACAACTTTCTCCACCATGTAAACCATCAGTCGCGTCGAAGTCTTATGGACGGTCAAAAATGGGTGGTGTCTCTTTGCCCTCTTTGACAGAACTCGGAAGTCAAGAAGTGACGGGTGTGAATGTCAAAGCCCAGAGACGACCCATTTTTGACAAGGCCGAAGACTTGGACAAGCAAACAAAATATAGAGAAATAAATGGTTGTGCCCGCAGGCTGCCTATGTATCCCTTTGCAAGGAATCAAACCAGCGTAGTTCAGGGGCAGGATGCAAAATGATATGCAGGAAGATTTTGATAATTGGACTTATACGCTACGCGAAGCCGGTTTGAAAATTGGACTTATACGCTACATGAAGCCGGTTTGAAGATTGGACTTATACGTTACGCGAAGCCGGTTTGAAGATTGGACTTATACGCTACGCGAAGCCGGTTTGAAAATTGGACTTACACGCTACGCGAAGCCGGTTTGATAATTGGACTTATACGCTACGCGAAGCCGGTTTGAAAATTAGACTGACACACTACGCGAAGCCGGTTTGAAAATTGGACTTACACGCTACACGAAGCCGGTTTGAAAATTGAAGATTTATGCAATGCACTGCAAGGTAGTGGCTAAAATGCAATGTGATGGCTAGGAAAAGGGAGGTACCTTACAGGGCAATTGGCAATGACTTACCTCGGCAATGTCCTACCTCATGCTGATGTGGGAATCTTCCTCTTCTTCTCAGTTGAACCACAGGTACTACTTTTCTCCCTAACTATGGTTGCAGCTTTCCCTATTCTCCAACAGGGTGACAGACTAGGTTGGATCAGTATCCAGAATTGAGGTGCATACAGATGCTATCTCAATCTATGGGGCTGCCATATAGATTTCAAGTCGAGGATACACCCTTGGGTATTTAAACCAGACTTTAGTCTCGGAAATCCCTAACCTTTGCGTTCTAGGCAAGAGCCATTCGAACTCTAGTTTCCACTGTCTCAGTTGGTCTCCTAGGAACTCACCGCTAACACAGGCAGGTGGCTATACCAGACCACTGGAAGTCATTCGGGCACGACAAACACCAAAGGAATTGCACCTTTAGAGGATTTAAGGTCTCCTAGACCGGAAAGTGCACAAGACGGTGTGATGAAATGCAAGTAAAATGCAAGTACGATGCGCAAAACAGCGCGAATGATGATGCAGGATTTAAGGTCTCTTTAGACCGGAGGATTTAAGGTCTCCTAGACCAGATAGTAAAGCAGATACAATGCAATGGATGTAATAAATGTGATGCAATGGATAATAGATGCGGTGCAACTGAGAGTACAATAGATGCAAAAAGGCGACATACACCAACCATGCTAGACTCGTGAGTGGAGGAAGAACAAAGAAAATCAATTAGGAGCGCGCTCCACACAACCTAAGATAAATTCCAAACACGCTGAAATCGTGTGAGGAAGGGGACACTCAAACCACGCCGAAATTGTGAGGGGAGGTCCAAAAACAACCCGCCCAGCACGTCTACAATGCAACTGGAGAAGGTTTTAACCGGGGAAGATAACAATGGTGTAACCAACAGGCGTATCTCATCGTATTTCATACGGAGAGAGGGAAGGTTTTAACCGGGGAGAATAACAATGGTGTAACCAACAGGCGTATCTCAACGTATTTCATACGGAGAAAGGGAAGGTTTTAACCGGGGAGAATAACAATGGTGTAACCAACAGGCGTATCTCAACGTATTTCATACGGAGAGAGGGAAGGTTTTAACCGGGGAGAATAACAATGGTGTAACCAACAGGCGTATCTCAACGTATTTCATACGGAGAGAGGGAAGGTTTTAACCGGGGAGAATAACAATGGTGTAACCAACAGACGTATCTCAACGTATTTCATACGGAGAGAGGGAAGGTTTTAACTAGGTAAACAATGGTGTAACCAACAGGCGTATCTCAACGTATTTCATACAAAGAGAGGGAAGGTTTTAACCGGGTAAACAATGGTGTAACCAACAGGCGTATCTCAACGTATTTCATACGGAGAGAGGGAAGGTTTTAACTGGGTAAACAATGGTGTAACCAACAGACGTATCTCAACGTATTTCATACGGAGAGAGGGAAGGTTTTAACCGGGTAAACAATGGTGTAACCAATAGGCGTATCTCAACGTATTTAATACGGAGAGAGGGAAGGTTTTAACCGAGTAAACAATGGTGTAACCAACAGGCGTATCTCAACGTATTTCATACGGAGAGAGGGAAGGTTTTAACCAGGGAGAATAACAATGGTGTAACCAATAGGCGTATCTCAACGTATTTAATACGAAGAGAGGGAAGGTTTTAACCGGGTAGCAAAGGTGTAACCAAGAGGCGTATCTCAACGTATTTCATACGAAGAGAGGGAAGGTTTTAACCGGGTAGCACATCACATGCGATAGAGGAAAGGTAAATTTCTCAGCGTATCACACGCAAGAGAAGAAAGGTGAACGAAGACTGGAACTCGTCCAAATGTTCAAAACCGAAGATGTCCTAATGCGCCGCATGCGAGAGGAGAAAAGACGATAATTGCAAGTGAAAAGGTGCATAACAATACTAGACAGATGTGCATAACAATGCAACGAATAAGCATAACAATGCTAGATAGATGTGCATAACAATGCAAGACTTGGCACACAGCTTACGACATAGCATTCCATTCATTTGGCACATAGCTCACAACACAACACTCTGTTCGTTAGGCGCGCAACTCGCAACACAAAATTCTGTTCAATCTGGGCACACAGCTCTTTTCGGGCACACAACAAGACTCGCACGCAGCTCATCTTGGGCACGAGCGGATCTCGGCAGCATAACGATTCTTCGTGCACACAAATCATTTGGGCACGTAGTATATTTCCGGGCACACAGCTGGTTTTTCGGGCGCACAGCTCATTTTGAACATACAGGATACAATGATAGAACTTGCAGAAGTTGAAACAATCTCAGATGCCCAACATTTTCCCTCTTTTCTTTTACTTTGCAGCCTGGAACTTTCACAGCTTCAGATAGGTCCTGGTTTTACTGTTCTCACATGATCTGGGTTGAACCTTGCAGTTTTATAAAAGAACAAATTCTGTTTTGCACAAATGTGGAGAACGGCACGGCACGGCACTCGGAGCACAAAACGATTTTATTTTTGAAATTGAGAGATGAGTTTTCAATCAGGTATTGAGCCTACGACTGGACACAGCAAAACGACTTAACAAGGAAATAAAAGGCACACAACCTAGACACATCGAGTAACACTTGAAACGACTCAAAACAAGAATCGAGATAAAAAAGACACGACACTTAGACGTGCACAGGGAGCCTGTTTCACCGGGTAGTGTTTCCCACCCTTTCTCATTTGTGGTTCTCACATCACTCGGCCTTCAAGCTCTGTTTTTCTGAAAAATCCCTTTTCTCACTTTTTCTCTCATCGCATATCTCTCTATTCTTCAATCTCTCATTTTTCAATCCCTCCCCTGGGTGGTTGATGGATAAACAGCTAGTTGAAGGCTCTCGCCCCTAGCACTTAGCTAGATTCTTCTTTCTTCCGCTCACAGCTAGTGAATTCCTCCCACAGAGGGGTTGCGCTACAACTGGGTGTGTAGCAAATCTGCAGCTAACATCGATTGATGATGCTTTGCTGGGGAGTTTGGACGTGATAAGATCTGTCTAGATGATGGAGTGGAATATCTTACCCCATTCCAACAGGTTCGTGACTTGGCTCGACACTCGCTGCTCGGGAGGGGTGAGAGCCTTCTCGAACCCTTTGTTGTTAGCTTCAGTGGTGCCCTTTTCCGACAGGTAGAGTGCCCTGCTTGGCAAGTAGAGTGCCCTTTTCGGCAAGTATTTTGACAAAGGGGAAAGACAGAGAACCTGACTCAACTGTGCCCCTAGTTCATCATTTTGACCATTTTTTTGGTTTGGTTTTAAAACAATTTTGACCAACATAAAAGTTAGATTAACATGCTTATTCAACTTTCTGATTTTGAAAATCATGCAAGTTAGGTTGTGAGCACTGAAAATTTTCCTTTTTTGGGTCCAAGAAAAAGGTCCAGTTTTGGAAAAGATGGAATAATTTTCGAGAGAATCGGTCAACCTCAAGAAAATTCTCAAAACTATTTTGCAACGGCCATTTGCTCAACGAGCATGAAACCTACTCGAGATGCGCAACCTCGATCCAAAAGAAAATCGCCTGCTTGAGAGAGCTACATGGCAACGGAAAGTTGCCCCTTGTCTAAATGGCACTACGGCGCATTGAATGGCAACGGAAAGTTGCCCCTTGTTTGAATGGTACTGCAGCACATTGTAGTCATCCTCGAGCGATTTAACACAACAAAATCCTCGATATAGGGAAGACAAAGATGACCGTAACCATCGCATGGACACAATTGAATTTTGAATTGTTTTACTACCGACTTCGTAATGAAGTTGCCTACGATCCCAAAGATGGGAATCAAGCCTTACGTTGTTCGGTTAAGGTACACTCGGTATTTAACCTCCTTTTTATGCTCTAACTTTTGCCAAGGCTGTGCTGCTGTCAAGCTTGCAAGCTCTGTTTTTCTTTTCTTTTCATTCTTTTCTTTTCATTTTCATTTCTTTTCTTCTTCTTTTTTTCTTTTTTTTTTCTTTCTCTTTTTTTTTTTTGTATTTTTCTCTTTTTTTTTTCTTTTTGCATTTTTTGTATATATTTTTTTTGTCTTGCTCTAACTTTTGCCTGGGTCGCCCTTTCGGGTTTTTGGCCCAGCAAGCCTCTCAAAGGGTAAAAGTGTAGCTGGTCCATGCCAAATGGTTTTGAGATCCTGAAGTCATCTGAATCCCAGAAAATGACTGCTGTATTGATTCGCAGAAGGATCCATCTTCGGCTCTTCGAGCATATCGGACATTTTTGCCCCTAGTTCGAGGGGTGCTTCTGATTTAGCTTCGCAAGCTTCTTCTGATAAGGTCTGATCTTCTTGATCTAACTTTGGTGCCTCTTGTTCGAGGGCTGCTTCAAATCTGGCCACACAGGCCTCACATCGTAGTTAACCGTTGAACCTTCAGAATTCAAGTTCAAGGTTTGAAAGCAAAAGGGGTTGAGTCTCGAGGCTGAGAGCGGTCCTAGGCTGCACAATCTCAAGAGCGACTCTACACAGGTCTTCGCAGGACTGCGCAAAACATTTTGTTTTTGAAAATTTTTAAGAAAGCGACAAATCGCTCGCGCTGAAGATAGTGTGAAACCACCGATCAAGCCGGTCCGCCTCAAGACTACCCAACAAGCATTATTTCATTCATTAAGGGCTTAGCACACCTCTCTTTCTCTCAGTTTGATCAAAGTTTTGCAAATCCTGATGAATTCCTCCCTCTTTGTTTTTACCGCAGTGTTCAAAAGGTTTCGAAAAACTCAGGTCATTACAATGACTTCAAGGCACAAGAGAGCAGGTGGAATGCACTGCCATTTCTTCGTAACTTCCAGATAATTGGCACAAGGCGTATAAACGCGAGAGCATGAGAATCACTGCTGTTTCATTCAAAATCTGTTGGTGTAACTGGCTCCCCGGTAGAAACAGACTCAAAACAAAACAAAAGGACAAAACGCGAAACAAAATGGTGATGCCCAAGGTAACATCCCCGGAATCACCCGACTCTAACAAAACAGAACTGACTCGATACAACGAGACAGACTCAACAGGGTTGACTCGATACAACGAGGCAGACTCAACAGGGGTGACTCGATACAACGAGATAGACTCAACAGGGATGACTCGATACAACAAGACAGACTCAACAAGAATGACTCGATACAACAAGACTGACTCAACAAGACTGACTCGATACAACAAGACAGACTCAACAGGGCTGACTCGATACAACAAGACAGACGCAATACCCAAGTCAGAAGGTAGGATAAACAGCATTCGCAAATGCTCAAAATAGTGCGTGCTATCCATCACATCCGGAGTAAGCTGAGCACCGACAGCAAGTGGTTCATCCCCTGATCACATAACAACATAGGTCCAGAGTACCTGAGGGATAACAGACCCTTCTGGAGCTATGGTTCCAAGACTACTTAGCAAAAGAGAAAACAGACAGCATCTCAGCGTGATTTCACGATAACCCATATGAGCAGAGTCGTGATCTGAGGCTCGCTCAAATTTCGCCTCCAACTGATACCTCGTAAACTGATTCTCAAAATACTGACCTGGTGCCCGCAGGCCTAATGCCCAAACTTGCAAACTGATACATGCATTCTTGTAGATACGCACTCTAAAAGCACATAACAGACAAGTGAGAGCCAAAACAACCCTATGTTGGGGTAGGGTTTCCCTGACCTATTTTGTCAGGAACTAGGGTTTCACTACGCACGCAGCGGTTTCAAACAACCTATATCAGGTAAGCAACCTGTCCTAGTTTGGAATGGTCACTATGGATCCGAATATGCACTAGGTCGAATGGTAAAAAAGGGTGCCCCGGTAAAACCGGGGTTTATGTTCCCATGCTATCAAAGCCCACAGCCGATCAGCCTTATGGTCATGCCTTGACAAGACAAGCCTCCGGCAAATCGTTCGGGAATGGCAGATAGCAAACAAGGTGTCCTAGGCGCACCAATGCAAATGCAATGCAAAGAAACACACAAGTGTAGTCAAAACCAGATATCATGAGTTCGAGTCAAGTTCTCTAAATCCTCAAAGAAGTCGCCAGAAATCAGACGCCCCCGAACGCATCCCGGAGGGTGCGACTCCTCGTTCGCTTATGGTCTACTACAGTTCAAGGACTCAAATGTCACGATTCTTAATCTTGAACCAAAGAGTCCAAATCCGGCAAATCGTTTTGAAAACAGATTTTTGAAAGAAGTGCCAAACATGGATCGCTTTTGCGATACAGAGTCGCCACCTAAATATTTTATTTTTGGGAAATTTAGGAAACCCTGACTCGGTGCCAAAGGCCACGTGTCCGTCATCACCAAAGTTGCCTCGGCTCGGGAACTTGGGTACGATTGGAGAAGGTCACTTCGTAAGCACCCCCGCTCGCCCAGTCAAAGACCGGCCTCTACTAACCATGATATCTATTTTTGAAAACATTGTGTGTTCTTATTCCGGTTATTAGCCTAGATTGCTATGTGATGCTCGCAGCAAACAAGTATAGACTGAGTCGCCTGAATTGGAACTAAACATTCAATGTTTGTTTGTTTGAAAATGGTTTGATGGTGCTACCCGCAGGTAGGCTAAGATGTGGATTTGCCACCCTCGGGTGGGCTTAGAAAACAATGGTTTTGCCACTATCTAGTGGGCTTAAAACAAACATTTGATGAACTGTTCCAATCCAAATAACCCAACCTTCACCCACAGGCATTCAAGCAGTTATATCACATAAGCACATAGCCTCATGGTAAGCATGCTATTCATGCCAGTCACTCACACGCATGTAAGGATGCTAAAGCATAAAACTCACCGAGTACTCCAAGCCAAAACAGAAGCTCATTAGAAATCATGCATGATCCTAAATATACAAAAATGCCTAATGCAACACATGCAAAGATGCAACTATAGCAGGCTCGGCTATTCTAAACATGGCATATGGAATGCTACAACTAACACGTATTCAATTTGGAATTGAAATACAAATGCAGTTTGTATGATGCGCCGAGCCCGGTGCGTGCAAAACAGATGAATGATGCAAACATGCTGTCATACTGTATGCTAATTGAAATATGCCCTAATCTAACCATCATAAGTAGGTAAATAAAAGGAAAGAAAGACGTGGGATTGGAAGACATACATCACACTCACCCACACTTATTACAATTATGCCCTCGCACAGAGGGTTCGAATAAATATACAGTCCCAAATAAAAGAATAGTACAGTCCAAGTAATACAGTCCAAATAATGTACAAATTCCTAATTAATTTACAAATTAACTAAGAAAATAATAAAACTGGCATGCAAGCCGTGGCGCCTTGATTCTGCTCTGATGATGGAATGATGCATGTTTGGTCGCTTTTGCGCTGAAATCCAATCGAATGCCCCAATTAGTCTCTGCTTTGCAATGATTCTTGAAAAGCGCCAAGCCTCTAAGACCGCCGATTCTTGATATGCCGCAATGAGAGCAGAAAGGGCATAGCAATGTATTTTCACAAATGTATGCATGTCTCGATCCTCATACCACCAATCATGCATCTCGATGCAAGATGGCCGAGGAGCTGAATTGCACAACTCAATATAGAATGAATGCATATGAACACTACAACAAAACCTAACTCCATCATGGATAATCCGGAGTGTCGGTGACTGGGGAATTGAGACACGTTTCGTCACTCGAGTACGTAACGACCTCGCTTCTGCGCTAACTCCTATCCTGAACACGATGCAATATGCATGATATGCATGAAATGCAGCTAAGATACAATCCTAACATACACAATGTTATGGAATGGCATACACGTTACACGAGGTGATACACAACCGAGCATACACAATGCTATGGATGAAATGGCATATGCAATGCAATAATGGGCTTACACCAACATGAGAGAGCCTCAGCCACACTCACATAGGAGGCCATAATGATGAAAACAAGACAACTCGAAAATGCGCACGCGCACGCAAAGAAACCGAGGACCCTCAGCAATCAAATGCCACTCTAATGAGACATGGCAAAGACATGGAATATGATATGCAAACATGAAAAAATCAGTGAGAAAATGAGGGGCAAAACAGTCCCGAAGCAAGGCGAAATGAAACCCGATGCAAGGAACGAGTCCCGAAACATGGAATTAAGCACATGAAATGGCCTATAGCTATGCAATGCATGCATGATTCGTACATGAAGTATGAAGACAGAAGCTAGGAAGCCCCAAAAATAGTATTTTTACAGTATAAAGCATGGCCAAACAGTAAGCACAAGTAGGGCTAAAATGGCATACAAAAATGGCTCCGCAAGGGAGGCAATGAAGCAAGTGGTAGATGCAATACCTAAAAATAAAAAGACCCTTCTACAACACTGAAGAGGGACCAAAAATATGACTATTTACAGTAGATGACAAGCCCCAAATCAATATGAAAACATGCTCAAAATGCAATGCAAGATTAAGGCCACAAGAAGGCTATAACACAAAGTATACAAAATATTAACAAAAAAGCCAAAGAACCTTAATGAAACATGACAAGGGGGTCAAAATATGGCCACTTTCAGCTCTGATCATGGCCGAAAAACAGAAGCAAGATAAGCTAACAAATCATGCAAAAATGGGGACCAAAGAGGGGTACAATGACAAGTGATACATGGAGGTCCCCAATAGTGTTGAGCCCTTCTTCAATGTTGAAGAGGTGCACAAAATAACCCTATTTATAGTTTACATTAGGCTCCAAAACAGACCACACATAAGCAAAAATTACTATGCAAAATAATGGCATTCAAGGGGATATTGAAGCAAGTGCAACATGGGGGTCCCAAACAGTGTTGAGACCTTAAAAAAACATGAAAAATGGCTCAAAATAAGCCTAGTTCCAGTTAGGGTCAGAGCCCAAAACAGTAAGAAAAAAGGGCTAAGAAATGTTGCAAAAATGAGACCAAAAAGAGGGGAAATGGACTTACCTTTGTAGACCAACCCTTTTGCTGCCTCTTGGACCAAAAATGTTGCCTCCTAGCCTCTGAAAAACTCCCCAAGCTTCTGGAAATGGAGTAGTGGTGATGGTGCTAGGTGGTGATGAAGAAAGGGTGTAGAACTTGGAAGATTTTGAGGGATTGGAGCTTGGGGTAAGGGAAGAAGGGAGATACAATGCAAGAGCTCTAAGGGGGATTTTTCTAACCAAAAAACTAGAGCTGGAGGCTCTATTATATAGGCAAAAAGAGGGGGAAAATGGGGGGAAAAAAGGGGGGGAAAACAATCCAAGTTTCCCCCAAAAAATTTGGCCCCCCGGATGCAAAATCTGGGGGGAAGAAGAATACATATTTGGAAGGAACAGAACCCAAGGAACATGGCCAGCCAGTTATTGGGGTTGCAGGTGGCCGGCCGGCTACTTTTTCTGGGTTTTCTGGCCGGCCAGCTACTTTCAGGACAAAAAACATGGGCTTCTGGAAAGAAAAGTGGCCGGTGGGTGCTTGGAAAGTTCAAATGTGGCCTTTCAAGTGTCCAAATTGAAGCCCCGGAAGTTATCTTTCCAATTGCGCAAACCTTGCGTCAAAATTCCTCCTGTGAAAAAAGTTATTCCCATTTCCGTGAAGCCGCGCAGATTCAGTCCCAACCGGAGTGATACCCAACTTCAATCAATGATATCTCCCCTATCCGGAATTGGATTTAGGAGATTCTTGAGTGCAAAATGAAGCCCCAGGAGTAAGATTTCCAACGGTGGTGGCCTCATAGCTTGATTCCAAGTATCCAAATGAATAGGCCTGATTCGGCGAGGGCTACTCGACTCTCTCTTAACGGTTCATGCCCATTTTCTCCCCCGACTGGATTTCTTCCCTCTTCTCTTCTTTTCTTCAACTTCAAACCCCTAAGTAAGGTGTTTTGAAAGATTTTTCAAAGATTTCATCTCTCTTTCATTCATTTCCACTTTGTCCTTGCTCGGTTTACCGAAAAGCGCAATTTTTGACAAAATGCGAGCCTCGGAACATCGCAGAAACTTTATTTCAAAAATGTTTTGAAAGAGAGGGTTTTAAGTCTAAAATATTTTCAAAATAGCTTTGGTCCAAAATGGGGCGTGAAGTTGGGATTTGTTCCTCTCTTTTTGCCGAAGAAATTGCACCTTTCCCCTGCACAACTTTATCCACCATGTAAACCATCAGTCGCGTCGAAGTCTTATAGACGGTCAAAAATGGGGTGTCCACAGCAGCCCAAACTTTGATGATGAACATGCAGCACATGTCTGATTGTGAACACGCAGCACACACTTGTTGAAAGTTGAACACGCAGCCCAAACTTTGATGATGAACATGCAGCCCATATCTGATTGTGAACACGCAGCACACACTTAGTGAAAGTTGGACATGCAGCCCAAACTTTGATGATGAACACGCAGCCCATATCTGATTGTGAACACGCAGCACACACTGATTGAAAGTTGAATACGCAGCCCAAACTTTGATGAACACGCAGCCCATATTTGTTGAAAGTTGAACACGCAGCCTAAACTTTGATAATGAACACGCAGCTCATATTTGTTGAAAGTTGAACACGCAGCCCAAACTTTGATGATGAACATGCAGCCCAAACTTTGATGATAAACACGCAACCCATATCTGATTGAAAGTTGAACACGCAACCCAAACTTTGATGATGAACACGCAGCCCATATCTGATTGTGAACACACAGCACACACTGATTGAAAGTTGAACACGCAGCCCAAACTTTGATGATGAACACGTAGCCCATATCTGATTGTGAACATGCAGCACACACTTGTTGAAAGTTGAACACGCAGCCCAAACTTTGATGATGAACACGCAGCCCATATCTAATTGTGAACACGCAGCCCATATCTAATTGTGAACACGCAGCACACACTGATTGAAAGTTGAATATGCAGCCTAAACTTTGATGAACACGCAGCCCATATACTCGACGTTGAACACACAGTTCGTCATACAACGTTGTTTAATCTGAACACATGGCTCATAACACAGCACTTGGTTTGCACACAGCTCATACATTTCATTCGCATGCAGCTTATATATTTCATTCGCACGCAGCTTACTCATTTTATTTGCATGCAGCTTATTCATTTCATTCTGAAACTGAATACATGTGTTCATTATGAATGCAGGTGTCTTCCCGCATTACACACGGATACGGCTCCATTGTCGCGAGGGAGTGGTATACAGAGCTCCCGGAGGCTGTTCGGGATTGGGTTGACCAAGTAGGGTTTGGACCCTTCTGTACTGGGATTTCTCGCTACCCTGTTAACAGGACGTTGATGAGCGCCCTTGTAGAGAGATAGTGGGACAACACCAACTCCTTCCATTTCTCCGCTACCGGGGACATGACTATAACCCCGTTCGACTTTGCTGTATTGACAGGCCTTGACGTGGGAGACTGGGCGATCCCTTATGACGAGGACATGGGCGAGTGGGAAGTCGCCTGGATTTATCTGTTGGGAGCTCGCCCACCAGTTGACAAATCCTCAGGCAGAGTCCGGTATACCTAGTTTTCTTCATATTTCAGACAAAGGGAGCCTAAGACTCCCGACGAGATAGCACAGTACACCCGAGGATTTTTTATGTTCCTCTTTGGGACCACTCTGTTCGCTGATAGGGGGAACACCATTGGGCTATATCTGCTGAGTACCCTGGTAGACCTCTCGCAGATCAGTCAGTATGACTGGGGTGGCGCCGGCTTGGCTATCCTTTGCTGTTACATGAGTGCGACCTCCCGCGGACGGGGGAACATAGTCGGCGGTTACTGGAGAGCCTGGGAGGTACTTTCTGCCCTCTTGATTTACATTTCTATTTTTTTCATTATCTGTACATTGCACACACGACACACTTTACATTTTGTGCTAACATTCTGCACTCAGCATTTTGTATTCAGATTCTGCACTCAGCATTCTGTATTCTGATTGGCTTTTGTCCTGTTTTCCATAGTTATGGGTTTTTGCGTATTTCCCAACGTTAGCCCCAGAGCTTGAGGTGGAGGTGCCCCTCATGACCCCCTATTCACTCGTTTTTTAGGGCCAGTACCGGTCGCGACCCCGGGAGACTCTCTCCTACTTACGTTAGTTCTTCGACACAGTGCGCCCGACAGAGGTAATTCAGAACTCTCAATTCTCCAGGTTTTTGACCTTTGATTTATCTTGCGCATCTACAATTTCTAATCGGTTTGTGCATTTGGTTACCCGCAGATCATAGGGCAACCTTGGGTGCCTTTGGGTGGAGAACTCCGATTTTAGTTTGCCGGAGGATGGGCCACTTCCCTATATAGGATCTTGTTTGAGGGGCTAGGCGGGCACTGGTTTACGGGGACCACTTCTGCGCCGGACTTCCTGGTAGCGTTCCCTCAGCACCTCCGGATGATATGCGATCCACTGATAGTCTCACTCCTCGGGACGTTGACAGCGCCATGTTAGGCACCGACGTGTTACTACACTTGGAGAACGGGGATTATGCGACCTACCGTCACACATACTTGATGCCTCCATTGGCAGGTGTCCGTACTCCCACGAGGAGGTCTGCTGGTATGCCATCCTCGAGTTGCACGTGAGCTAGAGACATTCCTTCGACCAGTAGGGTTGGAACATCTAGAGGTGGGGCTGGACTAGTCCCCCTGATTTCCCCGACTTATCATCACCCTGGATGGCCAGATATGCCGACTGAGTTGATGGGATGGCGATACGGGACTTCCTACCCGATTTTGATAGAGCCTCCTATGCCTGGTCATCCATACGTCTGTGATCCCGACTCACCACCGGTATGTTCCACTGTTTTTCATTTATCGCTCAGCTACTTAGGGGGGGATGCTCGGATTGTTGGCCTCACTTGAGGGCATGGTCTTGCGGAGAGAGGCGCAGCTATCCATCATCGGCGTCTCGGTATTCTTTAGTTTTCTTGCATTTATCATACTTCTGATGACATGCTGAACTTGAACATTTCACTGCATCGATTGACTGTATGTGTAGAGCATATCTGACACACACACCACATTTATGTACTATATCTGCATACATCCACTCCATGTAGCTTTTTATCTGTGCATCTGATATACATATTTTGGCTGATGCATTCAAATTGCACTCTTTCTTTTTAGATGCCTCCGATATATACCAGGCCACAGGCCGGGCCACCTGGGCCTTCCCAAGGAGCTAGACCATCTAGGCCATCTCGAGGAGCTGGGAGAGGGGAGTCGTCAAGCAGACGAGGCGGGCGCAAGGCACATGTCATAGAGGAGAAGTCCAGCGAGGAAGAGGAGTCCGCGCATCCTCAGTCAAAGACATCTGCAGGCAGAGAGGAGCACTCTAAGTCTGGTTCTGAGGGTGGAGGTGATGCCGAGGAGGGTTCTGAGGACAGCAGCTCTGATTCTGATGATGGTGCTGGCGGAGATGGTGCAAGGACTTCTCAGCCGAAGAGGACGAAGAGGGCCTCTTATTCTTGCACTTGAGAGCGCAGATGTTCCTGCTTTATTTGCCTTTTTTACTAGTAGTTGTAGCACATTGTACATTATTAGGCAGTTTTATTTTCTGTAAAACTTGTACCCTTGTTGTAAAATGTTGTAACAAAGGAAGCATGATGGTATGAAACAGCTTTTGTTCAAAAAGTGTAGTATTTTATGTTCTTAGCATCGCATCGCATCATTTTGCACAAAAATGAGATTGAATGGAATTGTGCATTGAAAATTGCCAAGTCAGGTAGTGAACCGACGCAACAAACAAAACAACTTAACTTACTAAGAAACAACGGAACCTTAGCAAGTTTACAACTCGATAAGCAAGACACAACAATGTTGATTAAACAAAGAGTAACAACTCGATATACAAAACTCGTCAACTCGACAAAACGTAACGACTCGATAAGCCAAAACAACTCGGTAAGCAAAACAAAAACTCGATAAGCAAAACAACAACTCGATAAGTAGGACTTAACAACAACTCGATAAACAAATGAATTTCGGACGATCGGGATGATGGAACGCATCCGAAACAGAGGAAAACACGCACCTTCAACACTCCCAATGCATGGAAATGCTAGGAACTTTCTTCTAGAAGCAAGAACAAGACCAAAGCCACCCTCCTCTCCATGGCCGACCACCTAAGGGAGCTGGCCGACCTGCTTTTTGCATTGGAGGGGAGAGGGGTGGTCGGCCTACCAGAAAAGGTGGCCGGCCGACCACCTAGCCTGGCAGCCACCAAATTTTCGACACGTGTCCCCCGAATAGTGCCCTATCCTCTTTAAAAGTTCCAGCCTTGTGGTTCATTCATTTTATCTCAGTTTTGCATCAGAATGGAAGCATTTCTCACCCAAAATCTCACAACTTGGATCACTTCTCTAGATGGCTCAGAAAAGTTAAACTTCCGGGGCTTCGGCTAGAATGCACTATTCACGCTGGGCCGTACTTCGCTGCATCTTCCTTTCCTCCATGCCGCGGCAAGGTTCTGGAATCCGGTAACACACGTCTTTAGCTTCAGCGGGCAAGAGATGTGTCCTACTTTTGAAGATTTCCAAGCTTTGATGGAGTCCGAGCGCAACGAGGAAATCTTGCCTCAACTCCGATTTGGCCACGTCCAAGCCCTAGGACAAATGTGCGGCCTTATTTTGCATGACACTCGATCATTGATTCATGACGGGGAGCTAGACATCCCCAGCTTGGTTTACCGGTTTTTTGATGCTGGTGACCGCGGCGACCATCATTGGCAGGGCTATCGGCGACACGTGCTTTGCCTATGCTTGCTATCTCATTTCTTGCTTGTCCCGGGCTTCGGCGAATTCAATGTCCGGTTGATCGAGGTTGCCCAAGGTTTGAAGGGGGGCAAGAGCTGCATTGCTATGACATTGGCTGAAACATTGATGGGCTTAGACGCTTTTCATCGCCGGGAGACGGCTAGGCTTGCAGGGAGCCCACTACTATTGCAGGTAATGTTTCCCACTCGATCTCACATATGTATTGCTCACATCACTCGACTCTCAGGCTCGGTTTTTCTCACAAAACCCTTTTCCTTACTTTTCTCTCATCGTACATCTCTCTATCCTTTATTCTCTCATTTTTCATCCCTTCCCAGGTGTGGTTAATGGACAAGTTACAAATTGTGGAGTCTTGCCCCGCGTACTCAGCTCGCAGTTACTTTTTCCGACAACGCCTGGTCGATGTCCTGGATGAGGGGTGGTGGTACAACTGGATGTGCAATTTGTCTACAAACCGCATCGCTTGGCGCTGCCCTTGGCTCAATCTGCCGGCAATGAGTTACAACATGACCCGTTAGCCTGGGATTCAATTGATTGGCATGACACACTGTGTCTTCTGTTTTCCGTTCCGGTTCCAACGCCAGTTCGGACACGATCAGACTTGCCCGCCAGAGGGGATAGAGTACCCTACTGCATTCCCAGTCCGAGGCACACAGCTTGCTCGGTATTCCACAGCATGGAGGACTAAAGAGCTCCTGGTCCCCACTCCCACTTTCAGTTGCACTTTGTCTGATGAGTGCTTGGATTAGCTCAATGAAGAGGCACAGGAAGGGCCCACTTTGGCATCAGAAGCATCGACCAGCTCTGGGAGGGGGCGCAGGAACACCTGACTTATCTATGCCTCGGATTTATTACTTTATTAGTACTTTCAAGTTTTTTTTTATTTTTTATGATTGTGATAAAAAAAACAACTTCAATTTGTATGCAAGAGCAGGAGAACTCTGTATTGAAATCAATGAAATTGAAGGTTGTAGGTACTGAAAATTTTCCACTTTAGTCCAAAAATGGTCTAAATTGTAAAAAGATTAATTTGAACAAAGTCAACTTTTATTAAAACTTTTCAAAACCATTTTCGATATGGGTCAAAACTGGACATGCCTGAAATCTGTCACTGAGATGCACAGCCCCGGGCCCTAGTAACTGGAAAGTTGCCCCTAGTCTGAATAGTACCGCATCACTGCACAGTAACGGAAAGTTGCCCCTAGTCTGAAAAGCACTGCACCGGAGATCATAACCGAATTCTTGAATGTTGAATAGACAAAGATGACCGAGATGATCAAATGGACAAAGTTGATCGGGGAAAAGTTTATGGCTGAACTTTAGGATGAAGTTGCCTACGTATCCCAAAGATGGGAATCAAGCCTTACGTAGTTCAGGCTTAGGTTCACTCGAGTATTTTCACTCTCCTTTTACGCTCTAACTTTTGCTAAGGTCGCCCTTTGCGGGTTTTCAACCTTGCGAGCTCAGTTTTTATATTTTTCAATTTTTTATGCTCTAACTTTTGCCTAGGTCGCCCTTTCGGGTTTTCGGCCTAGCGAGCCTCTCAAGGGTAATATTTCTTCAACTTGTCCATGTTGATCGGTTGGGAGAACTCTAGGCCATCTAGGTCCATCAGAACCACAGCTCCACTTGACCAGATAGACTTAATGATGTAGGGACCAGTCCAATTGGGTCTGAACTTGCCCCTTGGGTCGTGGATTGGAGCTCGGTTGTCCTTGAGCACCAAATCTCATTCTTTTAGATTCCTGGACTTAACTTTCTTGTTGAAAGCCCTAGCAATTCTGCGTTGATAACCTTGAACATGGTACAGTGCTTTCAATCTATGCTCATCAAAGAGCATGAGTTCCTCAAATCTGCTCTACTGCCAATCTGCTTCGGCTATCTGACACTCAGCCAGCATTCTCAAAGACGGAACCTCAATTTCAATAGGTAGAACGGCCTCCATCCCATAAACTAATGAATACGGAGTCGCCCCAGTAGACATTCTAATTGAAGTCCGATAACCCCACAGAGCAAACGGCAGCTTATTTGGCCAATCCCGGTAGGTTTCCACCATCTTCTGCAATATGTGTTTGATATTCTTGTTGGCGGCCTCGACCGCTCCATTAGTCTGCGGCCAATAGGTGGACGACTTATGAAAAACCACATTGTATTTTTCCAACAAATCAATCACTTCCTTATTGAAGTGGGAACCGTTATCTGAAATGACCTCGTTTGGGACCCCATAATGACAAATGATGTTGTTTATGATAAACTTTGCAACGTGCGACGCTTTCAATACCGCATAGGATTGGGCCTCAACCCACTTTGTGAAATAATCTATCGCGATCAGGATGAACTCATGCCCATTTGACCCCTTCGGAGTGACAGCCCGGATCACATCGATTCCCTAAACTGAAAATGGCCATGGCGAAGTCATATTGTACAACTTCGACGGTGGGATGTTCATGCGATTTGCATAGATCTGACATTTGTGGCATCGCTGAACAAAGCTGATACAATCCTCCTCCATGGTGGACCAGTAGTAACCTTGTCTAAGGATCTTCTGAGCTAACATTACCCCGTTCATATGTGCACCACATTCCCCTCCATGGATGGCCTCCATCAGGCGTTTTGATTCTTCAGCTTCAACGCACAACTCATGCATTCCCAGATGACCTCTCTTATATAATTTACTTCCACAGATGATGAACTGAACAGCCATTCTTCTGATTGCCCTTTTGTCCTTGGCATTGGCCCCTAGTGGATACGCCTTTTTCTCCAAGAAGTTCCAAATGTCGTAATACCAGGGGTTCTCGTCTTGAACCTCATATATGGCAGCAATTGACTCATATGCCGGCACAAACTTCTGGTCAATGATGACTGGACACATCCGGACTCCGAACGGGATGTCTATCATGGAAGATAGAGTTGCTAGTGAATCTACGAACCTGTTGTTCTCTCTTAGTAGATGAGTAAAGTTTAACTTCTCAAACTGAGGAATTAACAAATCCAAGGTCTGGTGATACATAATCATCTTTTCTTCTTTGACTTTCCAATCTCCTTTCGCTTGAGATACAACAACGTTCGAGTCCCCGATGACATCCAACCGTTTTGCCCCTAGTTCCAGGGCTGCTTCTAGACCGGCAATGCATGCCTCATATTCTGCTTCGTTGTTCGAGACTTTGAACCGAAGTTTGAAGGCTAGAGGGATACGGGAATTGTCGGGTGCTATCAGCAACACCCCTATTCCATACCCGTATTGGTTTGACGCTCCGTCAAAGTACATCGTCCAAAACTCGTCGTCGATATGCAAAATGGCCTCATCTGGGAATAAGTACTCAACTGCTTCACCCCCTTCCACTAGATGATCGGCTAAGAATTCTGCTACTGCTCTTCCCTTGACTGACTTGCGCGTCACATATTTCAGATCGAATTCGAAAAGCAACAGCAACCAACGAGCTAGCCTACCCATAAGCACCGATTTCTCGAATAGATATTTGATGGGATCTAATCTTGAAACCAACATTATGGAATGAGCTAACAGGTAGTGCCGCAGCTTCCTGATGGCCCATATCAAGGCTAAGCAATCCTTTTCTAACGGTGTGTAACGAGTCTCATACTCCAGCATCTTCTTACTCAGGTAGTAGATGGCTCTCTCCACTTTGTCCTCTGATTCTTGTGCGAGCATATAGCCCATTGTAGTCTCAGTTACTTAAAGATACAAAATCAACGGTCTCCCCGGCTCTGGTGGTGACAACACGGTCGGGTTCTGTAAGTATTCCTTAATTTGTTCAAACGCAGCTTGGCATCGATCGTCCCATTGGAATTTCTTTCCTTTCTTCAGGAGGCCAAAAAGTGGTTCACAAGTCAAGGTTAATTTTGAGATAAACCGTCTTATGAATTGCACTTTACCCAGAAAGCCTCGCACCTCCTTTTTAGTCCTTGGTGGTGGCATTTCTAAGATGGCCTTGATTTTGGAAGGGTCGACTTCGATACCTCTCTGTGTAATCAGAAACCCCAGCATTTTTCCCGCTGTAACACCAAACGTACACTTCTGAGGATTCAGCCGCAACCGAAATTCTCTGATCCTTTGAAAGAACTTTTGCAAGGCGGTGTAGTGGCCCTCTCTTTCTTTGGACTTGACAATCATGTCGTCCACGTACACCTCAACCTCTTTGTGGATCATATCATGCAATATTGTGGTCGCGGCCCGTTGATATGTAGCTCCAGCGTTCTTCAACCCAAATGGCATCACTCTGTACAAATAAGTCCCCTACGGGGTGGTGAAAGCAGTCTTCTCCCAATCTTCAGGTGCCATCACTATCTGATCGTAGCTTGAGAAGCCATCCATGAACGAAAGCAAAGCATGCCCCGCTGTGAAGTCCACTAACTCATCAATATACGGCAAGGGAAAGTCGTCCTTCGGACTGGCTCTGTTCAAATCCCTGAAATCCACGCATACCCGGATCTTGCCATCCTTCTTCGGCACTGGAACAATGTTGGCCAACCAAGTTGGGTATTCGGATACCAGCAGGAACCCTGCATCAATTTGCTTGGTGACCTCTTCTTTAATCTTAAGGGACCAGTCTAGGCAGATCCTTCTGAGTTTTTGTTTAACGGGTCGGGCCTCGGGGTCAAGAGGGATCCGGTGTTGTACAATATCAGGATCGACTCCAGGCATGTCTTCGTAGGACCACGCGAAAACATCTTTGAAATCTTTTAATAAGGCGACTAAGCGCTCACGTTCCTCCGAAGACAACGTGGACCCGATCTGGACCAGCCGCGGGTCCTCCTCAGTACCAATATTCACAGTAGTGATTTCATCCATTAAGGGCTTAACAAATTTGTCTTGCTCTTGTTCAATTAAGCATTGCAAAAACCGGAGGAATTTCTTCCTCGTCGTTTTCATCAAAGTTTTGAAAGTCTGAGTTAATGCAATAAATCAAGGGCACAGAAAAGTACTCAGAAACCACAGCCACATCATTCTCATTAAGAACATCCAAATCGTCCGATTCTTCAGTTACAACAGACTCAAAAGAGAAAGAAAAAAATGACCTGGACAGGACTGTGGTATCCGGGTTATCACCCCCTGGAATACCGGACTCAGACTCAGTCGAGCTGGAACCTGATTCTGACTCAACAGATTCGGAGGAATTAGATTTCGGCTCACTACCTGACCCAGTGCTGCTTGACAAAAATCCCTCTTCATACTGCCAAATGAGAGAAGGTGCGATAGATGCATCCAAAATGTTTGCTGGTAGGCCCGCAGCCGTTTCATTCCCGATCATGCATACCAAGAAGTTATCCCCCAAGCATTTCTGTTCGATCGGAGGATCTGAAAGTAGACACGCCAGCGCTACCCCCATTTCACTTTCGGCGTCCTCAGACTCCACTTTCTTGCTCTGCTCAGCCTCAGCCAATGGGTCTGTCTGTTCTTCGGCAACATCCTCCCCGGATAACTGTAGGTCAAAGAAAATCTCAAAACCTGGCACGTGCTTCCTCTTCGTGTTCAGCTACGGCTCTAGGAAGCCACAAAATGGAAAGTCCTCCCCCTCCCGAACAAAGCGTCTGTTTAGGGTACCCCGAATGGGCCAATGCATTAAGTCAAAAGGCGTCCCTGCCTTTTTCGCTTTGGCTCTCCCAGCCATCTCCTTACCCTTTCTTAACCAATCTTCTTTGGTGGGTAGATAACCCAAGCCAAAGGTATGTGGGTTGTGTGGCACTTCGGCCAATGCTGCGACGCCCTTCCGGCCTCTCTTTCCCAATCCCATCCTGGGGATGTGTTGAAGCTTGTTCACGAGGTATACTGATCGAGCACTGACATACAATCCCTCATTAACAACCATGATGTTCTGCACGACCTGGGCCTCAGCCAGGGTAAAACCAGATAAGAACACATCCTTCACACCGTGCTCAATTTCCAAAACTGGCGTAGATACTTCCGGTGGTGGATGGATCGATGAATTCTCAAAAACAATGGCTACTCCCTTCCCATGGGGGTATTTCACCATCTGATGCAAGGTAGACGAAACTGCCTTTACTTGGTGCAGCCACGGCCACCCCAAGAGCATATTGAAAGTTGTAGGAACTTCTAAGATGTGGAAGTCTATTTCATGCTGTCCCGGCCCAACCTTGGCCTGAATTTTCACTATCCCCATGACTTCTCTGCTCGTGTTGTTATGTGCCCGAATCACCTGGGCTGTCAGCGCAAAGTCCGCGGTCTTTAAACCGATTGCATAAGCTGTTCTTGCCAGGCAGACATTGATGGCGGATCTGGTATCGACAAGAACTACCAGAATCCATTTGTTTCTACACTCCACAGAGATGTAGAGTGGCTTGTTATGATTCGCACCCTCAGGTGGCAATTCCTTATCGGAGAAAGTCAACATCGGGGTAGCCCCTCCCAGAAAAACTAATCCCACCAGCTGTTCTGGCGTGGTGTCTATTGAGAGCTTGGCCTTGTCTATGGCCGATAAGACAGCTTGTCGATGCACTCGCGATGCCATAAGCAGTCCCCAGATGGAGATGTCTGCCTGTATCTTTTTCAACTACTTCAATACAGCTTCTTCTTCGAGTTGCTTCTCTTTCTATTTCTCTGCTTCCGTATCTTTCCCAGATGCCTCTGGCTGATCTAGATGTGGGGGCTTGAAATACCGCCCGCTTCTAGTCATATGATTGACTTCGCCGATGTACCAGGTATCGTCTGGCTAGTTGCTCCCCCAATCCTCATCTGTGTGGGCAAGACATAAATCATCGTCTTCCCACCACATTCCGTCGGCAGCCCATAGACACCTGTCTGGCTCCGGTACAATTGCACTTTCAGTACCCTCTGTCCACATACTCGCAACATTCTCGGTCCTCGTGCACACAGCACTTTCAGTCCCCTCAGGGCCCTTAGCTTTCCGGATTCTCTCAGAATCCTCAAACCTTTCTTGCTCCAACTGTGTCAGTACAGCTGGCTGTTCAACATTTCCTACATCCACAATGCCTAAGTCCTGAGCGAAATTCTTAGCACCGGCGCTCTCTGGCGGTTCATTCTGATTTCCGGCCCTTTCGGCCACAACTAATATTCCTACCCCTACGGGGCCCTGTTCCAACTAAGCTTCGTTGGCAAAATCTGGTAGGTCGTCAAGCCACCCGGTTACCTCTGCTGACTCCTCAAAATCTGACCAGTTGACCACCATGTCCTCTGGGTCTTGTTCATTGAAAAATTGGAGGTTAGCAAAGTCCTCTTCCACGGCTGCCAGGTCATCTGTCCTCTGACCAGATTCACTCCCCTGTAACATGCAAAGCTCTGCCCCTGCCGGCAATTCAAAGTTCGGCCCAACCTGGCCCACTGATAGAATGTAGTCGCTTGGACTGTATACCCCTTCAGCAAAACTCCCGGATTCTTCAGACTCTGGCTCAACAATCTCATTCTCCCTTGAAATCTCCCCTGTTCTGTCTACAGTCACCACCATAGGTTCAGGTTGGGTTCTGGAGATGTCCAACATGCATAAGTCAGTGCAGTCGTGTAGACACCCCATTTTTGACCGTCCTCAAGACTTGGACGTCACCGTTTGAACACTCGGTGATCATCCATGTTTGTGTTCGTTTGGAGTTCTCGGAGGTCTTGGCTACGCGCCTTGCCTCAGGATCTTCGAACTTGACTGTTTAGTGTCTGGTTTTGCACCAAACACTTGTGTTTTGCCTTGGAGGGGCAGGGAATGTCTTGTAAGGCATCCCCACACATCACCGGCCATGGCTAGAGGCCACCAGCTGGTATTTTGTTGCCATCGGCAATGTATGTTGCCATCGGCAATGTATATTGCCGGTCGGCAGTCCATTTTGTCAAAATGGTATTTTTGAGCAGCCGACTACTGTTCATCTGCTTTTGCAGATATTTTAAAATAGCTGGCTTGCATTTTGTTCCCCTCCATACACGTGTATGGAGGGATAGCCTTCTTGTTAGCTTCCTTGGTAAGCTTTACAAGATTGGCTCCTCTATAAGAGGAGCCCTTCTCTCTTGGCCTTAGGGTTAGAGATTTTGGTTAGAAACATTGTGAGAGAAGCTCTGGATTAGGGTTAGGGTTATACATATTTCCTATCTCTATATTTACCTCTTGTGTGTATTTGTGTGTGTTTAGGCCTATTATTGCACACAAACACGTAGTGTTACACCTTCTCTTAGTTTGTGAAGGGCCAGAGGTTTGTTCTTGAAACTTTGGAGCTATTTTGAGCTAAAGGAAGGGGCTGGTCCATCATTTGTGAAGAGGTTCTTCAAGTGTAACAATCTTACTTCTTTTTACCCCATTCTTGCATACTATTTTTGCCTATCTTAGAACTGTTTTTGTGCTTAGTGTATAACATAAAAAAGTTCTGTTTTTAGGCCCTCTAAATAGTTGGTTTAGAGTGTTTTGTGGTTTGGAGGTGTTTGACCCCTCTTAAGCCTTGAGGTGCTCCTTTTTCTGATATTTTGAGTGAGCTTCGGGACTTTGGTGTTTGGGCCTCCTCACCACTGAAATCTTGAGGGATTTTAGTGGTAAGGATATTTCCTTGAAGTCCCAAGAAGGAGAGGGCCACCCCCTCTCCTTATTGTCCTTAAAAAAGACCATTTTTGGCCTCTTGAGGGAGCACCATGTTTGAGGGTTTGTTGATCATGCCTTGGCTGTTTTTCATGCTTATATTGTCATAATATAGCATTGTTTTAAGTTGGTTTTGGTACACCATGCATGCTTAGCATACCTACCTTGTAATGCCATGTTTAGGCCTTAACATGCCTTAGGTTGTAAACTATTGTTCTAGCATGTTTTAGGCTTAGCTTTGTGAAGCTTTTGTGCTTATTTTTCCATGTTTGAGGTCTGTCCTTAGTCATTTTGGTCGGCCATGACATGCATTATATACCCCCTTTGCATTTTTGGTTTGTTGGCCTTAAGTGTGTGAGTGTGTAGCATGCATTACTTGCTTTATTTCAGTGGTTTGGCACCATTTGTAGCATCATTTCAGTCCCTTTGACATGCTTGTATGCTTGCCTTGGATGCCTCTTTGATGCCTTATGAGCTTGCGTGGTATGCTTCTTGAAAGTGCATTTGTGCATGCTTTTGAATTCAAGCCATTTAGATGCCATCTAAGTGGTCTTTTGGGCTTTGTTTTATATGCTAAAACTCTATTTTTAGTCATTAAGTTCATGCCATGTTTGGTCTTGCTAAGTGTGGTCAAATACCCCTTTAGCTTGCCTTGAATCTTGGACCATTTGCATGCTAATGCTTAGCCTATCTTGTTTGCTTGATTGGACACCATGTTCTTGCATGATTTTCAGAGCTTAATGCATGCCATATGTCCATGATTGTTCCCTTTTAAGTGTGCTTAAAAGATGTCCTTTGATGCTTAAGTGTTTAGGCCTTAACATGCGCATGTGTGTATGTGTGGTTGGTCCCATCTTCTTAAGCTTTGGCCACTGTTTTGGACCTAACTTAGAGCTGTCCAAGTAGTGTAAGCCCACCCCTTGCATGCCATTCAAGTGCTATTACATTATCTCATGCTTGCATGCTTTGGTTGCATGTGTTGCATGCTTGAAATCATTTGCATTTGGCATGCATTCCCTTGGTCAAATTACTAGCATGTTGCATGATTAGATTACATCTTGCATGCTCTAAGTAGTTTGCATAATTGTGGCATGCTTGTTTGTCTTGTTGCTTAGGTTATGTACCTATGTGCATTGCATGTTTGCATGCTCCTTTTTATACCATGTTGCATGTTAGTTAACATGTTTAGGTTGCATTGAACATGCATGCCTTGTCCCTTGATTTAGTGATAGGGATTGGGTCCTTATGTGCGTTTGTTTGCATTTCATTTGACATGAAAATGCACAACTTGGTCCCTTGGGCCATCACGCATGGAAATGCGCGATTAATGGTCCGAGAACCAAGAAGCATGTCCCCTTGAGTCACTAACATGATAAGGGCCATGATTGGTGCATATATGGCTTGAATTGCATTGCCATGCAAGGCTCTGTCCTCTGTTGCTGTCAAACAGGTTCTGCAGGAATTTATTGCCGATCGACTGCACAGAGTGCCGGCCGGCAATCAATTGGTGGCCGATGGACTCATCAACAGCCGATGACCATATCCCACTGCCGGTGGAAATTCTACTCAGCTGGTGGTGTCCCCCAATGTCCAGGGAAGCAATTCAGAGACTTTGGCAGTCTTCAGAGAGGCAGAGCAAGGAAAACAGAGGCAGTCTATGCATGGCAGTGAGCTTCCAAGCAGGACCTGAGCATGCATTGCATTCGGATCTCTTCCCGAGGCGGTTTACTATTTTTCCTAGCTTAGTTAGTTTGTTAACTAATTAGGTAATTTGTAATAATTAATTAGCTTGTAGGTTAATTATCTGTAATATTTATTCGGTCCCTCCGGGCGAGGGCGAATCTGTAATAGGTGTGGGTGCGTGTGTGTGCATGTCTTCCAATCCCCACTTCTTTCTTTCCTTTTATTTACCTGCTTATGATGGTAGATTAGGGCATGTTTAAATTAGCATACCTTATGCTATGCATGCGTGCATCCATACATTTGTCTTACATGCACCGGGCTCGGCGCATCATGCTAACTGTATTTGTACTTCAATTCCAAAATTGAATACGTGCATCAATTGATCGCATTTCTCATGCCATGTTTAGGTTAGCCGAGCCTACCCTAATTGCATCCTGCATGTGTTGCATTAGTCAATTTGACATGAACTAGGATCATGCATGTTTGCTAACTAGTTTATTGTTTTGGCACGGAGTACTAGGTAAGTTTTTCCTGCTTTAGCATATCGCATGCGTGTGAATGTTATCATGATAGCATGCTTACCATGTGGCTAGATGCTTATGTGATAAACTGTTTGATTGCCTGTGGGTGAAGGTTGGATTGTTTGAGTTGGAAAAACTCGTTGAAATCCGTATTTTAGCCTACTTGAGAGTAGCAAATTCCAAAGTATTTTTCAAGACAAACGGATATGCAATGCTTATTTCCAAATTAGGCAATCTAGTCTATACTTATTTGCTGTGCGCATAACATAGTAATTCTAGGCTAATAACTGGAATAAGAACACATAACGTTTTCAAAAACGGATATCACGGTTAGTAGAGGCCGGTCTTCGGACTGGGCGAGAGGGGGTGCTCATAGCTGACCTTCCCCAATCATACCCAAGCTCCCGAGCCGAGGCAACTTTGATGATGACGGACACGTGGCCTTTGGCACCGAGTCAAGGTTTCCTAAATTTCCCCATTAAAAAATATTTAGGTGGCGACTAGATCTCGAAAGCAAATCCATGTTTGGCACTTCTTTTCAAAAATCTGTTTTCTCAAAACGATTTGCCGGATTTGGACTCTTTGGTTCAGATTTAGAACCGAGACACAAATCGAGTCCGAACTGTAGCGAGGCCCCTCGAGGGCATTGTTACAAGTCGGGAAGCAGCACCTCCGGCTTGGGTAGGTGAGTTAGGGTAATATATATGCTGGGATCGTAAGACATGACCCAAGTCTGGATAAAGTTAATTCTTGTGGGAGGTGGAGCTTGGTTGTGCGGTGGGAGAGGGTTTGTTGTGACATTGGGTTTTTCTTGAGGCACAATCACCTGCTTGTCAACGAGATCCTGAATCTCGTGACGCAATCGGTAGCATTGGTCGGTGTCATGACTGTGCCGTTGGTGATATGCACAGTATTTTGTTGGGTTTTGAGAGGGAGGGAGTGGATTTGGCAATGGCCTCGGCTCCAGGGGCTTTAAGTGCCCTTTCCTGATTAATTCCCCTAGAGCCTTGGACAGGAGCATCTATAAAGGCGTGAAGATTCTTTGGCCTCTGGGTTGGAATTTGGTGGTTTGTGGGTTGCTTCTGGACGTGCCGAAGAAAGGTGTAGCTGCCATGGGTTGTGAAGGCGGGATGGTGGTGACCATGCTTACCTCCGAAGCTCTAGCATTTGTAGTATTGCTGGTGCCCGTGTTGTTGTTGCGGTTGAAGGTTCTTCGGGGTTGCTCTCTGTCTTGGTCAATCAGACCTTGTTTCATAGCATCCTCAATTTGTACCCCCATCTCATGCAAGTCTGAAAAAGTAGGGAAGAGGGGCACAATCATTTTCTGCATCAGTTTTGGCTGGAGATTGCGCACAATCATCCAAATTTGGTCTTTATCTGTAGGCCTTAGGGTCATCATTGAGGCCTTCGCCCTCCACCGGGCCACAAAATCCGAAAAGCCCTCCTTAGGCTCCTGCCTTGTTGTTTCAAGATCACAGGTTGTAATCTCAATTTGAGTGTTATAGGAGTACTGCGCAATGAAGGCCTCGGCCATCTCGTCCCAGTATATCTGAGAACAACCGAAGATGGACCATAGGATTGCCGGATCCGTCGAAGCGATCGATTTGTGGCATTTTGAACCTATCTGGCAGCGTCACAGCCACATCGGTATATTCGTCCTCTATGTCTGGGATGGACTTTACTCCCTGCAATTTCTTGAACAACTTCTCGAGTTTGCTTAACTTTAATGTTGTATGGTCCACCTCGAACTCAATGGGAGAGTCCGGTTGATTGACAGGCGTAGATGCCTTGGATAATTGAGGTAGAATCAGGGACGGAGCCGGCCCCGTTGGGATGTCCATATCTGCCTGGACATTTGGTGCCTCTCCGGGCATTGGAATTTCTGGTGGGGGAGGGACTTGTTGTGAAGCAGATGCCCCGGTTTGTTGTTGCAGCCTGGCAATTAACTCTGCCTGCTGGGCCATTATCTCGGCCTATTGTTTGGCAAACTCATCCTGGCGAACAGCGTCCTGCTGCATGGCTCTCATAGTCTCTTGCCTCTGATGCATCATTTCCTCAACTCCTGGCATTCCTGACATACTGTCCTGATCTGTCTGAACTACTGGTAGGTCTATCTCTATAGCAACAATTGGGATCTCAACCCGACTGTCCACTGATAGGGTAATCCACTGCTCTGGCAACCTCTACTCGGATACACTGCATCTTCTCGACCTCCGTCTGATAACCGGGAGTAGGGAATGATACACTGGTTGTCTGCCAACTAGATCCTCAGATCGATGGAGTCGGCGACCTCTTGTCCAGAGTGCTTGGGAAATATCTGCTTGGTCTGAAGCAATTGTGCTAAACTATCCCTAGCAAAAAGATAAATAAAGCAATAATAAGGAAATAAACGAGCAGATAAACGGATAGTATAACGGCTTAAAATAAATACACAACGCACAGTTGGGCATCACAATATACAGTTGATAAGCTGAAATACACTGTTCTCAAGCACTGGTCATTATTCCCAAACTACTATCCCCAAAACTAAATCGGATACCCACAGATAATCGATTTCGAAAATCTAATCGGGTGCCCGCAGTTCGATACTAAAAGATCGAATCGTGCCCTGCAGTTCGATGCCCAAACTTGTAAACTGATACATGCATTCTTATAGAGACGCACTCTAAAAGCACATAACAAACAAGTAAGAGCCAAAACACCCCTATGTTGGGGTAGGGTTTCCCTGTCCTATTTTGTCAGGAGCTAGGGTTTCACTACGCACGCAACGGTTTCAAACAACCTATAATCGGGTAAGCAACATGTCCTAGTTTGGAATGGTCACTGTGGATTCCGAATATGCACTAGGTTGAATGGTCAAAAGGGTGCCCCGGTAAAATCGGGGTTTGTGTTCCTATCGTGGCAGAGCCCGCAACCGGTCAGCCTTATGGCACGCTTCTCGAAGCGAGCCTCCGGCAAGCTATTCAGGAATAGCATACGGCAAACACGGTGTCATAGGCGTACCAATGCAAATGAAATGCAAAGAAACACATAAGTGTAGTCAAAACCAGATATCATGAGTTCGAGTCAAGTTCTCTAAATCCCCAGCAGAGTCGCCAGAAACTGTAGACGTCCCCAAATGTCCCCGGAGGGAAATCCCGTTTTGTTCATTTGGGCTCACTACAGTTCAACACTCAATGTCACGGTCCTGTATCTAATCTCGCAGAGTGCAATGCAAGACCGATGAATCATCAAAGAGTCCAAATCCGGCAAATTATTTTTGAAAACAAATTTTTTGAAAGAAGTGCCAAACATGGACTGCTTTGCCAGATACAGAGTCGCCACCTAAATATTTATTTTAGGGAAATTTAGGAAACACTGACTCGTGCCTAAGGCCACGTGTCCGTCATCACCAAAGTTGCCTCAGCTCGGGAACTTGGGTACGATTGGGGAAGGTCACTTCGTGAGCATGCCCGCTCGCCCGATCAAAGATCGGCCTCTACTAACCATGATATCAAGTTTTGAAAACATTATGTGTTCTTATTCCGGTTATTAGCCTAGAATTACTACGTGATGCACACATCATACAAGTATAGACTGGATCGCCTGAGTTGAAACAAAATATTTTATGTTTGTTTTGAAAACAGTTTACTACTCACAAATAGGCTAAAATGTGGATTTGCCACCCTCAGGTGGGCTTAGAAAACATGGTGATTTGCCACTCTCAAGTGGGCTTAAAACTCGCTATCAATGAATTGTTCCAATTCAAATAACCCAACCTTCACCCATAGACATTCAGGCAGTTATATCACATAAGCAAATAACCTCATGGTAAGCATTCTATCATGGCAGTCACTCACACGCATGCAAGAATGCTAAAGCATAAACACTTACCGAGTACTCCAAGCCAAAACAGAAGCTATGTTAGAAATCAATGCATGATCCTAACTATACAGAAATGCCTAACGCAACACATGACTACAATAGGCTCGGCTATTCTAAAGATGGCATATGAGATGCTACAGCTAACACATATTCAACTTGGAATTGAAATACGATGCAGTTAGTATGATGCGCCGAGCCCGGTGCATGCAAGACAGATGAATGGATGCAAACATGCGAGCATAAGTATGCTAATTGAAACATGCCCTAATCTAACCATCATAAGCTAGTAAATAAAAGGGAGAAAGACGTGGGGTTGGAAGACATACATCACACACACGCATACTTATTACACAATTGCCCTCGCTCGGAGGGTCCGAATAAATAATACAGTCCGAATAATAATACAGTCCGAATAGATATAAAACCCTAATTAATTAACAAATTAATCTAGAAAAGCAAGTAAATTAGCATGCAAGCCATGGACCACCTCAGCTCTGTTCCGAATGATGAATAATGCATGCTTGAGTTGCTTGGCGCGGAAATCCATCGCGATGCCCCGATTTGCCTCTGTTTGAAATTAATCCCAGAATGCTGTGCAAGGCTTTAAAAAGCTGCTGATTTCTGATTTGCTGCAACAGAGAGCAAGAAAGGGGCATGGCAAAGCATTTTCACATATGTATGCACACCTCAATCCTCGTGCCACCAATCACGCATCTCGATGCATGATGGCCGAGGAGTCGAATTGCACGACTCAATGTGAAATGAATGCACATATAAACACAACAAGGCCTAAACTCCATCATGGGTAATTCGGAGTGTCAGCGACCGGGAATTGAGACACGTTCCGTCACTTTGAGTACGAAACGCCCCTCGTTTCTCGTGTTTGGGCTAACTCCTATCCCAAACACAATGCAAATGAGATGGTATACACAATGCGACTAACATGACATACACAATGCACGTGATATAACATGGCATGCACAATGCACTAACATGCAACCTAGCATACGCAATGCTATGGACTAAAATGGCAGACCCAATGCAAGGTGGACTTACACCAATATGAGAGGACCTCAGCCACACTCACATCAGTGGCCATGAGATGAAAATGAGACAACCGAAATGCGTGCACACATGCACGAATACCGAGGACCAAACCCAAGGCATCAAATGCCACTCTACCAAAGCATGGCAAGGGATGAAAGATGGCATACAAACATGCAATTTCCAGCACTGAAACATGGTACAAAATGGTTCCAAAACATGCAAACATGGCACACCGAAACTAGTGAAGTGCGTTACACTAGAGGTACTTGAAGCAATGCACCAAAGGCAAAACCAACCCCAAATAGACCCTAGGCAGGTCTGAAATAGTGGGGAAATATCGTAAAATGATGGCTCGGAATGGAGCTCATTCAATGGTCAGTAAACGAGGCATACAAGCCCGACTCTCAAATGCATTTAAAGAGATGAAAACATGGCATCATGGCATTCATATAGGCTCTGAAATGTGATGAATAATAGGCTCAAAACATGAACACACCTCCGTATATGCATGCAATGAACCTCAAAACTCGAAACTAGGCAAGTGCATTGAACTATAATCATGTAAAGCAAGCATTATTTGATTATGAGGCATGAAAATAGAGCCAAGGAAGTCCAAAATAAGCACAATATCAGTTCCAAGCATGGCCCAAAAGTGCTAACATGAAGGGCTAAAACAACATGCAACCTAGGCTAGTAAGCATAGTTTACATGGCATGTATATGAAGTACAAGAGAGGTCACAAAACCAGCCAAAAACTGAGACATGGAATGTCAAATGAACCCCAAATAACCACTGAAATGCATCCAATGCATGCAAAAATGATGAGCTCCTTTGGAGGGCCATGCAAGGGGTTACTCAACACATACAAGATAAATACTTAGCATGGCAAAACCAACTCTGGAAATCAATTATGAAAACCTTAAAACTCACCAAAAAGACCATGAAATTGGTCAACAAAGCATGCAATGAAAGGTCCCCTTGAAAGGCCTTGAGGAGGATTACTCCACACGTGCATGAGGGACATAAAATATGGCCAAAAGGGCCTCAAATAGAGCCAAGGAAGACCTCAAAGCTCACATAATAGGGCCCGAAATGTGACTTCAAAGCATGCAAGATAGAGCCCATTTGGAAGGCCAAAAAGGCCAACAAACAAGACAAGGAGAGAGGGGGGACCCCCCCTCTGATTTTAGCTCTCAAAAACACATCTAATCCACTGAAAATCCATTGGATTTCAGCGGCTAAGAGGCCACACCAAGGCCAATGCGAATGCTCTAATGCATAGCCCTAATCACGAGGAAATGAAGCATGCCAAGAGGAAAATGATCCCAAATAGAAAAATGCCCTTAATCAAACTTCAAGAGGGACTCAAAATAAGAATTTTTTTAGTTCATGGAAAATTCGAAAATGCTTGCAAGAAGGGCTAAGATATCATGCAAAATAAGCCCTAAAAGAGAGATGAAGCATACAAGGATGTAGGAGACCTCAAACAGAAAAGTATCCTTAATCAAATTTCAAGAGGAACTCAAAATATAACACTTTAAAGTTTATGATAAAACCCAAAAATGCTTGCAAATAGGGCTAAGCTATCATGCAAAATAAGGCAAGAAAAGGGAAAATGGAGGCTTACCCTTGTAGCACAACAAAGCAGCAGCTTCTGGACCAAGTTGGTGAACTTTCAACCCTTGCAAATCATTCCCAAAGTGCTGGAATAGATGGTGGAGGTGGTAGGCTATGAGGTGTAGTGCAAATGGTGCAAGAAAATTAGGGTTTGGAGGCTCAAGTGTAAAGATATAGGGAGAGAGAGATGTATAAGCGTTCAAATTTTGTTCAACCCTTGCAAATGAAAATCAGCCTCCCCTTTATAGAGGAGAGGCTCTAAAACTTCTCCAAGAAGCCTCAAATATCCTCCATACACGATGCTCCAAATGGCCTCCAGCTGGCACAACTGTAATGCACTCAAAGAGAGCAAAAAGCAGATGGCAGGCCGACCAGTTAAGGTGGTCGGCCGGCCACCCCCTGGTCGGCCGACCAGGGGTCAAAAGGGTCAAGGTGAATTTCTGGTCGGCCACCCCAGATTGGTGGCCTCCCAGATGAGTGCAACATAGCTGCAAGGTGAAAAACCAGAAAAAGTGACCCAAGAGAGAGGAAAACTAGCTTTTTAGCAAGGTTCAAAAGGGTCAAGAAGAAATATTGGTCGGCCTACCCATATTGGTGGCCTCCCAGGTGTGCACAACACAATGATGGTATGAAAAACTAGAAATTATAGCTCAAAAGTGAGGAAAACCAGCTTTCTGTCAAAAAAATCGGTTGGAGGAGAGAGAAAATAATTTTTGAAAGAATTGCTGGTCTCCCACCATCCTACCACCTTCCTAGCAATGAAACAAAGGTTCATACCAAAAATGAACGCAAACTGATGCAAAACGAGGGTTCAGGGGCCAAAATGCGCAGGCTGGGGCCCCAAAAACAGGCTGTTAAGCACCGGAGGTGGCGTATGACCACAAAGGTGGTCTCCCGGGCCACAGTGTCCCTCCAAGGAGAGGAAATAAGGTGTGTACCAAAAACCAGAGCAAACGGAGGTAGTTAAGCGGTCCTGAACCGAGGCACACGGCCGACGGCTCTGAAAACCGGAAACTGGCCTCCAAACGGGGAAAATGGCCTACGACCACGAAACGTAGCCTACGGCCATTGAGAGATAGTCTACGAGACCTCTCTCTCCCTTCAGAAAGAGAAAATAGAGAAAACAAGGCCTGGTTCGCAAACCTAGGCAAAGCACAAAAGAGCCTCGAAGTCCGGAGGCATGGCTCGCAGCTGGGACTCTGAAACCTTAGAACGAGCACAATATGCACTATCACCGAGTGCTCAGTCGGTGACGTCTGAGTCTTAAGGTCGGTCAAAAATGGGGTGTCTACACATTACACAAAACAAAGTTTCCAAATAAAAAATTTAAAAAAAAAAAGAAAAAGAAAAAGAAAAAGGTTGACAAGCTTGGCTCCACTTGAGACCAAGTAACGCCCCATCACGGAGGCACTTCACATAGGGCTTCTCAAAAAAGGTGGACTCCCAAAGTATCTCTAAACCTGACGATCCACATGTTCACTTACATATATATATATATATAAGTAAGGGTGAGCATCGGATATTCCGATCAGCCCAAACTGACCGAACTGAACCGATCCACCGCATTTTTGATGGATGTGTGATAACGAGTGGACGGTAGCGGATTAATTTTTTCCAATCCGCCTAGTTTTGGACTAATGGCAGATTTGAAGTTCATTTGGCCGCAACCAAACTTCCAAACCGTGAGCACCCCTAGTAATTTGTAAGATTTTGTGTTTACAATTTGTTAGATATTCTGTTTGTGTTTTCAATTGAAAAAGAATTTAGATAATTTTTTGTGTTTTCAATTTGAAAATCCTTTGATCAAATGGCAAGTGTTGATATTTGGTAATTTTGTGTAGAAAATATAAGGCTTAATTTTGTCATTTAAAAAAAATCAAATTAAATAGTTTTTGAATAAAAGAAGTAATGAAATAGTTTTGATAACTTATGGTTTTTTATACGTATATATTGTTGATATTTTGTCAATATATTTTGAGACGGCACAACTTGCCGTCGCAAAAAAACGCAAAAAATGTGACTTTTTTTGCGATGGCACAATTTGCTGTCGCGAAAAATAGAGTATTTGCGACGGCAAAAAATGTTATCGCAAAAAAGAAGAGTATTTGCGAAGGTAGAATTTGTTGTCGCAAAAAAAATAGAGTATTTGTGATGGCAGAATTTGTTGTCGCAAAAAAAAAAAAATAGAGTTTTTGCGACGGCACCAGCTGCAGTCACAAAAAAAAAAAAAAAAAAAAGAGTTTTTTGCGATTGTAATAGGTACCATTGAAAAAAAATAAAGTAATATATATATATATATATATATTGTGGCTTTGAGAAGGCTTCATATATATATAGTCACAAAATGGTTTAAATAGATGCAACAGTATTTTTTTGTTACAAAAAAAAAAAAATGACGTCGTCTTACTTTTTTTATATAATATTTCTCTTTTCATCTATTTTTTATCTTCCTGTCTCTCTGTCTCTGTCTCTCTTCTCTTTCTCACTCATCACTCTTATCTGTCTGTCTATCTATCTCTTTCTCTCTTTGTCTCTGTCTCTGTCTCTCTTCTCTTTCTCTTTCTCTCTCTCACTCATCATTCTTCTCTGTCTATCTGTTTGTCTCTCTCTTTCTTTCTGTGTCTCTGTCTCTGTCTCTCTTCTCTTTCTCTCTCTCACTCATCACTCTTCTATGTCTATCTCTGCATGCATGCATGCATGCATCTCTCTCTCTCTCTCTCTTGCCCATCTCTCTTCTCTATATCTCTCACATCTCTCTTCTCTCTCTCTTGTTTATCTCTTTTTGCTCTCTCTCTCTCTCTCACTCATCACTCTTCTCTATCTGTCTGTCTATCTGTCTGTCCCTCTCTCTCTCTCTCACTCATCACTCTTCTCTATCTGTCTGTCCCACTCTCTCTCTCTGCGTATCTCTCACTTATCTCTCTTCTCTCTATCTTTCTCATTTCTCATCTCTCTATCTCTTTCATTTCTCTTCTCTCTCTGCCTGTCTCACTTATTTCTTTTCTCTCTATCTCTCCCCTATCTCTCTCGCACATCTCTCTTCTCTTTGTGTCTCTCTTTTTCTAGGTCTCTTTCTTATTCATCTCTTTTCGCTCTCTTTCTCTCTCTTTGTCTATCTCTCGCTCATCATTTGTTTCTTTCTTTTTTTTTTGTCTCTCTCTATCTCTTTCTCTCTCTCTCTGTCTGCCTGTTTGTTTTTCTATCACTCTCTTTCTCTCCCCCACTGTGTTCACCTTGCTCACTTTTCCCTCCTCTCTTTTCTATTTACCGAGCTCCCTCTCAATTTATTGATCCATTATAAGAAAATGTATTTTTAGCGATCACTTTGTCTCTTTCTAGCTCATCACTCTCTCTCTCTCTCTCTCTCTCTCTCTCTCTCTCTCTCCATTCTTCTTCTTCTTTTGTTTTCATTTCTTTGTAGAGTTAGATGTTTGTTAGTTTACAATTGTGTTTGTTGATTTGTATAAAAAAAAAAGAGTGATTGCATTAATGTTAAAGCTTAAAGTTCGTTTGGATTGGGGAAAATAAAAGAAATGCATTTCTTTTTATTCATATCACCTTTTTTGATTAATAAAGAGATAGAGATGTGGTGAAATCGAAGGAAATTGAGAGACTTACTATTAAAATTCCCATTTTGAATCTCTCTAAAAGTGAAGAGATTGAGAGAAAAATGTTACTAACAGATTACTATTTTTTTTTTTCTATTTCATGATACTAAAACTGTCCCTTTAGATGTAGAAGAAATAAAAATAAAATTGACTCTTTGGTAATATTACATGAGAGTTTTTTTTTTTTTTTCCCTATAGTTCAAATAAAGATAGGAGAGAAAATTATTCTCTTTTTTCTTTTATTTATCCAATCAAAAGAAACAGAAAACACAATCTTTTCTCTTGTTTTCTTTTCTTCCCTGACCAAAGTAATCATTTCTAGTTCAACAAAGAGATTGTTTTCAATGTTCACAAAAGATGGAAATGAAATATACTGAAGTTTTACTTTTGTAAAGCAGTTTCATTGTGTTGAAACATTGACACAACCATATTTGAGAATTTTTTTAACTTTTGCATATAGAATATCAAATTGTTTAACATGTTTTGGGTCATTTTGTTATATCCTCTTTAATTTGTAAGAATCTAAGGAAGTCAATGTTCAACAATACATATTGGTGTCTATTTTCTTGTTTTCTTTGAATGTATTTGCACTTCTGTTTGTTTAAGTATCAAGCCTAATTGGGTTATCTATAGAAATTGCATGATTCAATCAGCCAAACTCTTTTCTGACAACTTATGAGAGAAGACGGGACTTGTGGTGTTGACATCCCAAAATTACCAAACGGGTTCCCAATTTGGGAGTTAGAGCCGGATTTCACTCTAGGCAAACTAGTTCTTTGAAAAACTTAGAATTTGAGGTGTTGACACCCCAAAATCACCAAACGGCTTCGGATTAGAATGAAACTTGGCACACAAGACCTCCTTGACATGAGAGACTTGTGGGAGAAGGCGGGACTCGAATCGGGTTCCTGATTTGGGAGTTAGAGTCGGATTTCACTCTAGGCAAATTAGTTCTTTAAGAAACTTAAATTTGAGGTGTTAACGCCCCAAAATCACCAAATGGTGTCGGATTAGCACGAAACTTGGCACACACGACCGCCTAGGCACGAGAGACTTGTGGGAGAAGACAAGACTTGAATCAGGTTCTCGGTTTGGGAGTTAAAGCCAGATTTCACTCTAGGCAAACTAGTTTTTAAGAAACTTAAATTCGAGGTGTTAACGCCCCAAAATCACCAAACGGCGTCGGATTAGAACGAAACTTGGCACACACGACCGCCTAGGTACGAGAGACTTGTGGGATAAGATGGGACTCGAATCGGGTTCCCGATTTGGGAGTTAGAGCCAAATTTCACTCTAGGCAAACTAGTTCTTTGAAAAACTTAGAATTTGAGGTGTTGATGCCCCAAAATCACCAAACGACGTCGGATTAGCGTGAAACATGGCACACACGACCGCCTAGGCCTGAGAGACTTATGAGAGAAGATGAGACTCCAATCGGGTTACCGGTTTGGGAATTAGAGCCGAATTTCAGTCTAGGCAAACTAGTTCATTAATAAATTTGAATTCGAGGTGTTGACGCCTCAAAATCTCCAAACAGCGTCGGATTAGCACGAAACTTGACACACACGACCGCCTAGGCATGAGAGGCTTGTGGGAGAAGACAGGACTCGAATAGCGTTCTCGGTTTAGGAGTTAGAGCCTGATTTCACTCTAGGCAAACTAATTCCTTAAGAAACTTGAATTCGAGGGGTTAACGCCCCAAAATCACCAAACGGGGTTGGTTTAGCACGAAACATGGCACACACGACCGCTTAGGCACGAGAGACTTGTGGTAGAAGACGAGACTCTAATCGGGTTCCCGGTTTGGGAGTTAGAGCCGAATTTCGGTCTAGGTAATCTAGTTCATTAAGAAATTTGAATTCAAGGTGTTGATGCCCCAAAATCTCCAAACGGTGTCGGATTAACACGACACTTGGCACACACAACCGCCTAGGCACGAGAGACTTGTGGGAGAAGACGGGACTCGAATCGAGTTTCCAGTTTGGGAGTTAGAGCCGGATTTCACTCTAGGAAAACTAGTTCCTTAAGAAACTTGAATTCGAGGTGTTGACGCCCCAAAATTATCAAACAGCGTCAGTTTAGCATAAAACTTGGCACACACGATCGCCTAGGCACGAGAGACTTGTGGGAGAAGACAGGACTTCAATCAGGTTCCCGGTTTGGGAGTTAGAGTCGGATTTTGGTCTAGGCAAACTAGTTCATTAAGAAATTTTAATTCCAGGTGTGGATGCCCCAAAATCTCCAAACGGTGTCGGATTAGTACGAAACTTGACACACATGACCGCCTAGGCACGAGAGGCTTGTGGGAGAAGACAGGGCTCAAATTGGGTTCCCGGTTTGGGAGTTTGAGCTGGATTTCGGTCTAGGCAAACTAGTTCCTTAAGAAATTTGAATTCGAGGTGTTGACGCCCCAAAATCACCAAACGGCGTCGGTTTAGAACGAAACTTGGCACACATGACTACCTTGGCACGAGAGACTTGTGGGAGAAGACGGGACTCTAATCGAGTTCCCGGTTTGGGAGTTAGAGCCGGATTTTTGTCTAGCCAAAATTATTTACTTAATTATCTTTTTTAATTATATAGTAGTTAATTTTTTATGTTTTTTTGTAATTAAAATATTAACACATAATTATATTATTATTAATTATTTTTATTTTTTGTTTTAAGATATTTCCCAAGTAACAGTTTGCTTCTTGTGAAATGCAGCCGTGTGAAGATTGCGACTAACTTTTGTTTTTGTTACCCACGGAAGAATCATGAGGGAAAGTTTTGTTTTTGATTTACGTTATTTCGAATTGTGAATAACATTATGTATTTAAACATTGTATATGTATTATGCAATATTATGTTGTAGGATAATTTTGCTGATGTGTTGTTATGAATACAAGAATATTTTTATTATAGATGAATTGTTATTTTTATACTGGAATTTTTATATTATTATGTAATTATTAGTTTCTTTTTCAATTATTTTTCATTTAATACAGATATTTTCATATTTTTAATAATTTTATTGCAATTTTTTTTTTTTTTTTTTTGGAGACGGCACCACACCGTCTCAAAAACATTAGAACCAGATTTTTTTTGCGACGTAGGCAATGCCATCGCAAAAGATATTGGCAAAGTTGAAACAAAAACCTTTCGCAATGGTATTCTTTGTCGTCGCAAATAATCTTTTAGCGACGGCATGTCATGCTGTTTGAAATAATCTTTTAGCGACCGCATTTATCTCGTCACAATAAAAACACTTTCGCGACGACATTTTTTGCCGTTGCAAATAATACTTTTAGCAATGGCAACACAGTGTCGTCTAAAAAAATCTCAGATTTTTACATATTAATGCCGATAGCAAAATTCCGTCGCAAAAAAACAACTTTGCCGTTGCAAAAAAAAGGCGACGGCATAGTGCTGTCACTAAAACCTTTTAGCAACGCCCTTTGTTGTGACCCCCCACTTGCCATCGCTAAAAGTTAGTTGCCGTCACAAAAAAATTTTTGAGACGGCATTTTGAGTATTTACGATGGCATTTTGCCGTTGCAAAAAACTGAAATTTTTGTAGTGATAGTGTATGAGAAAAAGTTGAAAATAGTGAAGTAGTAGGTATGAGAGAAGTTAAAAAGGCTTGTGAGTTGAGAGAAGTCAATAAATGCTAAGGTCTTTTTTTTTTCTTTTTTTGAAATCAAAAAATTAGAAAATTAAGATTGAGATATTAGAGCTCTCACAAGACTTGTGGGTTAGAAACCCCTTTTTCCTTATATAATATATCGATAATTAGAAAATTAGCCTAAGATCTCTCTCTCATTTTTAATAATGGAAGAGATCCACAATATTATTTTGTGATGTCTAAGGTCTCTCAACCCCACACCATATTTCACAGAGAAATTTAACTCTCTCAAATCAAATCTCATTTCTTTCTCTCTCTCATCTCCTATCTCTTCTGTCGCTTCAACGTCGTCACAAAGCTCGCTCTCCGATGCGACCCACAATTCGTCACCCTATACGACAATGCCCTAATTCTTTTCTCACTCTGCCACGTTAACGTCACGCGCCTCAAGCTTCGTAGTTGCTCAAGCTCACCAACCTCGGCATGGTTGTTTTAGCCAAGAACTGCAAGGGTTTGAAGAAGTTTTCGTGTAGATCGTGCATGATCGAAATCAGAGGCATGAACACAGTGCTCGATCACTATTCCTCTCTCAAAGAGCTCTCCATCAAGCGCCTCCATGGCATCAATGATGGCAAAGGCGTGGCCGCCGCCGAGCCTATTGGCCCCAGCGTCGCTGCTTCATCTCTAAAAACCATATGCCTCAAAGAGCTCTACAATGGATAGTGCTTTGGACCGCTAATCATTGGAGCGAAGAATCTGAAAACTCTGAAATTATTGAGGTTCCAATGAAAATTATATGTTCCAGAGATAGCCTACTCCATGATCGGTCATCCATGGCATTCAAGCACTACTACTTTCTAATGAGTCGAAAGATGACGAGGATGGATATGGGATGCTATGGCCACCCACGATATTTGGACCAACCTGTGAAGGAATGGATGTAGTGACGATAGAATGTAAGCTACCAGATCTCCAACTTAATGATTTGATTGTGTTCTACAACATGGACGCATATTCAGCCTTTATATGAGCCAAATTCAATGGCTTCGATATATAATCCAGTGAGTCTCTATATATATATATATATTGGTTGTTGTTGTTGCGTATTTGGATGATCGATTTGTGTATTGCACATTGTGATTGGGAAGGCAATCTAGAGAAAATCCAGAGAAAATCTCTAGACTAGAATTCAGAGAATTTCTCTGGCCTTCTCAAATCTAGAAAATTTCTTCAGCCTTTCTAGATCTGGAAAGGCCAAAGAATTCTCTACATATATGTATATTGGCTGTTGTTGTTACTTATTTGGGTGATCGATTTTTGTATTGCACATCGTGATTGAGAAGACAGATAAATTTTTTGATTTGAATCCAGAGAAATTCTTGCAAAAACCAGAGAAATTCCTTGGAAATCTAGAGAAAATCTCTAGACTAGAATCTAGAGAATTTCTCTGGCCTCTGGCCTTTCCATAATTTCTCTAGAAAGAAATTCTCTGGTTTTGAGAGAAACTTTTTGAGAAGTGCAGAGAAATTCTCTAGATCGAATTTTCTTTGAATCGATTTTAGAGATTTTAGACATTATAAAAATATTGGATATCTTTTATGTTATAAAATTTTAATATCAAAACCTTAAAAAAAATTCTCATAATTTATATTATGTTTTGTTATTGTTTTTTTATTTCTTTTTCTTAATAATTTAATAATTTATACTATGCTTGGTTGAATTTTTTTAGTTTTTTTTTTTTTAATTGGTTCTCGATGTTATTCATTGGTAGTAGCAAAAGAGAGAGCACTCTCATGTGCTGTTTGGCGGGTGGTTTCACAGTTATTTGCTTCTTTTCTTTTTTTAAAAAATAATTTATAAGGATATTTTAAGAAGAAAAAAAAATAGACAAACACTTTCGGTATTTTAAAATGATTTAGATTTAGATTTAGATAATTTCTAATTCATTTAAAAATTTCAGAAAAGAAATTCTCTAACTAAACTAAACATAATGGTTGCGTTTGGTAGAGTTTTAGAATTATGATTTGAGAATAGAATTATATTTTGAGTTTGTCAGTTTTGGAATTATGATTTGAGTGTGAAAAATTTATTTGGTTATGATTTTTAAAAAGAGTTTGAATTGAGTGATGTGACATAAGATATTAAAAAGTTGGTGTTTTGAAAAATAGGTGTGGAATTAATTTTCTAAAACTGTAACCAAACAATATACTCAAAATGAAGGGTAGAATTATGAGAGGAAAATTTGTAAGCAAATTGGGCCAAGCTAGGAAAGGTCTTCTTGGTTAAATGGGCCAAGCAATGGGCCGAGATTAGAGCTAGTTTAGCTCGGTATTAAGCCGAAAAGACAGTATACCATATTTCGGGTTTAGGCCGAACTATGGGCTGAAGTAATTATTTATCTAGCACGGTCTTGGGGCATCTAAACATCAGGTTGGTCAGAGGTGGGCTACTAGTGGCTTGACCTAGATTTCCCAAACCAAGGTATTAGTGGAAGGTTAACCGAGCTAAAGAATAGCTCTGCAGATGTTATCTCGAAGTCGGACTGTCAGTGTTGCTTAAGGTCTCACCGAGCTATGTAAGCTCGGTTGATCGCAGTGTCAGCCGAGGTAAGGGGTTCAGCCGACTCCTTTAAGTGCAGGGAAAAGACTCCTAGGAGGACTCTGCCAAGGAGAGTAGAGTCCTACTAGGATTGTGTAAACCATCTCACTTGGTTAGTAGTGAGCAGGGTGTGAGATTCCTAGGAGGATTCCTCTAAGGAGAGTTGTAATCCTACTAGGATTGTGCCAGGCGAAAACTATAAAAGCTCACAACATAACCTATGCACAGGTAACACAACTTTGATTCTCGAATACACAGAGCTTTGTCTATTTTGTCTATTTTGCTGACTTAGGCATCAGAGAGGTATCCAGCACACACCCGCCGGCTAGCTCACGTTTGTGTTTTCAGGGAGTAAAGTGACGACGTTTGGAGGAGCACAGACTTGTTCAACAGGATTATACGAGAACATTATTTCTTGCTCGTACAATTGGCGTCGTCTGTGGGAAGTCCACAAAGAACAAAACCTCTTGATCAAGCTTTCCTCTCTAGTTGGAAGCAATGGCGCACAATGAAGACTTGCCGCAATCAGCCATTGATAGGCAGACCCCGGAGGGAGGTGGGAGACGCGAAGGCCTTTTATCCCTCCCATCGCGGATTTAGAACCCCAGCGAGAAAACCCCCGGAGGGATGCAAGGGGGAGACGAGTTAGCAGCCCCCGTCGCTCTCAAAGTCCTAAAAGACAAAGACGGAGGATGGACCCTCAAGTTTTGGAGGATCGCGTGAAGGAGCAGGACGAGTTAACAAGGAGGATGGCGACAGACATGGAGAGGGGCGCAAAGGCAACACGCCCCCTCGTCACTCGGAGGATCATGATAGGCATACCACACCATCACAAGCGCAGAGTAGAAGCCTTAGAACGGGCTGCACTCAATCGCGGACTTCCAGGACTCATTACTCCAGGTCTGAGAGAACGAGAACTGAGAGGTCGTGTATTGAGGGAAGCACCTATCAGCCCTTGCACACGCACCAGACGCCATCTAGGCACACGGAGATGCCTAGATCATCTGACTTACAAACTGTGCTTGAAGAAAGGGCCCGATGGAAGGAGGATACTAGGGCTCGCGACCCACGCAGAGTTTCAGCCCTTCAGTGGTTGGCCCCTCGGACGCATGAGAGCGTCGAGGTAGGAATACCAATGCCGCGCCTTGCTTACGAACCAACAGACAAAGTATTAGCAAGGTTACAAAGCTCGCCGTTCATTCCGACAATTGAGAACGCACCACTACCTTCAGGCTTCCACCAGCCCAAATTCACCACTTATGAGGGGAACACAGACCCCTACATGCACTTAAACCACTTTCGCCAGGTTATGGTAGTATACCGGCGAAATGAGGCTTTAATGTGCATCCTATTTCCATCCAGCCTTGGCGACCTAGGTTTAACCTGGTTCAAAAGGCTACCAGAGGATAGCATTGCCTCATGGGCGCAGTTGGCAGAAGCGTTCGTGACTAGATTTAGGACGAACACCAAGACACCAGTGGAGATCGACCGGCTACTCTCCATTGACATGGGCGAAAAAGAGACGTTAAGGTCCTACAACAGTCGCTACTGGGAAACCTTCAACCGGATTAGGAATTGCCCTATGAACCACGCCATTGCATAATACAAACGGGGTCTGCCAGTCGGTAACAAATTAAGGGACTCAATTACTATGATGCCACCCCTCATGATGGAGGCCTTAATGGAGAGGATGCACTAACATATTTGCGTGGAGGAAGATAGCACCCGTGCTAAGGCAAAATCTGACACAACAGCAATGCCAGAAAAAAAGACTACGGCAAAAGTCAACACGGTAGAGCAACCGAACAGGAATAGGCGAGGCAAGCAGGCCAACAGAGAGGACCCAGACAAAAGGAGGTTAAGAGTTCGTACTGCCATTACCATAGTGTTTAAAAAACCAATCTACCGAATTCTCAGTGAAATACGCAACGAACCTTTCGTCCGACGGCCAGCTAAGTTGGGAGAAGCACAAAAAGACTATGATGAGAGGTCCCGGTGCACCTTCCATGACGAAAAGGGGCACCGCACAGAAAATTGCACGCCGTTGAGGCAATGTTTGGAGGAGTTAGTAGCATCTGGGCACCTGGATCAGTACATAGAAGGAAGAACACAGCCAGCCCCCCAGGACCACAACAACCCAAACGGAATGTCGGTCGACGCTCCACCTCAAGGCGTGATTAACGTAATACATGGGATATTCGAACCTGAGCGGGTATGTGAGCTTAGGGGGATGATCAAAAAGGCTGAACACTTAAGGGAGATATTAAGTACACAACCTACCATAAAAAATGGGAGAACAGAGGCTACAAATGTCATATCTTTTTCAGACAAAGATTTAGCAAGGATATATTGCCCTCACAATGATGCACTGGTTGTCGCTCTACGCGTCAAGAATTTTGACGTGAAATAGATTTTGATTGACCAAGGAAGCTCATGTGAGATAATGTATTATGAAACCTTCAAACAACTGAAACTGGAGGATAAAGACTTGGCACTTGCAACATCTCCGCTGATCGGATTCAACTCAATGCCAGAGTGGCCAGTGGGCAAGATAATCCTCCCAGTCAAAGCAGGAACCATGACAAAATAGGTGGAATTCTGGGTATTGAAAGTCCCTTCCACCTACAACATAATCTTGGGAAGGACGTGGTTGTACGCCAAGCGATCGGTAGCCTCAACCTACCATCAAGTATTGCAGTTCCCCAACGAAGCCGGAGTAATTGAAGAGGTCTTTGGAGACCAAATTATGTCAAAACAGTGCTTCGTCACAGTAAATGGCAGCCGCGCTGCAAAAGGGTATGTACAGATGGTGGAAGAACCTGAGAGCAATGAATTGTTTGCAGATGTTGGCAAGGCAGCAGAACAGAAGGCAGTGGAAGACTTGGTACAGGTAAGGATAGATGAAAAGAACCCAGAAAAGTTCTTTTTGCTCGGCTCGTCTTTGTCCAGCACTGAGAGAATAGAGGTCATGGAATTCTTAACCTCTAACATCGAAGTGTTTGCCTAGATGCCGTATGACATGCCTGGCATTGACCCAAACTTCATCTGTCACCAACTGAACGTCCACCCAACTACCAGACCAATTATACAGCGCACTCGCAGATCAGCACTCCACCATGCCGAGATAGTGGTGGAAGAAATGGGAAACTTGCTAGAGGCAAGAGCTATCAGAAAAGTGCACTATCCCATGTAGATTTCCAATACCGTAGTAGTGCCAAAGAAGAACGGAAAATGGCGTGTCTACGTGGACTACAAAACAATTAACAAGGCATGCCCAAAGGACAGTTTTTCCCTACCACGGATAGACCAACTGGTAGACCTGATGGCAGGACACAATCGACTTAGCTTCCTTGATGCGTACAGAGGTTTCTATCAGATCGCTATGTATAAACCAGACCAGGAGGTCACATCCTTTACAATGCCTAGAGGATTGTGTTGCTACAAGGTCATGCCCTTTGACCTAAAAAACGCAGGGGCAATATTCCAACGGATGGTCACCAAGTTGTTTGAACCATTGTTAGGAAGAACAATGGAGGCTTACATAGATGACATGGTGGTCAAAAGCAAGTATGAGAAGGACCATCTCAGGGACCTAGGTGAAATGTTCCAGACTTTGAAGGAGAACAAGTTGCGCCTAAACGCCTCCAAGAGTGCATTCGGCGTAGGATCAGGCAAATTCTTAGGCTTTCTGGTGACCAACCAAGGTATAAAAACAGACCCTTCTCAGATCAAAGCAATCTAGGATCTTGAGAGGCCCAACACAGTGAAAGAGGTACAACATCTCACTGGCCTAGCAACCGCGCTCAATCGGTTCATAAATCGGTCGTCAGACAGATGTCGACCATTCTTCCAAGCATTAAAGGCCAAGTTTGAGTGGGATGAAGAATGCGACAGCACCCTAGAAAGCTTGAAAGAGTACATGTCTTCTCCACCGTTGCTAGTAACCCCAATACCTGGAGAAAAGCTCTTTTTGTACTTAGCAGTTTCACAGCACGCAGTCAACGCAGTGTTGGTCAGAGTAGAAGGAATCCAACACCTACCCATCTTTTATGTTAGCAAAACCTTGTTAGGCGCAGAAACCAGGTACCTACCATTGGAAAAATTGGCCTTAGCCTTGATGATGGCCTCAAGAAAGCTATCACATTACTTCCACGCCCACACCATAATCGTCCTAACAGCTTTTCTATTAAAAGCTTTGTTTGAGAGAGCGAACTTTTCTGGGCGAATCCTGAAGTGGGCGGTGGAATTGGGACAATTTAATATCAAGTTTCAACTCAAAACCGCAATAAAAGCCCAAGCTTTGGCAGACTTTGTGGTAGAGTTCACACCAGGAAGCCATCACATCAGCCCAATTGACTTGACTGGTACAACAGAAAAGGGGATGGAAAGTGCCGCAGGAACTGCGCAACCCCCAAAACAAGATGCCCAGCCACGTCTCAAGGCATACCGGATTGTAGAAAGGAAGGAAGAAGTAAATCGTGCTATATCCAACAAAAACTCATCAACAAGTAAAAACTTGGTACAATCAAATAGTGAAGAGCAAACCCTAACAGTAGGCTTGGACTTGGAAGAAAACATCAGCAACACTCATGACCCCAAGACATCATCCGACCCCTCCACTTGCTGGAAGCTATTCGTTGGAGAGATGTGGAAGCTCTTTGTGGATGGAGCATCCAACAGGCAGGGTGCAGGATTTGGCATAGTCCTCATCTCACCAGACGGCCTAATAGTGGAACAAGCAGTCAACCTTGGCTTCCCAGCATCAAACAACGAAGCGGAATATGAAACGCTTTTAGCAAGCCTAAAATCAGCACTCTACATGAAAGCCACCGAGCTAATGGTTTACAGTGACTCTCAGCTAGTAGTAAACCAAATTTTAGGCGACTACGAGGCAAAGGATGAGGGATGGCTAAGTACCAAGAGTTAGTAAGAAGGGAGATCATGAAATTTGAAGTAATGCGGATAGAGCAGATCGGCCAAGAAGAAAACAATAGAGCAGACGAATTAGCAGGCTTTGCTTCAATGGCAGATACGTCCATCCCACATCCATTACTGATCGACTTCTTACCAAGACCAAGCATTGAAGAGCCCGAAGTAGCAGAGGTAAGCCTTCCATGGATGGATCCCATTATAGTATTCTTAAAAGATGGCGTCTTACCCAAAGAGAAGAAAGAAACCAACAAAATAAGAGCAAAATCACAGCGATTTTGGCTCTCTCCATCAATGGCCTTGTACAAAAAATCCTTCGCAGGACCTTACCTAAAATGTGTCCATCCTAGCAAGGTCGAAGCATTCTTGTTCGAGATACACGAAGGCGTATACGGAAGCCACCAAGGGGGAAGATCATTGGCCTACAGAACAATTTCACAAGGATATTGGTGGGCTTACATGCAAGCAGATTCAGATAAGTATGTCAAGAAGCGCGAGAAATGCCAAAAGTTCGCACACCAAATACATCAGCCAGCCAAAGAGTTTCTGTAGACACCCCATTTTTGACCGCCCTTAAGACTTGGGCGCTACTAATGGTTTACTTGGTGATGAAAGTTGTGCAGTATAAAGGTTCAATTTCTTCAGCAAGAGGAGAGTCAAATCCCAACTTCATATCCCTTTTGGACTAAAATGATCTTGATCAAAAGATTTTAGACCTTGAAACCCTCTCTTTCAAAAAAGTTTTTGAAAAGTGATTCTACAATGTTCCAACGCTCGCATTTTGTTGAATGTAGCGCTTTTCGGTAAATCGAGCGAGGACAAAGTGGAAATGAATGAAAGAGAGATGAAATCTTTGAAAAATATTTCAAAACACCTTGTTTAGGGGTTTAGACTTGAAGAAAAGAGGGGAAGAGGGAAGAAATCAACTCGGAGAAGAAGATGGGCATGAATTGCTAAGAGAGAGTCGAACAGCCCTCGTTAAATCAGGCCTATCCTTTTAAATACTTGGATATCATCTATGAGGCCACCACCGTTCGAAACCTTACTTCTGGGGCTTCATTTTTCACTTAAGAATCTCCTAAAGCCGTGTCCGGATGCGGGAGATATAGCTGATTGAAATTAGGCATCAATCTGGTTGGACCGAAACTAAGTAGTCTTCACTAAAAGAGAGATATCTCTTAGCATACTTCGAATTTTGATGCAAGGATGCCACCATTGGAAAGCTTACTTCCGGGGCTTCAATTTGCACACAAGAATTACCTGAAAAGGCATCTAGATGAAGGAGTTAGGCTTGCTTCAATTCGGGGACTGTAGATACCCCATTTTTTACTATCCTCAAGACTTGGACATCATCGTTTGAACACTCGATGATCATCGATGGTCATGTTCGTTTTGAGTTCTCGGAGGTCTCGGCTACGCGCCTTGCCTTAGGATCTCTCAACTTGACTGTTTTGTGCTTGGTTGTGGACCAAGGACTTGTGGTTTTTGCACCTAAGGGTAGGAAGTGGCTTGTTGGCCATCCCCTTAACCCACCGGGCATGGCCTGAGGCCACCAGCCGTGTTTTCTTGCTATCGGCTAATGGTGTTGGCCGATCGGCACTTTAGTTAGTCGGCCGGCCATTTCTTTGGTCGATCGGCCACTTCTTCTGGCCGAGGCCTTTTCTTTGCCTTTTTCAGGCATTGTGCATGCCAGTTGTGCCAGCTAGTGAGCAGAGACTCTACCCTCCATACACGTGTATGGAGGGATTTCATCCTTGAGCTTAGCTTCTCTTAGAAGCTTGGAATTGGATTTTCTATAAAAGGAGGGCCTCCCCTCCCTTTCCAGAGGTTCAGCCAACTGATATAGAAGTTAGAGATATATCTCTCTCTACATCTCCCTCTCTCTAGATTTGTGTGTGTGTTTGAGCTCAAAAGTGTGTTTTGTTCTTACTATTGCACATAAACACCTAGCACTACACTATCCTTGGTTTTTGAGGCATTAGAAGGTTGATTTCAGAGTTTTTGAGTTGGTTTTTATCCAAGAAGGGTGCTGGAGTTGGTGTTCTTCAAGTGTTCTTAAAGGGCGAGTTAACTTGCTTTTGATACCCCATTTTGGCTTAAGCTTTTACACATACTTGCATGCTGTTTTAAGCTTAGTGTCCTACTAAAAAACATTCTGTATTTTCATGCTTAAGATGTTTCATTAAGGTCACTTTTGTGTTGAGGGTTGTCTACCCCCCCTTAGGCCTTGTTTGGCCTCTTTTTGTGCCTCTTCCTTTTGGCTTTGGAACGTCTCTTGTTTCAACCTTCTCACCACTGAAATCCAGACGATTTTCAGTGGTGGAGAAGTGGTTTTGAGGTCTTGCATAGGGGAGGGACACCGCTCTCTCCCATTGTCTCATTTGCTTGCCTTAAGGGCTCATAGTGGTAGCATATTTACTTAGTTTGTTTTAACTCCATTTTAGCAAGTATTTGGTGTTGTTTGGTCATGTTGTACCTCTGTTTCATGTTGGTTTGATGGCGTCATGCATACACCATACACTTGTCTTGCAATCCTTTCATTTGCCATAACATGTATCTTGCATTTGAACTATCATGCTTGCATATTTTGACTCGACCCAAAGGAACTTTTAGTCATATTTCAGCATGCTAAAGCTCTATTTGGTGTCGTTTTGATCATATATGCCATGTTTTGTATAGCTTTTCTTCATCCTAGCTTGTTGGCTTTGAAGGCCTAAGTCGCATGATTGCATTACTTGGCTCATTTTCATGATTTGGCATCATTTCACATGAGATTTCAGTCCATATAATGTGGTCGTGCATTCACATTCATAACATTTTCCATGCGTTAGAAGGTTTGTGTTTTATGCTTCAAGATAGGGCCATTGTGCATGCCTCTATGCTTAGACCATTCAGATACAATCTAAGTGGGTTTTTGAGTTTGTTTCAACATGACATAACTCTGTTTTCCATTGCCTAAATCATGCCATGTTTGGTTGTGTTAGGCCTAGTATAACACCTCTTTGATAGCATTGCACGCCCCATTATTTTAGCATTGTATTCTAGCTTGTTTTGGCTAGCTTTGAGCTCACTTTTGGTCTTGCTTGGACCTACCTCGGTACTCTTTTAGGTCCCCTTGGCCCTTTGGGCTTGCTTCACATGACCACAACTTGAGCCCCTTGGCTTGTCTCAAGTTTTAGGCTTCTTTGTATGCTTTACTTGCATGGCTTGGTTGATTTGGCATCATCCCTTGCATATTTTCAGAGCTTATCATGCTTGTTATTTGTCCATATTTGTCTCTTTTAAATGTGCTTAAGAGTCGACCTTTTTTGTGCCTAAGTGTAGGACCTTTACATGCGCATGTTTGGGTGTGTTTTGTCCATCATTTCTTGGCACTTTGGCCACTGATTGTGGCATGGCTGAGGTCTGTCCTTTTGGTTTAGGTCCATTGAGCATGTTTGCTTTCATGATATTTGCATGTTCGTATTGCACCGTGTTTGCATATTGAGTATATTGCATGATGTTTGGTTAGTTGCATCGCATGACATTAATATATAGTTGTTACATGCTTGGCTTGTTTGCAAGCTTGCTTGCGTACTCATATTGCATTGGGTTTGTTTGCATGCCATTAGTCTTGTTGCATTGCATAATGTCCCCATGTTGCATTGCATTTGGCATGCCCGCTTGCATTACATTGTGTTTGGTTTGGGGTGTCAAACCAAACACAAGGAGCAAGGAACGTTCGTACTTGAAGTGACGAAACGTCCCTCAATCCTTAGTCGCCGACGCTCTTGATCCAAGCATGATAGAGTTCTAGGCATTCATATGTTTTGTTGCATTCATTCCACATTAATTTGCACATTTGACACCTTTGGCCATCATGCATTGAAATGCGTGATTAGTGGTCCGAGGATCGAGAGCCATACTCCATTGAGTTCATAGCATGATAGGGAGGGTGGTTGTGCACACATTGTCTTGTAAATTCCTTGCCATGCACTGCCTATCCTCTGTTGCAGCAAAAACAGAAATCTGCAGGAAAGGATGGCCGGTCGGCCAAATTCAGTGCCGGCCGGCTAACAATATCCAGCCGATGGCCCCACTTTTGGTCGATGACCATCCTTCCATGGCCAGTGGTCCTGTCTCTTGGCCGGTGACATCCCACAGTGCTCAGGGAGTGGTTCAGAAGTAGCGTTGGGACTTGTGCAGCTTTCAGAGGCATAAAACAGTGCAAACGGAGGCAACATATGGCATGGCAACGGGTTTCCGAACGAGGCGAACAAGCATGCATCATCCAATCATTTCGAGGCGGAGCTGCGGCGACCTCTTTAATTTCATACTTAGATTGTTTTGTAATTAATTTGTTGATTAATTAAAGGCTTTGTAATATTTGATTAGCTAGGGTAGTTGATTAATTATTCAGTTGTATTGTTTATTCGGACCCTCCGTCGAGAGGGCAAGTTTTGTAATAAGTTTACGTGCGTGTGTGAATGTCTTCCAACCCCACGTCTTTCTTCCTTTTACTTACCTGCTTTTAATGGTTAGTTTTAGGTCATGTTTTAATTAGCATACTTATGTCAGCATGTTTGCATACATTCATTTGTATCGCACGCATCGGGCTCGGCGCATCATACTAACTGCATAGTATTTCAATTGCAACTTGAATACGTATATCGAGTTGCCGCATTTCACATGCCATTATTAGATTAGCCGAGCCTATTCTAGTTGCAGTTTGCATGTGTTGCATTAGCCATCTTAACATGAACTAGGATCATGCATGATTTCTAACTAGTTTCTTGTTTTGACTCGAAGTACACTGTGAGTGTTTATGCCTTAACATCTTGCAGAGTGTGAGTTTTGCCATGATAGCATGCTTGCCATAAGGCTAAGTGTTTATATGACATAACTGCCTGAATGCCTGTGGGTGAAGGTTGGATTGCTTGAATTGGAATAATTTAGCGAAATCGTGTTTTAGCCTACTTGCGAGTAGCAAAACTCAAAACCATTTCCAACCAAATGGATATGCGATGCTTTGTTCCAAGTTAGGCGATCTAGTCTATACTTGTTTTGTTATGCGCATCACGTAGTAAAGATTAGCCAATTAACCGGAATAAGAATGCATGTGTTTTCAAAAGCTCGATATCATGCTTAGTACAGGCCGATCTTCGGATCGAGCGAGCGGCGGTGATCATAGATGACCTTCCCCAATCGTACCAAGTTCCCGAGCCGAGGCAACTTTGATGATGATGGACACGGGACCTTAGGCACGAGTCAGGGTTTCCTAAATTCCCCCAAAATAAAATATTAAGGTGGCGACTCTGTATCTGGCAAAGCAATCCATGTTTGACACTTCTTTCTTAAAAATCAGTTTTCCAAAACGATTTGCCGGATTTGGACTCTTTGGTGATTTATCAGTCTTGTATTCCACTTTGCGAGATCAAATTAAGAACCGTGACATTTGAGTCCGAACTGTAGTAAGCTCAAATGAACAAAACGAGATTTGCTCCTGGGGCGTTCAGGGATGCCTACCGTTTCTGGCGACTCTGCTGGGGAGTTAGAGAACTTGACTCAAACTCATGATATCTTGTTTTGATTACACTTATGTGTTTCTTTGCATTGCATGTGCATTGGTGCGCCTAGGACACCGTGTTTGCCGTATGCTATTCCTGAACGGTTTGCCGGAGGCTTGCTTTGAGAAGTGTGCCATAAGGCTGACCAGTTGCGGGCTCTGCCACGACGGGAGCACAAACCCTGGTTTTTACCGGGGCACCCTTTTTGACCATTCGACCTAGTGCATATCGGAAACTGTAGTGACCATTCCAAACTAGGACAGGTTGCTTACCCGATTATAGGTTGTTTGAAACCGCTGTGTGCATAGTGAAACCCTAGCTCCTGACAAAATAGGACAGGGAAACCCTACCCCAACATAGGGGTGTTTTGGTTCTCATTTGCTTGTTATGTGCTTTTAGAGTGTGCCTCTACAGGGAATGCACATATCAGTTTGCAAGTCTAAGTATCAGGCCTGCGGGCATCAGTATTCTGAGAATCAGTTATATCTGCGGGTATCAGATTCAGTTTTGGGGCAGTAATTTGGAGAACAGTGATCAGTGGTCGAATACAGTTATTCAGCTATGCTCATATCTGTTTTGGTGAAATCAGGCTGAGATGCTGTCTGTTTTCTTCTTTTGCAAGGTAGTCTCGGAACTATAGCTTCAGAAGGCTCTAACGTCCTCCAGGTACATTGGACTTGTGTTGATAGACTTTGTCAGGTCAGAGATTCAGTTCAAGGGCGAACCAGTGTTCCTTCGCCAAAGGTAGGGTAAAAAGGCCAGTCAGGCACAGATCACCCGTTCAACAATCCCTAGTTCAGCGGTCATTATCCACCTCACCTGTGCGCAGTTGGGCTGAGATATCTGTTTCCACCTCAGAAAGGGGATACACACTTGTTCAGTTAGATCAGCAGTTTTCAGTTAGTATGGAAGAGATGATACGTCAGCTCCAGGAAAGTATGCGGGTCATGCAGCAGGATGCTGCCTGCCAGGCAGAAGTGGCTGCACGCCAAGCAGAAGTAGTGGCCCAACAGGCAGAGTTAATCACCAGGCTACAGCAGCAAACCGGAGCATCTGCTTCACACCAAGCTCCTCCCCCACCAAGAGTCCCAATACCCAGGGAGACGGTGAATGTCCAAAATGTCTAGGGGGATACAGAAATCCCAACGGGGCCACCTCCACCCCCGATTCTACCTCAACTATCCAAGGCACCCACGCCTATCAATCTACCGAATTCTCCCTTCAAGTTCAAGGTGGACCCCACAGCATTAAAAGTGAGCAAGCTTGAAAAGCTGTTCAAGAAATCTCAAGGTGTGAAGTCCATTCCGGACATTGATGATGGGTATACCGACTCGGCCGTGACGCTGCCGAACCGGTTCAAGATGCCACATATCGACCGCTTCAATGGTTTTGGAGACCCAATGGTGCACCTCCACCTATTTTCTGATATCCTGAGGCCAATGGGCTTGACCACAGTCCAGAAGCTGTCACTATTTGGCCGAACCATGTCTGGGATAGTCGCAATCTGGTATGCGAAATTGGAGAACTCTGTGAAACAAAACTGGAAAGAGATGGCTGAGGCCTTCATAGCTCAATACTCCTATAACACGTAGATTGAGATTACAACCCGTGATCTTGAGACCACTAGGCAAGAGCCGAAGGAGAGTTTCTCCGATTTTGTAACCCGATGGAGGGCTAAGGCCTTGATGATGACCATCAGGCCTGTTGACAAAGATCAGATTCGGATGGTTATGCGCAACCTCCAGCCCAAGCTCATGCAAAGATGATTGTTCTCCCCCTACCCACCTTTGTAGATTTACATGAGATTGGGGTGCAAATCAAGGACGCTATGAAGCAAGGCCTCATTGACCAGGAGAAGGAGCAACCCAGGAGGGCGTTTTCCCGCAGTTCGAGTGCGACCACCAGTGGTGATGCAGCTGCAAGATCTTCTGAAGTGGGCATGGTCACCACCACCGCATCAAAAATAGCTACCCCATTCACCGGTGCGTCCGGAAGTAGCTCACAAAAAACCAAATATCCACCTCGAGTCAAGACGGTTTTTACCCCACTTTATATGCCTTTGTCAAAGGCTCTAGAGGTTTTACTCCGGAAAGGATAACTGAAACCGTTAGAACAACGGCCTCTACCTGATCCTATCCCTCCAAAGCATGACCAGACTAAATACTGTGCCTACCATCAACAAACCGGTCATGACACTGACAGTTGCTTTCCTCTTCGCTATGATGTACAAGATCGGTTTGACAACAAGGTCATTGCCGCACCAGCTCAGCAAAGTCTATCGCCACTGGATCAGTGAACTTGGGGGATAGTACGAATATGTGATCAGGGGATGAACCACCTACAGGCGGCACTCAGTTTACTCCAGATGTGGCGTATGGCATGCACTGTTTTGAGCATTTGTGAATGCTTGTTTTTGTACTTTCTGACTCGGGTATTGAGTCAGTTTTGTTATGTCGTTTAGAGTCTGTCCCGTTGTATAGAGTTAGTCTTTTCATACTATCTCAGTTGGGTCTGTCTTGTTGTATCGAGTCAGTCCTGTTGCATAGGAGTCGAGTGATTCCGGGGGCGTTACCTCAAATATCACTATTTTGTTTTGTGTTTGTCTTTTCGCTTTCTTTTGAGTCTGTTTCTGCCGAGGAGCTAGTTACACTAGAAGATCTAATTAAAACAGCAGTGATTTTCACACTCTTGTGTTTGCTTCTGCCTTGTGCTAGTTGTGCCAGAAGTTCTGAATGAGATGGCAATATTTGACTAAAAACTGTGTCTTTTCTGTGCTTTGAAAATCATTACATTGGCCTGAGTTTTTCAAAACTTTTTAAGCATTATGATGAAAACAAAGAGGAAGGAATTCCTCGGGATTTGCAAAAAATTTGATCAATTGAGAGAAAGAGAGGCATGCTAAGCCCTTAATTATTGAGATCATGCTTGTTAATGTGAGTACTGAGAAGGATCCTGGCTTAATGCAGATTGGTTCTGCATTGTCTTCGACGCGAGCGATTAGTCGCTTTCTTAAAAAATTTCAAAAAATGTTTTGCGTGGTTCTACGAAGACCTGTGTGGAATCGTTCTTGAGATTGCGCAGCTTAGGATCGCTCTCAGCCTCGACACTCAACCCCTTTGTTTCCAAACCTTAAACCTTAATTCAGAATGTTCAACGGTCAACCACAATGTAAGGCCCGTGTGGCCGGATCAGAAGTAGCCCATAAACTAGGGGCGAGAATATCAAATGTGATCAAAGGAAGCTTGCGAAGCTAGATCAAAAGCATCCCTTGAACTGGGGGCAAAATTGTCAGATGCGCTCGAAGAATCAAAGATGAGTCTTTTCTGCAAACTAGGGAAGACTGGCAAGAATGCCAAATCCCAGAAGGGGGAAAGAAGAAAGTATTGCTGAAGGACAACCAAGTTCCTATCCACAACACTAGGGGAAAATTCACCCTCCATTGGATGGACTTCTACATCATCAGTGAATAGCAGCCATTCTCTTGGATTCAGATGGCTCTGAGATCTCAAACCATTCAACATGGACAAAGCTAAACTTTTACCCTTGAGAGACTCACTAGGCTGAAAACCCGAAAGGGTGACCCAAGCAAAAGTTAGAGCAAGAAAAAGAACAAAAAGAACAAAAAAAAGAAAAATGCAAAGAATAAAAAAAAAGAAAAAGAAGGAAAATGAAGAAAATGAAAGGAAAAGATGAAAAGAAAAAAAGTAGAAAGGAAATGAAAAGAATTGAAAAGAAAAGAAAAACTGAGCTCGCAAGGTTGAAAACCTGGAAGGGCGGCCTTGGCAAAAGTTAGAGCGCAAAAGGAGAAGTTAAATACTCGAGTGTACGTTAACTGAAACTACGTAAGGCTTGATTCCCATGTTTGGGATACGTAGGCAACTTCATTCTGAAGTCCAGCCATAAACACTTCCAAATCGATTGTGTCCATGTAATGGTTTTGATCATCTTTGTCTTCTCTGTATCTGAGAGTTCGGTTGTGATCGTCACCATAAGAATTGATTACAATGTACTGCGGTGCTATTCAAACAAGGGGCAACTTTCCATTGCCATTCAATGTGCTGAGGTGCTATTCAAACAAGGGGCAACTTTCCGTTGCTATGCAGTGTCCTTCAGATAAGGGGTAGTTTTCCATTGTTATGGATCTGAGGTTGTGCACCTCAAGAGTAGGTTCCATGCTCATTGAGCAGTGGTCGTTTGCCAAAATAGTTTTTGAGAATTTTTACTGAGGTTGACTAATTTCCCTCAAGAATTATTCCATTTTCCAAAACTGGACCATTTTTCTTAGACCCAAAAAAGAAAAATTTTCAGTGCTCATAACCTAACTTGTGTGATTTCAAATGAAAAAGTTGAACAAGTATGCTAATCCAACTCTCATATTGGTCAAAATTGTTTTAGTGGAAAACCAAAACAAAAAAAAATGGTCAAAATGATGAACCAGGGGCACAGTTGAGTTAGGTGTTCTGTCTTTTCCCCATTGTCAACATACTTGCCAGAAAGGGCATTCTACCTGCCAGAAAAGGGCACAAGAGAAGTGAACAGTAAAATACCGAAAGCTATCTCATCCTCTGAGCAGCGATATCAAGCTAAGTGCAAAGCACGAACTGGAATGGATCTAGATATTCCACTCCCTCATCAGGACAAATCTGATCACGTCCAAACTCCCCAGCAGAGCATCGTTAACCAATATCAGCTGCAGATTTGCTACATGTCTAGTTGTAGCACAACCCCACTGTGAGAAAGTTCACTGTTGTGACCAGAAGAAAGAGAATCTAGTAGAATGCTAGAGGCATGAGCCCGTAACTTCCTGTTCATCCATCAACCACCTAGGGGAGGGATGAAAAATGAGAGATTGAAGAATAGAGAGATGTGCGATGAGAGAAAAAGTGAGAAAAGGCCTTTTTCAGAAAAATAGAGATTGAGTGCCAGAGTGATGTGAGAATCACAAATGAGAAAGGATGGGAAACAATACACGGAGAAACTGGCTCCTCGTGATCTGAGAGGTCCCTTGTCTTTGGAACATGTTTGAGTGTCGTGTCCGTTGTTTTGTTTGTCTCGATTCTTGTTGTGAGTCGTTTCAAGTGTTTCTTGATGTGTTTAGGTTATTCACCTTTTGTTTTCCTTTGTTGAGTCGTGGTGCGCTATGTTCAGTCATAAGCTCAGATACCCAGTCAAAAACTTTTTCTCATTTCTCAAATTCAAAAAAAAAAAAAGAATCATTTTGTGCTCAGAGTGCTGTGCCATTCTCCATATTTGTGCAAAACAGGATCTGTTCTTTCATAAAACTGCAGGGTTCAACCCAGGTCACATGAGAACAATAAAACCAAGACCTATCTGAAGCTATATAGGTTCCAGACTTCAAAGCAAAAGAAAAGAGGGAAATGTCGAGTATCTAAGTTTGTTTTAACTTCAGTAAGTTCCGAGATTGCATTCTGTGTGTACCTCTTCAGGTCTTGCCAATGCTCCGAAGTATGAGTGTGCCTCTACCTCAAGCTCAAGATTAAGTCTGCTTTAAGCCAAAATGGCGATCAAAAGTGCTCTCCCTGAGTACCATTCCCTGCCAGAGGCATCTTGGCTATGTTCGCAATGAGTTCTTAGGAGACCAACTGCGACGGTGGAAACTAGAGTTCGAATGGCTGTTGCCTAGAATGCAAAGGTTCGGGATTTCCGAGAATAAAGTCTGGTTTAAATACCCAAAGGCATGTCCTTGGCTTGAAATCTGTATGGAAGCCCCATAGGTTGAGATAGCGTGTATACACCTCAATTCTGGATACTGAACCAACCTAGTCTGTCACCCCGTTAGAGAATAGGGAAAGTTGTGAATATGATCAGGAAGAAAGGCAGCATCCAAAGTGTTCTACGTGAAGAACCCTTGTTAGTATTTCAGAGCCTTTGTACTGTAAGTTGAAGGTAAGTGTTCGAAGAGCACGAGGGGAGATCCCTGTCAGAGTAGAGCGGTTCATCATCACTCCCTCCATGAGGTGCTTTCTAAAGCGCCGCTAGGTTTGTTTATTGCATTCCTTAAACATCATGCATTGTATTGCATTGTACCTATCAAGTTTCTTTCTCATTCATGCATGATATTGTATGTACGGTTCATTTGAAACTGGCGTAACCAGGCGATATTGTATGTATGGTTCATTCAAAGAAGTTCCATTTAAGGTCACTCACCTTTAGTGTATCCATCACACTTCATTTACTTTTGTGTATCCATCACACTTGTTCACTCAGTGCATCTATCACACTTTGTGTTCACCTTTAGTGTCCCTATCATACTTTGTTCACTTAGTGCATTTATCACACTTTGCGTTCACCTTTAGTGTATCCATCACACTTGTTCACTTAGTGCATCTATCGCACTTTGTGTTCACCTTTTGTGTAGCCATCACACTTGTTCACTTAGTGCATCTATCACACTTTGTGTTCACATTGTGTATCCATCACACTTGTTCACTTAGTGCATCTATCACACTTTGTGTTCACCTTTTGTGTATCTATCATACCTGTTCACTTAGTGCATCTATCACACTTCGTGTTCACCTTTTGTGTATCCATCACACTTGTTCACTTAGTGCATCTATCACACTTTGTGTTCACCTTTTATGTATCTATCAGACTTGTTCACTTAGTGCATCTATCACACTTCGTGTTCACCTTTTGTGTATCCATCACACTTGTTCACTTAGTGTATCTATCACACTTTGTGTTCACTTTTTGTGTATCCATCACACTTGTTCACATAGTGCATCTATCACACTTTGTGTTCACCTTTTGTGTATCCATCACACTTGTTCACATAGTGCATCTATCACACTTCGTGTTCACCTTTTGTGTATCCATCACACTTGTTCACTTAGTGCATCTATCACACTTTGTGTTCACCTTTAGTGTATCTATCATACTTTGTTCACTTAGTGCATCTATCACACTTTGTGTTCACCTTTAGTGTATCCAACACACTTGTTCACTTAGTGCATCTATCACACTTTGTGTTCACCTTTTGTGTATCCATCACACTTGTTCACCTAGTGCATCTATCACACTTTGTGTTCACCTTTTGTGTATCCATCACATTTGTTCACTCAGTGCATCTATCACACTTTGTGTTCACCATTAGTGTATCTATCATAATTTGTTCACTTAGTGCATCTATCACACTTTGTGTTCACCTTTAGTGTATCCATCACACTTGTTCACTTAGTGTATCTATCACACTTTGTGTTCACCTTTAGTGTATCCATCACAATTGTTCACTTAGTGCATCTATCACACTTTGTGTTCACCTTTTGTGTATCCATCACACTTGTTCACTTAGTGCATCTATCACACTTTGTGTTCACCTTTTGTGTATTCATCACACTTGTTCATTTAGTGCATCTATCACACTTTGTGTTCACCTTTTGTGTATCCATCACACTTGTTCACTTAGTGCATCTATCACACTTTGTGTTCACTTTTTGCGTATTCATCACACTTGTTCACTTAGTGCATCTATCACACTTTGTGTTCACCTTTTGTGTATCCATCACACTTGTTCACTTAGTGCATCTATCACACTTTGTGTTCACATTGTGTATCCATCATACTTTGTTTACTTAGTGCATCTATCACACTTTGTGTTCACCTTTAGTGTATCCATCACACTTGTTCACTTAGTGCATCTATCACACTTTGTGTTCACCTTTTGTGTATCCATCACACTTGTTCACCTAGTGCATCTATCACACTTTGTGTTCACCCTTTGTGTTCACCCTTTGTGTATCTATCACACACTCACATTGTGTATCCATCACACATTTACTTTGTGTATCTATCATACACTCGCTTTGTGTATCCATCACACGTTCACTTTAGTGTATCTATCACACGTTTGCTTAGTGTATCTATCACACTTCGTTTGCTTCGTGTATCCATCACACGTTCACTTTAGTGTATCTATCACTACACTCGCTTGATGTATTTATCGCACATACTCACTCTGTGTATCTATCACACTTCGTTCACTTTTGTGATTGCATAATCTTCTTACATCCTTTCTGTATGTAATGTAGTTTGGTTTTTATTAACTTGCTTAAAACTGTCGCACTTATTGTGTATAATTGCTTCATTACAGCTCTCTTTGCATGATCATAAGTTATGAACGGCATCGTGCACGTCACTTGCATCTTGCCCCTGCCTTCGGGCACATATCTTGCTATCTTGCATGCTTGTCTAAGTCTTTGGCCTTGTTAAAAATGGGTCGTCTCTGGGCTTTGACATTCACTCCCGTCACTTTGTGACTTTTGAGTTCTGTTAAAGAGGGGCAACTGTAGACACCCCCTTTTTTACTGTCCTCAAGACTTGGACGTCATCGTTTGAACACTCGATGATCATCCATGTTCGTGTTCATTTTGAGTTCTCGAAGGTCTCGGCTACGCGCTTTGCCTTAGGATCTCTCAACTTGACTGTTTTGTGCTTGGTTGTGGACCAAGGACTTGTGGTTTTTGCACCTGAGGATAGGAAGTGGCTTGTTGGCCATCCCCTTAACCCATCGGCCATGGCTTGAGGCCACCGGCCGTGTTTTCTTGCTATTGGCTAATGGTGTTGGCCGATCGGCACTCTAGTTGGTCGGCTGACCATTTCTTTGGTCGATCAGCCACTTCTTCTAGCCGAGACCTTTTCTTTGCCTTTTTCAGGCATTGGGCATGCCAACTGTGCCAGCTGGTGAGCACAGACTCTCCACTCCATACACGTGTATGGAGGGATTTCATCCTTGAGCTTAGCTTCTCTTAGAAGCTTGGAATTGGATTTTCTATAAAAGGAGGGCCTCCCCTCCCTTTCCAGAGGTTCAGCCAACTGATATAGAAGTTAGATATATATCTCTCTCTATATCTCCCTCTCTCTAGATTTGTGTATGTATTTGAGCTCAAAAGTGTGTTTTATTCTTACTATTGCACATAAACACCTAGCACTACACTATCCTTGGTTTTTGAGGCACTAGAAGGTTGATTTCAGAGTTTTTGAGTTGGTTTTTATCCAAGAACGGTGCTGGAGTTGGTGTTCTTCAAGTGTTCTTCAAGGGTGAGTTAACTTGCTTTTGATACCCCATTTTGGCTTACGCTGTTACACATACTTGCATGCTGTTTTAAGCTTAGTGTCCTACTGAAAAAAGTTCTGTATTTTCATGTTTAAGATGTTTCATAAAGGTCACTTTTGTGTTGAGGGTTGTTTACCCCCCCTTAGGCCTTGTTTGGCCTCTTTTTGTGCCTCTTCCTTTTGGCTTTGGAACCTCTCTTGTTTCAATCTTCTCACCACTAAAATCCAGACAATTTTCAGTGGTGGAGAAGTGGTTTTGAGGTCTTGCATAGGGGAGGGACACCCCTCTCTCCTATTGTCTCATTTGCTTGCCTTAAGGGCTCATAGTGGTAGCATATTTACTTAGTTTGTTTTAACTCCATTTTAGCAAGTATTTGGTGTTGTTTGGTCATGTTGTACCTCTGTTTCATGTTGGTTTGATGGCTTCATGCGTACACCATACACTTGTCTTGCAATCCTCTCATTTGCCATAACATGCATCTTGCATTTGGACTATCATGCTTGCATATTTTGACTCGACCCAAAGGAACTTTTAGTCATATTTTAGCATGCTAAAGCTCTGTTTGGTGTTGTTTTGATCATATATGTCATATTTTGTATAGCTTTAGTTCATCCTAGCTTGTTGGCTTTAAAGGCCTAAGTCGCATGATTGCATTACTTGGCTCATTTTCATGATTTAGCATCATTTCACATAAGATTTCAGTCCATACAATGTGGCCATGCATTCACATTCATAACATTTTCCATGCGTTAGAAGGTTTGTGTTTTATGCTTCAAGATTGAGCCATTGTGCATGCCTCTATGCTTAGACCATTTAGATACCATCTAAGTGGGTTTTTGAGTTTGTTTCAACATGCCATAACTCTGTTTTCCATTGCTTAAATCATGCCATGTTTGGTTGTCTTAGGTGTAGTATAACACCTCTTTGATAGCATTGCATGCCCCATTATTTTGGCATTGTATTCTAGCTTATTTTGGCATTGTATTCTAGCTTGTTTTGGCTAGCTTTGAGCTCACTTTTGGTCTTGATTAGACCTGCCTCAGGACTATTTTAGGTCCTCTTGGCCCTTTGGGGCTTGCATCACATGGCCACGGCTTGAGCCCATTGGCTAGTCTCAAGTTTTAGGCTCCTTTGTATGCTTTACATGCATGACTTGGTTGATTTGGCATCATTCCTTGCATATTTTCAGAGCTTATCATGCTTGTTATTTGTCCATATTTGTCTCTTTTAAATGTGCTTAAGAGTCGACCTTTTTTGTGCCTAAGTGTAGGACCTTTACATGCGCATGTTTGGGTGTGTTTTGTCCATCATTTCTTGGCACTTTGGCCACTAATTGTAGCATGGCTGAGGTATGTCCTTTTGGTTTAAGTCCATTGAGCATGTTTGCTCTCATGATATTTGCATGTTCGTATTGCACCATGTTTGCATATTGAGTATATTGCATGATGTTTGGTTAGTTGCATCGCATGACATTAATATATACTTGTTACATGCTTGGCTTGTTTGCAAGCTTGCTTGCATACTCATATTGCATTGGGTTTGTTTGCATGCCATTAGTCTTGTTGCATTGCATAATGTCCCCATGTTGCATTGCATTTGGCATGCCCGCTTGCATTACATTGTGTTTGGTTTGGGGTGTCAAGCCAAACATGAGGAGCGAGGAACGTTCGTACTTGAAGTGACGAAACATCCCTCAATCCTTAGTCGCTAACGCTCTTGATCCAAGCATGATAGAGTTCTAGGCATTCATATGTTTTGTTGCATTCATTCCACATTAATTTGTACATTTGACACATTTGGCCATCATGCATTGAAATGCGTGATTGGTGGTCCGAGGATCGAAAGCCATACTCCCTTGAGTTCATAGCATGATAGGGAGGGTGGTCGTGCACACATTGTCTTGTAAATTCCTTGCCATGCACTGTTTGTCCTCTGCTGCAGCAAAAGCAGAATTCTGCAGGAAGGGATGGCCGGTCAGCCACATTCAGTGCCAGCTGGCTAACAATATCCAGCCGATGGCCCCACTTTTGGTCGATGACCATCCTTCCATGGCCGGTGGTCCTATCTCTTGGCCGGTGACATCCCGCAGTGCTCAGGGAGTGGTTCGAAAGCAGCCTTGGGACTTGTGTGGCTTTCAGAGGCATAAAACAGTGCAAACAGAGGCAACATGTGGCATGGCAACGGGTTTTCGAGCGAGGTGAACGAGCATGCATCATCCAATCATTTCGAGGCGGAGCTGCGGCGGCCTCTTTAATTTCATACTTAGATTGTTTTGTAATTAATTTGTTGATTAATTAAAGGCTTTGTAATATTTGATTAGCTAGGGTAGTTGATTAATTATTCAGTTGTATTGTTTATTCGGACCCTCCGTCGAGAGGGCAAGTTTTGTAATAAGTGTGCGTGCGTGTGTGAATGTCTTCCAACCCCACGTCTTTCTCCCTTTTACTTACCTGCTTTTAATGGTTAGTTTTAGGTCATGTTTTAATTAGCATACTTATGTCAGCATGTTTGCATACATTCATTCGTATCGCACGCATCGGGCTCGGTGCATCATACTAACTGTATAGTATTTCAATTGCAACTTGAATACGTATATCGAGTTGCCGCATTTCACATGCCATTATTAGATTAGCTGAGCCTATTCTAGTTGCATTTTGCATGTGTTGCATTAGCCATCTTAACATGAACTAGGATCATGCATGATTTCTAACTAGTTTCTTATTTTGGCTCGGAGGACACTGTGAGTGTTTATGCTTTAACATCATGCAAAGTGTGAGTTTTGCCATGATAGCATGCTTGCCATAAGGCTAAGTGTTTATATGATATAACTGCCTGAATGCCTGTGGGTGAAGGTTGGATTGCTTGAATTGGAATAATTTAGCGAAATCGTGTTTTAGCCTACTTGCGAGTAGCAAAACTCAAAACCATTTCCAACCAAACGGATATGCGATGCTTTGTTCCAGGTTAGGCGATCTAATCTATACTTGTTTTGTTATGCGCATCACGTAGTAAAGATTAGCCAATTAACCGGAATAAGAATGCATGTGTTTTCAAAAGCTCGATATCATGTGTTTTCAAAAGCTCGATATCATGCTTAGTACAGGCCGATCTTCGGATCGAGCGAGCGAGGGTGATCATAGATGACCTTCCCCAATCGTACCAAGTTCCCGAGCCGAGGCAACTTTGATGATGACGGACACAAGACCTTAGGCACAAGTCAGGGTTTCCTAAATTCCCCCAAAATAAAATATTAAGGTGGCGACTCTATATCTGGCAAAGCAATCCATGTTTGACACTTCTTTCTTAAAAATTAGTTTACCAAAATGATTTGCCGGATTTGGACTCTTTGGTGATTTATCAGTCTTGCATTGCACTTTGCAAGATCAAATTAAGAACTGTGACATTTGAGTCCGAACTGTAGTAAGCCCAAATGAACAAAATGGGATTTTCTCTCGGGACGTTCGAGGACGTCTACAGAGACTAGGACTGATTTTTGCTGCAGACCACCAAGGGAGTGTGCCGACCACTTTTTGAGCATGTCGACCATAGGCCAACCAGAAATGATCCTTGCAGACTAGAAAAAGTAGCTGGCTGACCAGTTGAAGTGGTCGGCCGACCAGATATTCCCAGAAAGCTCAAAATTCCCAGATATTTTCCTCTCCAGCTGTTGTGCACTGAATCAAATATTTCCAAATGAGATATTTCGACCAAATGCTCATATATTGCTATATATTGAGCCATATCTCATATATTGAAGGGCTGGAAATTGTGGGACTCTCTCTCTCTAAAAAATTCCTCTGTCTCTCTCTCTACAAGATTTTGTGAGCAAAATCTAAGCCTCTCTCCCTAGAAGCTTCTTCTCTTCTTGTTTTAAGCCTTAAGCTTAGAATCCTCTACATTTTGCAAAGAGACCCTTAACCAAACTTAACCACCATTGGGCTGAGGTTCTTTGAGGATCATTTAGAGCTCCAAATGGCTGATTTTGGCTCAGATTTTGGCTGGTTTTGCTGCTGTCCTTCAAGGTGCTTCAAGGGTAAGCACTTGCCCCTTTAAACCTTTGCTTTGCATGCTTGTTTTACCACCTTTGTAAACTATTTTTGGGGTGGTGTTGAACTACAAAAACCTTTGTTTTTCCTCTGTTTTTCAGTCCTAATAATGTTGGTTTGTGCCTTGTTTGGCTAGGGGGTTTTCCTCCCTTTTGCTCCTTGGCTTGTAAAGCCTCTTGAGCCATCTTTCACCACCTTTCAAACCAAATTTTTTTGGCCTTTAAACCACTGAATTCTAGAGGAATTTCAGTGGTGAAAAGGGGGCTTTGAGGTCCCAAATGGGTGGGGGTTGTCCCTATTCCTCTTCTCTTGTTTACTTGTGTTGATGGCCCATCAAAAGAGCATGTATTTCTATCTTCTTGAGGCTTTGTTTGAGCACTTTTTTGTGACTTTTAGGACATGGCATACCACTGTTTTTACTTGGTTTTATCATCCCTTGCATGCTTTATACACTTGTAGTGTAAATTTTGCAAACTAGCTTTGTATGCCTTATGAAGTAGCATGTTTATCTAGCATGTTTTGGCTCCATCTCAATAGGTTTTTGGTGTTGTTTTAGCATGCCATGACTCTGTTTTGGGTTTTTTTGATATCCCCTTGCATGCTCCTTGCACTTGTAGTGCAATCCCACAAACTAGCCTAATGTGTATCATGCTTTAGACTGTCATTCTAGCATGATTTTGGCTTAACTCTAAGAAGCTTTTGTTCATGTTTTAGCATGCTCTAGCTCTAATTTGTCTTGTTTTGGTCATGCATGCATTGCTTTGTATAGCCATGGTTCATTCTAGCTTGTTAGCTTTGTGTATTGAGTCCACTAGCATGCATTACTTGGGCTATTTGAATGATTTGGCATCATTTGTTATGTGATTTCAGTGCATGTTTCATGTTCATGCATTCACATCTTTCACTCTTTCAATGCGTTGGAGGGTTTATCCTTTATGCCTTAAACATGAGTCATTGTGTATGCCTTCATGCCTAAGCTTGCGAGCTATCATTTCAGTATGTTTTTGGGGTTATTTTGCCATGATATAATTCTTCTTTTTGTTGGTGAAGCCATCTCATTCTTGGTCTTAGTAGATGTAGTGTAATCCTCCCTTTTGGCCTTGCTTATTTCAAGCTTCATGCTCACCATGCTAGCTTATTTTGGCTTTCTTCCATACATGTTTTAGACTCATTTTGACATGATCTAGGACTATTTTGGGTTGTATTTGCCATATGCTTCATGTATTGCATAGCTGTAGTGCGATTGGCCTTGCTAGCCTTGTGTTTTGATGCCTCTTGCATGCTATTTTTGAGCTATTTGGATGATTTGGAATCATTTAATACTTTATTTCAAAGCATATAGCATTGTCATATTCCCATTTCTTCCACCCTTTGAGTGCCTCCAAGGGTTGTGCATTTGTTACCTTGTTTGTGGCTTAGCTTGTATGCCATCTTGCCTAGGGCCTTGAGCCTCCATCTTAGCATGTTATGGTCTTTGTTTAAACCTATTTGAGCTCTATCCGTGATTGGTTTATGCATTTGTACCATGTATTGCATGCCCCCCCCCCTTTGTAGTCCTCTTTGCTAGCTTTAATGCTTAAGGACCTTTGCATGCTATACTTGTATTGTTTGAGTGATTTGACATCATTTCATACCATATTTCAGTGCACTTAGTGTTGTTACACCTTCGTGTTTATCGCTCCTTGAGCACTCTTGAGAGTTGTGCTCTTATGCCTAGTTGATGGGCCATTGCATTGAGCATGTTTGTCTTGATCTTCATGCCTTAGTTTCATCATTATGGCCACTGTTTTCGCATGGCTAAGGTCTATCCATATTCGGTTTAAGTCCATTTAGCATTGTGTATGTCATATCGTTTGCATGCTTATGTCACATTGCATTGAGTATGTCATGTTGTTTTTAGCATTGTGTATGCCATATTGTTTAGCATGCTTATGTTGCTTTGCATTGAGTAAGCATGCCATTAGCATTGGTAGCATAGCATGTTGTTTGCATGCTTGTCCCTTGCATGTTGTTTGCATGCTTGTTTTATTGTATTGCATGTTTGCATGCTTGATGTTGCATTGCATTGTGTATGCCATTTTATTTGTTGCATTGTTGTTTGGATTGGGTGTTAGTCCAAACACAGGAAACGAGTAACGTTTCATACTTGAAGTGATGAAACGTGCCTCAATTCTCAGTCGGCGACCCTCTTGATCATACATGATAGAGGTCTAGGCTTTATGTGTTTATGTGTGCATTCATTTTACATTGAATTGTACAATTTGGCTTCTCGGCCATCATGCATTGAGATACGCAATTGGTGGCCTGAGGGTCGAGAACCATACTCCCTTGAGCTTATGAAATGATAAGGAGGGTGGTTGTGCACACATATCTTGCAAATACATTGTCATGCCCTTTCTTGCTCTCTGTTGTAGCAAACTAGAGAAATGCAGCAACAACTAGTCGGCCAACCAGAAAAACTAGCTGGCCGACCACTTTTTCTGGTATGCAGCAAAGATAGGTGGTCGGCCAGTGGCTGGCAAGACCCCTAGGTAGTCGGCCATGCTCCCACAGGTTCCCATGGTGAGTTAGAAGCTTTCTGGAGCTTGGTGCAAGGTTCTGAGAACAATTGAAAACAGAGGCAAGTTGGGGCATCGTGATGGATTTCCGAACGACGCAACCAAGCATGCATGCATTCTTCCCTCTGAGGACATCTCTTTACTGCTTTCCTTAGCTAGTTTATGCTTTGGTTCTGTACTTAAGTAGTTAATGCATTTAGCTGCTTATGTGTGTTGTAATAACTAGTTAGTTAACTTGTTAGTTAATTAGTTGGCTTGTAATAATTAGTTTAATTAGCTTAAATTAGCTAGTTAGCTTCTTATCCAGACCCTCCTGTGAGAGGGTGTATTGTTGTAATAAGCATGCGTGTGTGTGATGCATGTCTTCTAACCTCCATTTCTTTCTCCCTTTTACTTAACCGCTTACGATGGTTAGTTTTAGGGCATATTTCGATTAGCATCCTTATGCTTCGCATGTGTGCATCCATTCATCTGTATTGCATGCACTGGGCTTGGCACATTATACAAACTACATTGTATTTTAATACATTTACTTGAATACGTGTTCAACAGCATGTTATCAAGTTGCATTTCACATGACATCTTAGAATAGCCGAGCCTATTTTAGTTGCATTCTCGCATGTGTTGCATTAGCCATCTTAACATGAACTAGGATCATGCATGATTTCTAACTAGTTCTCTGTTTTGGCTTGGAGTACACTGTGAGTGTTTACGTTTTAGCATACTGCATGAGATGTGTATGTTGCCATGTTAGTATGCTTTCCATGAGGCTAACTGCTTAAGTGTTTAACTGCATGAATGCCTGTGGGTGAGGGTTGGATTGCTTGAATTGGAACAATTCATCAAAATCCTTGATTTAGCCTACTTGCGAGTAGCAAACTTCAAACCGTTTTCAAACAAACGAATATGCAATGTTTTGTTCCAACTTAGGCAATCTAGTCTATACTTGTATACTGTGCGCATCACATAGTAATTCTAGGTTAATAACCGGAATAAGAACACATGTGTTTTCAAAAACAAAATATCATGCTTAGTAAAGGCCAATCTTTGATCGGGCGAGCGGGAGTGCTCATTGCATGACTTTTCCCTCTCGTACCCAAGTTCCCGAGCCGAGGCAACTTTGGTGATGACAGACACATGGCCTTAGGCATGAGTCAGGGTTTCCTAAATTTTCCAAAATAAAACATTTAGGTGGCGACTCTGTATCTGGCAAAGCAGTCCATGTTTGGCACTTCTTTATTAAAATTAGTTTTCCAAAATGATTTTCCGGATTTGGACTCTTTGGTGATTTATCGGTCTCACATTGCACTTTGTGAGATTAGATTCAGAACCTTGACACAAGTCCGAACTGTAGTAGCTAAGAACAAACAAATTCGCGCCTTTGCGCGCAGAGCTTGGGAGTTCTCGGGCGGTCTATAGCTTCTACCATTAACTAGCCCATGGCCCTTCGCAATGTGGGACTTGAACATAGTAGGACCACTTCCAACGGCACCCGGCAACAAAAAGTTCTTTCTTACAGCAACAGACTACTTCACAAAGTGGGTAGAAGCAGAAGCACTCACCTCAATAAAAGAGAAAGATGTAAAAAAGTTCATCTGGCAGAATATCATCACTCGGTTCGGCATACCCAAGGCTCTAATATCGGACAACGGCACTCAGTTCGACGACAAAATTTTTAGAGGCTTTTGTGAGGAGTACAAGATAGATTTCTACAATTCTACACCAGCATGCCCCCAAGCAAATGGCTAGGCGAAAGCATCAAACAAAGTCATCTTAGATGGATTGAAGAAAAGGTTAGAGAAAGCAAAAGGCAAGTGGGCTGAGGAGCTTCCTCATATTTTATGGGCTTACCGTACCACACCATGGCGGTCAACTGGAGAAATACCATTCTCCTTAGCCTACAGCATGGCGGTAGTAATCCCACTGGAAGTCGGCCTCCCCACAATTAGAAGTGAAAATTTTGACCTAGACTTGAATGGAGAAGCCATAACCTTGGAACTTGACCTAGCAGAAGAAAGAAGAGAAAGAGCATTGGTCCACATCGCTTCATATCAGCAAGAGTTATCCAGAAAATATAACAAGGTAGTACATCCAAGGCAATTCAAGATTGGAGATTGGGTACTGCGCAAAGTAATGGGAAACATTCTGGTACCGGGAGATGGCAAGTTAGAGCCTAATTGGGAAGGACCATACAAAGTGGTTGGCTTAACAAGAAAATGGGCATATCACTTGGAAGATTGAGAGTGCAAGGCCATTCCCAGGCCATGGAACACTGCCAATGTCAAACTATTTTATTTTTAGCTTTTCTTTAAAGTACTTGTAATTTTTGTTTTCAAATAAAACAAGTAGTTTTCCTTTCAGCATCATTATTTTCTTCTGTAAAAATCCTTTTAGGGAGCTAGGGGCAATGAAAGCAGAGTTAGCCGGAATAACCAACACTTGGCTCTAGGTTGGCAGGAATAACCAACTTTGAGCTCTCTTCAACTGAGATCAGGATCTAGGCTAAAGAAGTTTGGCAGAAATAACCAAACACTTGGCTCTAGGTTGGCAGGAATAACCAACTTTGAGCTCTCTTAGCCGAGATCAGGATCTAGGCTGAAGAAGGTTGGTAGGAATAACCAACATTAAACTCTCTTCAGCCGAGATCAGGATCTAGGCTAAAGAGGTTGTCTAGAAAAACCAACACTTATTTCTCTTCATCCGAGATCAGTATCCAGGTTGAAGAGGTTGGTTGGAAAAACCAACACTTGACTCTAGGTTGGCAGGAATAACCAACATTGAGCCCTCTTAAGCCAAAATCAGGATCTAAGCTGAAGAAGTTTGGCAGAAATAACCAAACATTTGGCTCTAGGTTGGCAGGAATAACCAACTTTGAGCTCTCTTTAGCCGAGATCAGGATCTAGGCTGAAGAAGGTTGGCAGGAATAACCAACATTTATTACTTTTCAGTCGAGATAAGGATCTAGACTGAAGAGTGGTTGGCTGGAATAACCAACATTTATTACTCTTCAGCCGAGATAAGGATCTAGGCTAAAGAGAGTTGACAAGAAAAACCAACATTTATTGTTCTTCAGCCGAGATAAGGATCTAGGCTGAAGAAGTTGGCAAGAATGACCAAACAGTTTATAAGGATCCAAGACCGAGATAAGTATCTCGGCCAGAAACAGAGAATGCTAAACTTCATGCAAATCATAGTTGAAAAATAAATGCAGGTATAAAATGAACCGAGTAAAAAGAAGAGAGATTTCATTCAAGATTCAAAACATAGCTACAAGAAGTGGGACTTTATCCCGGTTACAAATGCTTTCAAAAAAGAGAAAAATACAAAGTCAGGCGAAAAGATCATCTAGATCTGCGTCCAGGTCAACTCGAGTTTCATCACTCCGTAGCACGGTTCCAGCAGGAAGGTCAGTCACATCTTCAACTGTCCTGGTTACCAAGGGCTCCACCCAAGCTGACTAGGCGGCTTGGAGACCAGGATCATTGATGACAGCCGGGGTATTGTTGGGCTCTTGGGATGCCTCCTCTTCCTCCCCTACTTGAAGAAATTTTTGTTGAATAGTGTTGGCATACTCCACCATGTAGCTTGGAATAAAGTGGGGAGGAGGGCTTTGAAAAACCTCGATCTCCTGGCCATAACCGAGCTGCGCCACGGCTACTTTCCACCCGTATTTGAAAAATATATCCTTAGCAGCTTCACACTGCAGGATATAGGTAGCTTCACCTTCCTTGTAACCCCGGTCTTCAGCCTCGTCCGCTTTCTTTTTCAGCTCGGTGATTTCTGTATCTTTCTTTTTCTCGAGCTTAACTAGCTCACGCAAGTACTTGTGTTTCTGTTCGGCCAGAGCCTTCTGCTTATCCACTTTCGCCGATTTGACCAGCTCGGTAAGGCGGGCGATTTCGGTCTAAAGCTCGGTTGTCTTTCGTTGGGCCTCTTCTAGTTCGGCCGTCTTAGCATTGGCCTTGACCACGGCCTACGGTGTTGTCTTGCGCAGCTCTAACATGCGCTTATGAGCAACATGGTTCTTCTGCATGGCCTGCGAAAGGAGAGATAGCAATTATGAGTAAAAACCGAGCAAACAGAAGGTATAAAATGAAAGATGATTAGAAGGAGCACTTACCAGCACCATTGACTTCGTCGCTGACCGGATGGCCTTTAGCTTGGTCAAATGGTCATGGTGTTCCATGTCAGAAGGCAAACACACGCTCCTAGCCAGGTTAAAAGCAAGCGTGTGGTCTTTGTCTGCCACCACTGAGTCTGTGCTTCTTATGGCTTGGTTCCTGTACGATAGCTTTGGGGCCCACTCAGAGGAGCTAGCCCAGTTAGAACGCTCGGGTTCTGGGCTCGGTGGCGTGGTTTGGGGAAGTAGGGTGCCTTCTTCATCAACAAGGCATGGCTCAGTTGAGAAGGTACGAGCACACTTATTGGGCCGAGATGATGAGGGCCGGGCTGTTGGAAGAGTTACCACGACCTCATGTGTTTGGCCAGCTTGGAGTATCTCGTTCTGGTCCTCGACAGCTGGAGCCATTGTTTCGGTGATAAGTGCTCTGACAACTCTCTTCTTAGCCATTTCTTGCTCTTCTGTTAGTGGGATCAAATTGATTTGAGGGAGTGTTGGATCTGGTTCTGGTGAGGGTTCCAAGAGGAAATCTGTCACCCTAGTCTTCCTCCTACTGCGGTATCTGTATGTCGGTTCGAAATTGAGCAGCTCGGCCCAACCTCGATCGCGGTACCAGAGTGAGGAGCGAAGTGCGTCAAAATTGGGGTATTGATACTACGACTTTAGTTGGTTCAAGTCTGCATAAAGAAAAAGGAAACGGTTAGCACGGTGTGGAAATTGTAAGCAACAAAAACAAAAATCAGACACGTTAAACCAAAGTATTCATACCAGCTACTCCTTTATTCTAGTTAATTCGGTCACCCGGTATCTGGGCTTCTTGGTCTTCGAAGTTGCTCGAGACCCAGAAAAAGTCATCATCATTTACATCTTTGTCCGGTGTATTTTTTATTATTTTCTCTCGGCGTCTTCTTATTCTTAAATAGTATACCCAGCCATCTTCATTCTGGCGAAGTGAATATTGATGAAAAAGCTCGGCTAAACCGAGGTTGAGGCCAAGCTGGGGATTTAGCTCGACAATGCCATTTATTATTCTGTATGAATTGGTGCTAAGTTGGGTTGGGCATATTCTAGTTTGCCTAAGGAATTCACATAACAGTGGCTGAATCGGGAATCGGAGGCCGGCTTCAACAATGGATAGCACGGTAAATGGAACAAAACCTTGTTTTCCGCAGGGTGTGGTATCTAGTTCGACTAGAGAAAGATGGACGTCGCCTAGAATTTGGTATTCCTTTCGGAACTCAGCTATGGCCCCTGGTGAGTTTACTAAGAATCGATATTTTCCTATGTGGACTTAAGTTATGTATAAATAAGCTCGGAGTACTAGCTCGGTGTTCAGATGACGTTGCGTATCTCGGTTGAGCGTGCAAAGGAGTGTCTGGCCAACCTAGTCAGAGTCTACAAAGCGGAGATGAAAAGTGTTAAGCCCAGATCGTTGGACCGTGCTAAAGTATAAAGGCAAAAATAAATTTAAGCCTAGCTCAGCTACGTAGGTACTATCCGTTCTTAGTTCGGTTGAAGTAAAGGGCTTTGGCTCGGCAAAATAAAGCAAAAGGATCTTAGTCCGACTGAAACTTAAGGTGTGGCGTGGAGTTTTAGCTCGGTTATTGGGAGAGTTATCTAGTTTGGCTGAGTGTACACCTAACTACAAGCAAGTTCCCTAGTTCGGTTGTGTTTTAAGCCTAGAGCTGCCTAAACAGGTTTTTAGCTCGGTTACATCATGATTCTAGATCCAAACCTCATGTTTTCTGAATCTAGACAGTGTGTTCCTAAGCATGAGCCTATGGTTTGGGGGTCTGGTTTTTGGTACTAACTGTTCTTACCCATTTAAGCAAAACTACAAAGTGTGTTTTGTAAAATATATGAGTATATGCATCTATACTGTACATATTTATGAAATAAACGGAGAAAGTGAGGATTTGAAGTCACTTACAATCTTAAAAGAAGAGGATGAAGTTCCAAAACGATAAAGATGCCAGACGGAAGCACAAGCTTTGTAGATGCTGTGTTTAGGGAAATGGAGGCTCAGAGGCTAACAAAGAGAGAAGATGAATAGTGGATTGGTTCAAAACGTAGGGTTTTTGTATAAAGCGTGTGAAAAAGGTGGGACTTTTCAAATTTTTCGAAGTACGAAGATAGTGGTGACAGCTATGTTAGGCCAATGAGAGCCAGCCACGTGTCCATGGAATTGGAAACGATTCAGGTGTACAGAGTGAAAGGATGTTTATGAACCGGACTAGTTGGTAGCCCGGTAGGAGGTGACCTCGGTGGGCCTGAATGTTTTTAGGTCGGTTAGAGAAGAGTAATCCCAAATCATGCTGTGCAGATGGAATTAAGGGGCAATTAAAAAGGTAATTTGTAAGCAAATTGGGCCGAGCTAGGAAAGGTCTTCCTGGTTAAATGGGCCAAGCAATGGGCCGAGATTAGAGCTGGTTTAGCTTGGTATTAAGCCAGAAAGACAGGATACCATATTTCGGATTTGGGCCGAACTATGGGCCGAAGTAATTATTTATCTAGCACGGTCTTGGGGCATCTAAACATCAGGTTGGCCAGAAGTGGGCTACTAGTGGCTTGATCTAGATTTCCTAGACCGAGGTATCAGTGGGAAGTTAACCGAGCTAAAGAATAGCTCTGCAGATGTTATCTTGAAGTCGGACTGTCAGTTTTGCTTAAGGTCTCATTGAGCTGTGTGAACTCGGTTGATCGCAGTGTTAGCCGAGGTAAGGGGTTCAGCCGACTCCTTTAAGTGCAAGGATAAGACTCCTAGAAGGACTCTACCAAGGAGAGTAGAGTCCTACTAGGATTGTGTAAACCATCTCACTTGGTTGGTAGTGAGCAGGGTGTGAGATTCCTAGGAGGATTCCTCTAAGGAGAGTTATAATCCTACTAGGATTGTGCCAGGAGAAAACTATAAAAGCTCTCAACAGAACCTATACACAGGTAACACAACTTTGATTCTCGAATACACAGAGTTTTTGTCTATTTTGTCTATTTTGCTGACTTAGGCATTGGAGAGGTATCCGGTACACTTCCGCCAACTAGCTCACGTTAGTGTTTTCAGGGAGTAAAGCGACAACGTTTAGAGAAGCGCAGACTTGATCAACAAGATTATACGAGAACATTATTTCTTGCTCGTACAAATTAAATTTCAAAAATCCCACCAAACAGAGCCAATATTTTTGTTTTTTGTTTTTTTATTTTTGATTTTTGATTTTTGATTTTTGATTTTTGATTTTTGATTTTTTTTAATAAATGAAACTAAAACAACAATTATATCAACTACCATTAAATTGATTTTACATTACTTCATGTAAATCATAAAGTATTATGACGCAGCGGATGAAAAATTTCATAGTCATACCTTTTAGTAGAGCCTAAAGCGAAGAATCTCGTAGGTAAATCACGTGCTTCCAGGATGTGAACAGCTAACCCAGCAGTGGAGTGATACTACAAAATGAGTATCACCCACACAAGCCACAGTGCAGAGGCTGGATCGTTCTCATTTGGGAGAGAGTTAGAGAGAGAGTCTGGGAAAAAGGTTATGGGTAAAAACCACATAACGTATCTGATATACGTATCTGATATATCAATATATTATCTAAAATATGTAATCAGATATATAACCACCAATATCTATCTATCCATCTATCCATATCTATTGATATGATAGATATAGATATCATGAATGGTTATCCAAATAAGTTTTGAATTAAAATTCAAACTTACATAGATAAGGTTCAAAAGGTTCAGGTTCAAAGGGTTCAAAGGGTCATGCCACATGAGCGCCCAATTTCTAACACTTCATCTACCCCATTTATTTGCTGTCTTTTCAGAAGTCAATAGCGAACTGACATCTTCACATCAATCATAAAATAAAGAGGTACGCTAATAAGGTCTAGCCCTTCTCCAGTTTGAAAATAGATTGGACAGTACCATTGAATCAAGGTGGGCTCGACTTTAGGGTCATTTTAATTCAATTCGTAAAACTTATCAAGTATATTTGTAAAATGTTATATTAATCGGGTATTAATAATCACTTAATTAATTTATATTTGTTCTTATAATTTATTTTTAAAATTATAATTATCATTGAAACAACTGCAAACTGATCAAATAACTATCGATATTCGATTAACGTAATTTTTTGAAGAATGATATATTCGAAGAATTCTACACATTAAATGATTTAGATCAGTAAGAGGAGCTTGAAATCGGACTAACCACGACCCAACAATACCATCTAATTTGATTCTGGATTGAAAGAAACTGTTACCCAATAATAATATGTGTAGCATTAGTTGGTCATTCGATTTCAGAATACTTATTTAAGGTTAATTTTGCTGTTGATTTTAGTTATATGAATTGCTTTTTAAAATTTGTTGCGTAAAAAATAAAAAATAATATAAAGTTCACTTTATATACTTTTTTTTTCCTACCTTTAATGATATATAAGTGATGAGTTCATATCCTCTAGGCAAGCCGCAGAAGTTTGAATACCGTTCCTCATTGAACACCAACAAAGAAGCCTAAAAAATTTGATTTATTAAACACTGCCAATCAGAACTAAATTTCCCGTTTGCAATTGTAATTGTGATAATCATTGGATGAGATTCTAAACCTGAAGATATTGTTGCAGTGGTGCCATAGAGTCTTCAATTTGGCCTTGTGTTCTTCCTTGGGTTTTGGGGTTAGTGTGTTTAGGGAGAAAGTGTGAAGTTACAATGGAGGTTGGGTGATTGGAGAGAGAAGGGAAATCAAAAGGTGACGAGTGGTTTAACTGGTTGTCGTAAATAACTGATTTACAGCTTATCGCTGAATAATTTAATTTTGAATAATTTAATTTTATAAGTCATATGATTAGTTGATAATTAGAAAAGATATAAAAGAGAGTATTACTTTAAATATCCTAATTAATTATCGCATCATTAGGCTTAAAAAATGAGTCTAATTTTTGGGCTTGAATATCAATACTCATAGAAAATTTATGTAAAAAATTGATCGAACATTGATGGTTATATGTTTAAATCATATTTATTTTTAAAAAATGTATGATAATTATTATTTCAATAATAACTATTCATTTTTGTAATACAAATATAATTCAAACACATATTTATCAATATTCGATTATTTTATTTTTATTTTTTTTGAATATTCTATTTAACGAATACTAAAAGGTGAATAGTTTGAATCATAGAGGTCGGCTCTAAAATTAGCTCACCAATTCCAAATTCCTATAAAAAATAAATGTTAGAGATCTAAAATAAATTATTCAATCCGTTCTAAAATATTAGTCTCTTATTCTATTTTTCATTGTCTCAAAATATTAGTCCCTTTAACATGAATTTCTTATTTTTTCATTCTTTTAAATTTATTAATTATGACAATTGATGTTCAAAAAAAATGAATGGTAGTTTTAAAAAATTAATCAGCTTGTTTGGTTTTGGTTTCCAGAAAATACTTTTAAGAAAATTCAATTTCTTTAATTTTCTTTAATTTCTTTTCACAATATTCTTCTAACAGTTTCAAGATTTATTCACAAAAAATTAAGAGGAGAAGAAATAATAAGGAGATCCACTAGCCAAAAAAACATAAAGAAGTAAGAGAGAGAGATTAGAAGAGAAAATCGTTGTGTATTGGATTTAATTTTTGAAATTTCTTGCAAACAAGGTGGAGAGAATTTTGGGCCACATTTGTTTGGGAAATTAGATTAGGTGAGATTATTAATGAGAGGATGATTAGTGAAGAGATTATTAATGTAGAGATTATTAGTGAGGAGATTAAGTAGAAGTGTGATTGTTTTGATGATAGTGTGGGAGATAGTTAGGCCTAGTTTGGCATGTCCAAAAAAACATAAAAAGTCAAAAAGTTACTCAAAAAGTCAAAAAGTTATCACTATTCACAAAAAAAAAATATTACAAAATTAATTTTACGTACAAAATTACAAAACAGATGTGACCGGTTCAAATCTGGGCCTACCTTTTTTTAAGAAAAATTGCACAGTTGGGGTGTAATTTTAACATACTGTTGTTCGGCCCGTGAGGGCCCATCACGGGTCCCGTTTTGATAATCTGAACCATTCAATGTGTAGAACTCGTCGAGTACTATATGTTTGTAAAAAATTACATAAATCGAATATCGCTAACTATATGATCAAATCAGTTTTGTACAAAAAAAGAATGGTGTTATAGTTAACGGTTGAAAAAAAAACTAATCTGATCAGATAGCTATCAATATCCGATCAATGTGATTTTTTATGAGCATATAGTACTCAACGACTTCTACACATTGACGGTTCAGATTATCAAAATGGGACACGTGATAACCCCCATGGACCGAACAGCACCGTCCAGTGCAATGCCCGAAAAGTAGCCAATCATTTCTTAGCATCAATTCATCTGCCCAGATGGTACGGCTGTCCAACTCACCCTTCTAATCTTCTCCTATACACTAATTTATACAATTTTTTAATACATATTTTTCTATAAAAAAGTCAAAAAGTTAACCCAAACAACTATATTTTTTTCCTAAACTTTTTAGTCCAAAAAGTCAAAAAGTACACTTATTTAGGACACCCCAAACAACCCCTAAGTGATGGACTTGTTAAATTATTTTTATATAAAATAAATTAAAAAATTATTTCTATATTAAAAAAACTAAAACAAATATTAAAACAAACACGTGCACTAGGTAAAAAATAAAATCTTTATATAAAATAGACTCAATCCGCTCACTATTTTCCTAATCTATCCAAAATTCAGCCAAGCTAATCTCCCTACTAAGGGGGACTACTAACCCCCTCGGACTATCAATTACCCTCCCAAATCATCACCAAACATGTTGTGGATGGAACCCACAATCATTGCAATCCAATCCCCCTTACCACGCTAGTAAACAAACATGACCATAAAGTGTTTTCTATTGCACAGTTACACAAATATATTGTGAGAGAAATGTAGAGAGAAAACAAGTGAGAGAGTTTGCAAATTCTGATTTGATTTCACATAAGAGTAAGGAACCACAATCTATGGCTGCATCAACAGATCTCGGGTTGATTTTGAACTGATTTGGGTTTGATTTTGTTTGATTTTGTCTAACGTGGGTTTTGATTTTGATTTGTTGTTGTGGCTGTGGTTGTGGCTGTGGGTTTGGTTTTGATTTTGATTTTGATTTTGATTTTGATATTGATTTTGGGTTCAAAAAAGAAGAAAAAGAGATTTGTGGCTGTGGGTTTGATTTTGGATTTAGTTTTGATTTTGGGTTTTGATTTTGATTTTGATTTTCAGTTTGGGTTTAGAAAAGAACAGAGGACGAAGAGGAAAGATAAGGGTTTGCGATTTGCTTGACAGACAAGGCTTTATTCTTGGTTGGTCGAGGTCAGATTTTCCAGAGAAACCGGAGGAATTAGAGAGTGGTGGACGGTGGTCTACCAAGGTTGGAGGTTAGCCGCGGTCATCGTCATCGTCGGTGAACACTCAGGTCCGTGATCAGCAGCAGTCGCTCAACCAATTCTACTAGGTCGCTTGACTTCAGAGAAAAATGATTTATGGTCCTCTCTCTCTCCTCCTTCTTTGTTTTGTAAAGGCATGGGTTTCACGTAGGTTTAGGGCAACCGGGCCAAAGACTAGAACAATCAATGCCAACTCATTCGGGTCATTCGAGGGTGCCAATATTCAAACTACCTAGCGGAACTGTAATTGATATGTAATAGAGAAAAAATTGATTTTAATTTTTTTTTTTCAAAAATTTTTAACCAAACAAAGTTTTAAAAAAAAAAATCTTAAAAATTCTTTAAAATTCTTAAAAATTACCTCTAAAAAAACAAATCAAACAAGGCCTTTTATGATAGGTTGCAAATAATATGTAACCCTCACGAGGTGCACATCGACATTTCCTAAACTAGTTATGCTGAATGTAGATATTATTATTGAGGTCGTGTTTAAGTGTGCAACCCCCTTAAGGCTGCACACCATATGCAACCCAATTGTTAGCCGTTAGATTACAATAATTGATCAAGACCATTGAATTTTTTAATCGTGAAAAAGTTGAAACCGGAGCAACCGGTTAATGCTTGTATTTGTATGATTGCATCCCACTCACTCTCTGTATTTCGTCTCTATCTCTCTCTGTGTAAGGCTGAGTGAGTGTAACCCTTGATTTCTATTAACAGCGAGAAGCCCCTGCTGGGTTGGTTCCATTGACGAAGCTCTGTAGGGAACAGTATAACGGGCGATTGGCAACAACAACAGAAATACAAGGCTGTGTTGGTTCCATTGCTGGAGTAAAGCCCTTCTCTCCAACTAGATATAAGGTATGGAGCTGTCTCCCTCTCTCTATATCCCTCTCTGTCTCTCTGGCCTCTTCACTTTAGCTATTTTCCCTCAACTAAACCCCCATCCTAACTTCAACCGCTCTACGCTTCGCTCAAACAGAAACCCCTCCATTGGCAACTAACATTTCTCTTTCTCAAGCGAGTGTTTGTGTTTGCACAAACAACTAAACCGTGTGAAAATGTCATGTTTGTGTTTGTGTTAACATTTTTCCGTCATCAAGTAATTGCTTATACTAATGTCATGTGCAGTATGGCCCCAGCGGAAGTTAAAAGAGAAGGTGATGATTATGACATTCCAAATGAAGCAGATGACATTCGTTTGATGAATGAAAGTCGGGCGGAACCTTATCATGGTTGCGAAGCTGGTCCGAGCAATGAAGAAGCAACCAACATGAACGTTGAAGATGGCAGAGCCAATGTGAAAAAAGAAATGGTTGACGATGCTCATCGCAATGACATGGTTGGTGATGTTGAACTTGCTATTCTGGAACAGAAATTTGATTCGGTCGAAGATGGAGAAGCTTTCTACAATGCGTATGCTAAAGCCAAGGGATTTAGTATACGAAAATCTAGATTTAACACAAATAAAGAGGGAAAGGTCGTTAGTAGGCTGTGGTTGTGTTCAAGGGAAGGTCAGAGATTACCAAAATACTTGGACCGTGTTGCTGAGAAGAGTAGAGCTCCCAAGGCACTAACAAGAGTAGGTTGCAATGCCCAATTTCGCATACGATGCATGAGATCTTTGGTCAAGGGAAAGTATGTTGTGACTCACTTCGTCGCAGACCACAACCATGAATTGGCGGAACAACACTGTGTGATGTATCTGAGGTCACATCGCAGTTTAAACAGCACTGACAAAGCTCAAGCAATGGCTATACGCAACGTCGGTGTGATGACTAGCCAAGTCATGGACTATATGGTAAATCAATCCGGGTCTTATAAGAATGTTGGTTTCATCCGTACGGATCTGCACAACCATATTCAAGCCGAACGTAGAGCAGAAGTTGAGGATAGTGATGCGCAGGGTGCGTTGGTTTACCTATGTGCAAAACTTGATGTTGATGCACGTTTTTTTTAGAAGTATAATGTGTGTAACGATAACAAGTTACAAAATCTGTTCTAGGCAGATTCGAAATCGTGGGCCGACTACGCAAAGTTTGGTGATGTGTTGATATTTGACTCAACTTACAGAACCAATGCATACAAGAAACCTTTTGTCATGCTGGCTGGTGTGACTAGCCACTTTAGGACCACGATATTTGCATGCGTTTTGCTAGCTAATGAGACAAGCAAGACATACACATGGGTTTTGGAAACATTTATGGAGGCGATGGGCAATAAAGCACCTGTGTCCGTACTGACAGATGGGGATAAGGCGATGCGAGAGGCAATCAGAAGAGTATTTCCAGACGCAAGACATCGATTATGTAATTGGCATCTTGGGAAAAATGTTGTTTCAAATGTTCACATAAGTGGCTTTGCACATGCTTTCAAGCAGTGCTTGGACATGGAAACGGATGAGACAAACTTTGAGCATGGCTGGACGACAATGGTTGAAAAATTTGGACTTCAAACCAGCAGTTGGGTGTTAGAGACATATGAGAAGCGTCATATGTGGGCTGAGGCATATATGCATGGACATTTCTTTGCTGGGATGAAGAGCACTCAGCGCTCGGAGTGTATGAATGCTTATTTCAATCCCTTCCTCCAACACAAATTGAAGCTATATGAATTTGTTAAGCACTATGATCGGGCTCTTGCAAGGATAAGGTATAACGAGGCTGGAGATGATGCTAAAACAAATAACACTTTTCCGGTATTGATTACTCCATTGCGAGATATAGAGAGACATGGAGCTGAGCTATTCACCCAAAATATATTTAGAATGTTCTGTGATGAAATCTTAGAAGCGGGGAAGTTGAATGTCAAGGACGTGTTCCCTTTGCCGGATGTTCAGAAATGCTACTATATTCATAAGTACAAATTGAAGGATAGATCATGGATAGTAACACACAGTCCAGTGGATGCTGCAATGAGATGTTCTTGCATGAAGTTTGAGTCGTTGGGGCTACCTTGCTGTCACATGATATGTGTTATGAAAGCCAAAAATTTAACGTAAATTCTCCCAACTTGTGTGCTGTATAGATGGACAAGGGCTGCAAGCAAGGATGGCCAGCAATGGCCTCAACCCTCAATTGATAGCACTACAACACAGACGGCCCGGTATGGGATATTGAGTTCTTCCTACAATGAAATGTGTTTCTATGCCTCGCAATCAACAAAAGGTTTCAAAGAGGCTAGGGATGCATGTCTGGCGATGATGAGCCGAATGAAGGAGTTATATGAGAGGAATCTGAACGATGGGAATGGAGACAAAGGGAAACATTCCTTCCCTCGACAATTTGGAGTAGAAGATCCTGATGTTGTGAAGACAAAAGGGAACCCGAGACAGGCCTCGTCTAACTGTCAAAGACCAAGAAAATGTGGGAATTGCAAATGCATTGGGCACACAAAGCGAACGTGTCCTAAGGTTCGGTTTAGCCGAACAGTGGGTAGTAACTCAGATGCAGATACAACCCACATAACTGACCGTGAGTACAATGCGGAGTCATTGCCCGTTCGCTGCAAAACTGGGTTGGTGGATCCAAGTGCACCACACATTAAGCAACGGCGACTATTTTTCGATGCTTCTCCTGATTCCAAGCAGCCCGTGGGCCAATACGTTAGTGTTGAAGCAGCAGTGTGCAAAAATGATTCGACCACAATTGATAAGGTGAATCGGGTAATTGTATAATTTGTATGATTTACTTATTCCCTTAATCTATTAGGTACACAGTACTAGCTATTGAAAACACATGTAAATAACGTATGTAGTTTTCATTTTGCACGGATTGCTGTACGTAACGTGTAAATAATTGGTTACGTACAATGCCAGGAAATGGCATAATGTTACTTATGTACAAGGCCACGAGTTGTAAATTTCCCATATTGTTTACAGTGATGTTGTCATTTGTGTTTGCAGTGACTTGTGAATTTGAACACTAATTGAAGGTGAGATATATATGGGTTGTCTGTGTATTGTTTTGGGTGGGAAATTGGCTTATGTCTGTATTCCAAGATTCCTATTGCGGGTTGCTTGTTTCTGCTCCATATTTGGTTGGATCTAACTGAAGGGTTTTTTGCGGTGTGGTTTATCAACTAACGATGTGTTTGGCTTTGTATTGATTTGTTATGACTTGTTTCGGTAAATTAGTATTATATTTCGAGTAAAATATGAATTTTGTCCGTGTGGGTTTGCAAAATTACATACCAGCACATGCATTTTGTATATAATCCAAATGGCAGTTAATTTTGGGTGTTACTTGAAGAAAGTAACCCAACGAACTCGTTACTTTATCTCCATGTCGATTGCTATATGAATTACGAGTAACAAACAGAAGTTGTGAAATTATTTCATGTTAACTATGAAAGTGATGGGTTTATTGTTAGTAAAATTATGGTCGGCCTATATCGACAAAGAACGGCGAGAATTTAAAGTTGACAAGTTAAAGAAGAAAATCAAGCAATTGTGGTATTGGTTCGAATGCCTGAAAAGGATGAAGACTTCTTTCGATGAACTGATGGTAACAAAGTATAAAGTAACAAAGTACAAAGTACAAAGTAGAAAGTAAGTTGTTGTGCTGTTGTGTTGTTTGTAACAAAGTAGATGCGAAAAAACTACTCAGAAGTTACAATGTAGAAAGTAAGTTGTTGTGTTCTTGTTCATGTCCTCTCTCTCTGCAAACATCCTGTCCTTTATAGCTATTATTTCCCACGACCCCATGATCTGCCGATTATGCAACTGCTTCTGTGCAACTTCTGTAACTGCACGGTCATTTTCGTGTCTTGAAACCACATAAAACCTTCACTTGTACCTGTCGAAGTGTATATAATTGAAGTTGCCACTTGTGCCCAAGTCCTTTTAGCCTTTCCTCGATAGATACAGACTCCCAATTTGTTCATGTTTCCTCTTGGAGGCTGGCCACTAAATCAGGTAGCATGCCATTAACTGCCAGTAACTGCTCCAGCGTGTAAGTCAGGTGGCATGCAAGATTCAATGTTAGTTGATAACCCTTGTCTTTAGGTGGACTTGCCATGTGTCCTCAATTTAATGGAGCAGCTATTGGCAGGATGTGGGAAAAATAGGTGCAAAGAGGAATTTTTTTAAAATAACCAATCATAATTTAGCTGAAAATATGAGTGAACTTTTTTTTAAAAAAAAAGTAGTTTCCATTTTTTTGGTTATAAACCCGAGATGTATATTTTGTTTTTGATATAAATAAGTTGTGTATTTTGGTTACGTAAAATGTAGGACAATAATTCTGTTTAAGTCATTACAATATAGAAAAAGCTTATTTCAAACATATTTTCAAGTTTACCGACATTGAATATATTTTGATTAAATTACAGGGAAAATTCAATATTTGCCAAAGTTTGATGATTCAAAGTCAGGGGCAGTAACAGTGAGTGGCCAAGTGTTGTGGTTTAGTGGCCCAGTTTGCAAGGATTGTGGTTGTGTTTAGTGGACAATATTCTGTCGATTTTTGTCTCATAATGATGAGGGACATGCCCCACACTGGTGAAAAGGAAGGTCGACAGGGAAGAGTCAATATTTGGCAGAGTGGACTTGAAGATTCGAAGTCAAGGGGCAGTTACAGCGGCAGTTATGGTGTAGACGTCTGGGATCATGCAATGATGGGCCACAAAAACAGTATACGGATATCGAAACCAACGATCTCTCTTCTAGGCTTTTGAAGTATACTAAATCTCCACTTCTATCTGCCGATCTCCCTTTTCTTGTGTTTACTTCATGGTCACCAACTGTTTCAAACTTCTGTTGACAGAGCAAGGCTCCTGCTTTCTCTCATGCTTCCTCCTGAAAGTGTGCCCACTAACTCCATGACTGGTGCTAACAACTTCCCCCATCACTGAATCGGTGACCCACATGCAGAGAGCCTACTTTCAAGTGGTGGACATTCCTTCAGACTTTGCCACGTGTCCTCGACTAAGTGAACCATCTGTCGACAACGACTGGCAAGACTTGGGGCAAACAATGGCCCCCTTGTTCAAGTTAAATATCATATGAATTAACCTTGTGGAAGTTATTGAGACCCCCTCCAATCACCCCCTGCACCACCACCCCACCTCTCTCACACACACACGTGGGGGCTGGTGATTACAGTGAGAAGGAAAAAAAAAGTAGAAATTTTTTTTTTTAAAACTAGCCAGTCAGAGAGAGAGGGGGTCATGGGGGTGCCCCCTTGTGGGGGTCCAATTCATATAATATTGAACTTCAACAAAGGGCCCAATAGCAAATTTCTTAATATGGGCCCAAAACAAACATAAACTATAGCCCAATATAAGAGCATTTAAATAAACTGGCCCCATCATAAGCTATAAAGACCCACCTTTTCAACTTCAAACCACTTCATTTCCCTCTGATTCGAACTCCCCAGACTGTACTCCTTCTTCTCAAGCATTGCCGTTCAAAACCAGAACACCACAAAACCCTAAGCCATGGCGCCAAAAAAATCTCAACCATTTCCATCTGAGGAGAACAATGAAGACCTACTCCGCTTCCCAGACCCTATCAGAGCACGTATCGCTCCTCTAAGATTTGGTGCAACCCTATTGCCCAGCACAAGCTCTGTCGCTAAGGCTACTCTAGGCCCTACCTTCGCGTCTTACTTCCTGCATTTAGCTAGCTCCATACTATCCCTTGGTAATGGTGAGAACCTTCTTCTCAACCAACCTCGACTTAAGTGGACTAACCGAATGTCAAGAAAACCCACTCAGATCGTGGAGGTCACCAGACTGCTTACGGCCGGGCCAGGAGAATTGAAGGTCACGACAATGAAGTATGGAAGCACCAGGGCATTAGTGAAGCAATTAGACTGTCGACTAAAAATTATGACATGGACAAAGGGCTAATTGCTGCTGCTGCATGCTTTTGGTCGCAATCTTGTAACTCCTTACTCCTCAATTTTGGTATGATTTCCCCTACCATCTTAGATGTATCTCACTTGACTGGTCTCCCAATCTTGGGCAATCCAATTCATGCTTTCCTTGAGCCTCCAAAAGTGACCTTTACTTTAAACACTGACATGTGCTATACAGATTTTGCCAAAAAATACAAAGGCAAGCCTGGTTCCCCTGTCTAGGACAAAGAATGAACTGCTTTTTACTTACTTCGGCTTTGTGAGTTTGTTTTTTGTGTCCCTGGGTACAAGATCACGAACGAATACCTCCCATTTGCCTTGTGTATGTAAGATGCCCAACTTATGGCTTTAGCCCCTTATCTTCTTGCCACCTTTTACAAGGCCCTATTTTTCTTTGTGGACAAGAAGATTTCTGGCAACTGTGGTGGCCCTTTCTAGCTCTTCCAAGCCTGGTTGTATGCCTATTTCCTTGAGGCACGACCCCAACCAGCTAACACCTTGAAACCAGTTTTCTACTCGTATGCTGAGCAATTACTCACTTATAACAGCCAACCCATCCTCACTTTCAGAAATCATCTTACCATGTTTTACAACCTTCCTTCGAAGAGACCTTCCAACTTGTACATGCCATTTCAAAACTTTCAATTCTCCTCCAGTAGACTTTGCTTCCTCTTCATAGACCCTTCTAATTTACCCAACGAGCAAGTCCAAGGACAAAATGAGACTTGGAGACACATTCTTACCTCTAGACATGTCTTGGTTGGCTGTTCCATATCCTCCAGCAAGATTTCCAACTGTAGTTTTGAGACATACTGTCCCAATCAATGGTCCAGGCAATTTGGTCTTTCCTAGGGTATCCCTTATCCTTATTTCCACCCAACCATCCATGAGGAGATTGGGTCCAGAATCTACTTCAAAGATCCTATGCAAGCTGAATCCATTCTGACCGAGAACACCAAAATTATGGCCCCTTCTTCTTCAAACCTGCTCCGGACTGCTCCACTGCTTTTGACCATTGGTGGGGACTTATGACTGGCATTATTTTCTGCAAGCCACTTGAAACCTGCCTTCACGATACTTCTATTCATAATCAGGGCCCCATATCCTCGCCTTTCAAGCTTAAGGATACAGGTATCCTTCCTTCATATACTTTATATCCCTGTCTGTGTCATGCATTTTTTTTTTCTCTACAACACTAACTTGTTTGACCTTTGACAGCCAAAATTGGGCCTGCTGCTAAACCATTGGTTAGGGACCAACATAAAGGCAAGGCTCCAATGGATCCAACTAGTTAGACAAACACCCCCTCAGTTCCGAAATTGATGGCAGACTCTTTCGCAGCCTTGCAGAGACAAGCACACAGAGGAACTACCACCCGTACCCCTGCCGAGACAGAGGTCACGGCAAAGAAGAGAGAAGAGCCTTCCACTGCTCTTGCTCTAAGTACAGACCTAAGTGATTGAGATATCCCTCTCAGCCAAATGGTTGGGAAAACAACATCAAATCCTTCAGGGCAGCTCTACCAAGTATGCCTTCACTTCACATATTCACATCATCTCAATTTCTGTTCATGCCCAACTGATCACTTACTTTTGTGCAGAGAAAAAGAAGGAGATTACTCCTTACTATTGATGATGAGGATCCTTCCACTTCTCCTCAACACATTCTTCCAATTCCCAGTCCCATCAGCAATGTACCCAGAGAACCCACTGTACAATCAACTCCACCACCACCTGAAGCATCTCAACAAACTTCCTTACAACCTGCTTCACAGTCTTCGCCACAGCAATCTACATAATCTGCAGCACAACATCCTTCCACTTCTCCTCAACACATTGATCCAATTCCTAGTCCCATCACCATCACCAATGTACTCAGAGAACCCACTGTAGAACCAACTCTACCACCACCTCAATCATGTCAACAAACTTCCTTACAACCTCCTTCACAGTCTTTGCCACAGCAATGTACACAATCTCCATCACACAATGCTTCATAGCTAAAACCTCCTCCGATTGCTCTCAGGGATGTCACAGTTGGGGCTGTCCCGATGGAGGTTGATTACCCAGGGGGCACTGAGCCTATTATTGTCCCTTTTGTCTTTAGCCCTCAACCATCACCATCCAACCCCTCCAATTCCCAAAATTCAAACAAAGAATCAGAGAGGATTGATTTTGACATTTCAATCAACAGCCAATCCTCTCCAACATATGACAATACAAATTCCCCTCAACCAGAAGTTCACAACAACCAAGGTAAATAGAAATACAAATGTGACTGTTCGTTTGAAAAAAAAAAAAAAAAACTTCTCTTTAAGTAACTGGTATTGTTCTCCAATTTACAGGGATGGACATAATACACGACTCATCTCCACCACCAATGTGTGAGAAAGAACTTGAAGGTCCACATGACTTTCCCTGCTACTGTAACCGGAAAAGAGCTCAAGGCGCCGATGTCGCCATTTCATCAAGACCAAACAACTCCTCCTATCGCCACAACCACAAATTAACAAGGCCAACCGTCTCATACAAGACGTTATTAGGACAGGTACTACCATTTCCAACCTCATCCTATTTAATCTTTATTACTTACAAGCATATATTCTCACCAAACTATTAATGTTCACAGGCCATCGTTCCATGTCAGGATATTTGGGCCGAACTTTCTATTCTTCAACAACATCTAGACGAAATATCCCCATTGCCTCAAAGGCTACATCTCTTTCATGCTAAAACTCAACAAACGTTAACCACCTTCATGAACCTCATTAACACCCTAGTTGAAGAAATCATTCTCCACAAACCTAATGAAACCTTGGCTTGTCTTTCTGCTGTTCTAAACCTCTCCCCTAATCCTTTCAACCCCATTCAACTAAATCAATTGGCCAAGATCATCACGGAATGGCCAACCCTTTCAGAGATGGTTCAGACTTGCTCGAAGGATATTCAAACCAAAAAAGATTTCCTAAACAAAGCCCACACCATATCTACTTCACTCAAACTCAGCCAGCATACCTCTACAGCCATTCTTAAGCAACACTCAGCACTTGAACTTGAGGAAACCAAACTCATGACAGAACTTGCCTCTGTCCAGCAAAGAAAGGCTCATCTGCAGCAGCAACATGACCAGCTTAATCAAGAAGCAAGGATGATGCTCTCCCAAATTAGACATCGTTCTGCATCAATTTAGACAACTAAAGCTGAGTTGGACCAAGCCCAAGCCATGCTAGCAGATGCTCAATCAGAATGGGGTGTTCTAGTCATTCGCTTCCCCAAATCCTAGGCTAGTTTATATATGTATTCTTTTGTATTGCACAGCTAGGAATGATTTGGAAAGCTAGGAATGATTGCCTTTTTAATGATCAGATTGTTGATGGGCTTGAATTGGCTGAGATGGTGAAAGTGAGGGTTGCACTTTGGTGTAAGCAAAGTTATAGAGGCCTACAGTATTCAGTGGAGGACATTGTCAATAATCTGGATAGGATCAAAGTCTGATTGAGGGGGTGGTGTTTGGTGTTTTTTGCTACAAGGGTGCAAGATTTTGGTCAATCTGTGGTATGCTGATGGAAGCAAGGGGAAGTGGGTGTATACCTGGTATTAACAGATCTTCTTGGTGGCTAATTTTGCTCTGCTGTGCTTCAACTCTCCTCTGCTATATGTGTACTCTGCTGCTGCTATATGGGATCAACGAATAGGCTTAACTCTGCTGCTGCATATTGGCCTTTTTGCAATTGTTGGAATGATGTTTTGGTGTGCTGTATTGGAGGTCTACTGCTGGCCTTGTTGTAATTGTTGGTCTGCTACTGTAGTTATTTTTTAGTTTTGGAGGTTGAAGGATCAGGCTCAAGTCTGAATGGTGGCTGCTGCTGTAAGGTTTAGATCAGGTCTAATGGATCAGGCTCGTAGCTGGTGTCTGCTGTGATCTGTGTGAATTCAGACTCAAATGGGGTGATACTTGGTAGGTGATTTCCTGGCAGCAGTATGTTTTTAGGTGATTTCCTGGTTTGGTTATATCCATTCAGTGCAGAAGTGCAGGATCTGGGTTGTGTAGCTTCAGTTGTAGGGCTGCAGTGCATGTCATGGTTCTTCTTTGCTGCAGCTCTGGTGTTGCTGGGCTACTGTCTCGAGGTCAAAGGCTACTGTCTATTGGTGTCTTGTTCATGGTCTGAACTTGGGCATGGTTTTTGTGGCTGCATTGTGCTCTTAGTCTGAAGCCTGGCTATATGGTTTGAAGTTTGTTCATGCTGCTTTGGAGTTTCATCTGGTTGCCCTGTTATGCGTTTTTGTGAGAATGGGCTTCGAGTTACATTCTTATTATTTTCCTTTTGGTTTTGTTTCTCTTCATTGGTCTCTCACCAACTAGGAGGCTGGACCTTTTTTAGCTCCAAGCTCCTCTTTATTGATGTATCATTCACACCTTGTATGTGCTTTTTCATGAATACAGTTTTTTCTTTTGGCGATAAAAAAAAATGAATATCAATACTCTGTTTTTGGATGGTCTGTTGTATGGTTTTTTTATTTTTTGTGCAATTTTTCTCCATTTGTGCATTGTTATGAAGTAATCAACTCCCCTTCAAAGTTTCCCACATGGTTGGATAATACTTCTTCACGTATCTTCCATTTATATATCTCCTATGTGGTTGCCCTTCCAAGGATTCGTTTATGTAGAGGATGTCATACTTCTTCACTCCAGTATGTCTGTTATGTACAGATGTTTAGTAGTTTTTATTTAGTATCAAAGTCTGCATGTTTAGTGTGTAAAGTCAGTCAGCCAAATATTTCTGAAAATATGTCATCTACAATACACAACTGACGTAAAACACTAACTTAACGACCGATATACTGGAAACAACCAGGCAGTATGCAACATGACATTGTTTGCAGTTTAAAATTTGTGGCACGTTTGCAGTTTAAAATTTTTACTTGTTTGTGCCTATTCACACGTGGATGAAGCACAACATGACATGTGCGAAAGTCAGCGTCAAAGTCTATCAGTTACACCTATGAAAGGGGTTTAGTTTAACTACACGTGAGGGCTCACATGGTGCAGCAGTTACGAGGATATTGCATGGACTAACTGGGTGGATTGCAGAAACGGTCGTTGGCAGAATATAGAGGTTGACCTGAAGATGTGAAGTTCACAATGTGCAGGGACAGTTGGAAACATAATAGTAAGGTGGGTCGACAGGAGAATTACAGCAGTTTGTTTACCACATGAATTCCTGTCGACAGGTCGACCCCTGTTGGTGCATTATAGTCACTGCTATTTGTTTGTTCTGTCGGTTTTTTATTTTTTGCTTTGTTTTGGACAAAATTATGGCATTCAAAAAAATCGAACAAACATAATTCATGTGGTAAAAGCGAACAAACATTACTACTTTCAACTTGCATTGTTTGTTGGACACATATCACATTGCATTGGACAAACATTACTATATTCATTTGGGCAAATATCACATTGCATTGTTTGTTCTGTACCCATAACATCGGAATTATGTGTATCACATTATGTACAGGCCACGATAAAAACAAACAAACATTACTACTTTCCCTCGTTTGTTCCAGTCCCAAACATTGGAATTATGTGTACAATCAATACGCGTAATTAATTAGTATTATCACAGCTGTGACCTAAAAAGTTGTGACAACAAGCTGATGCAGTAATCTAATTGTGGTTGGGCATCAAAATTACTATCGTACTGGCAAGCCATGATAAAATCGCTACCCTATTTGTTGTAATTGCAACCAATCACATGCACGAAGGATACTCGCCTATCTTTGAATTATTGACATCCATAACGAAGTCAAGCACCAACTTCCGACGCACAGAAGGATGAAACTATGTAGACAAAGCGAATAACAAAAATCAGGTACAGTTACAGCGGTAGGATATAAGCGGATTTATTTCGCAATTGGAAATGAAGCGGTAGAATGTACCTTGTGTGGACCGCTGGGTATATCAGGCCGCTGCATGTACTTTATGACAAACATCCCACAGCCGAAAGTGCTACAAATGAAATGTAACATTCAGTTTCTCGTAAATATAAGCAGGTTCGTGAAATGAGTGATTCAGGAGTGAAGTCAATGTGACGCAGGGTTTGTGGATTACTCGTCCAGCTGTAGTAATGGCCTTTTTTCTAACATGCGGACGTCAAAGGTACGCACGTCTACTGCATATTCATTTCCAAACTGTAGTTGCAGTAAGGCATGCATTGTTTGAACCTATTGCAGAATGAGACGGTAGTTTATGTGAAGGATGTGACAGTGTAGACGTAGATTTGTGAAATTCAGCACGACATACCAACATTTTTGCCGCGCTCAGCTTGTTGGTGTCCAGTGTGGCGGATGCCAATGAGTCAAATAGGTACGCCACAACCTCTACCATATCTATTTTTAGGCACAACCAATGTACTCCTCTATAATTAAAAGGCATGTAAATCTACACATAAACACAAGTGAAGACATTGTTTAAAGGGCATGCAAACATTCATATTTACATTGACATTCATGTAAATGGGATCGACATTTATATTACCGACGTTCATATTAAATCTACTCACTTCAATGGGATGGACATTTATATTACCTTCTGACATGCATCAAGCACCCCAGTATATCTGTCATGTCCAAAATATGATTTGGCGATATTTTCATGGTTCGGAGGTTGAGTTTTTTTATTTAGTATCAAAGTCTGCATGTTTGGTGTGTAAAGTTCAGTCAGCCAAAGTTTTTTGAAAATATGTCTTCTACAATACACAACCGACCTAAAACACTTACTTACCGACAGATATACTGGAAAGAACCACGCAGTATGCCTCCCGTCTTTGTATACTTGCCGATGTCCGTTAGTCAATTGAACCGCGACCAAGTTGATTGGCTGGAACATTGTAACAGACGAGGCAACTTGCGAAATAAGGTTTGCAATTTGTTTAAATGTAATACGAAATAACAATGTCCGTACATGGAAATGTCCATCATGCAAATATAGTGGAAATAACATTGTCAAATGCCACGACTTACAGTGTCGGATAGCCATGCCCCTGGTTTAAGCATGTGCATGTCACGTCGCGTAGCACATTCACAAGGCATTTCATGAAGATTCATAGACACGACAATGTCCCTACATTAAACGTATACATGAACCAGTAAGAAGTAACCTACAACCTAGTAAAACTTAAACATATCTGGCCTAACTCTAGAACATAAGATTAGCTTTTTCTCTCCAATCCAATTAAGACTAGTTTTAAGTTTTTAAAAAACAAAATTAAAAGAAAAAGCTTTAGATATTACAACTTATGACATGTCCAATAGTATTTGCTAAAATAATATGCGAATATTTAAATGCTCATTTACAGGTTAGCAAGTTACAAAAAAAAAAACACATGTATTTGACAAACTGGAGCCAACAATATCCAAAAATGATAAAAATGAGAAATGTAAACAGAGTAGAAGAAAATAGCCACGGAAAATTGCACTTCAGTATAAGTTTTCAAAAAAAATTTGCAAATCATTGGTAAACTATGAAGCATGTGCAACTGGTACAATACGAAAGCAATCGTCGATACAAAGAAAATTCAAAAAAATTAGGGTACGGGTACGGCTTGGTACGCTTGTAAAAAAAAATATTTATTTTTAATTTAGAGTAATGCAAAAATTAATTAAATGGTTTAATTTGTTAAGGTCCAACCTATAATTAACATTTAATGCCAAAAGGAAAAGTATAAATCAAAATTAAATGTCAATATATTAAATAACTTACAAACCATAGTTTAATTTTAAAATCATGCTAAGCATAAAACAAAAACTAAAAAAGAAATCTAGTGAAATGAGTTTTATCTTTATAGTAGAAGGAAAATATTATTTCAACTGAGGTACGGTACGGCTTGGATATATACTAGGTACGTCTGGGTACGTCAAAAATTAAAAAGAAAAAACTTGGGTACGTGTTTTGTGTACCTAATACGTATGTAGAAGTACCATACAAGGTACGGTACACCAGTAAGTACCCGGTACGGGTACGACATGTTTTTCGAAGTACCCATGCTTCATAGTTGGTAAACTTTATTAAGTTTCATAATTATAATTATAAAGTTTTCCATGAATTTGTAAATATTTTGTGAAAAAATCAGTAATTCGCAATTTTCCCAATAGCTACATGTGTGCAGGATAAGACGAAGAGAAGAAAACTTCAGACAGGAAATTTAGCCAGTGATTTTTCCCTACGCCACTGCATTAAATTCAAAAAAAATCCTACATACGAGATGGATAAACCCATCATAAACCCATCAAAATCACACACAATCAAAATTTGTGGAATTCAAACTTATTTCACAAATACTACGGAACAGGTTAATTGCGAGTACTAAACTCATCCGTACCTTGCATTTTTTCTGTCGTCAAGTACAAAGTCAACAACTTCTTGTTCGGCCGCTGATAAAACCTCTCTGCTCTCCAGTGTCATCAAGTCCTTCTATCAATATAAACAATCAAGTAGCATCAACTCCTCCTATTAGTATAAACAATTAACTAACTGAACACAGTTCAGAAAATTAATTTACAAAATACATAACACATCCTTATGCATTTAAAATTAGTGAAGGGATGTCTAACCTCTGAACGGAACCGCTTGTCCAACCTGTGTAGTTTGGACAGGACTTTGTCCGAAATCTGTAAGACAATTGTACAACATTTGTTAGTGCAAACTTGCACTAGAATGACAAGTATTAAAATACAACACGAATAATGGTTCAATTATGATCAGTAATCCTGTCGGCATCAATTGGTAATGAAACATACGAAAGGTGAAGTGATGTGGCGACTTGGGAATTTCTCTGCAGTAAGTCGAGTACTTATTTTGCTATCATTGCACGAATGCGTATCCCCTACGTCTGTGGCTTTAACACCTCTTCCTCTTCCTCTTCCTCTTCCTCTTTCCTTTTGTCTGCCTGTTACAATTTGTCTCGCTCTCAATGTTTGGGCAAGCTTACCAGCAGAAGGATGCACATTGTCTGCTCCTCCTCGCATTCGTGGCAAGGTTTGCAAATCATCAAAGGAAGATAAACTCTCTTTTGCAACATTCTTGATGGCCAAAAACTGAACCGAAAGAGATTTGCTTTCTTCGCTTGCGTATGTTTCCTCCAAGGCAAGGTCGTGGTTGTTGTGCGTGTCCCCAACTTCTTGGACGGTACGCAACTGTCCAACGTGCATATCAATTATCTCATTGGACAACATTCCATTCACATTATTGTCCTCCCAATACACCCCCTGTAAATCTTGAGGATTACCCTCATTTGGGCTACCATAATAATTTGGGAAGACCACGCCACCGTCATGTAACTCGACTCCCACGCTAGGGTCAACACCCTTTTCCTCTGCGCGAGGCAATTATGCTGTTTTCGATAAACCTTCCAACACTTGCTGCATCATTTGCTTCATTTCAGCAATATGTGTCTATTCATTAAACGGTTGTTTCCCAGACAATATAGCTGCAACTTGTTTGTTCAGCATTCCTTTCAGTTCACCAATGCTGGAGGATATGTTAATGTTACAATGTCTTTCAGTCGACTCCACCTAATCACACAAACACATACATTAACCTACTACGATATTTCATCTTCAAGTAACCTCTGTCAACTGTGTGAAACATGTGTGCTGATTGCTTTTGCTTACCTTTGCATTGTCAACAGCTTCCTTCCCTCGGAAATTGAGCAACATGTCCCTTATTTCTGCATTGCTGTGAAGCACTTGCTTCATGGTTTCCTTCACTTCACCAATGTCGGACTCAACCTTGCTCAAACGAACTTCATGGTTTCTGTCTGTTATTGACATGGTGTGCATCGATTGCGTCATCAATGTCGTTGCTTTCCTCTATTGTTGGATGAAACTCCACCTAACATCGTTGTCAAATCGGGATTCAAATCATGAATGAAAATGGTAATGTACTGAATCGTTAATCGATCTCAACTATGAATCGTAAAGTTTCGGTCCGCTTTCTTAAGTTGCACACAATGTATGTGTACACACTTACATATTAAATATATCTAATAAAAATTAATTACTCCATTTGTCTGAAATGAACAAACAATTTGTTGTAAATGAAGCTCATCTGGTGTGGATAAAAACTTCACAGTCGATCTCATGTTTACCACTTCACCTTTTCCCATTTAGATAATCAAAGACAAACTTTCAATTACAAACTAACTAACAATAACATAACAGAACTAACAAAGACAAACTTTCAATTACAAACCAAAATCTTAAAGGTTTTCCAAAAATCTGACTTCAGGGCAAGGTTCTAAATCGCAGTATTGGGTAACATAACGGTATCGATCGCGGAGTATCAGTATCGGTAGTATCGATCGGTACGTATCGAGAATCGGGTGTTGCGGCGGTGAAATTTTAAAAATCATTTCAAAGGTTTTTCAACTTTTTCTTTCCCGTAACGGTCTAAACCCATGAGTATCGGCCCGTTGCGGCTTGTGTAACGGCTTCTGTAATGCTTACAGGCCGATACGTACCGGGACTCGGCTAATACTCCTGCGATTTTCAATCTCAGTGGTATATCGGCCTGTATCCATTGTGGTACCCCATTTTTCCGATACGTATCGGCCGATACGTAGCGTATCAACCGATATTTACAACTATGCTTCAGGGATTAACGAAAATTCATTTGATAACGGAAGTAGTACATAAAATTAAATTTGTAAGGCTACAATATTGTCCACATGGGAACTTCATGTTTTTCCGGCAAAAGTTCGAGTATTTGAGAGTAAATAGGGAGGGACAAAGTTAAAATATGGCATACGCTAAAGAATGGGTCACTGTTTCTCACTGCTTGTCACCTAGGCATAGGAACAGAAATTCAGTCTGTCACTATTTCCATAACACAGGTGGGACAATGCTATCAAATGTGCACAACGAATGGGTTGATTACCTCATGTTGCTCCAACATTTGCTTCTTTCCCATATGTCGCCGCATCTCCCGTATTTCAGCATCACCCCAATCATGTAGCCAAGGGATGGAGCGTGTAGTAGCCGACGTACTCTAACAGGGAGGGGCAAAACGATCCAAGTAAAATAGATACATTATAAGGGGGAGAAGATATTTAGTATACAGTTTCGAGCAAAATGATCCGTACGCGTTAACAATGCATACAACTTACAACACAATCATATCTATGTGTTTATGTGTCTCGATGGCAGAATCCCCATGTAGCTTTCCAGTTAAAAAGATAAGCTCTTTCTGGTTAAAAAAATGTGGCCCGTACAAGTATATTTGTCATGCTATTCAATAACAGGTAAGTTTATATTTCGCAACGACTGCCATTTTATTGAACCATATGCACAGCAATGGATGAAATATGTAATCGGCATGGTACAAACAAACAACGGTTGATTATGTTACCATTAGAAGGAAAACACATCCAGTTACCTCGCGCTGACCTTTCATCTTATACTTCCGAACACCTTTGACAAGGAATTGCAGTGTCAACTTTGCCCAATTACATGCCCGCATACCGGTCACGTCCTTCACGGCATGAACGAACGACAGGCTCAAGGCGGTCATTGTGGTAGGACACGACATGGCCCCCAACATGTACAGCACAAACTTCCACCGAAACTCGTCGTCCGCACCATCACTCTCAATCAGATAAACTCTCAACTAGTTCAAAGGAATCATTCCCTTAACAGCTTCAACCTCTTCGTAGATATTGGGATATGCGTCTATTGAACCAGTGAACTGCATGTCATTGCCTTCTGACCGTATACCCAATAAGACATGCACTTCCTCACAGGTGAGCCTGAGGTGACGGCCATGAACAGTCAATGAACACGTGTCAGGATCGAAGTTCTATACCAACCATTGGCACAAGTTGTGATCTATACGGGTACTGTAAAGCCCCTGAAATATGTATTCACTTTAAAGACCCTAATGTTTGAATTATTTTCTTAAAGCCCCTCGTTTACTTGAATTAATTCGAATCTTGACGGTTAGCATTACTATTTTTATTTTTATCGAAATAGGAATTACCCTAGCTGGAATAAATTCCCTAACCTAATTTAATTCTACATAAGTTACATGTATTTAACTCCAAGCCCTCATACTTTATTTAAATTCTAAATTTACCCCAAACTAGTACTTGTACCTTGTACCTTGAAGTACCATCAATCTTGTAATATATATGTATACACCTTGAGGAATGTGCCTAGGACATAAAATAATTAAAAAAATTTCCCTTCACCCTTCCCTATGCCTAGCCTTCCTAGAAGAAAGTGAGAAATCAATTTCCAAGAAACATCATCATGAACTTCTAGGAAAAACCACCAACCTAGTACCTAGATCTAGGGTGCTAATTCCAAAACTAGTTCCCTTTTAACTAAGTGTTGCCTAAATCATTGACCAAGCCTCCCAAATCCCTTCCATTTCCTTAGAATCCAAACAAATCCTAACCTTTCCATCCATTTCCAACTAAGGGACTTTTTAGACTTTTTGCCTCAAAGGTTTGTCTATAAAAACCAACACACCCCCCTAGCTTGCAAGCACACATAACACTCTCACCCACACGCACATTTCGGTTAGAAAGAGGGAGGAGAGCAAGAGAGAAAGCAGTCTAAAGAAGAAGATGAAGGGAGAAGAGAGCATTCTTGTGCAAAATTAGCAAGTAAGCCACAACACAACCTTCTCTTTCATTTCCTTTTTCAAATACATGTTTCTAAGGGTTCTAAATAATGTTTTCAGATCTGTTGTTGATGAGTTCTTATGTTAAAAATACTAAGATTTGAGTATTGATTCCATCTCTCTTGTATTTTCCCCTTTTTGGCACAAAACCATCCTCTTTTATTACCAATCTCTCAACTTTCCAAGGCACACTTTCAAGCAAACTTTCTAAGTAAATATATGTTGGTTAGCATGTTTTCTTCATAAAATAAATGAAAACTTTCCCTTGGTGGAACCCTTTTCTCACAAATCTTCATGTTTTGGGCATTCTACCTTAGAATCTGTTTTTGCAGACCACTTTCAAAAAATTTAGAAAAATGTACAAAAATATTCTGGACCTCTATTTTACGCAAAACCTTCCTTAATGAGTTAGCTTTCAACTAAAATTGTTTTCATCGAAAAACATTAAGCGGTTTGCAATAAAATCAAGTTTTCGTAACGGTCAACGGATTTGGACAAATTCTAGACAGATTCTGGAGAGCACTGGACTATTTTCTAAATAACTTAAAATCTGGAAAAATAATCCCATTTCCGAAAAATGTTCTAGAAACTAGATCAAATTCTCTACAAACCATAGGAAGACCAAGTCCGGTGGAAGATCTAAAATAGTCCTTTCATTTTAATCTTTATGTGATGCTAAATCTGGAAATTTTGTTATGCATGGATGTTTTATGCCCTTGTATTCATAAAAATATTTATTAGCTTATGATCGTATCTTGGCATGATATTGTATGTGTTATGTTATGTTCTTTATCTTCTTCACCTTATGGATGCATGCTTGTGTGGACATTTTTATCTGGTTAAGTTGTCTAACCTTGATGTAAAATATCTAACTCAACAGGAAACCAAATTGAGAGGGCATTGGGTTTTTGAGCACTTGAGTCTTGAAAAGATGATAATATGTGATATATGGATTGTTAGGATGCGTTCCATATTCGAAAGTTAAAGTCTTGCATGAGTGGTTTTCGGAACCCTTGAACGGAGCGGTTGTATTCGGACCCTAGGTAGCTTGGTGTAAGAAGGGATTCGGGCAAGGCCCTATTTTTACCGTCTCTTTTGAGGCCTTGCGGTTGGCGCTACGCGGTATATAACCGTTGGTAGGCATCCGAGGTTAATTCTGCAACAAAGCAGCAAAAGAGGAGGCATACCGAATAATCTGCGTCCGATTCTTGTGGTTGGGAGGACGAAATCTCTTTGGGGAATTTCTAGTTTACTAACATCTAACTTAACTCCTTATTTATTTATTTGAATATCATGTTTACTACTTGATGTTATAATTGTGATTGTGTATTGGACTGGGAAAAAGGGACGGGGTGTGTGTGTGTTTACTGGGCATTCAAAGCTCACGGCGTATCATGCCAGGTGACGAAGAGGAACTTATAGCGGGAAACGTCGAACCTGAAACCTTTGAAGACTTTTGGCTATCCTAGAATATTAGAAGTTTCCTTTTGGATATTTTGTAAGACTCATTTGGAGTTTAAAACTTTCTTTTTGGGATGTAATGTAATGGAACAATCTTTTGAATCAAGTATAATTGTGGTTGTTATGTATTTATATTCTATGTATGAACCTTATCGTTGCTTATGAGACCTTGTGTCAATGCCTTGTAAGATCTGTCAAAAAGGTAGTACGCTGCCTAAGAAAGTTGGACTTAGAAGGGAGGCTATTTTGACTCCTCCGGCTATCTGAGATCTTACTTGGTTATTGGCCATAGGACTCACTAGTGACTCTCCCTTGACTGCAACCTATAGTGTAGAATCGGGCCGTCACAGGTACATTTTAACCCGAGGAGGCCACCGAACCTAATATCAATGACTGCCTGCTTCTGTGCTTCATTACACCGGTTCACGATATCAACAATTGCCTTCAATGATATGCAGACTTGCATTTTACTCTGCAATGTTATTAACGTGAACAGTAATACACAAATTTAACCAACATTGTGTCGATAGCAGGTCCTCCCCACATGCAGTTACAAAAACATTAAGTACGCAGGTACCTTTGCAGATTTTTTTGTAACTTGTTTGCCCAGTTCCTTGGCACTTGCCTTAACCACGTCCTGAAACCTCTTCTTCTCATCACCGGGGAGTTCCTTCCACCTTTCCCCAATATCCTTTCGGCTCTGTAAGTGTTACACCAACATGACGCACATACAGGACAAATAAGAACTGTAAGTCCAAAATAATTGTCAGCAGAAGTTGTATCACTCACAATGTGTGCACATTTTGTGGTTTTTACATATGATTGCACATACAAATTACTATTTTGCACACATTTGAAATAAAAACGGACATGGAATTTTACAAATAATCGGAGTTTATAAGAACATGCAATATGGCGTCTATGACTGCTGGAAATCGCTGAATGCGACACAATAGAAGCACATGACTGGTGTGCGCATGGAATAGAAGTCCATACCTGGCTATCACAGCAGTCACGTGTTTCCATCACTGTACCCTACTTAGTACATGTCTGTACACTAACCATTTTCTGTCCGGGGTTGTCTGCTTCTCGTCTTTCCTTGAATTGTTGCTGCCTGCAACCATTTTGAATTTCGGCGTAAGTATATGTTAGATATGGATGGATATATATACATTTATGTACACAAATCGCAACCATTGACATTAAGGGACCAAGTTTTGACACAAACAAATTTGGTCCCAACTACATAATAATGCATCAGTAATGTCCAATTTTCGTTGCTAAAAATATAATAACCACATGATTTCTGCAACAACAATTAGGTTTGTAATAAATTATTTTGGCCCTTATTTTTGGTCTCGAAAATCTTAATCTATTGTGAGTACAAAGTGAAATTTGCACATGTGCAAACTACGAGTACAAAATATGTAATGCACAATTGTGCAAAAATACTGTAAGCCATTTCTGACGAGAGGGATTCATACTGTGAGCCGCTTTCAAGGACACGAATCGAACCTGTAAAAAATAAATGGTCCAATTGGACGCTTTCGACAAGGGGGCTTGGTAATGTCAACCGTTTTGATTCGTGAACCTTCGCCACTTGGCTTCAATGTTTTCCTTTGCCTGTAACAAATATCGGCGTAAATGAAATTTTATTGAAGGCCAAATTACATCGGTGGTATGTACGTTTTATGCATTCTATCATCTTCGTCGGTTAACTTTAAAGGCAATCAATCTGGCCTTGTCATTTGGAAAGTTGTGGCATTTTCTTGAAATTGGTAATGTCGTTTTCCGTTGTGACCAAAATTTATTAACTGAAGTGGTACTGTATAACTCAGTCAATTATGGATTTCACAATATCTCTCCGCAGAATACGCGACATGTGCCGTATGTGCACATATTCTGCTAAGAAATGGACAGACTTTTAATCCCTTACACGAAATTGATGGTGCAATTTGAGGCTATCGCAAATGTGTGAAACTCAAATCGCACAACCTCTTCATGATAGTACATACTGCCACAATATGTCCTACACGAACAGACCGTGGAATTTAGTACGTACAGGGAACATATCCTTGCAAACCTAATTGTATGAAATAGTGAACGACATAAACTCACAGTTGCTTTGCATTGTCTGACATATCGCCCATATCCAATTACGATAATTCCTGCAAAGAATTTCATGCAATATTGATAACAATGTACAAAGAACGTTACTTCGAAATTGTAACAAAACGAAATTCACTGTTAACAACTTACAATGAACGGACCATTCAGTCGTACGTACATTGTACGAGTGGTACTTTTCGCTTATTGTTCAAGTGTGATATGTTGTCGTTAATTTATGCACCTATGGCATGCCACTGTTTTACGAAAACTAATTGGCCATATGTTGTACTCGTTTTATAGTATTGACGACTTCAAGCCAGAAACAACAACCAATACACACACTTCAAACAGGGCCACATGGGACATTCAACCCAAGAGCACCCATACGCAACTTACATTCATGCAGAGAAATAAAAAACTGGCTACACTGCTCAACCAAGACTATTTGTCACTATGGAACTCCTCAATGGTAATATAAGTTTGTCACCCGTCTAGTTTGTATACCTAATCGTATGTATGGTTTCAATTGACCTAACGACGAATAGTTTAATAGTTGAGAAATGGTAATGTCGTGCGAGGGGAACAAAGCAAGTTGTAATAATAATGTGCTCTGAAAGAAAAATAGACAGACTCACACATGCCTGACAAAATGGTGAGTGTTACCGTCGGCGAGCTAGCGCAATCGAAATGGAAAGACAGAGAGACAGAGAGAGTGTGTGTTACTGGAGATGGACAGCAAAACCAAAATGCAGAGAGAGAATGATGGACAGCAAAGTTGCCGAAATTGTATGTGGGAAATGGAAATGAGTTGGTGAGATTAGAAAGGCTATGGCATGTGGATCATCATGAAAAGTACAGCCTCTGTGGGATTTCATAGGCTTTGTCTGCCAACTTCAGTTTTTGTTCCAAATTTGGAAGGGAAACGGAAATGTACGTGAGACACTATCCAGTAAGGCCAAGTTTGGCATGTGCCAAATGCAGTTAAAAAGTTAAAAAGTTATCACTATTCATCAAAATATCATATTGTACGGCTGCACAACTCTCAATCCTAATTTTTCCCTACACGCTAATTTATACCATTTTTTAATACACATTTTTCCATAAAAGGTTAAAAAGTTAACCCAAACAACCATATTTTTCTCCTCAACTTTTTAGTCCAAAAAGTCAAAAAATGCACTTATTTAGGACATCCCAAACAACCCCTAAAGCAAAGTTTGGCATGTGGCCAAAAAGTGAAAAAGTCAAAAAGTTACTCAAAGAAGTTAAAAACTTATCAGTATTGACCAAAAGTCAAAAATTACGGCTGCACAACTCCAAATCCTAATTTTGCCCTACACGCTAATTTATACAATTTTTTAATACACATTGTTTCACAAAGAGTCAAAAAGTTAACCCATACAACCATATTTTTTTCCTCAACTTTTTACTCTAAAAAGTCCAAAAGTGCACTTATTTAGGACATCCCAAACAACCCGTAAATATTTGGGATATTGTAAAGGTGTACTTTTTTATTTTTTGTGAAATATGGGTTCCGTTTGGGTTGGGGTTCAATTGATGTGTGTGAGAGGTGATGTGACTTAAATAAGATGATGTCACTTAAAGTTGCACCGATTATAGGTTTGACGTGCCAGTTTATCTTATTAATTATTTTTGCTTGATTTTTTGGTTTTTGTTTATTTTTCACAAACGAGGCGTAGCGTAAGGTAGGGTAACGTTAAATTCAATTTTCGACCTATAAATTAAAAATTAAATTTCGTATGGCCCTATCAATTTAATTTTTTTGTGTTGTTCAGTTATGAATTATAAATTACAAATTTAGTATTATGAATTAAATATAAATTTGTAATTTATCCTTATCCAGTTTGTCGAACCAAACATTTGATTCACTACAAATACTCCAATTTTCACATCTAATCCGATTAGTAAACAAACATACGATACAAACACACCCGAACCGACTGGTCGACGGACAATGTATTGCCCCTTTAACAGTCTGGTGGATTACAATCCCCGCTTACGCAGTCCAATGAAAGAGGGCAAACTGTGTGAATGATGATACAATGGATGGATTAAAGGGTGTATTAAGATCCGTGTCTGACAGAATTTGTCAATATATATATATACATATATATGTAATAAACAAATGTGAAGGGTATACATATATATGTAATACCATCTCCAATAGGGGACTACTAATCCCATATGTGGAGGGTATCATAATCCCAACGTATTCTGAATACACAAATATTGGCCATTGCATTGGACATTGCTGTTCGGCCTGTGGGGGCCATCATGGGACCCGTTTTGATAATCTGAATCGTTAAATGTATACAGCTCGTCGAGTACTACATGCCTATGAAAAATCACGTTGATCGAATATCGATAGCTATCTGATCGGAGTAGTTTTCGTTCAACCGTTAAGTATAACACCATCCTTTATTTTTATACAAAACAGACATAGGGTGTGTTTGTTTTGAACATGATTTTTAATAGACACAGGGTGTGTTTGTTTTGAAGGATTAAGGAGTGGGATTGGACTATTAGTCCCACCGGACTAATAGTCCATTATTTGTTTCATTTTCTTTGCTTTGGACTAATAGTTCCCCCAAACTATTAGTCCCACAAATATGGGACTATCCTATCCCATAGGGGAAGGTGGGACAGAAACCATGGGATTGGTATCCCATGGGATTATGTTGTGAAATGTCCATTTCACCCTCCATGCTATTACTTACCAAACAATTAGAAAAGGATAAAATAGTCATTTGAGCATTTATCCTTCTCCATTATATTTCAAACAAACATTAGATAACTAAAAATAGTCCAATGTAGACATCTAATCCCATGACTAAACAAACATAAGATACAAATTTAGTCCAACAAAATAATCCCAGGACAATGTATCCCAGGACTAATAGTCCGATAGATTACAATCTAGCCTGCGTCATGACTAAAGTGGAGACTGGGCTCGTTTGGGAACCGGCTGATTTACAATTTTTTTTGCCTATTTGGCTAAAATATGAGGTAAAAAAAACTAGTATGTTTGGGACGACTACAGTACGGTTTTTTACGAAAAGATATGCAAAAAGTAGAGAAAAAATAAAAATATTTGACTTTTTTGTCTCAGTTGTTGGCTTTTTCATTTTTTTTTTTTTTTTTTTTTTTTTTGTGAATTTTAGGATTTTTGGGGGTTGTTTGGGATGTTCTAATTAAGTGCACTTTTTGACTTTTTATAAAATATGGGTTGGGTTTGAAGTGATGTAGTACAGAGGTGATGTGACTTAAATAAGATGATGTGACTTAAATAGGATAGTGACTTTTTGACTTTTAGACATGTTTTTAAACATGCCAAACTTTTAGTCCAAAAATTAAAATAAAGAAATACAAATTATCGTTTTCCCGCTCTGCTCTACAGGTTATACAGAGTATACACCTCAATTTCACTCTCACTCCCCCTCACTCTCACACTCACTCCTCCTCCACCGAACCCAGCCTGACCGGCGACCACTCCCGAGGGCGACCCACTCGTAAACCCAACCCACCGTTGTACCCCTCATTTTCTCAGCTTCGTGAACCATAGCTCCACCCCGACCACCATCGGCTGTAGCGAACGAATTTGTTGAGGAGAACGTGGGCTTTCAGGCCATAAATGAGCCAGGTTCGTCATCCAAACACTGAAATCAAAAAGTTAGGGTTGTGATTGACAAAAAAGAATTGAAATTTGGAAATTAGGGCTTCCAAAATTAGGGCTTTCAAAATTACTCATTCAAAATTAGGGCTTTAAAAATTAGGGCATCGAAAATTAGGGCTTTGAAAATTACTGTTATGCAGATACATAAATGGTATGATTGATAAATGTGGAACATATTGTGAGGAACATATATGCATTAACCTTTTAGAGTTAAAGTATAAATTTTGCAGAACGTAGTATGATTTTGCAGAAAGTGATCGAACATAAAATGAAAGGATCACATCTTTGCAGGACATAGCATGATTATGCAGATTGATAATTAGTTAAACAAATGCATATAGCTGTATAATTTTCAATGTGTGATTGATAATTGAATTTTGGTGTATTTGTTGTCAATTACGCATGATTTGTTGTAATGAACTGCTATCAACTAATATGTTAGCTACGTGAATTGAATTAACTATTATCAACATTTCATTGATAACTATTATCAAACTGAACTGAAATGTTCATAACTATTACTGATTTGTTGATAAGTATTTCATTGTGGTTCGTTCAAAATCACGTGTGATTTGTTGATAACTATTTCAGTTTGATAACTATTAGTTGAATCACACTCTCCAACAATCTGGCCATAATCATTTCACTTCAGTATGATTTGTCGATAATAGTTGTGTAACATGTGTGATTGACAATTGAATTGACATTGAACTCATATGTTTGTAAAACTGGCATGTTTGTTTAGTTTGAAAATGCTATGTGTGTAGCATGTGTGTAATTAATCACAAATGCTATGTTTGAAACTGAAGAAAATTACTGACATTGAACTGCGCTGTTTGTTCAAATGCCATTAACAGTTTAGTCTGTGTAACCTCTGTTCAAATGCTATTAAACATGGTAGTTTGAACAAATAGATGTTTTTAGTAAAGACACACTCTGTCCCTCAAATTCAAATAGAACTGCTATTAACCCCATCAAACATAAGCATAGCAGAGGACTACAAATTTCTCATGTATGCAGATTTAAAAAATGGATTCTTCTTCTAACATTAGCAACATAAGATTACGACCGAGGATGTGCAATTGTGGAAGAACCACTGCCATACATATTGTAAGAACCAATGAGAATGGCAATGAAGGGCGTTTGTTCTTTGTTTGCCCATCAAAATATGTAAGTATGTATTGGAAATTTTAATCTTTTACTAGTTACATTAATATTTGTCATATTCAACTAACTGATTGTCATGCATTGTAGAGTACCACTCCCACTCCCCATTGCAATTACTTCAAGTTCGTGGCTGAAGATGATGAAGACGTTACGTCCAGAATCCATTCGTACACTAGAGCTTGTGATGCTATAACAGTAGAAGACTTTAATGATGTAAGGACCAGGCTTGATGACTTGCAAAATGACCATGGTCGAAGGCTTGAAAGGATAGAAAATAATATCAAAGCGATGGTGTATTTCATTATATTTTCTATCATTTTGTACTTGATCATGTAACTTTTGTACTTTTTTGTATTTTGGGAAATTGAATCGAAGTTTGTACCAGTTTTTGGTTGTATTGTACTTCATGATGTAACTAATGTTTATGGAATGAATTTTATTATGATGTAACTTATGTAACTTACTTAATAGTTTTGTGGAATGAATTTTATTATGGAATGAATGTACGGAATGAATTTTATAAGTTATTATGATGTAACTTACAATTTTATTATCGCATGAATTTTGGGAAACATTAGTCTCATTGTTAGAGCTTTGTAGATGCTATTTGGCAGATCTGTGGATGCTATGTGGATTCATTTTTGTGGATGCTATGTGGCTGAATTTTGTAGATACTTTGTGGATCACTGAATTTTGTGGGTGCTTTGTCACTTATCTGTGGGCTGTTATATGTTGCACGTTCTGTTATTTGGGCGCATGAATTTTGCTTGTAATGAACTTCTGTTATCTGTTGCAGGTTCGTTTGTAATGAATAGATTTGGCAGATCTGTTATCTGTCAACTAGTATCTGTTTGTCACTTATCTGTGGCCTCAACTATTATCTGTTAGCAAGTTTAAAGCAGAATTGGCAGATTTGGTTTTTGATGCGTTGGTTCTGTAGCTTCCCAAGCCGAAGCCATGCTCACAGCTACTCAATCAGAATGGAGTCCTCTAGCTTCTAGCCATTTCCTTCTCTACATCTTAAAGTAGTGTATTTTGCAATTTCTTTTGTATTACACAGAATGCGTGGTACATTTCTTCACCATTGTGCTCACTTCTTCATTAATGAATATCAATACTCTGTTTCTGAATGGTCTATTGTATATTTTTTTTGTTTGAAGGGGAGTTGATTAGTTCATAACAATTGTAGTTCAATACTCTGTTTTTGAATGGTCTATTGTATATCACCATTGTATATTTTTTTTCTGAATATCAATACAGCTTGTGCTTCCATTCAATGATTATAACACTAAACCTTGTTGTCCATATTCAACGATTCACAAAACATAAAATAATCAACAAAACATAGGTTAATGATAGCTTTTGATATCGGTCAATGACATTACAATAAAATTACCTTGTCATCGTACCAACAAAAATCATAACACAGCTTTCAGTTAATGACGGTGACCCAAAAAAATACCTTCAACAAAGCGGAAATGATGAAGACATTAACGCATGCACCATTGAAATGGTTAGCAGAGTTTGACGGTTTGTTAGTTTCTAAGTCGTATTTTTTCGCACCACAATGGCATCTTACAACACTACGCTTACTATGTCATACACATGTTGAGGTCTCCTAATCCTCGCTCAAATCAACAACCTCGGAGTCTGAGTAATCTGAAAGGTCAGGGTCCGACACCAGTGCAGGATTCTCCATTATAGCCTTGATCACAGATGCCGGGTTCGATCCATGTATATTCGACTCTGCCTTTGCGTCCTCTATGCGTGAGTGCCTAATGAGTCGACCAGTCATTTGATCAATCTCACTTTGCAAACGATGCCTAACTTGGGACTGGTTGACATGAGGGAATTGCCGCTGCATTTCAACCGATCGGGCTTTAGTAACCTTGACAAAAACACATCGACAGTGGTGTTCACACTGAACGCATTTGGCAAACAGTGAAACTAGAATTCCAAAATACTTCCTCAGGCTAGCATCTTCTATTAGGGTACAATTATAATCCCGTAGAGGTTCAAAACTCCACAGTGGGAACCCTGTTTCAAAGAAACGTCGATCACCGAAGAAATCGATATACCCACCTGCATAATCCAATTCTGGTGATTTCGGCCGAGAGCTGTCAACCCTTGCAAGTGATTGTCCACGACCGCATTTACCGTGGTGTACATCCATAGGTGTGACGGTTGTTGATTGAGTCCAACTTTGTTTTCGCAGGTAATTTAACATTTATAACCAACCACAAAAAATTTTGCAACCAGTATATTCTTTACAACCAACCACAAAAAATCATGCATTGACGAAGAATATATGGACGCAAAAAAAAATTTTGTGGTTGGTTGTAAATGTTAAATTACCTTAAACCCGTAGTCATTAATACGTTGGTGGTAGGTTTAAAGATGTGAAGACAGTCATTGTTATTTGGTGGCAACACCTACCCAAACTGAGTAAAAGCAAATTAATTATTTTGAATATTTCATTTATTAGGTTCGATGTAGTTGGAAAGGCATATGTATCTGATAAGAGGAATTTTGCTAAGCTTTATGGATGAGTACACATGTAATTGGGTTGGGGTAGACCAAAAGTTGGGTTGAGGCAGAAACACAAATGACGAATGTGAATATATGATAAACTGTGGGTGTGGAAATCAATGACAATGGAATATTACTGATGGAAGGTACAATGCATGTGTGTTGGAAATGCCAAATAATGGATGACCAGGGGTACTGAACGGATGACTTGGTGTATGCAAGAAGGAACGAATTTGTGCAATATGAATTCGGCCAGTTTAAGAAATTAATACAATGTATGTCACAATACATGAGGTCTTCTGAAAACATACAAGTCATGTACCATATCTTACAAATACTAACAGCATAGTGTTGTGTAATATTATCAATCTGTACATTTATTTAAAAAAGTAGTAAGTAAAATAAACCATATACATTCCTACAAAATGTCTGATTCGAACAAGATTGAAGCTATTGTTGAAGCTCATGTTGCTCCTGTAGTACAGCAGTTGCAAGATAGCTACGAAAGGCTAAATGAAGTGGACACACGGTTGTCAAGTTTGGAGTGGCAAGTCGGCGCTATGAAGCAGAACGTTGATTGGCTGACCGATGAGAGATTGGCGACGGACGAAGCAAAGTCTGATAAGACAATGGATGAGAACAGTCAATCAGATAGTACAGACAACTCTTCAAAAGACGCTGCTGATGATGCAGCAGATATGTAGTTTTGTTTTTTTTTTTTTTTAACCTTTCCTGTAAGACGTTGCATTTTTTGTTTTCGGTGGAGTCATATGTGCTAATGGGCTGATATATAACTTACCTACAAAGAGTTGAGTTTTCATTCATAATGTGGTTGGTTTCATTTCTGAAAATTAATTTTTCCTCTTTTGTAATCAAATTATAAATTCATTTCGGTAACAAATAAAAATTACAACTAAGACAGCAGCTAGTAGAAAAATTTCATTATAAATTCATTTTGTAATTATATTAGTTTTTATTTATTTTGAAAATTTTCAAATTGTTTTTTTATTACAGTTGCGACATCAAAGTTATGCTGACAAATTGGGCAGCAAGTACATTACTCCGAATATGAGTAAAAAAACAGCTGTAAATTATATTTGTTTCAGTTGCATTCATCCAAACAAGAAACATGCGTAAACAAAATAGTACTTTGCAGTTAGTCCATCTTTACATCGTCCAGCAAAACAATACTGGGGAGCCATAATTAACATCCATATTGAAATCAAAGAATAAGAAATTAGTGAAGTCCTGTTGCCACCCAAATTACTGGCATACTGGTAGCCCATTCCCATCACTGGCCTAGCTTCTGGCATTGCTCATATGAAGGCACTCCTAGTACTCTGCGATCTTTGCATTATTGACACCCATAACGATGTCAGCCAACAACTTATAACGCACAGAGGGATGGAACTTTGTACAGAAAGATCATAAGACAAATGAGTTAAAATTGCAGGACATACAAGGAAGGATTTGATTGACAAATGGAAATAAAGCGGTAGAATGTACCTTGTGTGGATCGGGGCTTAAATCAGGTTGCTGCATGAATTTGATGACGAACATCCCACAGTCAAAAGTGCTACAAAAATAATTTCACATTAAATTTGTCATCAATGTCAGTAGATTTGTTAAGTCAGTCATGCAGCATACACATTAATGTGAGGAAGGGATTGTGGATTACTCGTCCAGTTGTTGTACTGGCCTCTCATCTAACATGCGAAGGTGGAAGCTACGCACGTCTGTAACATAATCATTTCCAAAGTGTAGTTGCAGCAAGTCGTACATAGTTTGAACCTGTTCTGCAAGGTTGAAGTCAGTTTATGTAAAGGATGTTCAAGTTTGTTGTAGTGTTGAGAAATGCACCAGGACATACCAAAATTTTTGCCGCATTTAGCTTCCTTTTGTTCGGTTGATTAGATGGGAACGAGTCAAATAGGTAGGCTACACGGTCCACCATATCAATTTTAACGCACAACCAATGCACTCCTCTATAATTGAAAGGCATGTAAATCTACACACAAACACAAGGGCAGACCTTGTTTAGAGGCCATGTAAACATGTAATGGTTTTCATATTTTCGTTTTAATATAACGGGATGAACATTGATATTACCCTCTGACATGCATCAATTGCACCAGTGTATCTGTCATGTCCGAAAAATGATGTGACAATATTTTCATGGTGCAGAGGTTGCGTATCTTTATTTAGAATCAAAGTCTGCATGTGTAATGCATAAAGGTCATTGACGGAAACATTTGTCAAAATATGTCATACACAAAACACAACGTAACTTTAAACACTTACTTACCGACAGATATACGGGAAAGAACCAATCAGTATGCCTCCCATCATTGTGTAAATCCCTCTATCGATTAGTCAATTGCACCACCACCAACTTGATTGGCTGGAACATTGTATGTAAGACACAAGGCAAGTTGATTAAAAAGGCTTCTGAGTTCAGGGGTACTGAAAACGCAGATTCATATGTGCGCAGCCAACACTTACAGTGTCGGATAGCCACGACCCTGGTTTCAGAGTGCGCATGTCACGCCGGGTACCAACTTCACATGCCCGTCCATGAAGATTCATGGAAACAACAATGTCCCTACAAGCAATAATGATCCTTAGAACGATAGTTATTTCACAGTGGACTGTCATTTAAAATTTGCAAGTACTAAATGAAACAATACATTTCATTTTTGCTATCATCAAATACATAGTCGAGAAGTTTTTGTTCCTCCGTCAATAACAACCCATCGCTGTCCAACATCCTCAATGAGTCCTACAAAAATAAACAGCCAACTAACACTACACATTTCATAAAAAAAAAAAAATTGATGCTTACATTACAAGGTCGGTAGTCATAAAAAATAACGTGAAATGATGTATAAACTGTGAACCTTAGAGTTTTCCCAACTTGTGATGTTTGGTGCGGAGTTTGTTACAAATGTGTACAAACATATGCCACCAGTCATAGCTACAAACATGCAATTGTTTGACAACTAGTACAATACAACACAGATGATTGTAAAATTAGTGATTCACATTATTGATGTGGGCATGAATTGGGAATTCAGAACTTGTGGGGCATTAAAGGCAGTATTTGTACCTTGTTCACCTTATTCACACAATCAACATCCACAGGTGAACTGATGTCGTCAACTCCACTATTTGTTTTGCTATCGATGCACAATTGCATATCCCCGACCTCAGTGGCTTGAACTCCACTTCCGCGCATTTTTCCTTTTCCTCTTCCTCTTCCCTTTGCACTTCCTCTAACGATTCCAGTTGCTCCCAATGGTTGGCCAAGCTTAGTAGGAGAAGTATGCACATCGCACGCCACGTTCTTCACGCCCACCGATCAAGGTCGATCAGATTTATCTTCGCCATATGTTTCCGATCAAGGCCTCCCTTCTTCTGGTTGTACCCACCTTCTTCGATGTTCAGCTTGTGCCCATCATGGAAATGACTTTTATCCCTTGCCAAGGTTCCCTTCAAATTCTGTTCTTGGTGATCCACCCCTTGGACATCTGAAATATTAGACTCCATTGGGTTAACTTCGTCAGATGGTTTGACCACGCCATCGTCATGCGCCTCGACTCCAACAGCAAGGTCCACACCTTGTTTGTCCATGCCTCCCGGTTGTGGTGTAGATAATATACCTTCGATGAGGTGGTGTAGCATTTGCTTCAGTTCACCTAAATTGGTTTGTTCAAGGAACGCTTCGTTTCAAATCGAACGTTGAAGCGATTGTTTCAAAGATTTTCTTCGATTCAAGACAACATTGGAGGAGAGGTTAATGATACACACATCATTGCCTTCCACCTAATCATACATACACATTCGTGAACTTAGTCTTATAAATCATCTTCAAATAATGTGCCTCAACTGTGTCAAAATTGCGTAATAATTGGATAGATTACTTTGTCATTATCAACAACTTGCTTGCCTTGGAAATGTCGCAACATCTCCATTAAATCTGTTTGGTTGTGGAGAACTTGCTTCATCATTTCCCTCAGTTCGCGAATGTCGGACTCTAAATTGCTCATACGAACTTGATCGTACTGTCCTTTTTGTTGGTTCTCGACATGGCATGCATCAATGTCAGCATCATCGGCGTCGGTTTCGTCGTTACTGTAATCAAACTCCACCTAATCATAGAAACGCATAAATAAAGTCTGACATTGTATGTTGAAGACAAGTGGGTCGATGGTGTGAAATGTGCATAGTGGTTGGAGTGCTTACCGCAATTGTTGGGAAATTTTGCTTCCTTCTGATACATCGCAACGCCTCCCATATTTGGGTATCACCCCAATCATGAAGCCGAGGCGTGGACCGCATTGTAGACGACGTACTTGTGGACCTCAGACAAACACAATCAAGGTACAATAGCTGTGGACATTAAGGGGCACACCATAACTAATTTATTCTTCCCACAAAAATCAACTATATTCAGTAACAATGACATTCATTCTTCTAAATTTTTGCAGCGGAACGTACATAGAATACCGATTTTGTTTACAATGCCATCAACTTTATAGGCACATATCATGCAATGTTTTTTGGGAAAAAAAATATACAGCAAACCAAGGACTTTATTGATGAAACCAAGAAAAAAAAGTTATGTACATGTTTGTATATATGAATGGTTGCAACCCAAAAGACCTTTCCCAGAATCAATACGTTTGGTTTAGTAATGGTCCTATCAAGGTTTCTTCTGTATATTCTTCTTCAACTCTGCCTACAAATGTGTATAATATTTCCTGTGTCATTCTGTGTCTGTTTGATTATTCCAAACCGATGAAGATCAATGAATTATGTTCCCCTCTTCGCAACATAGGCAAATTGGTTCCTCCATTGAGGTCCGTCATACTTTTTTCCCTCTACTCTTTGTTCTTAAATTCATGACGGTACTCGCAAAAAATATATTTCTGCGAGAACCATACTTGGTCAGGAAGAGTGTTATTTGTCGTACTCACAAAGCAGGTAACATTGTATGTCCCAATAAAGGCCAATTTGTTGAACCATGACAGAACAATGCATGAAACATATGAACGGGGGAATGGAAAAAACAATCGAGTTATTGGCATACCATTAGCAGGAAAGCACATCCAGTTGCACCGCGATGAACTTTATACTTGCGAACACCGTTGTGAAGGAATTGCAGTGTCAACTTTGCCCAATTACAAGCTTGCATACCATTCACGTCCTTCACGGCATGAATGAACGATGGATTCAAGGCGGTCATTGTGGTAGGACACAACATGGCCCCCAAGATGTACAACGCAAATTTCCTCCGAAACTCGTCCTCCGCACTATCAGTCTCAGTTAGATAAAGTCTCAACTTGTTCAAAGGAATGACTCCGTTAACAACTCCAACCTCATCGTAGATATTGGGATATGCTTCTAATGACCCAGCCAACTACACGTCATCGCCTTCACACCGTATTCCCAATAAAACATTAACTGCCTTACAGGTGAGCCTAAGTTGATGACCATGAACATTCAATGAACTACTGTCAGGATCGAAGTTCTGTACCAACCATGCGCACAAGTCGTGATCTATACGTGTATACTTCATCCCCAGGAGGCCAGCAAACCCAATGTCAATGACTGCCTGCTTTTGTGCTTCGTTGAACTGGTTAACTAGCTCAACAATTGACTTCAATGATATGCGTAGTTGCCATTTACCCTGCACATTTTTTATCCTTAAATTAATACAAAAATACAACCAATAATGTCAGCAAAGCAGGACCTAGCCAAATGCATTTATGAAAACATGAAGTACGTAATGACCTTTTCAGACTTCAGTGCACATGGTACTACTTTGGTGTGTTCCTCGGCGCTCGCCTTAGCCAATTCCGCAAACCTCTTTTTCTCATCAGAGGGGAGTGCCTTCCACCTTTCCCCAATCTCCTTTCTACTCTTTAACCACAAAAGTGACAGACATACAAGACAAGTAAGAACTATAAGTCCAAAATAACTGTAACTACAACTTTATGCCAAACGCAATCCGTGTGCATTGTTGGTAATTAGATCAGATTGCAAATACAAATAACAGTTGCAGGAAAAAGTCAGCGACAAAACGTAGCTCGACTTTTACAACAAATTAAAATTTACAAAAACAATAGGAAGGTGACATTATTACATACTACAATCCTACAAACGTGAAACAATCACAAGCCCACTACAACCATTGAATACAACGTGTGGATAGCAACCCAACCATGTGTTTCCATCATAGCGTATTAAAGAGAATACAGATTTCAACACTCACTATTTTTTGTCGAGTGTTGTCTGCCCCTTGCATTTCCTTGAATTGTTGCCGGCTGCATGCAAGCATCGTGAAGCTTATCATCACTGAATCTTAAATATGAATACATATATTGTAACAACCCCCACTCCACCCTAGTCATGCTTGCATGTATTACATGATCTTGTCCCAATGTGTTGCATTTGCATCCCTTGATTTGTTTTGCATAAATGTTACTTGAATGGTGTGTTCCTTATTGGTGTGTATGTGTTTCAGCCGAGGTCATCTTGAGCCTAGGTCACCCTTTTGATACTCTTACACTTAGGACCATCTTGGGATTTCTCTGGTTGACCTCCCTCCGCACCCTGACATATTGGCCGAGATATCATTATCTAGGCCGAGGTGTTCACCACCAAGGCCGAGATGTGTACTATCTGGGCCGAGATGTTGCCCTTGAACCCAAGTGATCTTGCCCTAGACCGGTACAACCTAGACTGAGGTGTGGCACAGCTGGGCCAAGAGTTGACCTTTCTAGCCGAGGTCATTGTCCCTTTGCTTGCCGAAGTCTTGTTATTAGCCGATGTCATTACTCGCCGGAGTCCCTTGCCGCCTAGCTTGTTGAACACACTTTGTCATAGTCTTGTCTTTTCAATCAGTCACCTTTTTAAGTAGAGCCAACCAACCGTTGCCACGTGTCCGGGCTGAGTGTTAAGTCAGCCGGCAAGCCTAAAATGTATCATTTTGTATCAAATCTTTGTTCTTGAGGAGAGAGAAGCTCTAGAAGGAGAAGGAGGAGTTTTAGAGTGAGAGAGTAGATAGCAAGCTTGATCCTTAGAGTTCAAACCGTTAGATTCGAGTATTGAGGTTAGAATCTTGATCAACTCTTGCTGTTCTTATTGACCACCTAGCTACATTGCATGATTGAACCTGTTCTGCATGCCATGCATTGATTTAAAGTTGGTTTTAGAAAGAGAAAGTTAGTGTTCATGAGTTCTTGAAGAAAAGCCTTGTTTGATTCGAAAGTTTGCAACAAGTTACATGTTTTTGTGTTTGTTTTCGTAAGATCTTCTAGTATGGGTACCCAGGTCCATGTTTTCGAACTCATAGCATGAAATCTCAGATTTTGTAATAACAAGTTATGATCTTTGCATTCATCTTCTTCATGATCTTCATGTTCATGTTCTTCATGTTCTTGAGCAGAGGGAAAACCCAGATTTTTCCCGACTTCATTTCCTTGAAAGTGGCCCTCGGGACCACACCTCGGCGAGAAGGTGTGGGACCTCGGCCAAGACTTGGTTGGTGCCCAAAGATGTTTTCCGAGATGGGAGATGTGTTTTATTTTGATTTGACCTAGCATCTGAGGAATGCCGAGATCATCTGCATGCATGTGAAACTTATTTGGAAGTGCATTCAACAGATTTCTGCCATGTGTTTGTAGGACTTGGACTTGCCTTGACCCCGACGTTTGAAGAAATAAGTGAGTGGTATTTTTAATAAAGCTATGTTATAACGTTTTGTTAAAGTTTCGCTTTGCTTGTTTTGAAAAGTATTGTTGAACATGAATGATGATCCCTATTTTGAATATCAAGTATTATCTCGTTTTGATGACATTTCTGGAAGTCCGTACGTGCCAGGGGACTTTAAGCATTTGTGGCACTAGTCCGTACGTGCTAAGGGACTATAAGCATTTGTAGCACAAAGTTTGGAAGTCCGTATGTGCTAGGGGACTGTAAGCATTTGTAGCACAAGTCCTTAGTGTCTGGGGACTATAATGCAACGACACCATTGCTTAGAGATCTCTCTTGTCTTGTCTTGCCTTGCCACTGACGGTTTTACCGCATGGGTTTGTTGTCCGGAATGTCATCTCTTGTATTATATTGAAGCTAGTAAGCATCCCTTGAAGCTTTGGAAGATTTGATAGATGAGCTTGATGTATTCCATGTATTGTTTTGTTAAAAGATCTCGGATGTCATTCATGTAAACCCTTTATTATTTATACCATTCACTGAGTATCCAAGCTCACCCTCTCTATATATATGTAGGTGATGAGCAGGGCGGCGGCGACGCCTAGATGTGTTTGCCGATGTGTGTTTGGATTCGTGTTTTGCAACATCTTGAAGATCATGCTTCTTAGTTATTTCCTTGTATTTTGTATTTGATGGCTGAGAAGCCTTTTGGTCAAGATGTAATTTTTGTACTCCATTTTGTTGTATATAAGCTATTGTAAGATGTATGTCATTTCATTTAACTTAAGCACTGCTCTTATGGACTACTTAGCTTTTATTTATTGCTTCCGCATTTGTAAGCCCCATAAGTTTACTCTGATTTGTGTGTGTGATCTTGTAAGTGGCCTTTGGTAGTCTCGAATTACTGGCCATCATGGCACCATTCTACTAGGGGCGGGATGGGGTCGTGACATATATATATATATATATGCAAGTATTTATGTCAAGCTGGCCCCGAAATCCGCATAAGACAGCTTTTGTACATCCGGGACTAAATCGACACCAATTTAAACATTTTCAGACATGCGAAACGAAACCAATTTCAAACATCACAAACTAACTTCGCCAAGTGTAGACGTCCCCGAACGCCCCGGGAGGGTTAAGTCCCGTTCCGTTCATATTGGGGTCACTACAGTTCGGACTCGATTTGTCACGGTTCGTAATCTGAACCAAAGAGTACAAATCCGGCAAATCGTTTGAGAAAATAGATTTTGAAAAGAAGTGCCAAACATGGACTGCTTTGCCAGATACAGAGTCGCCACCTAAATATTTTATTTTTGGGAAATTTAGGAAACCCTGACTCGGTGCCAAAGGCCACGTGTCCGTCATCACCAAAGTTGCCTCGGCTCGGGAACTTGGGTACGATTGGGGAAGGTCAGCTATGAGCACCCCCTCTCGCCCGGTTCGAAGACCGGCCTCTACTAACCGTGATATCCGATTTTGAAAACTTCATGTGTTCTTATTCCATTTATTAGCCTAGAATTACTATGTTATGCGCGCAGCAAACAAGTATAGACTAGATTGCCTAATTTGGAAACAAACATTGCATATTCGTATGTTTGGAAAACAATTTGAAATTGCTACTCGCAAGTAGGCTAAAATACGGATTTCAATGAGTTATTCCAACTCAAGCAATCCAACCTCCATCCACAGGCATTCAAACAGTTTATCTCACATAAGCACTTAGCCGCATGGTAAGCATACTGTCATGGCAACATTCACATGCATATGGTATGCTAAAGCGTAAAATACTTACATCGTACTCCGCGCCAAAACAAAAAACCAGTTAGTAATCATATGCATGATCCTAGTTCATGTTAAGTGGCTAATGCAACACAAGCAATGGTGTAATCTAAACAGGCTCGGCTGTCCTAAGTATGGCATGTGGGATGCTACAAATAACACGTATTCAATTTGGAATTGAAATACTATGCAGTTTGTATGATGTACCGAGCCCGGTGCATGTAAACAAATGCATGGATGCACGCATGCATTGCATAAGGTATGCTAATTTTAAATATGCCCTAATCTACCATCCTAAGCAGGTAAATAAAAGGGAGAAAGAAATGGGGGTTGGAAGATATACACCGCACTCACCCACACTTATTACAGGCTTGCCCTCGCTCGGAGGGACCGAAAGAATAATACAAATTAATTAACTACGCAAGCTAACTAAATATTACAAATTCACTAAATTAATTATCAAATTAACTAAGTTAATTAAAGCAGTAAATGCCTCGGGAAGAGGGCAAGATGCATCACGCGCCCGGAACTGGCTCGGAATCGCACTGCCATGCATGATTGCCTCTGTTTTCCCTGCTTTCCATCTCAGATCGCCAAAACTTGAGAATACTTCCTTGGGCACTGGAGATCACCACCGGCTGGGTTAGAACACCACCGGCTGAAGGATGTGGCTACCGGCACTGAATTCATCCATCGGCTTCGATGGGATTGCCGGTCGACCTTGAAAGGCTTGCCGGCACAAAATGCCTGCAGGACCTGCATCTCACAGCAGCAGAGGGCAAATACTAGCATGGCAATGCAATTCAAAGCATATATGCACTAAACACAATCCTTATCATACTAATGACTCAAAGGAAGATGTGCCTCGATTCTTGGACCACCAATTACGCATTTCCATGCATGATGGCCCAAAGGACCAAGTGTGCAAATTTGATTTCAAATGCATGCAATGCAAACAAGCACATAAGGGTGCCAAACCTCCATCATACTTCACTTCAAGAGGCTTAGCATGCATGCCAATGTGATGCAATCCTAGACATATCAACTAGTATGCAAAATGGGCAATGCAAGCAAGCAAAACATGCTAGTTGCACAACCTAAGCAAGGAAGCATATGAACTAAGCAAGGGGGGGTGGACTCAAACATGGATTAGGCAGCTCCAAATAGGCCTAAAATCATTGGCCAAGATGCTAAATCATGAGGGCCAAACACACATGCACACATGCACAAGTTAAGGCACCAACACTTAAGCATAATAAACAACATTCAAGCACACTTGAAATGAGTTAAACATGGACTACTAGCATGCATATAAAGCTCTGAAAATCATGCAAAACATGATGCCAAATCATGCAACAAAGCAAGTCAAACATGCAACAAATGGCCCAAGTACTTGAGGTTCACCAATGAGGCTTTAAACTACACATAGTACAACCACACATGGCAATACTTAACCAACTAAAAACAGAGTTTTAACACATAAAACTAAAGCCAAAAGACTACTTAGATGGCATCTAAGAGGCTCGAAATCAAAGGCATGCAACATGACCAAAACATGAGGCATACAACACATGCTTTTAAAGCATTAAAGAGGCAACTAAGGCAAGCATACAAGTACACCAAAGGGACTGAAATAGAATGCTAAATGGTTCCAAACCATCAAAATGATGCAAGCAAGGCATGCTACACATGCATACTCAAAGGCTAGCAAGCCTAAAATGCAAAGGGGCTATATAATGCATGCCAAGAACAACCCAAACGACTATGGACAGAGCTAAAACATGTCAAAATAAGCACAAAACATTCACAAATCTAAGCCTAAAACATGCTCAAATTAGGGCTAACAACCTAGGCATGTTAAGGGACTAAAGAGGCATTACAAAGCAACCATGCAAAGCATGCAAGGAGTACTAAAACCAACACTTAGCAATGTCATATTAGGGCATAATAAGCATAAAATGCAGCCAAGACATGCTCTTCAAACATTCGAAACTAAGCTCCCTTAAGAGGCCAAATCTTGCCCTTTTCAAGGACATCAAGGAGAGGGGGTGGCCCTCTCCTTCTTGGGACTCTAAGGCACCATCTTCACCACTGAAATCCCTCAAGATTTCAGTGGTGAAGAGATCCTAACACCAAAGTCTCGGATCTCTCACAAAATAGCACAAAAAGTGGCCTTTTCAAGGCCTAAAGGTGGTCAAACCTTTCCAAAGCACGAAGTACCCTTAATAAACTATCAAGAGGACTAAAAAACAGAACTTTTTTGTATTGAACACCAAGCACAAAAATAGTTCAAGAATAGGTCAAAATGGAGTGCAAGGATGGGGTAAATAAAGTAAGTTTCTCACCCTTGTTGACCCTCTTCACAAATGTTGACTTTGTTGCTTCCTTGAGCTCCAAACCAGTCAAAAACTTCAAGAACAAGCCTCTGGACCCTCAGCAACCAAAGGAAGGTGAAACACTAGGTGTTGATGTGCAATAGTAAGACACAAACACCTAGTCACACAAACAAGAGAGAAAAAGGGAGATAGAATAGATATAGGATTCAAAACCTAAAACCAGAGCTTCTTCTCACCTTTCTAACCAAAACTTTTCTAACCCTAATGCCAAGAGAGAAGGCCTTCTCTTATAGGCAACCATCTTGTAAAGCTTGTCAAACAAGCTTACAAGGAGGACATCCCCCTATACACGTGTATGGAGAGGAAACAAGTGTTACAAAGTCATGCGAAAATATCTCCAAAAAAACAGAAGTGATCGGCAGGCAAAATGGTCATTTTGCCAAAAGAGTGCCGACCGCACAAAATAGTGCCGACCGGCACAATATAGTGCCGATGGAAACATCAACCAGGGTGGCCTTTAGCCACCGCTTGGGTGTGTGGGGATGCCTCAAAAGGCATTCCCGCCTCCAAGCAAAGCACAAGTGTTTGGTGCAAAACCAAACACAAAACAGTCAAGTTCGGAGGTCCTGAGGCAAGGCACGTAGCCGAGGACTCCGGGAACTCCAAACAAACACAAACATGGGTAATCACCGAGTGTTCAAGCGGTGACGTCCAAGTCTTGAGGACGGTCAAAAATGGGGTGTCTACACCAAGGCACGTAGTTTCACTACAAAAAATGTAATTTCAAATTGTCAAAATGAACAACCACTACCTGCAACAAATGAATGGTGCAACTGGCCGCTTTCGACAAGACCCAGCGATAGTGTCAGACGTTTGGATATGTTGTTCGGAAGTTGTCTTCAATCTTTTCCTTCCCCTATATGAAAGAGCAAATCACACAAATTAGATTGAAGGAAAAATTACAGGGGTGGTGAACACATTTTGTCCGTTGTCTAATTTGAATCGATGCACTTTAAACTCCCTCAATTCTGACACTCCATTTTAAACTTCCTGGACAATTTTGGTCAAATTGCTAATGCCGTTTGTGATTTTTATAACAAATATTGTAATGTCAATTGATTAAGATTATGTAAGTTCAGTAAAGTTATAAGTTAAGTACAACAAAAAGTACAGTTGGCACGTATATGCATATTTTTTTATAGAAAACAGGGAAGAGTTGTAATCAAATGGACGTAATTGAAACAAAAGTTCACATGCAGATGATGTAAAGCAAGGCCATTCAAAATTTGTGCAAAACAAATAACACAAACACAAAAGTAGATGGGCTGCTGTAAGAATTGATCCCAAAAAAAATTCAGCGTATTCCTTGGTAATGGATTTCGTTTGTTTACAAACATATGTACGAAACCAACTGGTAGCAAGTCTTGAAGGAGAAAACTAACATTGTTGGTGCGAGGTGACCAATATCCATCAGATGCAATGATGACAATTCCTACAAAATATTCCAATCAATATTTACAAGAACACAAACAAACGGCTGCAACATGTGGCTGTTAACCTGAAAATTTTGCGTAAACACAGACAACAAAACGCAGAATTTCCCAACACATATACAGATTTTGAAACGGACAAAAGAAAGGACACACATCAAAATTTTGCATTTAGTTCACACAGCTTACAATTGAAATAATTATGTGTACAAGCGATAAATACATAATTTTCCAAAAATTGAAGAGGAAGGACTGCGTTTTGTTTTCCATTTAGGGCTGAAGGACTACACGCACATACTTTTATGAAGGCCCGACAAAGAAGCAACTGAACTATTTCATGACAGGGTTAAACAATCTAGACAAGATTCTGCTGTCACTGAAATTGGTGCTCATCCCAGGCACAAAAACCAGATGAAACCCCATCAAGTTGAGTGCTTCAATTTCCTACTAAGCAACTTGGTTGTAAAGAATCGAGGTGGCTGCATCTTGGCCCACACTCCATTACCTTCGGGTGTTCAGACAGTGGGCAGATCAGAGAAGAATACTTTTCCGGGCGTACAACCAAGTTTCTTCAATTGTATGTGACAATGAAACAAGCAAGACTACCGCTGCCTGCCAACAAATATGACTAACGTGCCCATCCATTCTCATTATGGACGAAGGTCATACTCCCACAAATGAAAGTACGGATTTCATGAACTCGCTCAATAAAGTCAAGACAACCCGCAACTCGTGAATGACAGCTACCTTTCTCTTGAAATGTAACTGCTATTCAACAGAAAGATGATAATTTCAAGAGAAAGGTAACTATCATTCAAGAGTTCCGTGCAATGACAGGCAAGGCTGTCCATTTCTACGAATGAGATTTTCTTCATGAATTGCCTGGCCTTGTTAACTTTTCTGCATTTCTTCACCTTAGCCCTACAACAGTTCGTGAAGTTAAGCAACTGAACAACTTAGTTAAGAAGTTGAACATCAGCTGGGATGGGAGCACACTCTATGTGCACGCACAGTTGAGATCTCTCCTAAAGAGTTCACCTACAGACACGTCAACCACAGAAATAGAGGGCATTGACGATGCCTGAATAGACCACATCTTAGAAAAGTTGGATATTAGAGAAGGACTGAAGGCAAACTTCTTCCTTAATCTGTTAGGCTTGTCCGAATCAGGTGGGGAGAAGGTATTGGTTTTCAGCCATCGTGTCCAGCCACTTAAGTTGTTGGTAAGGCTAGCCATGAAAGTGAAGGGTTCGAGTCTGGAAAAATAATTGGGTATGGGGAACGAATAGCTGTCTACAAAATTTGAAAATCATCATCCTCATTTCAATTCTTTCAATTGCCTTTCCTATGTTTTAAGTTCAATACCGTCAACTATTTATGAACTTCAGCACTGAAACAAACAGTTGTTTCCTGTGTTACACAGACTTGGGTACGGGTGCCGGGTGCAGGTATGTATGTACAGGTCCAACTCATTAAATGTTACATTCAACGGTCTGCAGTCTGGGGAAAAAATATCATATTTTTAATCTAATATGTGACATAAAATGGTACTATATGTAACTTACAGTGTCAAAATGACATTTATAGTAATTTGACAATAATTTGCACATATAATAATTGTGTTATATACAATTATATAAGAAGTGTCCATTGAAAAGTATCCGACACATATCCCATACCCTTGTCTGACTCTCAGGTGTCCGACATGGATATTTGATCTATTTTGAAGACTCCGTGTAACACAGATTGTTTGTAAACATAAGTTCCAGCAATATAAAATGACCGAGTACTACAAAATTGAAAGCAGAATTCAACCGAGTGTGCTAGCCGTTGCAGAATCAAGACTAGTCATTGTTTGTTTATCGAGTTTCTTACTTTTGCTTTTTTCGGTACTCTAAAAAAAATTTATTTTTCCCGTGCCAACATTACACAAATTTTTTGTTAAGTCTTCTTTAGTTATATATAACCTAACCTAACAAGTTCGCCATGTAAATGCAGAACACCTTTTATGCTTGTTGGTAACTACTATGATACCTATGTTCAACTTGCAGCACTGATAGCAGAGGGAAGACTTCCTATTTGGAAGGGAGAAAATACAAAAATGGAGTACAGAATAGTTCCTATTGGGTCAATTTCAGGTAGCAGAGGGAAAAGTTCCTATTCGAATAACACAAAATACGAAAATGGAGTACAGAACAGTTCCTATTGCGTCGATTTCGGGTTGAGAGTGAAGGTATATGCGAATGAAAGAAGACAAACAAGGAGACAGAAAATGTACCAGCACGAAATAAAGGAAACACCAACCAAAGTAGACAAACCGATGGTGGTGCTCGATTAACCCTTGCGGTTGTGCTCCAGCGACAAAAATCAACTTCAAACAATAATTTATGCATCTACTTCCATGGCTAGCCTTCCCAAGAACTTAAATGATTGATGTTCGCCAAACTCAAGTAAATAAGCTTTGTTCTTTCAATATGATTTTTGCCCTAAAATATTTTTCTCTGTAAAACCCTACAGCTACAGGGTGTAACAAGCCCGCGGGAGACCTCGCTACAGTTCGGACTCCCTGTTGTGTTACGGTTCTAAATCTGAACCAAAGAGTCCAACTCTTGCAAATCGTTTTGAGAAAAATAGATTTTGAAAAGAAGTGCCAAACATGGACTGCTTTGCCAGATACAGAGTCGCCACCTAAATATTTTTTTATGGGGGAATTTAGGAAACCCTGACTCGGTGCCGAAGGCCACGTGTCCGTCATTACCAAAGTTGTCTTAGCTCGGGAGCTTGGGTACGATCGGGGAAGGTCAGCTATGAGCACCCCCTTTCGCCCGGTCCGAGGACCGGCCTCTACTAACCATGATATCCAATTTTGAAAACTTTATGTGTTCTTATACCGGTTATTAGCCTAGATTTACTACGTTATGCGCATAGTAAACAAGTATAGACCAAATCGCCTAAGTTGGAACAAAACACTACACGTTTGTTTTGAAAACGGTTTGCTACTCGCAAGTAGGCTAAAATGTAGGTTTTGCCACCCTCAAGTGGGCTTTAGAAAAGATGATTTTGCCACTAACTAGTGGGCTTAAAATTCACAGTTTTTAATGCATTGTCCCAATTTAGGTAATTCAACCTCCATCCACAGGCATTCAAGCAGTTATATCACATAAGCAGCTAGCCTCATGGTAATCATGCTATTATGGCAACACTCACACACATGCGATATGCTAAAGCATAAAAGCTTACCTAGTACTCCAAGCCAAAACAGAAACCAGTTAGTAATCATATGCATGATCATAGTTCATGTTAAGTGCCTAATGCAACACAAGCAATGGTGTAATCTAAATAGGCTCGGCTGTCCTAAGCATGGCATATGGAATGCTACAAATAGCACGTATTCAATTTGGAAATTGGAATACAATGCAGTTAGCGTGATGTACCGAGCCCGATGCATGTAAACAAATGCATGGATGCACGCATGCATTGCATAAGGTATGCTAAAATAAACGTGCCCTAATCTACCATCATAAGCAGGGCAAAAAAAGGGAAGAAAGAAGTGGGGGTTGGAAGACATACACACACCCACACACACTTATTACAAATACGCCCTCACACGGAGGGACCGAAAGAATATACAGTCCGAATAACAAATCGCTAAATTAATTATTACATAATTTCTAATCTAATCAAAATAAATGCAAAGAGAAGATAGCCACAGCCCCCGCCTCGGGATGCGCGAATGATGCATGCTCGAATCTGACTTGCCCGGAAACCCATTGCCATAGCATTGCTGCCTCTGTTTTCACTGTCTTGCCTTTCTGAAAACTGCCAAAGTCTCTAGACATGGTCCCTGCACACTGAGGATCATCATCGGCTAAATAGAATGTCCACCGGCCGTGTACAATGTCCATCGGCTGGAGATAAAGCTATCGGCTGTCCATCAATGGCCGGTCGGCACTCTATACTGCCGATCGGCAAAAACTCCCTGCAGAAGATAGTTTTGACAGCAACAAGGACAGACAGTGTATGGCATGGAATTCCAAGCAAATGTATGCATGGACACACTCCCTATCATGCAATGGACTCAAGGGAGCATGGCCCTCGACCCCTGGGCCATCAATCACGCGTTTCAATGCATGATGGCCCAAAAGCCAAGTTAGCAACTTTGATATCAAAAGAAATGCAAGCATAAAACACACCAAAGGGCCCCAACCCCTATCATGATTGGTCAAGAGGCAAGGGATGCAAGCTCAATGGAATGCAACCTAGGCATGGCGGCTAAGTATGCAACATGAACATGCAAATGAGCAATGTATGCTAGGCACGCAACCTAAACATGTAAACAAACATGGCATGCAGCAACATGCAACGATGGACTTAAACTAACATGGGTAGCTCGCAAGCATGCCAAAACCAATGGCCATTAAATGAAATGAGGTAACCGAAATGCACACAAACATGTCCAATGCATGGATCTATCCTAAGATACAACATGTAACTCTAACAAGGCATGGCAAATGATGAAACATAGCATATAATGGTGCATGTTTCAGATCTGAAATGGCATGCCCAATGACTCCAAAATGACTCCAAAGCATGCAAACATTTATGTAATGCATTGTTAAGGACTTAAGCACTAAAGCTAGTGAGATGCAATACACTATAAGCATGCAAAGCGATGCTCAAATGAAGAAGAAAGCCACAAATAGTCCTCATGTAGCCCGAAATAATGCTAAAACATGTATGAAATGTAGCCAAAATAAGCTAACATGCTTGGCTAAATTAGCATGTGATTTTGACTAGCTAGCATGATTTACATGGCAAGTGTATGATGCAAAGCCCAAACAGGAAAAGTCCCTTATACAACACTTATGAGGGACCAAAAATATGACTACTCACAGTAGATGACAGCCCCCAAATCAATATGCAAACATGCTCAAAATGCAATGCAAGATTAAGGCTACAAGAGGGCTATAACATGAAGTATACAAAACATGCATCAAACAGCCAAAGACCCTTAATGAAATATGTCCAAGGGGTCAAAATATGACCCCTTATAGTTCTGATGATGGCCCAAAAACAGAAGCAAGATAGGCTAACAAAGCATGCAAAATTACGGTAAATAGAAGAGATTATGAAGCAAGTGCAAGATAGGGGTACCAAACAGGGTTGAGCCCTTCTTTAATGTTGAAGAAGGGATCAAAATGAGCCTACTTAAAGTTTACATTATGCTCAAAAATAGATCACACATAGGCTAGAAATTTCATGCAAAAATGTGGCATACCAAGGAGTATTGAAGCAAGTGCACTATGGAGGGCTCAAATAGGGTTGAGCCCTTAAACAAACATGAAGAATGGCTTAAAATAATTCCCCTTTCAGTTAGGGTTGGAGCCCAAAACAGTAAAAAAATAGGGTAGAAAAATGTGACAAGAATGTGCTACAAAAGAGGGAAAATGATCTTACCCTTGAAGACTACCCTTTTTGTTGCTTCTTGGCTTGAGTTGCAGCACCTTTGGCCTCTGAAAAACTGCTCCAAGCTGCTGTGATGGAGTAGTGGTCGTGGTGCTATGGATTGGTGAAGAAATGGCCCAAGAACAAGGGTATTTGATGGTTGAATGAGAGAGATAGAGGGTTAGATGTATCTAACTCCAGCTGGTTTTTCTCTAACCTAGCATAAGGGAGAGGAGAGCTTCCTTTATAGAGCCAAAGGAGCAAGACTTCTCTTAGAAGCTTCAAAACCAAGAGCCAAGATCCTCCATACACGTGTATGGAGGATCCAGTCTGTGCCCTCCAGCTGGCATCCATTCAATTTGTAGAATACTCCGGATAGTCATCGGCTAGCAAAAATGGTCGGTCGGCTACCTTTACTGGCCGGTCGGCACTCTATTTGGCCGGTCGGCAGGAAAAATCTACTCTGCAGGTCCAACTTCAAACGGGCATAACTTCTTCATATGAACTCCTTTTTAGATCATTCTTGTGTAAAAATTAAAGCGCCGGAAGTAAGCTTTCCAATGCCGCAAACCTTGCATTAAAATTCCTCCTGTGGAGAAAGTTATGCTTGTTTTGGTGAAGGTTGCTCAGTTTCGGTCCAACCGGGATGATGCCCAACTTCAACCAATCATATCTCCGCCATCCGGACTCGGGTTTAAGAGATTATTGTATGAAAAATGAAGCCCCAGAAGTCTTCTTTCCAATGGTGGTAGTCTCATAACTTAACTCCAAGTGTATAGACAAATAAGCTCGATTTAGCAAGGACTACTCATCCCTCTCTTAGCGATTCTTGCCTATCTTCTTCTCCAACTTGGTTTATCCCCTCTTCTCCTCTTTTCTTCAACTTCAAACCCCTAAGTAAGGTGTTTTGAAAGATTTTTCAAATATTTCATCTCTCTTTCATTCATCTCCACTTTGTTCTTACTCGGTTTACCGAAAAGCGCAACATTTACCGAAATGCGAGCGTCGGAACATCGTGGGAATTTTATTTCAAAAAAAATGTTTTGAAAGAGAGGTTTTTAAATTCTAAAAACCATCCAAAATAATTGTGGTCCAAAACGTGGTGTGAAGTTGAGATTTGCCTCTCTCCTTGCCGAAGAAATTGAACCTGTGCCCTGCACATCTCTCAACACCGAGCAAACCATCAGTAATGCCCAAGTCTTGAGAGCGGTCAAAAATGGGGTGTCTACACAGGGGAATGGAACAACAGAGAGACGGGGAGAGAGAAAGACAAACAAAGAGAGAAGATCCGAGATGGAAGAGAGACGGACGGCCCGAGGGTACTTACACCTTTTTTGAACACTTCGAATTTTTGAAAATTTTATAATTTTTTTGACAACTTACACCTTTTTATGAAAAGTTACATCATTTATATTTTAATTTTGTTCATAAAAGTTACACCTTCGAAACTTACACTTTTTGTAAAAACCATACTTCATTTATAAATTAATTTTGTTCATAAAAGTTACACCTTGGAACTTACACTTTTTGTAACAACAAACCTCACACATTTTCCGATGTCCCTTAAAGATTTTGTGGAAAAACATACGCCTTTCGTGAAAACTTGAATTACACGTTTTATGAAGTGACTTACACCTTTTGTGAAAAAAACATACACCTTTTGTAAAATAAATTTTTTCATACAATTTACACATTTTTAAAACATTCACCTTTTCGGAAAACTTATATGTTGTAGTGAAATTACTTACACCATTCCTCAAAACTTATACCTTTTGCAAATATTTTTATTCAAAAAACTTTACACATTTTGTTCGAACTTACACATTTTCTGAAAACGAATCTTACACCTTTTGCCAATTTAGTTACATCTTTTGTGGAAAAACATACACCATTTCTCAAAAATTACACCTTCTGTGAAATACTTTTTTTCCAAAAATATACAAGTTACTTGTTTTGTGAAATAAACTTTGCATAAAATTTACACATTTTGCCAATCGAAGACTTACATTATTTTTTAAATCATTTACACCTTCTGTGAAATACATAAACCTTTTTTGAAAAGTTACACCTTTTGTGAAATAAATTTTTTCATAAAATTATACCTTTTGCTAAAAACATACACCCTTTCGTGCAAATACTTACACCTTTTTATGAAAAGTTGCTTCATTTGTAAGTTAATATTTTCCATAAAATTTACACCTTTTATGGAAAATTCGGTTTCATAAAATTTATACCTTTTTGAATTCTTACACCATTTCTGAAAAGTTTTGTAAATATTTTTCCCAAAAGGTGTACACTTTTAGAAAAAATGTAAGTTTTAACAAAAGGTGTAAACTTTATGAAAACATATTTTCATAAGAAAGTGTAAATTTTCAAAAAAATCGTGTAACTGTTTTCACAAAAGATTTAAGTTATGTCACAAAATGTGTAACTTTTGATTTTGGAAAAGGTGTAAGTCATATAAAAGGTATTTCACAACAGGAGTAACTTCTCAGAATGGGTGTAAGTTTTTAAGAAAATGTGAAAATTTTCAAAAAAGATGTAACTGTTTTCACAGAAGGATGTAACTTATGTCACAAAGTGTAACATTTGTTTTCAAAAAAGGTGTAAGTTCTAATAAGAGGTGTAAATTTTATTGAAAAAATTATTTCACAAATGGAGTAACTTTTTAGATAACGTGTAAGTATTTCCAACAAAATGTGTAAACTTTAAAAAAAGGTGTAAGTTTTTTTAACAAAGGTGTATATTTTATGAAATGTAGTTTTCCATAAAAGGTATAAGTTTTTTTAACAAAAGATGTATGTTATTTGACAAAACGTGTATGTTCTGTTTTCAGAATGGTGTAACTTCAAATAAAAGGTGTAAAATTTTTTATTGAAATTATTTTACAAAAGAGGTAACTTTTCCGAAAAGGTGTAAGTATTTGAACGAAAATGTGTAAATTTCCAAAATAAATTATTTCACAAAAAACTGTAACCTTCCAGAATTACTATAAGTGTTTTCACAATAGATGAAATTAACTTCAAAAAAGGTGTAAGTTCTGTTTTTTCGCAGAATGAGTAAGTTGCTACAACGCAATCAAACTGTATTTGTGTTGTTCATGGTTCGATATCGATATAGACAGACACAGATGAAGGGAGGGAGAGAGATGGACGAATATCGATAGACAGAGACCGACATAGGCATGGTTGGACAGAGAGAGACGAACCCAGATCGACACAGACAAACCAAGATCGATACAGACAGAGATCGGCAAACAGCGAGAGCCCAGATAGACATGGTTCGACAGACAGAGAGGGACCCAAATCGACACAGACAAACCAAGATCGTCTGAGATCGATCGGCAGAGAGAGAGAGACCGACATCGACAGAGAAGAGCCAGAGATGGACAAAGAGAGACCAAGATGGATAGAGACAGAAAATCCTTTGATTTGCACCACCGGCGGTGGCGGTGGCGGCGGCGGTAGCGGTGGCAGTGGCAGTGGCAATGTCAGTCGGCGGTGGGCAATGGTGGACCGCGACGGTTGGCTGGTCGGTGGTGATAAAATTTTCAACGTATAAGTCGTCGATAAAATTTAGAGCTTCTTTTGGGAACTTATATCTTTTGTAAAAACGAAATATTCAGCTTGAAAGCTTATATCTTTTGTAAAAACGTAACATATTCAGCTTGATTGGGGTCACAAAGTTTACACCTATTTCTAAATTTTACACCTTTTCTAAAAATTTACACCTTTTCGAGGAAATATTTACAACTTTTTTGAAAAATTACACATTTTGTGGCAAAACCTTTTTCATAAAATTTACACTTATTATTTGAAGTTACACCTTTAGTGAAAAAAAAAACTTACATCTTTTCTAAGGTCATTTACACCTTCTTCGGAAAAACATACACCATATTTGAAAAGGTTATACCTTTTGTCAAATAATTTCTTTTAACAAACTTTATCAAAGCATATTTTCCATAAAACGTGTAAATTTTCAAAAGAGGTCTAATTGTCTTCACCAAAGAATGTAACTCCTATTTAAAAGGTGTAAATTTTTGAAAAATTTTTGTTTCACAAAAGGAGTACCTTTTCAGAAGAGGTGTAAGTTTTTAAAGGAAGGTGTGAACTTGATGAAAATATATTTTCCATAGAAGGTGTAAATTTTTGAAAAAGGTTTAAGTGTTGCTGGCAGAAAAGGTGTAATATCCCATAAAAAGTGTAAATTTTATGGTAAAAGTTATTCACAAAAGCAGTAACCATTCAGAAAATGTGTAAGTATTCCCACAAAAAGGTGTAACCATTCAAAAAAGGTTTATGTTTTTAACAAAAGGTATAAATTTTAGGCAAATATTCTTTCCATGAAAGGTGTATATTTTCAAAAACTTGTATGTAGTTTTCACACAAGATCGAAGTTATGTCACAAATGGTGTAACTTTCCATTAAAGGTGTAAATTTTATGGAAAATATAATTCAGATTTCCATAAAAGGTGTAAAAATTTTCAGAAAAGATGTAATTTATGTCACAAAAGGTGTAAGTTCTAATGCAAGGTATATTTTCTCGAAAAAATTGTTTCACAAACAGAGTAACTTCTCATAAAAAGGTGTAATTATTTCCACCAAAAGGTGTAAACTTTCAGAAAACATTTAAGTTTTTAGCAAAATGTGTAAACTTTATGAAAACATATTTTCCATGGGTATAAATTTTTTCACAGAAGATGTATATTATTTGATAAAAAGTGTAAGTTCGGTTCTCAGAAAAGGTGTAAGTTCCAATAAAATGTGTAAATTCTTTTAATAACATTCTTTACAAAAGTAGTAACTTCCCAAGAAAGGTGTAAGTATTTCAACGAAAAGGCGTAAATTTTACAAAATAAATTATTACACAAATGTGTAACCTTGCACAAATAGTATAAGTGTTTTCACAAGAGATGTAAGTAACTTCGCATGACGTATAAGTTCCGTTTTTTCACAAAACGTGTAAGTTCCTGAAATCCAATCAAACTGTATTTGTCTTGTTCAAATAATGGCAATGTGAGAGAAAAGGGCGTTTCGGAGGGCTTGGTCTTTCTCTCAGTAAAAGTCCATTTTAGAGAAGACGAGTTTGGGGGGGCTTGGAATAGCGACTCCAAGTCCAAATCCAACCAAGTATGTCAATGTAAAAGAGAACCGTTTTTAATATACAACAAGGGACAGAGACAGAGACAGGAGAGAGAGAGCAATGGACTGAGATCAACAGAGAGAGATAGACTGAGATCGACAGACATTGAGACCTACATGGACAGTGATCGACAAAGACAGCCAGACCGAGATCGACAAAGAGGGACCGAAATCGACAGAGATCGACAGATAAGAGACCCACATGGACACAGACAGACCAAGATCGCTGGAGACAGACCGAGATAGACAGGGATCGACAGAGAGAGACCGACATCGACAGAGAATAGGCCGACATCGACAGAGAAAAAAACCTTTGATTTGCGGCAGCGGTGGCCGTGGAGGTGGCGATGTCAGACGGTAGTAAGCACCGGAGGACATCGACGCTTGGGTGGTCGGCGGGGGTCAGGATTGGTGGTGACTATTCTGTGTGCGTGTGAGAGAGAACAGAGAAGGTGTTGGTGGGAAACAGAGAAGAGGGGGCCGATGGTAATAAAATGGCAAACCTTTAGCGACTAAACTCTTATTTGTCAATAAAATTTACACTAAACTAAATGTTACACTTTTTTTGAAACATTATACCTTTTCTGAAAAATTTTCTAAACTTATACCTTTTCGTCAAAATACTTTCACCATTTTCTGAAGGTTTACATCTTTTACTGAAAGTTTATAAGTTTATACCATTTTGCAAAAGTTTACACCCATTTCTGAAAATATTTCCACATTATTTAATTAGTTTACCTGCAAGGGACCCGTTCAGCAGGTCACCAATGTGTAAACTTTCAAGAAAATGTCGTACAACCCAATACATAGAAGGTGTAAATGCAAAGTACAAACGGCGTAAATGCCTTGCATACCATATGCAAGGCACACTTAAGAAAAGTCCTTATTATTGACCAAGTTCAGGAACCTGCCAAACGTTCAATCCATTCCATTTTGTTATCCCATTTTCTTCGGCTTTTTTGGATTTTTATGTGCGTGTCAATGTTTTAAATTAAAATTGGACCGGTGAGCGAATCGGAAGAGGAATTGAGTAGATGGGTTATCGGTTTAACCGTTAAGTTGAATCGGAATCGAACCGTGACATAATAAATATATTTAAATTATATTTACATAAAAATATAAGCAATAAAATTATAAATTATCTTAAATATTTCTTCTAATTTTTTTTATTGAAAAATATAATAATATTTTTTAAAATATCTTTAATTTTAATTTTGAAAGAGGAAATCAATTATTCAATATTCCCTCCATATGATTTTAATTCAAATAATTTAATTAAAAGAAGAGCAAAAATTTTGGAGGGGTATCAAAATTTCAATATTTCTTACAATACATTTGATTGAATCCCACATGGATTTCTTGAGTTTTTTTGAAAGAAATTTTTTTCTTATAAATAGGTAGAGACTTTCACAATAATTTCAAACTCTTAATAGAATTTCTCACATGAGGAGACCCTTGAAAGAGAATTTCTAATTAAAATTTTCTTATATTCTTATATATATATATATATATTAAGAAAGAAAGAAAAGAAAGAATAAAAAAAAAATTAGAAGAAATCTTTAAAAAAAAAATTCAATTTCATTGACCCAGTGAACTGGCTCCGGTTTGCCGGTTTTCCCGACTCTCTCTAAATAGGCCGATTTTTATCTTCAAACGGTTTAGAGGGTATATCCAGACCAGAACCCTAACCGATCGACGATTTAACCGGTTGAACCGACCGATTTGATCCGGTTTTCAAAACCATGGTGTGTGTGTTTTTATTTGTTATTATTATTATTTTTTTAATGGGCTGGCTGCCAATGTTAACCAGATAAACAAAAAAAATAGATGGCTCAAGCATCCATTAAAATGATCCTTAAATGTAGTTGAGTTGGCTTTGATTGGCTTAATTAAGGACAAAGCATTTCAAATTGATTTAGATTCTATTACGAGAGAACAGTTTAAATTTAATGGGCCCATTGTGAGGTTTGAAGCGTTAACTTTTTAAGATTTGTAGGGTATAATATTTATGTAAGTGTAATTTAAATATATAGTTACTAATATCTTATTATCATAATTTTTAACATGAATATTCTATTCAACAAGTTCTAAAAATTGAACTGTTCAGATCACAAAGATGAGCCTCAAAATGATCCCACTAAGTCTAACTATTCTCTCAAATTACATGGCCAATTTAAGAGAATCCAAACATTTTCAAATTTATAACCTATAAATGTACATAGGTTATTGTATGTATCTATTACTAGTCCCAACTGACAATAGCTAAGAGCATCTTTAATGGTTTGTCATTGGAGCTGCCATTGCTATAAAACCTGGTTTTGAAAAGTAGTGCTCCAATAGTTGAATATGACAACTGTCAAATTTGACAAATGCCAAAGCTTGTGCCAAATTTGACACAAGTTTTGGCAGCTGTCATATGTGTTAACTCAACCAAAACCAACAATTTCCCTCTCAGCAAAACAGATAAATTTTGGCACACAAATGACCAAACACAGAACCAACCACAAAAATTGTTCCACCGAACAACCGATCGGCCGTCCAACTAGACAATCGAATGCACAGTTTTTATGTTCGAATTTGTGTTCGGTCGTCTGTGTGCCAAGAGTTTTTGATTTCAGCAATCATCTTCTTCGTCTTCATCTTCTTTCTGCCCATCTTCATATTCTCTATCAGAGAGAGTGGTTAGTGATGAGGGATGAAGAAAGAAAGAGAGAAATTGAGAAAGGGGAAGAGAAAGGCGAACGAACTGTAAAAATTGAGATGAGAAAGACAGAGTATTTGGGATTTGCCAAAATGACATCTGACTATTGGAACACCATTACCATAACTTGATAATTTGCTACTATTCATTGCCAAATTATAGCAACCGAAATGTTATTATAACATTTGTCATTGGAGATGTTATAAGAATTGAATATTCAATATTAGAAATATTAAAAATAATAAAATCGAAAAAATTACAAATTAGTAGAAATAAATCAAAATTATTGAAACTTTCTCAAAGGTGCAACTGATTTTGTCCGATATATAAGTAAAATTTGTGATATTAAACATAATTCTCAGTTGTAATTTTGTGAAAATACAATTAATTTGGATTGCTTATATTTTTTTTCAAGACTCCTTCAATGAAATAAACTTTAACCACCAATTTAGATGTGAACTCAAAGTTTAAGAAATCCAACCAATACTTGTGTACTAATCAAATCAGCTAGTTTCAGGCCCCACAAAATAAAATAATGAATTTCAAACTCTGATTTTGCTCAAAAAAAATCAATTTTTTTAGCAAAATGTTACATGTCACTAATTTTTGTTATCATTTTACATCACTTTCTACATGGATTCTTATGATTAGTTTATTTGTTAAAAAATAATTATTATAATATCTTGTAATGTAGTTCAATTATATATATATATAACAATCCTCATTAAATAATTACGCCAAAAACGAGTGAAAATTGCACCACGCAGTGGTGAATATTGTTGGAATTATGATTTTTATAGACTTATTTTGGGTCAATTTTAAGCCCAAATTTGAGTGGGGCCCACACGTCTTTTGGGGTGGGTCCAAGAGGTAACTTCTTCCTTGCCATATGGAAAGTCATACGGTGAAGACGGTTCATCAAAACCATTTATAAGTGAATGGAAAGTCAGTGTCGTTTTTGGGTTCGTAGAATGGACACTTGAAGAAATAATATGTGGGTTTCCTTGGAATGGTTGTCTCACATTGAAACTTTAAGAAAATTTATATCTATATATAAGTTCTAGGTGGGAATACTTGGGTTGGGCCCCAAGGGGAACCCCAAGTTTGTAGAAGGGAAGAATTATGGACATAGTGAGCCTTGGCTTAAACCACCACACGCACGCGCCGCCGCCAGCCGTGCTGGTTGTTGGTTGGGTCAGTCCTAACATTAAATTTTTAGACAAAATTTATTTGAATTTTTTCAAATTCATGTGTGAAAATTAGTTGAACTTCTAAACGAAATTAATTTAATTTTTGCGCCAAATTTTTCTATCCAAATAGTGCCCTTTTTCTGTCCAGTTTCCAATAGTTTAAACTGTTCTAGACAATTTGAAAACTACCCAGCAGTTTCAGACAGATTTAAAATTGCCCAGCAGTTTCCAATAAATCTAAAACTGTTTTGCACCTATTCTGTTTGAATTCATATATGTTCGGTTTGAAAATCATACCTGTTCATCCCTATAAAAACCAGGACATTTTTAGCAGTTTGAAGATCCGAAAATTTTCTTATTTCCATCCAGTTTTGCTCTCTCTTTGCATTGTTCTTCATATTAGTTTTTTAGAGAAATTTCTAAGAGTATAGAACACAAGTTCTAGTTCGCCATACAAATTGTTTGGAGTACTATTACAATCTGTGTAGATCATTGTATCCTGGGAGATAGATGTCATTTACCCGTAAGCACCGAAACAGGGCAAATCTGTCTTAAGAACAGAGTGTTACACACTCGACTTGATCTTTTTGTACTTATTCGGTTTGGTAAATAAATTTTGTAAGTAATTTATTTTTATTTGTTTGATTTGATTTCAAGTTATTTATTTTACACAGAAGATTGTTCCAACAATCTTAAGACAGATTCGAATTATTCTATTTATACAGAATTTTTCGTTTGTTTTCTATTCTTCCTTTTTCTTTCTTACAGAAATTTATTTTCTGTGCGTATACAAAATAATATTTTGGTTGAAAAATACAAATAGTAGTAACATGCTATTTATTTTCTTTGACAACTAGTAGTAATATACTGGTAGTCATTAACAATTTAGAATATTAATTTGTGAAATTAGTTAGAAATTAATTTTGGTTTTCAGAAATAATTTCTAAGTTTTCATTAATTAAAATTCTATTTTCAGTATTTTAATTTTTGAAGTGCTACAAAAATATTTTTCTGTGTGGAATTAATTTGTTTAAATAATTATTTTATTTTCAAATTAATTGGAAATAAAAGTTACAATTCTTGTTTCTTTTATTTTTTTTTACAGAATTTAGATTCTGTGTTTATGGTTTAATTTTCTGTGTAGTATAAAATTCTAATTATAAATTTTGTTTTATAATTTAGAATTCATGGCTACTGAATCTAATGCACAAACAAGTACTAGTATAATGACTGCAATTGCTCCAACCCCTCCTTCTGTTGTGACTGTGCCAGTCAATCATGGTGAAAAGCCAGAGAAGTTTTTAGGAACTGATTTTAAAAAATGGCAGCAGAAAATGCTGTTCTATTTTACTACTCTAAACCTGGAGTGTTTCCTCTATGAAAATGCTCCTACTCTGAAAGAAGATGAAATCGACCGGCAAATGGTTGTTACGGTCGATGCCTGGAAACATGTTGATTTCCTTTGCCGAAACTACATCTTGAACGGACTTGATAACACATTGTATAATGTCTACAGCCCTATCAAGACGACAAAGGAACTTTGAGAGTCTTCGGGAAAAAAAAAGGTACAAAATAGAATATGTTGGCTCAAAAAAATATGTGGTTGGCAAATTCTTGGACTTTGTGATGGTTGATTCTAAGACTGTGATCAGCTAAGTTCAAGATCTCCAACTCATTCTGCATGACATTTATGCAGAAGGGATGTCTCTCAGTGAATCCTTCCAAGTTGTTGCCTTAATTGAAAAATTACCACAAGACTGAAGGAATTCAAGAACAATCTCAAACACAAGCGTAAAGAAATGACTTTAGAGGAATTGATTGTGTGTTTGAGGATTGAGGAGGACAACCGCAATTTTGAAAAGTGGGCTGGTAAGCATCCAATAGAGTCTAAGGCAAATGTGGTAGTACATGCTCCAAAAGCAAAGAAACGGAAGTATTCTAGAGAAAGTTCCGCACAAGGCTCTAAAGGAGGGGAAACTAAGAAGTACAAGTTCAATGGCAAGTATTACATCTGTGACAACGAGGGACATCGGGCCAAAGATTACCGTAGCAAACGCAAAGGCAAAAGAAGATCAAGCAAGAAGCTTGCTCAAGCCAATATAACCGAAGAGGACAAAATTTCCAATGGTGTAGATGGCATAAATCTTTCTACAGTTGTTTCCGAAACAAACCTTATCGAAAATCCTAAAGAATGGTGGGTAGACACTAGTGTTACTCACCACAAATGTGCCGACAAAAAAATGTTCACATCTTATTCTGCGGTGGACAACGTGAGCAACTTTTCATGGGCAACTCCTCAACTTCTAAAGTTGAAGGATAAGGAAAGATCATTCTAAAGATGACATCTGGAAAGGAACTCACTAGGAACATGTGCTGCATATACCGGACATTCTCAAGAATCTAGTCTTCGGATCTGTTGAGTAAAAATGGGTTTAGGCTAGTATTTGAGAGTGATAAATTTGTACTTACTAAGAATGGGATGTATGTAAGAAAATGTTACATGTCTGATGCCATTTTCAAACTAAATGTAATGACTACTGTACCCTCTATTATTAATAAAAATACATCTTCTTCTTACTTACTTGAGTCTTCAAATTTGTGGCATGGTAGACTAGGACATGTTAATTATGGATCTTTGTGTAGATTAATTAATATGGAAAATTTACCTAAATTTGAAATTGATCCAAATCATAAATGTGAAATTTGTGTTAAAGCAAAATTATCCAAAACTCTTTTTCATACAACTGAAAGAAATACGAAACCACTAAAATTAATTCATCGTGACATTTGTGATTTTAAATCATTTCAAACTAGATGTGGAAAAAAATATTTTATCATTTTATAAATGACTATACTAGATATAATTATGTTTATTTAATTCGAACCACGGATGAAGCTTTGGAAACTTTCATTCAATATAAGAATGAAGTTAAAAATCAACTTGGTAAAAAAAATAAAAAAAACTAAGAAGTGATAGAGGTGATGAATATGAATCACCTTTTGGTGAGTTTTATAAAGAATATGGAATAATTCATCAAACCACCGCTCCTTACTCACCTCAGTAAAATAAAATTGCTAAAAGGAAAAATAGGACTTTAAAAGAAATGATGAATGACATGTTAATAAGTTCTGGATTACCTCAGAACTTGTGAGGGAAGCAATACTTTCCACTAATTATATTCTAAATAAAGTACCCCAAAAGAAAGTAAATCAAACACCTTATAAAATGCGGCATAGGAGAGTACCATCCTACAAATACTTAAAAGTGTGGGGTTGTTTGGCTAAAGTGGCTATTTGTAATCCTAAAAAAACTAAGATAGGTCCTAAAACTATTGATTGCATATTCATTGGTTATGCCATGAATAATAGTGCATATCGGTTTTTGATTCATAAGTTAGAACATTCTGAAATGTATGTAAATACTATTATTGAATCTCGGCATACATCATTCTTTGAACATATATTTCCAAATAAGACTGGATGAGGGACTAGTACTAATAAAAGATCTTATGATGCTATTACTAGTCATAATCAAGGACAAGATCAAGAATAAGAGTAAGAGATAGATCAAAATGAGGAAGAAGAACCTAGGCGTAGTAAACGTGCTAGAACCTCAAAATCTTTTGGTCCAGATTTTCTAACCTTTTTGTTAGAAAATAAGCCTTTAACTTTTAAAGAAGCTATATCCAGTCCTGAGGCTTCTTTATGGAAAGAGGATGTAAATAGCGAAGTTGAATCCATCTTGCAAAATCACACTTGAGAATTGGTGGATCTACCACCAGATTGTAAACCTCTTTGGTACAAGTGGATTTTCGAGAGAAAAAAGAAAGCGGATGGATCAATCGACAAATACAAGGAAAGACTTATGGTTGAAGGATATAGACAAAGAAAAGGTCTTGATTACTTTGACATATACTCACCAGTTACTAGAATAACATCCATTAGAATGCTAATTGCCATTGCATCATTGTATAATCTAGAAATTCATCAGATAGATGTAAAAATAGCTTTCTTAAATAGTGAGTTAAATGAAAAAATTTATATGAGCAACCAGAAAGATTTTATGTTCTAGGAAAAGAAAAGAAAATGTGTAAATTGGTTAAATCGTTATATGGTTTAAAACAAACACCAAAGCAATGGCATGAAAAATTTGACAAGACAATGATGTTAAATGGATTTAAAATTAATGAATGTGACAAATGTGTTTATATTAAAAACACAAACAATGGTTATGTTATAATATGTCTTTATGTGGATGATATGCTCATCATAGGTAATAATAATGACATGATTAAAACTAGCAAGAAAATGTTGAATAAATATTTTGACATGAAGGACATAGGGATTGCTGATGTAATTCTTAGTATGAAAATTACCAAAACATAAGAAGGTTATGCTTTGTCACAATTACATTACATTGAGAAAATACTTGACAAATTCAGTAAAGATGATGATCATCTTGCTAGAACACCATTGGATGTTAATTTATTTCTTTCTAAAAATGTATAGGAAAGTATTTCCCAACTAGAGTATGCCCAAATTATTGAAAGCTTAATATACTTAATGAACTAAACTTGCCCGAATATAACTTACGCAGTAAGTAAATTAAGTAGATATATGAGTAATCCAGAAGTAGAACACTGGAAAGCAATTATAAGGGTTCTAAGATATCTTTGATTTACTCATAACATTGGGCTAAATTATAGTAGATATCCAGTAGTACTTGAAGGATACTGTGACGCAAACTGGATATCGGATACTAAAGACTTAAAATCCACTAGTGGGTATGTCTTTACTCTTGGTGGGGCTATTGTATCTTGGAAATCTTCCAAACAGACTTGCATTGCTAGATCTACTATGGAATCAGAATTTATAGCTTTAGGTAAAGAAAGGAAGATGCAGAATGGCTTCGTCATTTCCTTGAAGATATTCCAATGTGACCAAAACCAGTGCCTGCTATATGCGTACATTGTGATAGTCAATCAACAATAGATAGAGCACAGAGTCATATGTATAACGGTAAGTCACGACACATTCGTCGTCGACATAACACCGTGAGACAACTACTCTCTAATGGAATTATTTCCATTGAATATATGAAATCTAAAGACAACATAGCGGATCCACTAACCAAAGGGTTAGCAAGAGAGTTAGTTGAAAATTCATCGAGGTGAATGGGACTTAAGCCTATTAAATAAGAGTTACCATAACGGCAACCCAACCTAGTTGACTGGAGATCCCAAGATCTAGGTTCAAAAGGACAACTGAGTTGTGTATGACTCATAAGGATCACTGGGGAGTCAAACTCCTACCCATTTTTATGATGAAATAGTGATGTCTGCAGCGTTTTAAGTTAAGTAATACTTTTAATGATTATTATATCTAGAAATACCTAGTGGAGTATGGCAGGATACTCTTCGTAAGAATCACCAATGTGAGTGTGAACTGGGCCGGTTCTATGAGATTTGTGAAGAGCTACAATTCTCTAGAGCACTCATGAAAGACCAGGCTGTTCAGGGCCAAAATGAATACAATAGTGAGAACTAAATTGTGTCTGGTAATATACTGTGTGAGTTTTATTGTCTTGGTTTACACAAATGGCTAAACAGTTCAAGACATCATGTTCACTGGTTAGCTAGTAAATCTAATAGTATCTCGCAAAGGAAGGTTCGAAGCCAAAAGCTACCTATCATTTGCAAAATATTTCCAATTTCTGTACTCTCTGTAATTAGATTATGTTGTTGCATTTTCTCTTTGTCAAATTCCATTCATGTGGGGGATTGTTGGAATTATGGTTTTTATAAGCTTATTTTAGGCCAACTTTAAGCCCAAATTTGAGTGGAGCCCACACGTCTTTTGGGGTGGGTCTAAAGAGGTAACATGTTCCTTGCCACATAGCAAGTCACACGAAAAAGATGGTTTGTCAAAACCATTTATAGGTGAAGGGGAAGTTGATGTCATTTTCAGGTTTGTGAAATAGACACTTAAAGAAGTAATATATGGGTTTCCTTGGAATGGTTATCCCACATTAAAACTTTAAAAGAACTTATGTGTATATATAAGTTCTAGGTGGGAATACTTAGGTTGAGCCTCAAGGGGAACCCCAAGTTTGTAGAAGGGAGGAGTTATGGACATAGTGAGCCTTGGCTCAAACCAACACACGCCACAGCGTGTCAGCCAGAGCCGTCTGGCCAGAGGTTATGGATTGGGTCGTTCCTAGCATTAATTTTTTAGACAAAATTTATTTAAAATTTTTCAAATTCTTGCGGAAAAATTATTCGAATTTCTAAATGAAATTAATTTAATTTTTGCACCAAATTTTTCTGTCCAAACAGTGCCCTTTTTGTGTCCATTTTCCAACAGTTTAAACTATTCTAAACAGTTTGAAAACTACCCAGCAGTTTCCAACAGATCTAAAACTGTTTTGCACCTGTTCTGTTTGAATTCATATCTGTTCAGTATGAAAATCATACCTGTTTAGCCCTATAAATACCAAGACATTTCCAGCAGTTTGAAGATCCGAAAATTTTCTTGTTTCCATCCAGTTTTGCTCTCTCTTTGCATTATTCTTCATATTAGTTTTTTAAAGAAATTTCTGAGAATATAGAACACAGGTTCTAGTTCGCCGTACAAATTGTTTGGAGTACTACTACAGTCTGTGTAGATCATTGTATCCTGGGAGATAGACGTCATTTATCCGTAAACACCGAAGCGGGGTGAATTTGTCTTAAGGACAGAATGTTACACACTCGACTTGATCTTTTTGTACTTATTATGTTCGGTAAATAAATTCTGTAAGTAATTTATGTTTATTTGTTTGATTTGGTTTCAAGTTATTTATTTTATACAGAAGATTGTTCTAACAAATATCACCCAAATGATACCGTGTTGAACATACACCACAACAAATTAAGCTTTTCAAAGATAAAAATCTAAGGACAATTTTTTTTTAAGGACGAAAAATCTTAATTGACAAAAATGTCATTATTATATTTTTAGTAAGGAAATTATACATTAGTGATGAATTACTATATTTTTTAGATGAAAATGTTTTGTTCCTAATAAGACATTAATTAATGACATTTTTAAAATTTTATCGCTAAAGGTAATTTTGTTGATTTTTCGAAACAACCTCCCGTTATGATAATTATTAGTGTCCTAATATTTTTGTAACAAAATTTTTACTTTTAAGGATAAAAGTTTAGTTTCCAAAACCCTTATAATATCTATGTAGAGAACTGTTACGTATATATATATATATATTACAATTATGAAAAATAATATACAAGGTCATTTTCTAGATTCAATAATGTGTAAGTGATATGATTAGTTAATGATTAGAGAATATATGTGAGAGTGTGTTACCTTTAATATCCTAATTGATTGTCACATCACTATAGTTGAACAGTAAGTCTAATTTTTTTTATCTTAAATAACAATGCTCTACAATTATATATCACCGACTTAGATAATAAAATAGTATTTGGATTCATTAATTGGTTAATCATTATTTCCAATCACAAAATGGATCATGTTCATGAGTATCCACATGTAAAGTGATAATAAAAATTGGATGATGGATAATATTTTAGGCGTGGATCTGATACGTCTTTGATTTTCGCATGGATGCATTAGTTTGGATGGGGAAGCATCAAGAAGCCGGCCACCATGTCCATATACTGGTATTAGAGTGGCCTTGTCTGCTTTCCCTCCTTCTTTTTCTTCACATTTCCTTTTTCTTCAATTATAAAAATTATTAAAATATCAAACAGATTTAAACTTTAAATTCTAAATCCTAAACTCTAAACAAGGTAATTCTATTAGCCAAGTACCAACAAACCCATTTGCAAGGCAAGGCAAGCCTATACTGGCTAATGGCATCGTCACATTGCCGATCATTCCATGGCTTGGCATCATGGAAGCAACCCAATGTCACTTTTTTTGCAAGATCATTAGCATTGCGATACTACAATAGTTAAAAAGTCAATATCAATTACTTAGCCCACTAAACCCAAATCCAACAATCCCTATAATGGGGGAGAAATAAGCGTCACTATAAGGATATCAAACTCTTCTCCATAAGAGTTGAATTTGAAAGCTCACACCACAGAGTGTGTTACACAACCATTAGGCCATTTCCACCCCTCTTAACTCAGAGAAATTCTTCAATGTTTCTAAAACAAGTTTACATAGAAATTCAAAATAATAGTTATTACTTTATTTTAAATTGTGAAATATATTATTTTTGTGATAGACCTTTAAGAGACAATGTGTAAATGAAACAAAACAATACTCCAAGAAAAAACTGAATAATTCGACTCAAAACTAGCCAACATATATTATACCAAACTTCTTAGTATTCGTGGTGCTCAAAAATATGCTACCATCTACTTTGTCAGTTTCCATATTATTATTTTTTTAGATTCATTTGAAAAGTTAAAGATAAAGGTTTACACGTACAATCCTGGGATAGCTTAATCCCTGCTAGAACTAACATTCCTCATGTTAGTGATTAACAATGACAGGATGGAACTTGGTGGATCTTCCAGAAAGATAGTACGTTCTTGTTGGTTGACTCCTAAGTTGGCCATAGCGTTTGCACTTTGGTAAGATTCCCTGGGTATGGCTTTGATTGAGCATTGACATCTCCTTAAGAGGAAGTTAGCATCTTCAATGAGTGATCTATAAGGTGAGTTCACTTCAGCTCCATCTCGAACAAGCTCCATAGCTCTCTCAGAATCTGTCTCAATTTCAATACTGGCCATCCCCTTCTGCATGATAATGGTTAATTCTCTATAGATGCCCTAAAGCTCAGCTTCCAGATTTGTACAATTGCCTAGGTAGCCATAGTACCCCCACACCCAGGTTCCCACTTCATCTGTAAGCAGCCCTCCATATCCTGATTGTCCAAGGTCTCCTTTGGAGCTTCCATCCATGTTCAGCTTGAGCTTACCTACAATGGGACAAGACCAAATCATTAGTTTTAGGATCTCTTAAATTTGGGTTCAGGATGATCTGGAAGGCTTCCTGAGTTTCCATGGCTTGTTTAAGGGTGGAATTAACAATGATATGTAGAAACATGGAAAGCATGGAACAACTACATGGAAAGCATGGAACAAATGTTTATATCTCAGATATATTTTTCTATGAAATACAAGTCCATATATATAGACTGTCATACAGAGTTACTCTAGACAATCCATGCAATCACTTTTCTTTACAACTCATGCCACATGCACTCTTGCTTTACAATTCATGCCACATGCACTCTTGCTTTACAATTCATGCCCACATGCACTCTCATTTTACAACTCATGCCAACACTTCCCCTCAAGTTGGTGCAAAGATGTCGCCAATGCCCAACTTGTCGAGTGAGTTGTAGAACATTTTTCTTGACACGCCTTTAGTTAGCATGTCTGCCAGTTGATCTTCTGATTTGACAAACGGAAACTGAACTATCCAAGCCTCGAGCTTTTCTTTGATGAAATGTCGATCCACTTCAACATGCTTTGTACGATCATGTTGGACCGGATTGTGAGCAATACTAATGGCTGCTTTGTTATCACAAAATAACTCCATTGCTTAAGCAGGTGGGAAACCAAATTCTGTAAGTAACTTTCTTAACCAAAGGAGTTCGCAAAGTCCCTTATTCATCGCTCCGAACTCAGCTTCTGCACTAGAAAGAGCCACGACCTTTTGTTTCTTACTCCTCCAAGTAACAAGGTTTCCTCCTACAAAGGTGAAATATCCCGAAGTAGACCTTCTGTCGGTATTGTTGCCTGCCCAATCTGCATCTGTGTAACCACCAATATTTAGATGATTATTCTTAGAGAACATAAGTCCTTTCCCTGGGGCTGATTTCAAGTATCGAAGTATTCGAACAACTGCATTCATATGATCCTTACTAGGACAGTGCATGAATTGACTTACAACGCTCACAACATATGCGATATCCGGTCAAGTATGTGCCAAATAGATTAGTCTTCCAACTATCCTTTGATACCTTTCTTTTTTCGCAAGTAACTGATCAGAATACTCTCCTAGGTGATGATTTTGAACAATTGGAGTGTCCTCAGCCTTACAATCAAGCATTCCAGTTTCTACGAGTAAATCCAACACATACTTTCTTTGGGATAGAAAGATGCCCTGCTTTGACCGAGCCACCTCAATTCCCAAAAAATACTTCAACCCACCCAAATTTTTCATTTCAAATTCAGTCGTCAAATATTCTTGGAGTTTAGAAATCCCACCAACGTCATCTCCAGTAATTATCATATCATCAACATAAATAATCAATGCTGTTATCTTTCCCTTGTAGTGTCTCAGGAATAGTGTATGATCTGAATTGCTCTGCTTGAAACCACATTGTCGCATAGCCATGCTAAACCGTCCAAACCATGCACGGGGAGATTGCTTCAAGCCGTATAGTGCCTTATTCAGTTTACATACGACTTCATTTTGAGAAGATGAAAATCCAGGTAGAACATCCATATATACTTCCTCCTTGAGATCACCATGAAGGAAGGCATTCCGTACATCAAACTGATGCAGTGGCCAATCTAGATTAGCTGCAAGAGACAATAATACCCTGACTGTGTTCAGCTTTGCCACTGGAGAGAACGTCTCATGATAATCTATGCCATAAGTCTGTGTGTACCCCTTCGCCACAAGTCTTGCCTTATACCTCTCAATAGATCCGTCAGCCTTGTGTTTGATAGAAAAGACCCATTTGCATCCGACAGTCTTCTTTCCTTTCGGCAGAGGAATAAGCATCCATGTCTGATTTTTCTAAAGAGCCGCCATTTCCTCTTGTATAGCATGCATCCATTTCGGATCACTCAAGGCTTCAGATACTTGGTTAGGAATATGATCAACAGACAACTGGTATACAAATGTTTTGAGTGAATCTGATAACCTCTGCGATGAGACATGGTTGGCAATCGGATATATGGATTTCTTACTCACATGATCTGGAGAGTATCGGTCTGGTGGTTTTCCACGGTTATGCCTGAAAGGTAATTGATAACCAACAGAAGTATCACAAGCATTATCAGGAGGAGGAGTAGTTACCTCACGAATATTCTCAGGAGGTTGATCAGTCTCAGGTACTAGAGGTTGATGAGGAGGGTCTTCATCGTCGAGACTTCTACCAGGTTCTTCTCTACGGTCAGCTATACAAGCTGGTGTAGTTATGATTTTCATTCTAAGGTCAACAGTCCTTCCTGATACAGCAGTAGAAGCGGTGGTTGTAGTAGTGGTAGAAGTTGTTGTAGGCTCGGGAGAAGCTACTTCTACCCCCAGTGTTAGGAAATCGAAAACAGCCCAATTCTGCTCTTCATTAAGTTGTATCTCCCCCTGAAGAGGAGAATCGGTCATGGGGGTAGGGAAAAAGAACTCAAACTCGAGAAATGTGACATCCATGGTAACATAAGTACGTCGGGTGGGTGGATGATAACATCGATACCCTTTCTGATGCGTTGCATAGCCCAGAAAAAAACAACGTAGAGCACAAGGATCAAGCTTAGTACGTTGAGTTTTCGGGAGATGTACGAAAGCAACACACCCAAATATCCGAGGTGGGAGCATCAGGACAGAGGGTAAAGAGCCATGGCAAGAGAGAGCCTGAAGCGGTGTTTGAAAGTCCAAGACTTTGGAAGGCATGCGATTCAACAAATAAACCGCTGTAACAATGGCATCGTCCCAATAACTACGAGGGCCGTGGGCACCAATCAAAAGGGCCCGAGCAGTCTCCAAGATATGTCGGTTTTTCCGTTCCGCCACACCATTCTGTTGAGGAGTGGCAGAGCAACTGGTCTCATGAATGAGACCACGGGTGTTAAAATAACTCTTGAATGCATCATTCATATATTCGCCACCATTATCAGAGCGAAGAATCTGAAGCTTAGCAGAGAATTGAGTCTGAATCATGGCATGGAAGGACTGGAAAAGAGGAAGTACGTCACTCTTATGTTTCAACAAATAAACCCAAGTCATGCGAGTATAGTCATCCACAAAGGTCACAAACCAACGAATCCCGGAAGGAGTTAAAACTGGAGAAGGTCTCCAAACATCAGAGTGTACCAAAGTAAATGGAACATTACTTTTATTCAAACTCAAAGGATAAGGCACACGGTGACTCTTGGCCAAAATGCAAGTGTCACATTTAAAATCAGATTCACTAATGGTAGAAAATAAATCGGGTAACAAATGCTTTAAGTAGCTAAAGGATGGATGCCCCAAGCGACGATGCAAAGCCAGATTTGTTAACGTTTCACATTGGGCACGTGTTGTACATGATGAGCTTGGCCGGTATTGAAATCATCCATAACATATAGCCCCCCCCCCTCTTAGTACCACGACCAATGATCTCCTTGGTGAGAATATTCTGAAGAAAACAAAACTTTGGATATATTAGTGCACAACAATTGAATTCTTCAGTAGCTTGTCCCACAGATATTAATTTACTTGATAAGGATGGAACAAGTAAAGTGTTGGACAATGAGAGTGATGAAGAAAGAGAAACAGTGCTAGCTCCTGTAACCAGATAAGTGACCCCATTGGCATTAGCAATATTTACCTGTTTTGGTTGAGTAGTAGAAGTAAAGTCATTGGGATCAAACGTCATATGATCGGTGGCTCCCGAATCAAGTATCCAACCATTAAAGGCATCCGGAGTGGAATTAAATAAAGCGTAACCACGATTACGAAGCCTTTGGAAAGGAGCCATCACGGAGATGAGAGATACTTGTGGGCGATATAAGAGACAACTCGAGATCGCATGTTAAAGCACCCGTCTCGAAACACTGTGGACAGAACACTTTCACTTCGTTTCCGGCTTTGAACTCGTCCGGTTCACTTTATTCTTTAATTTTACATTCTTTAATTTTTAACATAAGTAAACATTAACATATAGTACATTATTATGAATGCATTTATAACATTTAACATGATTAAGATGAACATGATTCCATAACATGATTCCATTTATGCACTAAAACAATGTAATTTACTTATAGTTTATACCAAGAGAATATCACAAATCTCTATATTGATAAAAAAGGTATTGAAGAGAGACTCGTGACACCACCATTCTGGAAACCCATGTAATTTAAAACAAGTCTCACGAGTGTGTTTGGGCTTGCCACAATAAGTACATCCATGATCTTGATGAGATGGTCGCCGAGCTACTACCGAAGATGACAAACCAGATTTGGGCAAACCGCACTGCACCAAGTTCGATTCTGGTCGAGTTCCATTGCGCAGTTTACCACCGGGACCATTGATAGCTGCTATTTTAGAGGCTGCAGAGTGGAGCGGGTTCCTCCTCGAGATGCCATAGCAGCGCCAACCTGTCCATTTGTACTGACCATCATCACGGACTGTCGTGAATCTTCACGGCGAACATAGGCATATACTTGTTCGACTGAGGGGAACGGGTACATTAGGAGTACGTCGCTACGAACCTTGTCAAGCCGATCGTCTAAGCCATCAAGAAAGGTATACACTCGATCTTCTTGGAGAATGGAAGTAAATTTCTGAATATCATTTGGACAGACCATCAGATTGGAGCGTCGGAAATCTATCTCCCTCCATAAAGCCTGAAGGCCATTGTAGTAGGTTTCTATTTGCCCCCCTACCGCATCTTGGTCACCCATTTCTTGATATCATAAACCTGCGATGTGTCTGTGCCGTCAAAAAAGGATGTGGCAATGGCATCCCACACTGCTTTTGCCGTTGGGAATCGAATGAAATTACCAATCATGCTTGGTTCCATGGAGTTAATTAACTACCCTTTCATAATCGAATTTTCAGTCTGCCATTTTCGCCATGTTGGGTCAGTTTGGTGGGGCTGCTGGAGATCTCCATTGAGGTATCCCAGTTTATCCTTGCCGGAGATATACATCTCTAAAACTTGGGACCACAGAGAATAGTTGGTGCCATCCAACTTGATGCCGATCGGTGCAGCGGAAATTTCATGGATTGGTGGCTGGTTCTGAATCAGAGCCTGGGACAGTAAATCTATCATTCTGGATGTTAGGTCTTCTAGGGTTGGGTTGGAAATGGATGTTTGGTCTGTGGATGGAGTTGCCATAGTCGGCTAGGTCTGGTGAGGGTGTAGAGTGTGAAGCAAAAAGGAAATTGCCACAGATCTGCTAAAAAGTGTGAAAGGAAATTGCCACAGATCTGCAAAATCTGCGGGCAGTAAAAGGATAAAAAAAAATAGCAAAGAAATCTGTTGCAACGAAGCTGGTCACGTCAAGCACAGAGCACACTGATAAGTCCACAAAATTGTGGATACTTCTTTCATTGGTGCAAATCAGGAAGGAGATGACATGAGTGGAAATGGGATGGAATCTTTTTCATTAACTCAGGTAAATAGAACTCGAGAGAATGCTGAAAATACGGATGGGAACTCAAGAAAGAAATCGAAAAAGAACATGCTCTGATACCATGTAGAAACATGGAAAGCATGGAACAACTACATGGAAAGCATGGAACAACTGTTTATATCTCAGATATATTTTTCTATGAAATACAAGTCCATATATATAGACTATCATACAAAGTTACTCTAGACAATCCCTGCAATCACTTTTCTTTACAACTCATGCCACATGCACTCTTGCTTTACAATTCATGCCCACATGCACTCTCATTTTACAACTCATGCCAACATGATATGGATAGGCTGGGATAGGTTTTTGAACACTTCCTTGTTCCTCTCTTTCCAAATGATCGAGAGTGCTGTCAAAAACACTATAGGCCACTGAATGTTATTCACTTGGTCCTTGCTTCTCAGATTTATTTTGATCTATTCCTGCAGAGGAGTGTTGTTACTGTGCTGCCACCAGCCAATGTTTTTCAGGTTTAGCCATATTGCCTTAGCTTTAAGGCAGCCTCTGAGTAGATGATGCATATCTTCTCTATTAGCTTGGCACCTGGGACATAACTCAGAGTTTGAGAGGTTTCTAATGAGCCTCATGTGGTTAGTTAGAAGCCTCTCATGCATGACAAGCCAAAGAAAACTTTTGAGTTTGTGAGGAGCCTTTATTTTTCATAGCCACAACCATCCTACTCCCTCTCTTTCTTCATTTAATATAGCTTGGTATGTTGCAGCTGTTGAATAGTTGCCACTGAGGGAGCCTTTCCATTGAGGTGTGTCACTGAAAGTCACATACACAGGTCTGTATTGTTGGAAAAATGGTTTGGTGAATGAGAAATTGACTCCAATTTGCACCATTTGATAATGGTTTTAAGGGAACATTTATTTAATTTAAAATTTGATTTTATTTAGATAAATTTGTAAATTTTTTGAGTCAAAATTAAACAAGATTCGATATAAAATTCGAATTCTTTTGAAAAAATAATTATATATATATATTTGTTGCACTTTTTCATGGAAAAAAGGTGACTTTTTTGAAAAGTCACCATGACCATTCGAAGAGCCACCAATTCACCTATATATATAGGCCCCCCATTGCATGCATTCGGCATGAAATTCATCTTGTGTTTCTTTTCTTCTGCACTCTGTCTTTTCTCTAAAAGAATTCTGCACAGTAAGGTTTGCCAGACTTGCCATAGTAGTGCTGCTTCTGCAAGGTTCAATTGTTGTATCTTGAGAGACGAACATCCAATAAAAACTTGTGAGCATTGTAGCGAGGAACAAATTTGTCTTAAGGAAATTGTGTCCAACACAAGTCTCGATCAAATTGTTTTTCATTTCTAAATTTTTACAATCTGTTAGTAAGTTTTCTACTTCTCTGTAAGTATTTTTTTGGTTCTCGGTATATGGTTTGGTTTGGTTTAACCCAAACAATTTATGCTATATTCAACTTATATATTTTTTTATATAATTTGATAATATATTTGGTACAATTATTGCATGTTACAACTGTACACATAAGGTTTATTCCAACAATCTTAAGACAAATTCGATAAGAATATTATTTTCTTATTTGCCTGTTCAAGTAAAATACAAATTTTTATTGTGATTTTTCTAGTACTACAAATCTATATTATTGATTTCTAATTTAGTTTTAGAATATTTTATGATTAAACTGTGTGTACATGCGTAATTGTTGTACAATCCTTTTATGATAATGGTTGCAACAGTTGGTTCGTATGTACCGTTTGTTTATATCATCATAGGCAGTGTTTCATGAACCACAATAATTTGGAGAGAACAAAAAATTCTATTCCTTATAATTTATATTTGTCTATTTGAATTTGGTTTGTTTCTCTATATTTACGGTTTGTAACAAAAGTATGTATATGTTATCTGAGAAAAAGTGTTATCGATATCAGATTTTTTTTTTTTTAAAAAAAAATTCTCTATATTTTGTTTTGCAAAAATAGAAGATATTTATGTTTCTGAAACATATTTTCTTTGTGTATTTTATGATTCTACTTTAATTAATACCGAATGTATATTTTGTATTTTTTAAAAATACCAATTTTTTGTTCTGTATTCTAAATAGAGTTGTGCATAACATATTTTTTTATTGAGAATATTTATGAATTTTTAGTTTTATTTAAATATTAGTCTAACACCTATTGGTTTGCGGAAAACATCGTCCTGTTTAAGTCACTTTCTGTTTGCATGATTAATTATTTTATTAATTTGATAATTATTGACTGCGATAGAAATGTTTATACATGTCACGGTTGAAATTAACTTGGTGCTATGATTATAACATAATACTGATGTCATTACTTGACCATTTTGTTATATAATTTCTTGAACATAGTGCATAATTGTAATTTGTTTATCTCAGTTATGAGTAATTTATGCATAGATGCAAATTTTTTCTGGGCATTTTAAAATCTTGAAATACAGTTTTGACTTTTTTTTTAATTTAAAACTAAATTTATGGTATGGCACATGAAAAATTTGTTCATAAAACTTATTCTGTTAGATGATGAGAATTATATGTTGCCATAAAATTTTATGAATATTGTGTGATCTGTGCTATTTTCTGACTAGTTTAAATCCAGTGTTGGGTCTGAATTGTAAATAAAGTTTATTTAAAAGGCTATGAACTTTTAAATCATTTTTTTATTTTTATTGGTTATATGCCGGAAATAATGGCATCTAAAACTAGAAATACTAATTCTAGTACTACTGTTGTTGTTCTTGCTCTAACTCCTGTTCATGCAACAGTTCCGCTTAACCATGGCGAGAAACTAGAAAGGTTTAATGGAACAGAGTTTAAAAGATGACAATAGAAAATGTTATTCTATATCACAACTTTGAATCTAGTAAGGTTAATCCATGAAGATGCTCCTATTTTAAACCAAAATGAGACTGATCAACAAATGTGCTTGTTGTAATGGAAGCATGGAAGCATGCTGATTTCCTGTGTAGGAACTATATCCTTAATGGGCTAGACAACACTTTGTATAATTTGTATAGTCTACTGAATACGGCAAAAGCATTATGGGAATCATTGGACAAAAAGTATAAAACAGAAGATGCTAGCATAAAGAAATTTATTGTCAGTAAATTTCTTGAATACTTAATTGTAGATTCTAAAACTATCATCAATAAAGTACAAGAACTTCAAATGTTATTTCATGACATTCATTCTGAAGGAATAATTCCAAGTGAGTCTTTCCAAGTGGCTGCTATCATTGAGAAGCTACCACCGTTATGGAAGGATTTCAAAAATTATCTGAAGCAAATGCAAAGAAAAGTCACTTGAAGACTTGATTATAAGGTTAAGGATAGAAAAAGACAATTGGGCTTCTGAGAAGAAAGTAGGAGATTATTCTACGGAAGCTAGGGCTAATGTGGTGGAACAATCACAGAGAACCAAGAAAAGAAAGTTTACTGAAAATGGACCTAATGCTAGTGACAATAAGAGGTTCAATGGCAAATGCTACAATTGTGGTATACAAGGGCATCGTGCTAAGGATTGTTGCCAACCGCGTAAGGACAATGAGAACTCCAATAAAAGGTCTTTTTAGACCAATGTAATTAAGATGGAAACTCTTTCTGATGAAGTCTCTAAATTAAATCTATGTTGTTAAGCAAAAATAATTGTAGTCTATTTTTAGTGTTGTAACAATGAACAGTAAGCTCTACACATAGTTTTGTACTTGAGTCATTGGTTTTAATAATATTATCCTCTTTATTCATATTTCATTATATGAAATGATATGATTGTGATGTTATTCACGTAATTACGACTTGTGTAGTCATAATTATTCTGGATTTTTCTAGTTTAAATTTGATTTGGAATTTTATGATTCAAGCACACCATAGCCAATAAATGATGGAGGTTCTATACTGATTTATATTAGAATTGTGGGGGTGTATTGATATTTTCGTATGGTAATATTTTAATGTGAAAATTAATTTTTCTTAGAGTACTTAAAATGTGGAGGTGCTTGAAGGATGTTACCAAAGTAACGGTTCTGATAATAGGTCCACAAAGAATCTCAATTCTTTCTAAGGACAAAATTGGAATAGAAGCAAAAATGGTTTAATTAACTCCTAAGGAACACTACTATGTTTATTATTTAAATTTGAAAATGGGAGTGGCATAGAGTAACGGTAAGTCTCGATGTAATCAAACATTTGCTTTCAGTTGTGAATATTGTCTAAGGATAATATAGTGGATCCACTAACTACTCAATGATATATAACTAAGAAGGTCAAACGAAAAATAGCAGCTGTTAAACAAAAGGTTTGACCAGAGAGCAAATGAGGAAAAGTTCATAGATGGGAATGTGATTAAAGCTTATTAATTTCGAGTCACCAAAATGGCAACCCAACCTAACTAACTGGAGATCCCAAGATCTAGGTTCAAAGGGACAACCGAATTATGGATGACTCACCAGAAATCACTAAGGGAGTCCTTCTCTTATCCATTCCTATGATGAAAGTGATATCTGCAACATGTGTTGTATGTAGGGAACTTAGGGTAAGCTATACTTTTAATGATCACTTATATCTTGAAAAACCTAGGAGAGTAAATTTTCAAGAGGAGTATTTAAGGATCACCTATATGAGTGTGAATGGGTCACTTCTATGAGATTTGATAAGACTAAATTCTCTAAAGCACTCATGAAACACCAGGACATGCCCAAGGCCAAAAGGGCACAACCGTGAGAACTAAGCTGTGACTGGAGATATTATGTGCGAATTCTATTGTCTTGGCTTACACAAACGGCTAAATAGTTCAAGGCATCACGTCCACTGATTAGCTAATAAGTCTGATAGTCTTTCACTAAGGAAAGTTCAAAGCCAAAAGCTACATATCCCCATTCAAAACATTTCCAATTGAATTTTCTTTGAGTCTACATTGAGTCTTGTATACTTTTCTGTCATTTCATTCATGTAGGGGATTGTTGGAAAAATGGTTTGAAAACCATTAATAGATGAATGAGAAATTGACTCTAAAGTGCACCATTTGATAATGGTTTTAAGGGAACATTTATTTAATTTAAAATTTGATTTTATTTAGATAAATTTTTTAATTTTTTGAGTCAAAATGATACAAAATTCGAATTCTTTTGAAAAAATAGTTATGTGTTTTGTTTGTTGCACATTTTCATGGAAAAGATATGACTCTTTTGAAAAGTCACCATGACCATTTGAAGAGCCACCAATTATAGCTTGCTTTTCGTGCTCCTTCCGAATACGATAGCCCTACAGTTTGAACTCCCGTGGTTCTGAATATGATTTCACAAGTGTAATGTAATGTGAAATCGATAAACACAAATGAGTCCAAATCTGGAAAATCTTTTGAAAAATTGATCTTGTATCAAAAATGCCAAAAATGGACCGCTATGCTAAATTACAGAGTCGCCACCTAAATATTTTTAGAAAATTTAGAAAACCTGAGACTCGTGCCAAAAGCCACTTATCTGTCATCACCAAAGTGTCTTGACTCGGGAACTTAGAAATGAGAGGGGAAGGTCATGAATTAAGCACCTCACTCACCAGATCAAAAATCGACCTTTACTAATCATGATGTGATTCTTATTTACATTATATACTCTTGTTCTGGTTTATTAGGCTAACATTGCTATGTGATGCACACAAGTATAGCCTCATGGTCTTATATTCAATATGGCAACAATCACACGCATGCAATACGCTAAAGCAATAAATGCTCACCTAGTACTCCAAGGCAAGCCAAAAGAAATAAAACAATTAGAAAAATGCATGATCTAAGATGCAAGTAACTAATGTAACACATACAAAATGCAACTACCAGGCTCGACTACTAGCATAGCATATAAGTCAATTCAAGGCATGCGATAAAAAGCACGTATTCGAGTAGGAATTTGATTTTGACATTGATTAGTATAATGAGCCGAACCCTTACGCATGCAAGACGAATGGATGAAAATCATGGAAAATGCTAAATGAATGCTACATGCAATCCATCATAAGCAAGTAAATAAAAAGGAGAAAGAAATAGGAATTGAAAGGCATACACACATTATTACAAGTGTGCTCTCATACAAGAATGTCCAAATAACTGTCCTAGCTAATTACCGAATTAACTTAACTATTACAATACCAAAATAAATTAACTACACTAACTAATTATTACAAATTAGAATTGAACTAACTAATTAGTTACAATACGGCATTAATTAACTAAGTAATTAATTATTACAAGTTCAGTACTTGAGGTATAACAAACTAGTATTAAACATAATTTTAACGGCCTCGAGGAGCGAGGAATGGTTCATGCGTGAATGCGGATTTCCACCCGAAAATGCCCTCTGTTTGGCTGCCAAAATGCTTCTGTTTTGTAGTTAGAAAATTGAACTATTTTCCACCAGCCTCTGCTCTGTTTTGCAAGGAAAAAGACATTACCCGGCTGAAAAGAGGTGGTCGGCCGGCTAGAAGAAGTGGTCGGCCGTACAGTAAGGTAGCTGACCGACCACTAGTTTTTGCAATTGGCCTGCTACAATAGACACAAAACAAAGCACAAACAGAATATTTTCAAGAGTTGTTTGTCTACCCTGCAACTCCTTATCATCAAACAGATCAAAGGTGCGATAAGCCTGATTCATAAACCATCAATCAACGCAAACTTATTGCGTGATGATCTATGAATCAAGAGACAAAATTTCAATAAATGATAAGGAAAGACCCACAAAACCTCCTCCCTATCATGGAATTGATCAAGGGAAGTGGTAGACAATGAACCTTGAACCATTATTATCACTAAAGAGTATGAAATGCTTCAAGATTCAATGAGTTCAACTAACATCTTATTGAACCCCAAACTTGATTTTATTATCTTATTCCACTTTTACTCCAATTTTATTACCTCTTTTAATTACCTTTCCATTCCTTAGTCATTTTAGTCCAAAAATGAGAATTACGTTCACTAAATGGAGAGAAGTGTCAAACAGGAAATTGTTTTGGGCATGAGAGAGATGTCATGCCCTGGTAATGAACCTCCAAAGAAATTAAACAACACTCATTTGAAACAACTCTCAAATGAATAAAAAAAACCAAGAAATGAGAGAGAGTGTAGAGGTGATTATATACGACACAAGTATGAAAAGCACAAAATAAATGCTACCAACTCAAATAGGTTGGTGTTTAAGGCCTAAACCACCAAACCTATGAGAACAATTACACTAAAAGCATACTAGACAAAGCATAAATGAAGTAAATACACCAAAATTGTCCTAAAAAGTGCTAAAATAGTGCTGAAATTATAATGGAAAAGCTAGAAAAAGTAAGATAAAACAATGGAGAAATGAAGCTAGTAAATAAGCTTAAGGATGGGTGGCTAACCCCTCCACTTTTGGGCTTCAAAACAGCATTTTTTGCCTTTGAAAAACTCTGAAAAACAGTGGTAAAAATTTGGAAAAGAGTTGAGAAAGAAGTGGAAAACACAAGGACAAAAGCTTAGAGAACAAGGTTCAAAGAAGGGTGGTTAACCCCTCCACCTTTGATAGCTTTAAGCAACAAGTTTCAGCCCATAAAAACAGTCCAAAAATAATATAAAAACGGCAAGAAAAGAGAAGGAACAAGTAGTGTAAAGATAGTCAAAGTCATACCTCTTGAAGAGGAGTAACTCTTTTGTCCATAAATCACAAGGTATTCACTCTCAAGTGCTGAGATTTGAGCTCAAGAACCTTTGCAAGAAGAGCCAAATTTTTGGTTTAGGAAGTGCAGAGAGAGAGTATGTAGGTTGCAAGATAGAGAGAGAGTGTGTTGTGCAAGTTTTGGTCCTTTGAAAAAATTTTCTAATCTAAAACCAAGAGAAAAGGTCCCATATATATAGAAAAACAGGTGCCTCAATCAGAAATATCTATATAGAGACAGTTGGTGTAGTACATGCACATGAGGGACCAGTTGGTAACAAATATCTGTTTTACCAAAACACCTGGCCGGCTGGCCATGTAGGGGACGGCCAACCACTAAAATTGGCCTATGGGGACACCTAGTTCGCCAGCAAGGACTTGTACGGCCAGCCACAAAAAGTGGCCGGCCAACCACAAAAAATCGCTCTCAAGTCTGATTTCAATTGGGCATATGTCCCTCATCCGGACTTGGTTTTAGGTGATTCTTGATTCTAAATTGAAGCCCCAGAAGTCTACTTTCCAATGGTGGTGGCTTCACATCTCAATTCTAAGTGTGCAAAGAGATATGCCTAATTTAGTGAACGCTGTTCATTTCTCTCTTAACGGTTTTGATGCTTAACATTTTTCCCAACTAGTTTTCTTCCCTCCCCTCATATTTCCTTCAACTCCAAACCTATAAATAAGATGTTTTTAAATATTTTTCAAAGAGTTAACCTCCTTTCCATTTATTTCCACTTTGTCCTTACTCAATTTACCGAAAGTGCAATATTTTAAACAAAATACGACCCTCAAAACATTGCAGAAACATTTGGAAAAAAATATGTTTGAAAAGGGGGTTTCAAGGTCAAAAATAATTTTGGTCAAAAATGGGGTGTAAGGTTAGGATTAGATGCTCAAAACTAAAGCTTTTTGCTAAAAAACTTGAACGATTGTACAACGTAACTTTTCATCATCAAGTGTTCAACCTGAGGCTCCAAAGTCTTAAGGGCAGTCAAAAATGAGATGTCTACAGTTGCCCCTCTTTGACAAAGCTCAAAGTCATGAAATGACGTAAGTGAATGTTAAAGCCTGAAAATGACCCATTTTGACAAGGTCGTAAGACTTGGGCAAACAAATAAAATACAAATGCAGTTGGTTGAACCCGAGGGTTGCCTACGTATCTCATTGCAAGGAATCAAACCAACGTAGTTCAAGGGCAAAATGCAAAATGATATACAATGTAATGAAATAATGAAACCACAAGTAGCACAAAACACACGAATACCATAAAGGAATGGAGATGCAAAATCAAACCACGTTTTATATAGAAAAAAAGTGGGCACAGTCAAATGACGCCTAACCCAAGCTAAGTGCCTACACCCTCAATACTGGCCTTAGCGCAGCATGGGTGCTTACACATAACATAACCATGTTTTAGCGTGAAAGGGGTGCGAGCACATGCAAAACTATGTCTTTCGCAAAAAAAGTACAAGTGATTGGGTGGTATGATATAAATGAGAAATGATCTGCTAGGGAATGATAATGGTCCTAAATGCTGAATGCAACAAGACAAAGTACAATGCAATGGATGAAGTGAATAAGAGGCGCAGGCCGAACCACATTTTACCTAGAAAACTCATGGATACAAAACAAATCACGTCTAACACAAAAATAGATAATACAATAGATGCATGTAACAAATTCTATATGCAATGTGATAGAAGTACTAGATAATAATGGATATGATGTAGCAGCTAAGAAACAGCATTTTTAGAAAGTATCTTAGCAATTGGCAATGACTCACCTTATGCAGCTGGGGATCTTCCTCTTCTTCTTGGTTTTATGACTTCTTCCTTCAACTTGCGCTTCCAAACCCCAAGTATTACTTTTTTCCCTGGCTATATTTGCAACTTTCCCTATTCTCCAATAGGGTGACAGACTATGTCTGTTCAATATCCAAAATTGAGGCACATACAAGCTACCTCAACCTATGGAGTTGCCATACAGATTTCAAGCCAAGGATACACCCTTGGGTATTCAAACCAGACTTTAGTCTCAAAAATTCCGAAACCTTTGCATTCTAGGCCCCGGCCATTCGAACTCTAGTTTCCACCGTCTCAGTTGAGCTTCTAGGAACTCACTACAAACACAGTCAGGTGGTTATACCAAACTGCCTGAAGTCGTTCGAGCATGACAAACACCAAAGGAATTGCACCTTTAGAGGATTTAAGATCTCTTAGACCCAGTGAGGGCACAAGACAGTGCGATGCAAGGTGAATGCACAAAACAATGCGATACAGGTGAATGCACAAAAAAGTGCGATGCAAGGTGCACAAGATAGTGTGAGTGAGGGTGCACAAGATAGTGCGATGCAAGGTGAATACACAAAACAGTATGATGTAAGTTGCACAAGACAATGCGATATAGGTGCATAAGATAGTGCAATGCAAGGTGCACAAGACAGTGCGATAAGGGTGCACAAGATAGTGCGATACACGGTGAATGTATAAAACAGTGCAATACAGATGCACAAGACAGTGCGATGCATGATGCACAAGACAGTGCGATGAGGGTGCACAAGATAGTGTGATACAAGGTGAATGCACAACATAGTGCGATGCAAGTTGCACAAGACAGTGCAATATAGGTGCACAAGATAGTGCGATGTAAGGTGCAATATAAGATGAATGCACAAAACAGTGCTATATGGGTGCACGAAATAGTGCGATATAAGATGAATGCACAAAACAGTGTTGTGGAAGTTGCACAAAATAGTGTTATGTAAGGTGCACAAAATAGTGTGATACAAGGAAACAATGTATGGTATGCAGAGGGAACTGAGTAGTACATAGAGTAGTGCATCATATACCTTATAAAATGAGTGCAGGGCTACTTGCCATAATTTATTGAAATGTTACACAAAGGGAGGCAACTCGATAAAACTTTGTTAAGTACAAAACAAAGTAAAGAGCAAGAGCAACCAATCACGAATTTTAAATCAACCAGGGTGTATGAGCATGCATGCACAATCCAAAGCACATGTATTAATCAAAGGAAAGATGGCAATCCCAGGAGAGTTTTGAAAATGGTCGGAGACAACTTTCAAAATCTGAATCATATCAGAATCATCATAGGAGTAAACTACCCTAATCCGGGGAAAAGTGCTCAACAAATGGCTCTGAGCGGATGGAGAGAAAGGTTGGATCCATGCCCCTTGTTCAATTGATGACCCGATCAGATGCACTGAAAATTGCCCTTAGTGTCCTGTCACTGGACACCGGTTGGGTTCATGCCCCTTGTTAGATGGATGACCCGATCAGATATACAGAAAAGTGCCCCTAGTGTCTAGCCACTAGCCACCTTTTTTAACATTATGCAAGCACGTATGATAGGGATCATCAGATCTTGGAACAGTTGCCCACTAATCAGACTCATGTTTCTTTTCTTGCCTGACATGTTGAGAACTTACTCTAGTTCCCTCTAAAGCAGTAACGGATTCCTCATATACACTTTGCAATGATCATGAATGCGATGCCCCCTGTATGGGCACTCTCAGTTTGTTTATGAATTCCATACATCGACTTGTTTTTGAGTTTTAAGCAAACGCTCGTGTATGGAATTTTGGCGATGCCATTCTGTTGAACTTTTAAGCGACAGACTCGCTAGGGTGACTCGATGAAGAGCACTTTTGAGCAATAGACATGCTATGGTGACTCGATGAAGAGCACAGACTAAGACAAACACCAGACATGACACCACAGAACTCATAACTGACCCAAAAGCAGAAAAAGACTCAAGATAACTAATCATTCATATTGCCCCAAGTATTACTTATGTTCCCTTTAGAAAGCAATTTCGTAAAACCCGAGTTTCGATTCCTTTTTGTTTCTCAAGTTAGAGATTCTACTAATAATTTCAAGTATTGAAAATTTCTCCACTTATTGATTCAAGCTAGTTCTTCCTTACCCAACGCAAGTGTGTGTAGTAGTCGGTGTAACTCATGGATTGATGCGAAGCTGACGACATGAATTAGGCAAAATAATTGAGTCGAAATGGATGAGATGGATGTGGTTGAGACCAAACTTTAGGATGAAGTTGCCTACATATCCCAAGAATAGGAATCAAGTCAACGTAGTTCATGTTTGAGGTTCACTCGGGTGTTGACACTCTCCTTTTGCGCTCTAACTTTTGCCAAAGTTGTCTCTTCGGAGTTTTCAACCTTGCGAGTTATATTTTTTGATTTCTCATTTTTCATGCTCTAACTTTTGCCTAGGTCACCCTTTCAAGTTTTCAGCCTAGCGAGCCTCTCAAAGATAGCGTTACAACACTTGTGATGAATTTGATCAATAGTCATCCTTACCCTAACACTAGAACTGGCTTCGCCTTGATTTGAGTTTGGTTCTCCATTCTCTTATGCATGCCTTTGTCCTTTCTTTTGCTCCATTTGGCCTCTCTGAATTCAGACAAAAGTTCATTTCCTCACAGTTGCTTGGATTTCATTCCAATGAATAACCCTAGCTTGATAATTGACTTCTTTTCCCCTTTTTTTTTTCCTTTTTTCTTTCTTTTTTTTTCTTTTCTTTCTCTTTTTTGTATCTTTTTCTTCTTTCTTTTTTTGGTTTCTCTCATCCATTTCTTTTTGAAGTAATGAAAACAACAGGGGGACAAATTCTATGATTATGAGGTCTGAAAGCACTCATGTACTTGCAAGTCTAAAAGCCGCCTTGTGTTTGCCAAAATGATCGCCTAACGGCAAAGAGAATCCCCAGGACAATATAGAATACCACACACAATTCTGAATCTATCTTCATAGGTTTACAACAAAAACAACTCAAAATTTTGAAATCATGAAAGAACTTATGCCGATAAGTTAGAATCCACTCAAACCATTTAGGGGATCCTTCTCAGCACTCGAGCTTATTAACGGAATCTCATTCAAAAACAAAAATATTTGGAGCTTTTCTATTTTCAAAAATGTCGCACATGAATTACTATAGGCATAATAAAATGATCAGAAACTTGACTTCCACTTTCTTTAAAATAACTAAATGAAGACTTGAGGGTACACGGGATCGACTCAAAGGAGCGACGCAAGAAAAGACAAAGAAAACAAAACTCATAATACAACTATTTGCAGGACACAACTCAAAACAAAATAAGCATTTCTGAGACAAAATGGGTTTTCTTTCTCCAAGTCCATCTGCAGAATTTCAAAAACAACTTCAAGTAGCCCACGGGAAGGTCCGGACCTGCCTTCAATTCAACAATACTAACATCCACACCCAGAAGAATTGATTTCTGACTTTCAAATTGGGTCTCACAGATTAAATCTCACAATTACTTTGTCCCCACACATCTTATTGACTGAAACTATTGCTTTTTCATACCATGCCCCTAGTTCAGAAGGTCCTTTCCAAATGCTTTCGACAATTCCCCTAGCTGAGATTGAGGTTCATCATTCCAACCATTAGTGCTGGCATCTCTAGAGAGCCCACTGCTTCATCAAGCTTGAACTTACCAAGATCAAGTCAACTTTCTATCTCTTCAAAGATTTTGTTTCTTTTGCTCAGATCGAAATTAGAAGATTCAGGAATGAACACAATGAGTTTGGGCTCATTGGCGTATATGATGTGTTGGCTAGGGTAATGGTTGGTTGTTGACAAGCTGTGGGTGGGTTTTATGTTATGGAATGGTAATTTATTGCGGTCAGGGATAGGGTAATTGAGAACTTTGGGACTTTCAGGTGGGGTGATGACCTTATTGTCAATCAAGTCTTGAATTTTGTGGTGAAGGCGGAAGCAACGGTCAATATGTTGACCGTACTACTAATGGAATGTGCAATATTGGGTGGGGTCATGTCTAGGTATGAGAGGGTTAGAGAGAGGGTGAGGACTGAGTAGTTTGAGATACCCTTTCTCCATCAGTACCTTCAATGCACAGGTTAGGCTCATAGAGAGATGGATAAAGGTTCGGTTTTGTGAGCAAAAAGCACTAGTTTTGGAAATATTGGCAAGTGGGTTAGCGGGTGTTGGCTAGGTATTCATGGGCTTAGGACTGGAATCAAGATGGGTATTTTTGGTAAAGCATCCCTTTTCATGGCTTACCCCCTGATTCAAAATGCTCTCAACCTGAGCGATAAAAGTGTCATCCATAGTCTTTGCAACAACTGTGAGCACTTGCTGCTCATTCAACCCTTTGACCTTCAAAGTCTCAATAGTCCACCGAAGATGTGCATAGGGATCAATACTTGTCCCAGCTTTGTTCTTGCCACTTGCTTCTGATTGGCCAAGGGATTGGGTGGCTATATCGAAGCGAGGCCCATTTGTTGTTGATCGGTCATCACCCAGATTTGAGATAGCTTCGGGTTGACCCTTTTCAACTACAGCTCGCCCCAGATTGGGAAGCTTTTTTATGGGATCAAATCCCCAAATGTTAAATCTACCACCGTTCCTTGAAGGTCTTCAATCATTCCCAACATCTCAGCAGTAGTGGGTTTGGCCTTTTGGCACTCTTAGTGTACTCGAACCGAATTGGGTGCATCCATCATGCACAAATCGGTACTTTCGACAATGAACACCTTTGGCTTGGGCAGATGGGCTAGGGTGATGTATATGCTGGGGTTGAAAGTAGGTGGTAGTGTATGGATGACATTAAGGTGAGGAAGAGGTGCTTGGTTGTGGATGGGAAGTGGGTTGGTGGAAACATTGGGTTCTTGAGGTAGAGCTATTGTCTGGTTGTCAATGAGATTCTGAACCTCATAACGAAGGCGATAGCAACGATCGGTGCCATGATCGCGCTGCTGATGGTACGCACAGTATTTGGTGTGGTTATGTCTAGCAGGAAGTGAGTCAGGAAGAGATTGGGGATAAAGGAGTTTGAGATATCCTCTTTCCATCAGGACTTTTAGTGTGTTGGTTAGGCTTATATGGAGAAGGTTGAAAGTTCTGCCTTGAGCCCTGGTTGGGCTAGCTATTTGTGCGTTGGTATTGGCAAAAAGGCCGATAGTTTTGGGAGTGGCGACGGTATTGATTTCAGTGGGTTTGGAAATAGTGTTACTACTAGCAAACACCCTCCTTGTTGGTTTCTTTGTTCTAGGAATAATCTCTTTGTTAAATGCACTCTCAATCTAAACCCCTAATTCATGCAAATTTTTGAAAGTGAACAGTGGAGCGATTATTAACTTTTATAACATATCAGGCTCAAGGTTCTGCACCACTATCCGCACTTGGTCCCTCTCAGAAGGTTGATCTGTCATTTGTGGTGCCTTTGCTCTCTACCTTGCAACAAATTCCACAAAAGGTTCTTTAGGATTCTGGTGGGTTGCTTCAGGCTCTTAGGTGGTCATTTCAATTTGGGTATTGTAAGAATACTGATTAACAAACGCCTCAGCCAAATCTTCCCAGTTCTGCTTTACTTTATCCTCTAACTTGGCATACCAAGTGGCTGCTATACCCGACAGGATTCTTCCATACAGAGAGAGTTTCTGAGGCTTAGTCAGACCCATCGGTTTTAGGGTGTCTAAAAAAAGCTGGATATGTACCATAGGATCTCCAGACCCTTTCGAAACGGTCAATGTGTGGCATTTTGAATATGTTTGGGAGCCTTACGAAAACCTCAGTGTACACATCCTCAATTCGGGAATAGAGTTAATTCCTTGTGCCTTCTTGAATTGTTTCTCAAGGTTAGCAATTTTTAACAAGGTGGGGTCAAGATCATTAATATCAAGGTGAAAAAGCCCCTCATTAGGCTGCACCAGGGGTCTAAAAACTCGAGCTTGATCCAACCCTTCTCAAGGATCTGGACCTTGCAAATCTTCAACTGACCAAAGTGGGTCAAAGTTTAGTTGGGGACCCAGGACTGGATGTGTGGTAGATGCCCCAGATAGGCGTTGCATTTTAGCAATGGTCTCATCCTGTACAATAATTCCCTAGTTTAGGGTCGTTATCATGGCCACAACTTCTTTTGGACTTTGAGCCATCATGGGTCTACTGAGTTGGCAATCAGGGAAATGGATGAGTGTAAACTGAGAGCTGACTAACAAGGATTTCGACTCAGTTATACTTGATGTATCTGAACTGGATTAGTCTAGACAAGTTCAACTGGATTGGGCTTTTTAGAATGGCTCTTTTGGCATTGGATGAATCTTTTCTGAGCTGGCCTTTGGGGATCAGATGGACTAGACCTTTGTTAAGTGAGTTTTTTTTTTGGGATTAGATGTACTGTGATGGGTTAAGGCTTTCCAAGTCGTATTGGGCTTGGCCTTTTTTGAGTTGGGTACTACTCATTCTTTGGCTCAAATAAACCTAGCATTAAAAACAATGCCCTATCAGATTGGGATACCAGGTATGCAGGTGAAAACAAAGCAAGATACAATTTTTGGCCCTAGTTCTGGTCTTGCTGAAAATTCACCCATATCAAACACAAACCCCTATATTTTGACCCAAATTCTGATTCTAATATGACCCTCAAGTTTGAAAGGAATTGCCTCAAGATTTAGACTCTGCCAAGATTTCACATTTTGCACAAAAGCAGTTAAAACACCCCTATAAGAGGTTTCCCTATCCTAGCTTTGGAGTGATCTACAGCTTTACTATTCAAACAAATGATATCACAACAGCCTAGTAAATAGGAGGGCATCTTGTCCTCTGTTTGAAAAGTCACTAAGGCTGACTATATGCATTTAGGCCGATTGGTCAAAAGGGGTACCTCAGCAAAATTACCTAATATACCTCTCACACCTAACACCGAGAAGTGAAATGAGGATCAAACAGTACAGTGATAATCCAGATCCAAAGGTTGTGTTTCCAACATAGTAGAGCCCACAACCAGCCAGCCTACTGGCAAGTTTTTTAGGCAAGCCGTCCAGGAATAGCAGATAGAAAACACAGTGACTTCGAGTAACAATGCAAATGCAAATGCAAAGAAAATATATATATATATATAGACAAAAGTTCACATCATGAAGTTCAAGTCAAGTTTAATAAATCCCCAGTAAGGTTGCCAGAAACTGTAACTAGCTTTTCGTGCTCCTTTCGGATACGATAGCCCTACAGTTCAAACTCTCATGGTTCTAAATCTGATTTCACAAGTACAATGTGAAATAGATAAACACAAATGAGTCTAAATCTAGCAAATCTTTTGGAAAATCAATTTTGAATCAAAAATGCCAAAAATGGACCGCTTTGCCAGATTATAGAGTCGCCACCTAAATATTTTTGAAAAATTTAAGAAACCCGAGACTCGTGCCAAAGGTCACTTATCCGTCATCACCAAAATGTCTTGGCTCGGGAACTTAGGTATAAGAAAGGAAGGTCATGAATTGAGCACCCCACTCACCGAATCAAAGATCAACCTCTACTAATCATGATGTGATTCTTATTTACATTATATACTCTTGTTCCAGTTTATTAGGCTAACACTGCTATGTGATGCACACAAGTATAGACTAATTTGCAAAAGTTGGAACACTTTGATTTCATGTTTGTTTTGAAAAGCGTTTGAATATGTGCCACTTGAAAAGGCGAGCTCATGTGCACATTAATCAAATCATCCCAAGTTAAGCAATTTAGCCTTCATCCACAGACATTCAAACAAGTACATCACTTAAGCACTTAGCCTCATGGTATTATGCTTAATATGGCAACAATCACATGCATGCAATATGCTAAAGCAATAAATGTTCACCTAGTACTCCAAGGCAAGCCAAAAGAAATAATACAATTAGAAAAATGCATGCTCTAAGATGTAAGTGACTAATGCAATACATACAAAATGCAACTACTAGGCTCGGCTACTAGTATGGCATGTGAGTCAACTCAAGGCATGCGATAAAAAGCACGTATTCAAGTGGGAATTTGATTTTGACATTGATTAGTATGATGAGCCGAACCCTTATGCATGCAAGACGAATGGATGCAAATCATGGAAAATGCTAAATGAAACATGATGCTACATGCAATCCATCATAAGCAAGTAAATAAAAGAGAGAAAGAAATGGAGATTGGAAGACATACACACATTATAAGTGTCCCCTCATACAAGAGGGTCTGAATAACTGTCCTAGCTAATTACCGAATTAAATAACTATTACAATACCAAAATGAATTAACTACACTAACTAATTATTAAAAATTAGAATTGAACTAACTAATTAGTTACAATACGGAATTAATTAACTAAGTAAATAATTATTACAAAATTATTACAAGTTCACTACTTAAGGTACAACAAACTACTATTAAACATAATTTTAACAGGCCCCGAGGAGTGAGCGGCTCATGCATGAATACGGATTTCCACTTGAAAATGCCCATTGTTTGGCTACCAAAATGTTTCTATTTTGCAATTAGAAAATTGAACTATTTTTCTCCAGCCTCTGCTCTGTTTTGCAAGGAAAAAGACACTATTTGGCTGAAAAGAGGTAGCCAGTTGGCTAGAAGAAGTGGTCGGCCGTATAGTGAGGTAGCCGGCCGACCACTAGTTTTTGTTGCTAGCCTGCTACAATGGACATGAAACAAAGCACAAACAGAGTATTTTCAGGACATGTTTGTCCACTCTGCCTCTCCTTATCATCAAACAGATCAAAGGAGGAGTAGGCTTGATTCTCAAACCATTAATCAATACAAACTTATTGCATGATGATCTATGAATCAAGAGACAAAATTTCAATAAATGATAATGAAAGACCCACAAAACCTCCTCCCTATCATGGAATTGATCAAGGGAAGTGGTAGACATTGAACCTTGAACCATTATCATCACTAAAGAGTATGAAATGCTTCAAGACTCAATGGGTTCAACTAATGTCCGATTGAAACCCAAACTTGATTTTATTATGTTATTCCATTTTTACTCCAATTTTATTACCTCTTTTAACTACCTTCCCATTCCTTAGTCATTTTAGTCCAAAAATGAGAATTAAGTCCACTAAATGGAGAGAAGTGTCAAACAAGAAATTGTTTTGAGCATGAGAGAGATGTCATGCCCTGGTAATGAATCTCCAAAGAGATTAAACCATTTAGCATGGAAGGTCTCTTTCTCATAATTAACAACACTCATTTGAAACAACTCTCAAAGGAATAAAAAAAAAAAAAAAACAAGAAAAGAAGGGAGAGTGCAGAGGTGATTATGTATGAACACAAAACTCAAATAGGTTGGTGTCTAAGGCCTGAACCACCAAACCTATGAGGACAATTACACTACAAGCATACTATACAAAGCATGAATAAAGAAATTACACCAAAACAATCCTAAAAAGAGCTAAAATAGTGCTTAAATTATCATGGAGAAGCTAGAAAAAGTAAGCAAAAATAATGGAGAAATGAAGCTAGTAAATAAGTTTAAGGAGATGTGGCTAACCTCTTCACTTTTAGGACTTCAAAATCAGATTTTTAGCCTCTAAAAAACTATGAAAAATAGTGGCAAAAAGTTGGAAAAAAGTTGAGAAAGAAGTGGGAAACACAAGGGTAAAAACTTGGAGAACAAGGTTCAAAGAAGGGTAGTCAACCCCTCTACCTTTGATAGCTTTAAACCACAAGTTTCAACTTATAAAAACAGTCCAAAAACAGTATAAAAACAGTAAGAAAAGAGAAGGGACAGGTAGTGTAAAGATAGTCAAAGTTATACCTCTTAAAGAGGAATAACTCTTTTGTTCACAAACCACAAGGCATTCACTCTCAAGGGCTGAGATTTGAGCTCAAGAACCTCAGCAAAAAGAGCCAAATTTTTGGTTTAGGAAGTGTAGAGAGAGAGAGTGTGTGTGTGTGTAGGTTGCAAGATAGAAAGAGGGTGTGTTGTGCAAGTTTTGGTCCTTTGATAATTTTTTCTAACCTAAAACCAAGAGGGAAGGTCCCATATATATAGAAAAACAGGTGCCTCAGTCAGAAATATCTGTATAGAGACAGCTGGTGTAACGCATGCACATGGGGGACCAGTTGGCAACAAATATCTATTTTACCAAAACACCTGGCCGGCCGGCCATGTAGGGCATGGCCGGCCACTAAAATTGGCCTATGGGGACACCTAGTTGGCTGGCCAAGGACTTGTACAGCCGGCCACAAAAAACGTCTCTCAAGCCCGGCTTCAAACAAGTATATCTCCCTCATCCAGACTCGGTTTTAGATGATTCTTTTGTCTAAATTGAAGCCCTGAAAGTCTACTTTCCATTGGTGGTAGCCTCATATCTAAATTCTAAGTGGGAAAATAGATATGCCTAATTTAGTGAAAGTTGCGCATTTCTCTTTTAACGATTTGATGCTTAACCTTTTCGCCAACTAGTTTTCTTCCCTCTCCTCCTATTTCCTTCAACTCCAAACCTGTAAATAAGATGTTTTTAAAGATTTTTCAAAGAGTTCACCTTCCTTCCATTTATTTCCACTTTGTCCTTACTCAGTTTACCAAAAGTGCAATATTTTAAACGAAATGCGAGCCTCAGAACATCGTAGAAACATTTGGAAAAAAATATGTTTGAAAAGAGGGTTTTAAGGTCAAAAATAATTTTGGTCAAAAATAGGGTGTAAGGTTGGGATTAGAAGCTCAAAACTGAAGCTTTTGCTGAAGAACTTGAACAATTATACAGCGTAACTTTTCATCATCGAGTGTTCAACCTGAGGCGCCCAAGTCTTAAGAACGGCAAAAATACGGTGTCTACACCAATTCACCTATATATACAGGCCCTCCATTGCATTCATTTGTTATGGAATTCATCTTGTATTTCTTTTCTTCTGCACTCTGTCTTTTTTGTAAGAGAATTTTGCATAGTAAGGTTCGCCAGACTTGTCGTGGTAGTGCTGCTTCTGCAAGGTTTGATTGTTGTATCTTGGGAGACTAACATCCAATAAAAACTCGTGAGCACCGCAGCGAGGGACGAATTTGTCTTAAGGAAATTGTGACCAACACAAGCCTCGATCAAATTGTTTTTCGTTTCTAGAATTTTACAATCTGTTGGTAAGTTTTCTACTTCTTTATAAGTATTTTTTTGGTTCTCGATGTATGGTTTGGTTTTGTTTAACCCAAACAATTTACGTTATATTCAACTTATATTTTTTTTATATAATTTGGTAATATATTTGGTGCAATTATTGCATATTATAACTGTACACATAAGGTTTATTCCAACATATATATGCTAGGAATTGCCTCTTTATTTTGTTGGGAGATAAGATCTTGAATTGAGGTTAAGTTCCATTTCCCTTCTTCATCAGTAATAGAGCTAACTTTGGTTTTGTTCTCAATGTGTTCCCCTTGATTTGTGATACACAGGGGTTGATTCCCACACCACTAATCTGTCCATAAGGATATGTTTTCCCCTATACCAACATTCCACTTTATGTTTCTGTCCAAAACTTAGTTATTTTTGATAATGCTTTTCCAAGTATGTGACGCTCTTCTCTTAGTGGGCCAATTAGAGATTAAATGATTCTTGAGATACTTTGCTTTTAGAATTTTGCACCAAATCTCATCAGAATTGGTGGTCAATTTCCACCCCACTTAGAAATAAGTGTTGAATTCTATTCTCTGGCTTTCCTTATGCCTAGGCCCCCATTTCTCTTGGATTTGCACACTTGTTGCCAATCAACAAGATGAACTTTCTTCCTATTCTCAGTACTACCCCAAAGAAAATTTATGTTCAGCCTATCTATTTGATCATAGACCTTCCTTGAAATTTCCATGGTTTGCATGGGGTGATTAGGCATGGAAGAGATGACAACCTTAACAAGGGTAGTTCTGCCTACTAAGGACAATTTTTTTGCTTTCCAACCAGAAAGTCTTTTGGCCATTTTGTCAATGATGTCTTACAAATGATTTTTGCTAATTCTGTTGTGGAGAAAAGGAGTACCCAAGTATTTACCTAGGTCATTGGTGATAGAGATGCCACACTTATAGCTAAGAGGAAGTGCTTCTCTTCTAGGAATGTTAAGGGAAATGAACATTTTTTATTTATGAAAATTGATTTTTTGTCCAGACATATCACAAAACTCAAAGAGCACTTCCATAATACAATCACAGCTACTTCTATTAGCTTTAGCAAATAAGATCAAATCATCAGCAAAAAAAACAAGTGGGAAATGGGGGGGCTATTATTAGAAGCCTTGAGGCCCTTCCATTTTCCACTTTCAGTTTTAAGTCTAATCATATTGGAGAGATTTTCCATGCAAAGAACAAACAAGTAGGGGAGAGAGGATCCCCTTGCTTGAGGCCTCTCTCCATGCTAATGCTAGGTAAGGCCTCCCCATTCCAAATTATAGCAGAGTTGACATTAGACACATAGTTCATGATAAGGGTGATCCAATCAAAATTAAGATTGAATTCTTTAAGATTTTTCAAAGTTAATTTTAATGACCATACCACTAGACTTAACTTTTTTTACATCTAAGTGTATGAAGGATCTCTTGGGTTATGACAATATTATTAGTGGTGGTTCTTCCGGGGATAAAGCTACTTTGGTTGGGACTAATGAGATCAGAGAGGGGAGGTCTGAATTTGCTCACTATGATTTTTGTGATTGTTTTATAGATGACATTGTAGAGGCTTATGGATTGTCCAACTTAGGCATAAGAACAATAAGGGTTTCATTTATTTCTTCGGGCACATTTTTACAATCTTTAATGAAATGGAAAACATAGGTGCTAATAGTATTTCAGTGGTTGTGGTAGAAGACAGCTTGTAGGCCATCTTTCCCGGGGCTTTGAAGGCTTTTATGCTTCTAATGGCATTCCATATTTTAGTATTGGATACAAGGGTAAGGAGTCTATCACTGTCTTCAAGAGTGAATTTGGTTCTAGCAATGTTAATCTAATTATTCATAAGGTGTGTTTCCTCATGTTGGAAAAGCTTACTAAAATGGTCCATTATGTGGGCTTTGAGGTCATTGGTATTTGAGAGTCTCTATATTTCAATCTGAATGATTGGCTCTGGTTAGAGCCAACTCATTTTCATCATGGTCAGTTCTATGTGCAAATACCTTGCGTATTTTTATTTTATTTTTTTAAATTGATAGATGATTAATTACAAATATAAAAAATATTAAATCAAACTAAACAATTAAAGTCCAAAATACAACATAATCCCCATAATCTGAGGGACAAATAAATATTATAAAAACTATCAAACTTCTTTTCTCCATTCAAGTTAAACTTACAATTTTACACTGTAAAATAGTGCTAAAAACAAAGCACTCCCATTTGAGTTCTAAAAAAAATAAAAAATAAAAATTTATCAATAAGCCTATAAGCATAACTTTGCTCTCAAGAATATTATGAAGTTCTATCAAGTTTTATTATCAACAGTCAAGTTTTATTATCATCACCACCATAATAGAGTATATTAATTTGTGTTTTGGTGGGTAGTGGGTATGAAGAATTCCATATAATTTTTGTTTAACCAATGGCAGATAAGCATATATGCTTTCCAGAAATGTAACTAAAACAAAGATTATAATAAGAACAAAATGAGCTTTTTGTTTTATACTATTATTATTATGTCTCATCTCTTCAAACTTTGATTAATGATTGCAGATTCTTTGCCATCTCGATAGAGAGGTTATTTAGGGGTAATGTTCTACACAACTTGATGCTGAACACTTATTGAATTGTCTCCTAACATCCTAATAAAAAGTAGTGAAATTCACAATTTTAACTAATAATATTAAATTGGGACATTATGTGACAAAATATTAGATCCAACAGTGCTAAGCATCACTATTTGTTCCATATAAATAAAATAACAATAATAATAAAAATATAGATCTTTTGGTTGATTCCAAAAATGGTAATGTCAAAGTCTAATTTTAGTATAATATAAGGAATAAGTTGATAATATCATTTTAATTATGAAATAATAATATTAATAACAGTAACTAACTAGTGTATCAATAAATGTACCAACTAAATACAATAGGGGAAATTACTATGCATTAGTGTCAGCAAAATAAATTATTACAAACTTATGGTAAAACTTATAATTTTAATTATTAATATTTATAATGTTTGCCATCTATTTGTAATTACTTTTTGCTAACATTATTATGGTGTGATTTGTCCAATACAATTTTAAGTGTGTCCCACGTAAACTGATGGATCCTATATGCATGCTTTGTATGTCTTATTTGTTGGTACACTAGTTATGCTCTATTTAGTTTATTGCGATTAAATGGAATGTAATAAAATAGTGATTCCTTAGGTGCCGTTTGGTAACACTTACGTTTTCAATTTTTTGTTTATATTTATAAAAATTTAAAAAATTCAAATAAAAACTTGTTTGGTAAAATTTTTGATTTATAAATCAGTGGTCTCAGTTTATAAATTTGGCCAAAAAATGAAAACACAAAAAATGTGTTTCTATTTTCAGTTTTCAGTTTTTTTTTTTTTTTTTACCACCCAACACTATCCACCACCCGTCTCCATTTTCCACTACCGTCTTCCGCCACCACCACCCACCCCTCACCACCACCTGCCACCACCACCCACCAGCCACTTGTCATCCACTCGCCACCACCACCCACCACCACCACCACCACCCACCGCCACCACCACCACCACCCATCACCCACCACTACCACCACCACCACCACTACCACCCACCCACTTGCCACCACCACCACCATGCCACCACCACCACATCACCCACCACCGCCACCACCACCCACCACCACCACCACCGCCACCACACCACCACCACTACCACGCCACCACCACCACCACCCACCCACCACCGCCACCACCACTCGCCACCACACCCACCACCACCCGCCACCACCACTACCACCTACTCGCTACCACCCACCACCGGCCACCGTTACCCACCCACCCACCACCACCACCCACCATCTGCCACCCACCTGCCACCACCACCCACCACCCGCCGCCACCAACACCACCACCCACTTGCTACCACTCACCACCTGCCACCGTCACCCATCCACCCACCACCACCAGTTACCCACCACCTACCGTTACCACTTTCCACCACCGTCTTCCGCCGCCACTTGTCACCACTTGCCATTTCTCACTCTTTTTTATATTTTTAAATTTTTTTCAACATTTTGTCAATTACCAAACGCGTTTATAGTTTATGTTTTTTTAAAAATAAACAAAAATCAGTTTATAAAATTTTTGTAAATATAAACTAAAAACATAAAAGTTACCAAACACACCCTTAGCATTTCCTATGGAATGATGATTATTTAAGAAAAATGATGAAAGATGATTCTAATTGTAATGTATTTGTCATTTTTTTTTTTTTTTTTTTTTGTCAAACCAAACATAAGAATGAATATTTTGATGAAATAATCATTTCAGTGAACTAAACACTACCTACCTTATAATTTGATAATTTTGCACAAATTATGGAATATCATAATTTGACAATCATGCTTCAATTATGAGAAATGAGAAATGAAAATTATTTGTGAGTTCATGAGAGAATTAAAGAGAAAGGATTCTATAAAATTTTCATATTACTATAATTTGGCAATAGTTTTAGCAGATTTATGCAGATAAATTTTTGAGATTGTCTTCTCAAATATTATAGTTTGGGTAAGAATTAGCCCCCTAAAGATGCTCTAAAGACAATTTTGGCAGATGCATAGGAATCAAATTGTGTGACTCAAATTTACCATGAATGTGATATAACAAAGATGATGAAATTTAATTCAACGGAGTCAATTCAATGATTATTATCAATGTCATTTTGTAAATTTTTTTTTTTTTTTTTTTTTTTACCAGCAAAGAAAATTTTCATTAAAAATATGAAATTAAAGGTACAAGAAGATGAAATGCACTAAGAGAATTTCGTAAGGTATAAAATATCCCTACTACTGCTACTCGCAACCATACAACCAACCCCTCGGCCTCACGATTTTTTTAGACAAAAAAAGTTAAGAAGAACTTAACAGAATATAAAATACATGATTTCTCACAAAATCAACCCACCAAAATCAAACCACAAAATCAAAACTAGTAATCCAAATATTTTAAGGGAAAATTATTGATAAATTCCATTTAGAAGTGTTTTAACCCAAGAAGTCCATGAATGAATTTTTTAACCCATTTAGTCCCATGTATATATAATTTATTCCATAAAGTCCTTTTTCTTGATTTACACTATTTTCTTGGACACTTATGTCTTTATATTTAATTTTGATACCCTTATAAATATTTTTTGAACGGTTAGCAATTTTATGATTTGAACATTCATATTTTAAAATTCACATTGGTAGGAATGTAAAATTGGCCCGTAGGCGTCTTGACGAAACCTGCTTATGGTTGACAATGTGAATATTCACATTGACATTTTAACATTCACATTAATAGGAGTATAAAATTGACCCGCATCTCGTGGCGGCGCGAAACCCGCCCACGGCCCATGGGCGGCCCGAGGCGGGCCCGGTCCGGGCCGTTGGCAATGTGAATATTCATATTGACATGTTAACATTCACATTGATAAGAGTATAAATTGGTCCGCGGCCCATGGGCGGCCAAAAGCCCGCCCGGGGCCCGGGGCGGGCCCGGCCCGGCCCGTTGATAATGTGAATATTCACATTGACATGTTAACATTCACATTGATAAGAGTATAAAATTAGCCAGCGTCCCGTGGACAACCAAAAACCCGCCCGCGGCCTAGGGCGGGCCCGGCCCGGCCTGTTGACAATGTGAATATTCACATTGACATGTTAATATTCACATTGATAGAAGTATAAAATTAGCCCGTGTCCCGTGGCTGCCCGAAACCCGGCCATGGCCCGTGGGAGGCCTGGGGCGGGCTCGACCCGTTGACAATGTGAATATTCACATTGACATGTTAATATTCACATTGATAAGAGTATAAAATTGGCCCGCGCCCCGTGGCTGCCCAAAACCCGCCCACGGCCCGTAGGCAGCCCGGGGCGGGCCCGGCCCGGCCTGTTGACAATGTGAATATTCACATTGACATGTTAACATTCACATTGATAAGAGTATAAAATTGGCCCGTGCCCCGTGGCTGCCCGAAACCCGCCCACAGCCCGTGGGCGGCCCGGGGCGGGCCCGGCCCGGCTTGTTGACAATGTGAATATTCACATTGACATGTTAACATTCACATTGATAAGAGTATAAAATTGGCCCGCGGCCCATGGGCGGCCAAAAGCCCGCCCGCAGCCTATGGCGGGCCCGGCTCGGCCCATTGACAATGTGAATATTCACATTGACATGTTAACATTCACATTAATAAGAGTGTAAAATTGGCCCGCAGCCCGTGGATAGCCCGAAGCCTGACCGCAGCCCGAGGCGGGTTTGGCCCGACCCGTGACAATATGAATATTCATATTGACATGTTTTTTTTTGATCAGCAAAGAAAAATTTCATTAAATAGCATGAAATTAAAGGTACAGGAAGACGACATGCATCGAGAGAGAGAGAAGTAAAAAAAATACACTACATACACTACACGCATACAACATCCTCTCATTTCCTTCTTTTTTTAAAAAAGAAACAAAGAACTAAACTAAAAATAAAAAAAAAAAAAAAATACACACAATACAACCCACCCATCACAAAAACCAAACCAAACCAAAACCCAACAAAAAGACTCGGATCCAACATCTCCACAGACTACAACTCCCCCCCCCTCTCAGCCTCTCAAGAAGGCCCTCACGCACGCTCTCGCCCCCACTTAAGCCGCCCCGCAACGCCACCCCCCTCCCCCATGTCCCTCCCACCTTGGCCCCTCGTTCTCTATGGCACCTCAAGTCCACAGAGTCAACACCCCACTTGCACTACAACACCATACCTCTCTTCCCCGATCAACTCATCACACACACCTTCATACTCACCTCCGACTCCATCCTTCTGCCCTTCTCTGCCCACTCTACCTCTCCTCCATCCTCAAGGCAGCCTCCGCACTGCCACCCACCCAAGGCCGGCACCACACCGCTCCACCATCAACTCACATCCCTCTCACAATCATCTCACTACCGCTCTTCACCAAAGCTTCTACCCATCGCCGCCTCCACTCTCCCATCACCTCCCTCCTACCCCTCAAAAAATCAAAACAGCTCCACAAAAACTCACCAACTCTCCCAAGCATTCTCCCACCAACCCAAAATAGCAGGTGGGTATACCTCTGCGAACTACTGCTGCCTCCAGCATCACCTATCTCTCCACATTGATAGGAGTATAAAATTTGCCCGCTGTCCGAAGCTCGCTCGCGGCCCAAGGTAGGCCCGACCCGACCCGTTGGCAATGTGAATATTCACATTGACATATTAACATGCACATTGATAGGAATGTAGAATTGGCCCACCAAGCAGCAGGCTCGTTTGGGTCCGGGCCCGAGCATGTCCGAGACCCTAGGCTAGGGCCTAGGCCATCACTTTGAAGCCCAGCCCGGCCCATTGGCTCGCTTAAAGCCCATTCGAGGCTCGATCCGAAGCCCAGCCCGCCTGAGGCACAATGTCTTTTTTTGTGAAAAATAATAAATTTTGGTAGAAAAAATTTAAAAAAATGGCCAGGCCCGCCCAAGCCTGGCCTAAGCTCGAGTCTAGGCCTAGGCCCACCGGCCCGACCTTAGGCTGTCGTCTTCAGGCCGTGAGCCAATTTTACACTCCTATCAATGTGAATGTTAATATGTCAATGTAAATATGCACTTTGTCACGGCCCGGCAATGGCAGCCAGTCAGCCCACAGGCTGCGGGCCAATTTTACACTTCTATCAATGTGAATGTTAATATGTCAATGTGAATATTCACATTGTCACGGGCCGTCCACGGGCTTCGGGCTGCCCATGGGATGCAAGTCAATTTTACACTCTTATCAATGTGAATGTTAATATGTCAATGTGAATATTCACATTATCAACGGGCGAGCGAGGCCAGTTCGCCAATAAAGTCATGGGCCAATTTTACAGTCCTATCAATGTGAATATTCACATTGTCACGGGCCGGACCGAGCTCGCCCCGGGCCGCCCACAGGCCGCGGGCTAATTTTACACTCCTATCAATGTGAATGTTAACATGTCAATGTGAATATTTACATTGTACATGGGTCGGGCCCCTACACATTAACGATATGAACATTCACATTGACGGTGTGAACATTCACATTAGGGGTATTTTGATAATTATATCACCCATAGGACTTATTGAAACATAAGAAAATAATATGAACTAAATAGAACATAAATAGATGAAAAGGGTATTTTGGTCTTCTTATATCAAATAGGACCTGATGGAATAGTAAAAAAGAATATGGATTAGATGGAACATAAGTAATTAAAGATGGATTTATGAAAAAAGCTCCCATATTTTAAACACCAACTACACTCCCACAGCCACAGTACCCAAGACCCACGCCTACTCTGCAGCCCACACCCACACCTACTCTGGAGCCAACCACCCGCCCGAACACCTAAGCCGCTGAACTGCTGCACTCCCGAGGCCACTGCCACACCTACTCTGCTGCACTCTACTGCACTCTGCTGCACTTCACACACCACCGGAAACACTGTAGCCAACAAGGCCACGGCTCCAAACACCACCGGAAAACACCATCAACCAACAGCCCACAGCTCCAAACACCATTGCAACTCCAAACTCCAACCTCCAAACTCCGAAGACAGAATTAACACCCAACCTCCAAACTCCAAACACCAACCTCCACACTTGCTGCCGAAGACAGATTAACACCCACTGCCACCGCTAACTCTTCCGCTGCAGCACCACACACCAACCATCACCCACACCCACACCCACTGCAGCTCCACACAGAACCACACCCGAAGACAGATCAACACCCACACCCACTGCAGCTCCACACACCAACCGAAACACCGACCAAACCGCTGTGACACCACCATACAATTAGAAAAAGATCACCCCTCAAACTCTCACCCAAAGAGGAGCGCACGAATGAACCAGAGTTCACCCCTCAAGCTCCTACTCACAAAAGAGCGCACGAATGAAGATCCTGGACGGCCCCGAGTCACCATAAAAACCAACCGACTGCCATAGGTGGGAGACAGATCCGGCTTTGTTGCTACAACACAAACATCCTAAGGTGGGAGAAATGGGGGAAATCAAGTTTATTGGAAGAAAAGAACAAACAACCGGTCGCCGGAAAGAACTAGGCCAGCCGACCGCCATAGCCGAAGGCGGCGGCCGGCCGGCCCAAAGGGAGGCCTGGGGAGGAGGTTTTAGAGAGAGAGAAAGAGAGGTCACTTGGCAAAAAGAGAGAAGAGGTTTATAAAATCAAGTAAATTATTCACTTTTAAAAGAGAAAGAGAGGTCATTTTGTAAAATTTAGTTCTACATAACATGTCAAAATGAACTTTCGCATAATACATTGTGTATTAAGAATCGTGTCATGTGTAATTTTAGATATCAAACACAAATTTTAAACTGTATTAACTAGGTTCAGTTGGTAAGGCTCCCAAAAATATTATTTTACTTTTAATTTCGTTAGGGCAATTTGTGAAAGGAAAAAGTACATACCAATGGATTTCTATAAAATTAATTACATATTAATGATAAACGTTCTTAATATTAATTATTAAAATCATAAGTTTTTCAATATGTGTAATTATCTTTTAAATGGTATTTTTCTCTTTGTAAAACATAAAAAAAAAAAAATTAAAATTAAAATTGATTGGTGTCAAACACCACACAACAAAATGTGCTTTACTTTAGCACACAATTCACATTCGATGAGAAGATTGGTAATTTTCTTAGAACCACAATTACGTTTTGACGGTTTTTGTAGTTTGTTATTTGTAATTTGTGTATACTTTTTTGGTTGGTCCTTTGAGGTCTTATTATTTTTCTTTTTCTTGATTTGTATTTATTTTTATTTAAATATAAATGTGTTATAATTTATTTCAAAAAAAATCACTTTTTATGCATATTTTCTATCAAAAATTCTATATCCATATTGTTATATGGATTGGAATTATAAACCTTCCATTTGGCAAGTGCTCATCGATCATCATCGTAATCATTATATATATGTATAATAATAATAATATTTGGTCTTATGTATCAAGTATCAACAATCATGTACCCTAAGGTATCTGACTATCTTTTGGGGCTTATGTCCAATTGCAATTTGAAGATGCTGCGCACCATGCACAACAGTCACTGTTACGCGGTCAATGAAATCTTTTCCAAGTTTTATTCTAACGATTTGAATTGTTCATTTTTTAGAAGACATAGCATAAAACGTGCTTATAAAAACTCAAGTTAATTGGACATCGGTATCATTTTCATCAAGTCATGTTTGTATTCAAATTTATATTGAAAATTAAATTTACTATTCAATTTTTTAGATATAAATATGTCTTGATAAAAGGGATATCAATATTCGATAAACTTGAATTTTTTCAGATATATTCTACTCGATATCTTCTAAAAAGTGAACGGTTCGAATCGTCAAAATAAAATCTGGAAAAAGCCCCATTGACTACACAACAGTGACTAATGTGCATGATGCGCAGCACCCACTCCAAACCTATCAAATGGTTCATTGAAAAAAGTGAACATCAAATGCAAATGTGCAGTGGGTTACTAATTTTTGTGGGAGACGATTGATCTTGAATTAGTGCTACTTAGGCTATAATTTAAACAATTTGTCTGTATAATTTTATACTTCAAAAAAATTTAAATAATATTTCATAATAATTTAGAGTGTTTTTGTATAAATAACTCTTATGTTGAGTCCAGACTTTGAATTGACTTTTTTTTTCCCAGCAATGCTAGGTATCATGAAAGTTTTTTTATGAAAGCTTTGTGATTTTTGGATTACACTTAGAATAAAACACCACACACTAATCAAGATAATTCAAAGATCATAAATTTTTCATGATCATTTTCAAAACAAAATTTTCATGATTTCTAACTTTTTTTTCTTTTTTTTTTCCAAGTCCCTCGGTTTTCATGACCCACGCCTCGCTACCATGTATGGGCCAATTGCCTTTTTTCGAGGTGAGCATCAGTTGGGTAACATGGCATAAGCAGGTAGAGGCGTTTATTGTAGTTCAGAAAAAGGTACAGACGTTTATTTTGGACTTGTTTTATTGCAATTTTAATAGATTGTTTATATTTTTTTTTCCTTTTTTACTTTTTTAAATTTTGATATATGTCATAGATTATTTATTTTTAGTTTTTGCTTAATATTTATGCAATCAAAAGAACTTATTATCCTTGAGCTGTTATAGAGGTTTTTGTTAATTATTAAATTAAAAACTTTAAGTAGTGACATATAATTTTCAAAATCAAAATTCGTATTTCAACTGAAAAAGACTCCACAAATGGACTATTTATTTTATTGTAATCCGCTATGTACTTTGTACTATGGCCTACATTTTATTTTAATTTCTGTAATTTTAGTTGTAACAATTCAAAATTCATCCAATATCTATTGTTAATTTTTACATGCCCTAATAATTTAGAGAATGCTTTACTCGTTTTTTATTTTGGTCTTTGAGATTTCACCTACCCTGATGGGTGAGAGAAAACCAGTATTACCAGATATCCAAGGTTGCAGGAGTTCTCATTGATCAAAAATTTATGAACCTCTATTTTGTTTTGTGACAATTAAAGCATAGAACCCTGTCCCATGCTCCCCCTCCACTAGGACGACCTCTGAAAATTCAATGTGAATTCGAGAGGGGATCAGCCGGCATCTAGAGAGCCCGTCAGATATAAAGGTTGCCGGTATCATTTCTGACAAATTGGCTCCACAATCTCACATCTATACGATGGATACACCTTCAAATCTATTTAAAAGTCATCCATTTTTTGGTCACATAAAAATTCCAGTAAATAGCAATAAGAGGAACCATGTAATAGTAAGTTGTTCTTTTTTTCTTCTTTCCACAGCCAAAAAAACAAAAGAATCAAGACTGCATAAACAACAAATCGTCAGAAACTGACTTTGATATCCCCTATCCTCAAAAGGGGTCATGTTGAGGAAGAAGAAAACAACCAAATGTAATAATTTACAAGCTTTTCCGGGTTGCCAGCAGCAAGCCACCATTAGTGTTGATTGGTCAATTAGAAGTTTATGCATTTGCAATCAGTATTTGATCACGTGGTGGCGTAACCAGAGGTCATACATAACCGTATGGAAAGCATCATATTTGATGGCAGGTGAATTCCACTGGAAGTGCTTTTGGACCTGAAAAAATAAAAATAAAAATAAAAAATGGCTTGAGAAGAAATTCTCCGCAAGTACAATAAATTCCTTGATCTATCCATGTCTTAATCAAGTGGTGGATTACAAAACAGAAAACAAAGGCACTTCTTGTAAAAACATCATTATGTCTTTTCACTCTATCCTTTTGGCTGGCAAAATATAAAATAAACACCATTTTAGATAGGCGAAAGGTTTTTAAAAATGGAAAGTAGCCCTTTTTTTCACATCCAAATATTTTAATGGCAAGTCTAATACTTCATATGAACTTTCCAAGCAGTAATGCAAAGGTTTCTACCTTAACTAGATTTTTGTGCAAAGCAACAAATTCAGCATCAGATATGTCCTTTAGTATTTGCTTCAGCCGATACACATCAATCTCCTTGAGTACAACCGAAAATTTTCGCCAATCAAGAATGTCATTGAATGGCAGATCATAATAATTGGACAGTATTACTACAGAAAAAGTACCCAAAGAATTAATTAGACAAACAATCCAGAAAGCATTACTAGAGAAAAATAAATAAACAAATAAATAAAAGATATAATCCTAGAAGGGGAGGCAATTGCTCTGGAAATTTCACAAATACCCTATCTTATTTTGCATAATACTTTAGAAACTCAACAGGCTTGTGATATCACTTAAATCATTGCGGTTTAGTATGCATTCCTATAGTTGTCTAGTTGACTACTTTGTAACTTAAACATAGCAGTTTGTTTTTGTTAAAGAGTAGCAAACAAGGAATGGCAGAACTTAACGGTATTCCAACTATTTCCACAAAACCACAGGGCGTCTCATTTATTCCAAACTGAAACTATAAGGAGGTACTCCAAGTTTAGATGCAAAAGAAGATGCAAATTTTAGAATCTCCCTCAACATAATTACTATTTAAATAATGCGGAAAAACAAATGTAATGCAATCATTAGTTCATTGCGTTTACATAGTGTAACTGAGGCATTGACAAATAAGTGCACCCTGCAAATATGCAGGACGGAATCCCCTAGTGTTCGGGGACAGATGCCCCGGCAGATGAAGGCACTAATATGTTCCAAGAATTAATCTACAAGTACCTCTCGCCTGCACTTAATAATCTCCACATGATCTAGTCAATTGTTACGAAGGACATGAGATGAGAAGATAGTAACAACCTAACAGGAAATCTTCTATCTCGGTGACCTAGGAAAACTATATTGGTGATCTAGGAAAATGTTGAAGACAGTTATCTTGTCGTGCTTGTTTGTTCTATCTCTATGTACATAGTTAGCCTGGTGTGTGTTTAGCACCCCATCTGTATCATAACTATAAGGAAAGAGGAAAGAAAATGGTGACACAAACAACTTCATGCCTTGTTCCAACTGCCAAGAAAGGTCTTACCGGGAATACATCCATAGTGAATTGAATCAGTTATTCGAGCACTGTTGACCTGAGAACCACCAGGACATATGCAGAACTTAGTCCTGTAAAATTTCTTTTGATATAACAGATGCCCAGTAGCCCTGTTTATTCTATTGTTCGAAATATCAAGCTCCGTATCATTCTCCCATACCCGTGCTAGTATAACTCTAATTTTCGAGTTCCTATGACCTGCCCAAAAACCCAGAGTAGTCCTGCAAAATATGATTATTGTTAGTTTAAGCAATGACTTGAAACGTATGGTTCCATCCATACCACAAAAGTCACAATCATTTTTCATATGCTAAACTAGAATCTAATCAACCCTCTCCAAAAACAAAATGAATTCCAGTCTGTTCAGAATAGGGAATTTTAAGAAAATACCAAATCCAAATCAAGGACCATAAGTCTCAGTTTGGTTAAAATGAAAAGACTATTAGGAAGTAAAAATATAAGACAGTGAAGTGAATGCAAGGAAAGTGAAAAGAAAAGTAACTTTTCAACATGAATTTGGTAAAGAACGATTTCATCATTTGAATCGCATGAAAGTCTAAAATAATATTTCGTTTACTTGCGTCTAAATTACCCAAAACGATGTGTCCATATAAAAGAAGTTGATTTGAAGATAATAAATAAAATGGGAATCCTAACAATTGATAACAACATTTATGGGAATTTTTTTTTTATTTTTTAAATTCTGTTTTTTGCAAGAAAAGATAAGCCATGTTTTCTAGAAAATTAAGCCCTTACATGGTTCCCTTTCTCGTAAACCAAACTTGTAAAAAACTATAGATTATGTTCTCTTATCTTTTACTTTCCAAGACTCCCCACCTAAACAAACAGGGCCCAGAGTGCAATGTTATAGAAGGACATAAGGGACTCCATGCAAGTCTTTGTCTCAAGTGCAATAAATCTGGCGATTGGTATCCATACAGGAACATTGATGTGGGATGACCAACTTTAGTTTGATATTGTTGAAAACATAAGTAGAAGCTATGAACCATAGAACAAAGGTTGACCAGAATCCAAAGAAGAAATGTAGAAGAGCAGAATGAACATTATTGACATAAGGAAATAGATGCAAACAAAGGCATAACAATCAAAAGACAAAATGAAAAGAAAGTAGTGCCATACTTTGCTGGATAAAGCAACTGGAGCAAATAAATGTAGGAGACCACTTCTACAAGTGATAGATTTACCAAAGAAATTCTATCAAATAATAATAGATAATAAAAAAATCCATTTTACCACCGTGTTTGGTATAAAACCAATTGCAACCATCACATTTTCTGTCCAAACTGACATAAATTGTGACATGAACATGTCAAGAGAGTTGGGAAGAATTTTTTTTAGTTGAAGTCAAATTCTATTGTGAAAATATAAGATTCCGCTTATATCTTCAACCTCTAACTAATTGAAAACCCTAACCCTAACCTACTCACCCCCTCTCACCACCACCTGCCACCTTCCCCCTTCCTCCACCACTCACCACATGCTGTCTCCCTGTCATCTTCCCACCTCCCCACCACCCCCCCTCCCTCCTCCCCCACCTCCTTGCTACTTCCAGATTTGATGGACTTGCAGCAGCAGAACAAATCCCTCAACAAGTAAAGGCCATGTTGAAGATAGTCAGCTCCAGTCAACCCACATTCAAGAGGCTATGACAGCAAATTATTCAGTTAGGGAAGCCGATTTGAATGCTATGAGAATCAAGGAACAGGCTTATTCAAGTTTTATAATGGAGTTTTCAATTGAAGTAGAACAATTAATAAAATTCAAACCATTAAGAACTAACCCCACGATGGAGTTCTCCACTTGCATCTGCTAGACCAATCAAGCCCCCATTTGTTATGTGATTTTGAAATGAACTCGTTTTTTTCTTTTTCTTTTTTTGCTTGGGGGATGAACACTTTAACTGTTCATACATATTTATATATAGGAATAACTTAATATATGATTTAATATGGAAATTCAGATTTTTAAATTTGATATTTGATTTAGGATTTTTCATTTTTCATTTTTCAAACAATTTTCATTATTCATTTTTTTCTTTGCAAGAGAATAAGAAGTAGAGGAAGAAGATAGAAGGGTATAACCAACCTTCTATCACTAATGTTACGGAGTTAGTGTTGCAATTTAGTCCACAACCAAGGCTATATTCACTTCTATCTTAGGTAGCCTCACTAAACACGAGCTAGCTTGCATTGAGAATGAGAGGCCCTCAACTTAATAAATATTTCTTCCCCATCATTAAGAATTCAAAGTTAAACGTCCAAATTGCACATCTTGAATGGCTTTTTTAGCCAAAAAGTCAAAAAGTTACTAAAAATGCCAAAAAGCCAACAACCTATACCAAAAAGTCAAAGATTCCCTTTTCTCTCTACTTTTTACACATCTTTTCGTAAAAAGCTAAAAAGTCATCCCAAACATACTAGTTTTTTTTACATCATGTTTTAGCCAAAAAGCCTAAAAGTTACTAAAAAAGTCTGTTCCCAAGCGAGGCCTTAAATATAAATTTTTTTCAAAGTGGGGAAGACAGAAGAGTTAAACTAGATTGCCTCCTCTGAAATTACACAAGTAATTTTTCTATTTTGACTTCATGACAAGAAATTTAAAATAAAAAATAAATAAAATAAATATTGCTCCTGAAAATGGATAAAATAGCTTCCAAGTATAATCAAGCCACAATAAAAATAAAAATAAAAATTTACAATCTAGATAATGTTGATGGGGTTTTAGGATGTCAGATTAAAATGTTGCTGACGCCCTATTTGGGTATACCTCTTGGGTCATCTTTCAAAACTAAAGTTGTGTGGGATGGAGGAGAGATTTGAGTGAAGGCTTGTTACCTTATATAGACAATACTTATCCAAAGGTGGTAGAGATTTTTTTATAGGTATCCTAAGTTAGCAAATTGACCCTTATAAAGGGCACTCTCTAGTTTTCGCACTTGATATATGTTTTTATTATAACTTGTTTCATAGCAAGAAGGTTGAAGAAATTACGAAGGAACTTCCTTTGAGAGTCTTTAGGGAGAATTTCAAGTACCATTTAGTAGATTGAGACATTGTATGCTTGCCCATCAAAAAGGAAGGCATAGATAAACTAAGAAATTTTTACGGAAAGTGGTTAAAGGAAAGTATGGGAGAGATTAGGAAAAATTGGTCCATAAGTACAGTTGTTAGGTGGTTGAGGTTTTGGCCAGATCCTTAGTGTGCTCATAGACCTTTAAGGGAGGTACTTCCAAACCTCTTTTAGTTGGCTATTGATCCGAATGTCACCATGAGGGATTATATTATGCTGCATGACAGTAGTATATGGAATGGAATCTCCAATTTCGAAGAGCGTTTTAAAGGATAGGGAAATTCAATCTGTGGAGCCTTTTTTTTTCTTTTTTTTTTTTTTTTTTTTTTTGAACAACGAAGAATTTTATTAATGAACAAAAAGAAATGAGGATAAGGCATCCTCTACAGAGAAGATAACAAAAGGAAGAAAGTACATAACCCAAACAAGACTACATCAAACCCTTCTACATGTCATGCCACCCATTTTTTGGCTACTGTACAGTTCACAGATTTGGATATTTTGGTTTGGAGTGACTCTAAGAAAATAGTTTTCTCAGTTGCTCTTTTGACTAGGAATTGTGAGAGGGGTGGGATCATTTCATGCATGGAGAGGAATTGGGAAGAATAGGGCCCCTCCTTAGGTTGCTTTCTTCACTTGGATAGTTACTTGTGAGACTATCCTAACCACTGACCAGTGTTTTGAAAAGCGCGCCTAAGCTTAAGGTGAGGGGAGGCGACGTAGAGGAGGCACAATCGAGGTGATGAGGCGAGCGCTTTATGCTGAGGAGATGAGGCGAGTGCCTTATGCGCTTTGCGTTCTTCCACTCCAACAGCCCATCTGGTTTTCTGTGTGGATACCCACATGGAATAAAATCTCATTTACAGTATAAAATGACCAAAACATGGGTCAAAAGAGCAAAAAGATTTTAAAAAAAACTCTAGTGGAGAAGAAGAAGATGACGCGTCGATGCAATAGGAAGAGTACACGCCACGCCACGCAAGTTCTTCTCTACTCTTCTCCTCTTCTTCTCTTCTCTGGTCCTACTCTTCTTCTCTTCTCTTCTCTCCCTTCTCTCTCTTCTCTGGTTCTACTCTGGTTCTTCTCTGCTTCTGTTCTACTCTGTATTTTTTTTTTTTTTTTTTGCTTTATTCTTCTCTTCTCTTCTCTAGCTCTACTCTTCTTCTCTTCTCTCTTTTCTCCTCTTCTTCTCTTCTTTGGTTCTTCTTCTCTCTCTTATGTGGATGGATACAAATCCAATGATGATGATGGAGGAGATGAAGTTCTTTATGATGATAATGATGTCTATTAAGTTTTGAGTACAATTATGCAACTATAGGACTTATATTTTTTAATTTCCTTTTTGAACCACAAGTTAGAAGCTTAGTTGTTTTGAAGTTCATGCGGATAATCTTAGTACATAAGGTTTTTGGTGGATGCGAATGTGATAATTTATACCTTTTATTGAATATTATATTTTTAATATACTGCATATATTTGTTATGTTAAAAAGTTTGCATATTTTATAATTTTGCTTTGCTTTTACTACGTGCACCTTACTTTGGTGAGGCACGCACCTCGCGCTTAGGCTATAGGAGACCTTATCACCTCGGTGCGCCTGGAGCCTTTTAAAACACTGCCACTGACAACCTTAGAGAGAAACACATGTGGTTGTTTGATTGGTGTTAATATGTTCATGCTAGCTGGGTGAAAATGTCAATCATTTTCTACTTCATTGTTTAGTGAATAAAAAATTATCAAACCTGATCTACTCAGTTTTGGTATTTGCTTGGACGATGTTATCCTCAATAACAGAGCTTAGTTGCATGAAGCGGGCGCAAAAATTTCTTAGGTTGGAAGCACCTATGTACATATTTTACATATTAAATATATAAATATATTCTAACAATTATTTCTTTTCTTCTTAGTTGTAAATTGTAATATAGGTTAAAATATGAATTATTATTAAAGACTATATTGTCTTTGTTAAATATAAACAAATATTATGTAAATAGAAAGTACAATAATAAGTTTGAATCGTTTTTCTCTTATTTCTTTGAGGATTTGTCTGACTGAGAAGTTCCATCCCAATTGGGAGAGAGTTCCTTCCTCGACGGGATCGAGTTTCTTATAGGTTTCTTACTTGGGAACACGGAATCGTGTTTCTGAGTGAGAAACGTCACCCAAATAAGAGTTTCCTGCTAGTAAGTGAGAGCTGCTTGCTTCCTCAAATTCTTGTTGCCCAAAGAAGTTGGGAAGGTATTGTTGAATAGCTTGATATACATTGTTAGGCCTATTTCCTAATAGTTTAAGCTTTTGGGAAAATTGGTGACTTAACTTAGTATTAGAGCTCAGATTGAAAGAGGCATAGGGTTCAAGTTTCTCCATTGGCATTTGGTATTTTGTCTCCACTTAGTTTCTTCTTCTTTGTTTGGTTGTTTGCTTCTTCTTCTGTTTGATTCTTTAGTTGTCTCTCCATATGTAAGACAGGGTTGCACATGAGAGCAGGTGTTAAATAGTTTTATACATTGTTGGGCCCATTTCCTAATAGCTCAAGCTTCTAGGAAAATTGGTGACTTATCAAGAAGAATTGGTAGGTGGTTGCTCTGTGTTTTGTAGACAGCTTGGAGGGAACACAACCAGAGATTTTTCGAGTATATTGAGTTAACCTTTTGTAGTTTGAAAGGATTGGTGCTCCTTTCTCTATTTTTTTGGTTGAGAGGATTGTTCCTTCTTGATTTTGTCTTTTCTGTAGTTCATAAGGAATTTTTACGTACCAGTAGATGTACAATTTCTAGGGTTTAGCTTTTTAGTTGCACAGGGTTTTCCAGTTTAAGTTATTTTTTATTTAGTTTACATTACACTTTGCTTATCAAAAAATAATATGTATATACACATACTTGATAATTGTTTATACTACAAAAGCAAGCAATAAAGAGCAAAGCACATTTGCACTTGAGGTCTACACCAAAATATCAACAAGAACATAAGATAACAAGTTTATAACCAAAGCATTCTAGAGTTTCAAAAGCCAACATTAGATGCTTGATCATGTCAAAAATTAAAAAAGTGACAAAAAAATGGTGATAAATAACTATGGTGTTCCAAAGGTAGAAAAAATTGTTTGATAATACTTTCCAGCTGTTCCAGAAATCCAAGTAGCATGCAAATATATATAATAGTTAAGAGTAGCATGTAAAATTAATTCACAGCTCCCAGATTGTTTAGTTGACATAGAATGGTTCTAAGTAAACTGAGCTCTACCATAATGACTTGATGCCCAGATAAGAACAGCTCTTTTTATAAACAAATGAATTTGAATATTGATAGATCTTAAGAAGTATCTAGATCTAGATTGAAAAAATGATTTCCACGTGTTAATTCAGGATTGTTGATTGCACAATGTCATACACTTCCATGAAATGTTTTACTTTTGGAGTGATTGATACTATCATAATCAGAGTTTAAATCTATGTTACATAGAGCACAAGATAGTTCCAGTATGAGGAATGGGAACGAGAATGTGATACACCACCTGCTCTAAAATATGATAAGCTAGGGTTTTAAAGATCACACTACTAGAATTTTAGAGACAACTAAATATGATAGCAATTATATTTTAATAGATAAACATCCAATAAAATATAGTTATAAATTAATTATGAAAAACACAATTCTAGAAACATTATGGCCCTTTTGTTTTACGTTTGGTCATGCATATTCCATTCTCTCTAGATTTTAGTTCATTATATTTGGGTTTTTTTTCCCTACAAAAAAATTTTTAAGAAAGTATATAGGAAAAATTTTGGGATCACTAAATTTTCCGTTTTGGTACAAAAGTATGTACCATATTTTGAATCGTGTGTTCCAAAACATAAATTGCTGAGATATTAGCATTTTTGGGTAACAATGGTTTAAATCCTTGTGTACAATCATTAACATGTCGAGTCCATAAGGGTCTAAATGAGATCCCAGCCATATCATGGCTAGTTCAATAACATCTTCATAGAAAATTAGCCTCATTGTTATATATGTATTCAAATTGTTCATCCATGGTTTACCTTAATACACGTCTTCACAACTTGCACATAATAAATAGATAAATAATTATAAAAATAAAAAACCTCACAATTTGCCAATAAGCAACCATAAATTTGTTTAAAATACATGGAAATTTAAAATCACAAAATGTATTGTGAATATCTTGTATTGATCAAAATTACGTTTGCCACATTTTCAACACGAATCACAGTAAATGTCAAATAACTTATGTGAACTTCTTATGGAAGACAATAATACACAACACATTGTGAACCAGTTCTGCAAACACAAAAGCCCATGTTAATGGCATAATAAAGAGGGTAATTAAAACTAATCAAAGAACTTTCTCATCATTTTTTTTCTTCTTCAAGTGCATCATGACGCTATGCTTTGAAGTGGCATGAATCCAATGCTTCAGAGTTAATAGGTTCCTTTCTCAAGGTGAAGAAAGGAATAAAAACTGGCTGGTAGGATTTTTCAAGTAGACTAGCAAATCTCTAGATGAAACAAAAATTTATTTTTGGGAATATTGAGTTATTGAAAATGAAGTCAAGAAAGAACCTATATTAAGAGTAGGAAAGTATCAATTAAATAAATAAATAAAAGAAGGAAGGAAGGAAGAAGGATATTGAATCTTGAGAGCAGACTGTATTAACAATTCATTAGCTTAGATCAGCATGATTAAGTAAACATTCCACAGTTTTACCTGTTTTCCACATCATTTCCTCCAGCTGGAAGAGCAAATGGTTGCAGCACTTGAGGGAGAGCAATGTCTTTGTGTGGAATAAATCCCACATCATAACTTGGGGAGCACACAACTCGAATTGAATTCTTTACCAGAAGTGGAAGTCCTTCAGTTGCCCTTACACCAACATCGTGACAAGTAACGAAAAAATGATCTGCACCCAGTGTTCTATTCCAGTAAGGATACTTGGATATTAAGCTCTCCACGTAATTTTGGACAATTATGGTCATGTTTTCATAGGACGTTCCCTGCATACCATCATGCGAGTATCATATACCTAGGTAAGAGACCAAAATCCTATCTAGGAGAAGAATCATTGACAAAAAAAATTAACAACCCAATGTAGTAGTAACTTACTTACATCCTTCACAAAATCATTCCACTACAGAAGAAAAATATGGTTATTATGGTCATGTTTTCATAGAACGTTCCCTGCATACCATCATGCAAATATCATATACCTAGGTAAGAGACCCAAATCCTATCTAGGAGAAGAATAACCAAACCAAACCAAGCCTTGAGTCCTATTAAATGGGGTTGGCTACATGAATCCTTCTTCTCCACGCGGCCCTATCAAAGGCCATTTCGTTAGTCAAATTAAGTAGATCCATATCTCTATTTACAACGTTAGCCAACGTTAATCTAAGCCTACCTCATCCCTTAACACTCCCCTCTATTGTTACAGCATCGCATCTCTTCACTACTGCCTCTGTTGGTCTCCGTTGAATGTGACCAAGCCATCTTAATCGATTCTCTCTCAACTTATCTTCTATCGGTGCTACTCCTACCCATTCCCGAATACACTCATTCCTAATTCTGTCTTGTCTAGTCTTGCTACACATCCACCTTAGCATCATCATCTCCGCCACACTCATCTTATCTACATGTTGTTTCTTGGTTGCCCAACACTCCGTCCCATACAACATCGCTGGTCTAATAGCCATTCTATAGAACTTACCTTTTAGTCTAGTGGGTATTCGTTTATCACACAGTACCCAGACGCACTTCTCCACTTACACCATCCCGCCTTAATCCTATAGGCCACATCCGCATCAATCTCCCCCGCTGTTGTGATAATCGACCCTAAATAACGAAAATGTTCACTCTTAGACATTTCTTGATTCTCAATCTTCACTTCTTCTCTGCTTTCATTGTTACTGTTACTAAATTTACACTCCATGTACTCTGTCTTAATTCTGCTTATTCGAAATCCTTTCGATTCAAGCGCTTTTCTCCAAATCTCCAACTTTGTGTTAACTCTTTCTCTAGTCTCATCTACTAGCACGATATCGTCTGCAGAAAGCATACACCATGCCACGTCATCCTGAATATTTCTCGTCAACTCATCCATAACTAAAGCAAAAAGATAAGGGCTTAAGGTAGATCCTTGGTGTGACCCAATAATGATAGGAAATTCATTTGTCTCTCCAGCAGGCGATCTAATAGTGGTCACCCCTTCATACATGTCTCTAATCACATCAATGTAACCTTTTGTCACCCCTTTCTTCTCTAACACCCACCATATTATATCTCGGGGCACTCTATCGTATGCTTTTTCAAGGTCAATAAACACCATATAAATGTCTCTTTTCTTTTCTCTATACTTTTCTATTACTCTCCTCAAAAGATAAATCGCTTCCATTGTTGACCTGCCAAGCATAAACCAAAACTGATTCTCTGACACCTCTGTTATATCTCGCAATCGGCGTTCCATCACCCTCTCCCACACTTTCATTATATGACATATTAGCTTGATTTCTCTATAGTTGTTGCAATTTTGGACATCTCCTTTATTCTTATCTATTAGCACTAAAATACTCTTCCTCCACTCATCTGGCATGTTCCTAGTCAACAAAATTTTGCTAAACAACCTAGTCAACCAAGCAACCCCCTTTTTACCCAAGCACTTCCAAGCTTCAATAAGGATATCATCGAGTACTAAAGGCTTATTTGATTTCATCTTCTTAAGTGCAATCTCCACTTCAAAGTTTCTAATCCTGCGATAAAACCAATAGTCTTGGTTTATCGTATTACTGGACATTTCTTCCCCTATTGTCATACCTCCATATTCCTCATTTAATAGTTTCTCAAAATAGTTCTTCCATCTTTCCTTAATCTCTTCATCCTTCACCAATATCTTAGAATCCTCACTCTTGATGCACTTAACTTGATTAAAATCTCTTATTTTCCTCTCTCGTATTTTAGCAAATTTGTATACCCTCTTCTCTCCCTCTTTACTAGCTAGTCTAGTGTATAGGTCATCATAACCTTTCAACTTTGCCTCACTCACTGCTTTTTTGACCTCCTTATTAGCCAATCTATAACTCTTAAGGTTTTCCTCAGTTCTATCGGTCTGCCACTTTTTAAAGCACTCTTTTTTTGTCTTAACTACCGCTTGAACCTCTTCCCTCCACCACCAAGTTTCCTAGAGCTGGGTCCCGTCCCTTTCGACTCTCCAAGCACTTCCCTTGAGATTCTCCTCATACAATTAGCCATCGAGTTCCACAGTGTCAGCATCATCTTTCAAGTCCCAAGTACCTTCCTTATCCATTCTATTCTTAAATATTTCTAGTTTATCCCCTTTTAGGTCCCACCATCTCGTCCTATGACGCCCACCATCCTTCCTAGCTTGGTATTCATTGACAAAAAAAAATTAACAACCCAATGTAGTAATAATTATTTACATCCTTCACAAAATCATTCCACTACAGAAGAAAAATATGGTTAGTGAATTTGGACATAGATGCCAATACTTGCCAAACATGGTCACATGAGGAGTGACGAAACAACTCTGAAAAATTGTAAGCTAGATCTCGAGATTGGGAACAAATATTACCTGAAATGCGAACTTTACATGAAACAGCAAAGGAGAAGTAGCAAACTAAATAGACCTAAGAAGCATGGAGATGGACACAAGACAATGATTTTCAAAAATTGCGATATAGATACAACAAAAATACGAAAATAAATTTTTTTATATATTTTTATTTGCTATGTATATGAATACAATAAACTTGGGGCACATTTATAAAAGGCATCAATTACATGTGGGTGTATCTTTGTTGTTATGCTTTCACTTTCTCCCCCTTTTGTTTTCATATATTTTTGTGACCTAAAGCATGTTTAGACACGGGACACAAATGTCCATGAAATATCTGAATGTGTCGTCCAAAAAATAATAATTAAATAAAATTTACACCCCATGTGGCATGTCCGACACGTGGACATGCATGCCCACACCGTGTCTGTCCGACATGTGTATTACATGGACACGGAAACAGCCCATTTTGAGATGTCTACGTTTCCTAGAAACATGATAAAATGCATATTGCAGGGTTGGGTATAATGTTTATGAATCGACTGGTATTCAAGCATCTCTCACTCAATGATATCACACACCTACATACACTTCGTTAAAGATCTGCATGACAATATATATGATATGAGCATTTGCAGTAAAAAATTAATTCACCAAATGCAGTAAGCATACTGATTCTTGTCAATCATGGGATGGCCCCACATGCACAGCAGAAAGAAAACTCAATCATGTAACAAAATAAAAATACAAAAATTATGGCATACACATTAATACTCACATCAATCTTCCTGGGTAAATATTTCCCACAACAGTATGACTTTTAAACACTCTATTAGACTGTTGCCAAAATTAGGCAAATAATAATTCATACAACATATAGTCATCATACCCGTCTGCATGCAGTCGTAAAACATCACTAATAAGCAGGGCTCGCAATGAAATGTACAAACAAAGCCCGAATCTCCTTTTCAATGGTTATATATATTGTATAATGCAGTAGCACTCGTACTTATAATCAACATAAAAAATTCCAAACTTCAGATTGAGCCAAAAAATCTTCCTAGCAAACCAAGTTGGATGTGTAGAATCCTGCCAAATTCAGATGATTGAATTAACCATTTTCCCAGACAATTTAGTCATTATTAGATGTATGCACACTCGCTACTTAGCAGCAAATGCTTGATTGCTTCAAGTTTGTATCTCTCACCACGATAAATCATTTTTCTTTTGTCAAAAATTAACAGTACCACTGTCCTGATCCTACAAAACACTGTTAAGCATGCAATTCATGACACAAAAAGATCAAATTGAATCTCTAAAATGCAAAAAATCCGTCAAATAGAGTCGGAAACAACGTACCATCCCTCTCATCTTGTGGCATGAGATGGGGATGAAGAACAGGTGAGCCTGATCTGGATCATCCGTACGGAATGGAGAGTCTCTAACATTCTGAAAGAAGTAACCCTCGCTAGCGTACTTGCCGGTGAGCTTCCTCGGAGTCTGGTAGAAAGTATTGGGGTCTCCATCAGGATATATATAAACCTTGAATTTCTTCTCCATCTCCGCATAGTTTAGCCTGAAAATCTGGGGCGAATGATACACATCCGAATAATCCTCAAAATCATGATCTGCGAGCACCTAATGGAGAATGAAATCAGTGAGAAAGAATTAAGCGGGAAAAGAGTGGGAAAGTGAAAGAGAGTACCTTGGAAGGAGAAGCGAGGATAGGGTTTGGAGGAGTTGAGGAGTTGGGTTGGGGAGGGAAGTGGATGGATTTCAGAGAGAGGTAAGTGAAGGAGATTAGGGTTAGAATTGCGAGAGTGACTAGTGATCCGCGAATAGAGAAGACGGCGGAAGCAGGTGGCGGTAGGGCAGCCTTCGCTGCCATCATTGGTGGAAAACCTTCGCCGGAAAGAAAACTGTGGATCTACTTTTTGCTAGAGTCTTTCTTTGTTACTCGTAAAGTAGAGGGTTGAGTGAGTGGAATCTGATGTGAGGTACTACAATTCAATTCTTACGAACACAAACACAAACACTGTGAATCAAATTGGATTTCAAACGCGGAAAACAGATCAATGGATTTATATAGATGAGAGGGGACTTGAGCCTGTAACGATTGGTTTGGTTTAGTTAGAGCATCTCCAATTGTGGTTCAGATTTTTCATTAAATTTGAGTAAAAAATGATTTATTTTATTAAATCTGGTATCACATGTTTTAACGGTTCACATTTTATCAAATTTGTCTTAGGACAGTTGGGTGGTCGACCGGCCGGTTGACCGGTTAGGCAAAAAAAAAATTTTTTTTTTTTTTTTGAATTGTCTAAATTTTTTTTTAAAATTTTTTGAACTTTTTTTGGGACGGCCAGGTGGTTGACCGGCCGGTTGACCAGTTAGGCAAAAAAAAAAATTTTTTTTTTTTTTAACGGTTTGAACTTTTTTCCTGAACTGTTTGAATCTTTACTGGTCGAGCGGTTGTTGTAACCCAATGGTCAGTAACAGTGATTTAGTGAAATGCTTCACCTGTTCTCAGTTTGATGAAATGTTTGGTGAAATCTCATTTTGATATCGATTTGGTGCAACCGTTGGAGCAGTGAACAGTAATTTTTTCATCAAATTTTGAATTTGATACTGGGTTTAATGAACTGTTAGAGATGATCTTACATATTTGATTTAGGTGTACAATGGGAGGTGGATTGACTTTTTAGTTTTTTATTTTTTATTTTAGTTTGGACTTAAAAATTTAGGGTTCGTCTGGTTTGAATTTCTCAAAAAATTTTGGGAAAATTTCTCTACAAATGAGTTTTTAGAAAAACTCAAACCAAACAAATTTTCTTAAAAAAATTTCCCAAAACTTGTAAACCAAACAAGTTTTCCAAACAAATCTCTCTCTCATACACATCAAATCAATCACTTTTTCTAAAACTCTCTCTCAAAATAATTTTCCAAAATATCTTTCCAAAAAAACCCAAACCAAACCAAACCAAACCAAACAACTTTTCGTACTTTTTATCTCTCAAACTCATCTCCCAAACTCAAACCAAACATACCCTTAGTTTGGGAAAAAAATTTTAACTTTTTAGTTTTTTTGATTTTTTTTGTGAGAGAATAGTGTAATGATTACGGGTTGGATGTGATATTTTGTTTGTTGTGACTAAAATAGCCTATTTTGTCTTTTGTGGTTAAAATAGTCAAAAAAAACTCATGAACCTTCTTCCCAAACGGAGCCTTAGATGGCTTCTTTTCTACCAATTATTAAGGCTATGTTTGGCCCAAAAGCACAGCAATAACTGTTGTGTCTCAATTTGATATTTATTATGAGTTTATTTTTATGATTTGAACTGTTATTTTGTAGAATTCGTAGAGTACTTCATGCTTACCAAAAATTATATTAATCAGATATTAATAATTATATGATCAAATTACATTTATCATAAAAAAATTAAACAATAAGTTTTTCTTTTGAAAAATAACATAAAAAATATACAAATCGATCACATAGTTATTGATATCGGATGAATATAATTTTTGACAGGCATGAAATACTCAACAAATCCTACAAAATGAACGGTTCCGATCATAAAAATAAATCCATAATAAATCTCAAATTAAGACACAACAGTTACTTTTGTGCCAAAGGCACAGCAGTAACCCATACCCATGTTTGGTATGTTGGTTTTGGGTCAAAATAAAATAAATTAAAAAGTCAATAAAACACAAATATTACATTCAAATTATAACCATTTCATTTTATCTCTTACAAAAATCAAAAAAGTCAAAAAACCTCTACCAAACGAGATTTTGTAACCTCAGACTGAAATAGCTAAAAGGTCAATCCACATCCCAAATAAAGGCTAAGGTAGAAATATATGTTTAAAACATAAATTTTAAGAATAATAATTTATTCCCTTATTTTATTCCTCCAATTAGAGGTTATGAGGCGAACTTATTAGTCAGGGTGTGCATGGTGCAGTGTGGGTCGGTTCGAGCGATATAAGAGTAAAATTACAAATCGAATGGTGGGTTAGCGGATTAACGAATTAACAAATTGTAATTTGAGTAATTTTTTGCGGATTGGTAGATTGAAGAATATTTTAACTAATTATCATACATTTGTATAATATATAACACAAATTTGTATAATATTTTTTAGATATATAACACAAAGTAATTTTACATAATATGTTTCATATATAACTACTAATTTGTAATAAATTTCATATCTTAAATCTCTATCTCACACTCATTTTTACAATGATATTTCATTAGAAGTTAAAAAATATATATGTATTAATTATAGCAAAGCGGAGTGTTTCTGTTTGCGGATTATAAATTTTAAAGTTTAAACCGCAGTTAGCAGTTAGAGCAGTGCGGATTTATGCGAATCGGTACAGTTTTAGTGGATTGAGCGGTATTTTGCACATCTTATTGGTTGGTTTTGGGGGCTTTTAAGTGGTGCTTTAAGAATGTTATGATTGGAAAAAAATGTAAGATCTATAATGTTTGTAATTGGTGAGGAGTACCACCACGTTGCGTCCTAGATCAACTAATAATTTTTCGATTATAAGATGGAGAGGAGCATGAGACCACCTCACACAAGAGTGGGTTACGTCATTAGAAGTGGAATTGAAAGAACAAAATTAAGGGATGTAATACTATTTTTACTTTATAGAAAAGCCTATGGTGTCTATCCCAGCATATCATATGCACCCTACTATAAATTAAAATAATTTTATCATAAAATTTCATAACATTAATTACAAAATGTGTAATATCGTCACAAATTAACGTAATAATTTGGTTATAACATTTTTTATTATATCAATTTGTGATGAGATTACATATTTTTTTACTAATATTATAAATTTTTGTGATAAAATTACATATAAAGTATATATAATATGCATCCCTTAAAAAATATACATCAAAAAATTTCTCTTTTTTTAGTTTATTATATATATATATACATATATGATATGATGTGCACCATAAAAACTGCACATCATCATAAATTTTTGTGATACCATTTTTGGTTTTTTTCCACCAGCAATGCTAGGTATCATGAAAAACCTTTCATGAAAATAATCATGAAAGTTTTGTGACCCTTGGATTAAACTTAGAATAAAGCACCACACACTAATCAAGGTAATCCAAAGATCATAAATCTTTCATGATCATTTTCATGAAATTTTTTTCATGATCTCTAACTTTTTTCTTTTTCCCATACCAAACACAAACCACATTCACCTTGAATCCTGACTCACATGGCAGCAAATAGCCATCACTCTGCGCAGTACATTTGTCAACACTGGGCATGTTTGTTTGGACGGTTTAAATAAAAAAGTTATTGCAATTTATTAAATTGTTAATTTTAGAATATATAGTTTGTGTTAGGACCCTTTGGTGTCAAATTCCATGGAAAAAACCAAGGTTGTAATAAGATTGTAATTTTTCAAGTTTTCAATTTTTGGCCTCCTACTCAAGCGGGGAAAGTGACGCTCGAGCGGGGTTTGTACTCTCACAACATCTGTTACGTCTGCAAAAATACTGGGTGTTGTGATTGTATGCTCGAGCATGGGATCTTCCGCTCGAGCGTGAACCCTGTATGAAACACGCAGTATGAAGTCTCCGCTCGACAGGGAATTCCCACGCTCGAGCGGACCGCGCGATCTCAGTTACTATATATTCGTGTGTTGATTCAATACTAGGGTTACTTTTCCTAGATCTTGTTTAAGGGTCCTAAGGTTTTGTTTGAGGTTTTCTTCTGAAGTTTTTGGTGAGTTTTCCTTGATATATTTGAGAGGGTTTGTAACCTATGATCTAAGATACATACATCAAAGAGTTTGTTTCTTCATAATTAAGAGTGTTCTTCTTCGGTGGAATCCGAAGATTTAAGCGTGGAGCATCAAAGGAGTTTGATACTGTACGTCGTCGTTAATTCGACATTAAAGGTTGTGGATTCAACCTTATACTGATCAATTCCGAGGCAAAGACTGTGGTGAAAGAATTACAGAAGGGTTGAAGACAAATTTGATACGTTTGGTAATTTGTTGTTTATCTTTGTAATATTTCTTTTTTCAGTAGTGGATTGATTAGTGGCGTTTCGCCCGTGGTTTTTTTTTATCACAATTGGAGGTGCTTCATTTGTGGTTTTTCCACGTAAAAATCATGTGTGTCGATTTATTCTTTATTCCGAAAACAACAATTTAAATCACTTTCGTAAGTGCTTGATGATTTAGATTGTGTGTTTTGAATAATTGGGAATTGAAATATTTTAATCTTGATCTAATCACGAATCACTTAGGAATTTCAGCTTGATTATTTAGTTATAAATGATATGTATTCTATATTTATTTAGTTATGGGATTAAATTGATTATTTTTAAAATTGTTTTTTATTTTTTCACAAAACTAATTTTTTATTTTTTTTCTTAAAAAAAAAAAAACTTTAAAATTAGTTTCTAAAAACTAAACCACACGTGCTAAATATTTGAAAGGAAAATTTATTTTTTTAATATCTAATTCAAATGAGGGCTTGTCTAAAGATTGTGTCCCACACCTCCCAAGACAAGATAGTTCTAAATACGGAGGATTAAAAGTCCGATTGGACTATTTATCCAACCTACAATTTTTTAATCAAATAACAGATCATTCATATAGTGGAGATGAAGTCTAATCTCTCCTTTCAAGCTCTCCAAACAAACACGCCCAAACTGTATATTGCCAATATTAAATGATTAGATGGCACCACCGAATTGGTTTACTGGAGGACACCGTTGGATTGTCATCACCATCACTATTGAGCAAAGACTTTTTACTCTCACCTCTAAAGATATGTGATTCTCACCTCTAAATCTCACTTACTTAGTTTTTCACATTTGATTTCGATTTAATTAGCAGTTTCGATTTCAAATTTGGTTCAACACTAGTTGTCTGAATCTAATATTATTATATAACCAAATAAAATTGTACAAATTAAATGCGTATAAACTATTTATTTGGAATAAAATTAATATGTTTAGATGTTTTATGTTGAACAAATTCAATTAGTTTGGACTCGTCATGTTTAATTTTTTATGTATAAACAAAATACAATTTTGTTTAAAAAAATATAAAAAAACAAAAAACAAAATACAGTTCAACATTAATAATTTGAACAAAATATTTTTGTTCAGATGTAAACATTTGGAACATTGTAAAAATGTTTAACTTTTTATTCGAACACATGTTGAACAGAAACGTCCTAGAGACTAAATGAATGCGAAAAACAAATAAAAATATCATAAGCAGTAAATACAGTTTTTCGTTGTTGCATTGTTTCAAATCAATAATTTGAATACCATTTTATGGTGTCAAATTTTCAAAAATGATTGATTTGAATGTTCCTAAATTCAAAATTTTCATAGTCAACAATGCTTTTAATAACAGAGAATAGAACGAGCTGAACTTGTTGATTATGAAGGATATTATAAGTGTAATGTGTTACTCACATGAGACCTATATTGTGTGGATCTCACTTTCATGTAAGACATTTAGTAAAAAAATTTGTAGAATATTTGAACACTCTAGTATTACTCTAAATTATAATAAAGAAGATGATAGGTGTTGGAAGATGATGATGATGTAAGATATATATTTATAAGTAATGATATGCAAATGAAATTTATATTTTGAGATTCTATTATTTGAATTGGTAGAACACACACCACTATAATAAAAATCTACTGTTATTATAATATATATTGAAAAAAAGCGTGGTATATAAATATAATTTTCCCTAGTTAAATCGGATGTGTATTTTTTATTTTTTTATTTTTTATTTTAAACTTTACAAAGTTACACTAGCCTAATTCAAGAGAGAAATAGAAAGCATATCAAACTAACTTTCATTGTGGAGTTTGTGGGGGATTTTCCCATATTAAGTCAAATTACTATCTTAATTTCTAAACTAGGCCTAATTTGGATGGAATTCTCAAATTAGGCTAAAGCACTATTACAAATCATGCTTTCACTGTTTGGAACAGAAAATTTGATGAATAGTGAAAGCGCTATTACAAAACACGTTTTTAATTAAGAAAGCGTGGTTACAAAATACGTTTTTAATTAAGAAAGCGTGGTTACAAACCACGCTTTTAAGGTAAATTTGTTTTCTGAAGAAAACGTGGTTCCAAACCACGCTTTCACTGTTCATATCTGTTTTCTTAAGAAAACTTTTAAAATATATTAAAATGTGATCAAAACAAAATTTGAGTTCTTTGTAACTCAAATGGTAATGCATTTGTTTTGCCACGTCTCTGCGCAGGTTCAATCCACAGCAACTCTAAACAGTTGCTACCTTTCAAATTAAATTCAACTTTTTTTTTTCCCACTCACTCCATACTTTATATATTTATTATGTAATTTTTTTATCAAAAAAAAGTAAAATGTTTGTTTGGTTAACTAAAATTTTTTTCTATAAAATACAATTTTTTTCAAAATGTCAACATAATTGTTTAAAAAGTATTCAGTGTATTTGGTTTGAGTTTTTTGGATTTAGTTATTTGAAAACTGAGTTTTTTTATTTTCTTATTTTTTTGTTTTTAGTGAATATTTTAAAAATTGTAAACATTTTTTTTTACTTTTTTAAATGCACCTTAGTTAGATGTATTTAAAAAGTAAAAATTTGTGAAAAAATATTTTAAAAAATTAATAAATACATAAAAATGCAAAAAATGTATTGAAAAAATATTTTTGTATTTTTAGTATTTTTTCAGCAAAATATTAATTTTTTCAGCAAAATGTACTCAAAAAAATATGCACAGTAAAAGCGTACTCAAAAAATATTTTTTCAACAAAATGTACGCTTTTAAAATGTACTAAAATATTTTAAAAGGGTACATTTTTTGAGTACATTTTGCTGAAAAAATTAATATTTTGTATTAATTTTTTCAGTACATTTTTTGTATTTTTCCACTCACTATATACTTTATATATTTATGAAAAAATTAAAAAATGTACGCTTTTAAAATATTGCTAAAAAAATATTTTTTGAGTACGCTTTCACTGTGCACATTTTTTTGAGTACATTTTGCTGAAAAAATTAATATTTTGCTGAAAAAATACTAAAAATACAGAAATATTTTTTCAGTACATTTTTTATATTTTTATGTATTTATTAATTTTTTAAAATTATTTTTCACAAATTTTTTACTTTTTAGATATATCTAACTAAGGTGCATCTAAAAAAGTTTTAAAAAAAATGTTTAAAATTTTAAAAATATTCATTAAAAACAAAAAAATACGAAAATAAAAAAACTCAGTTTTCAAATAACTAAATCTAAAAAACTCAAACCAAATACACTGAATACTTTTTAAACAATTATGTTGACATTTTGAAAAAAAGTTGTATTTTATAGAAAAAAAATTTAGTTAACCAAACAAACATTTTATTTTTTTTAATAAAAAAATTACATAATAAATATATAAAGTATAGAGTGAAAAAAAAAAAAAGGGTTGAATTTAATATGAAAGGTAGCAACTGTTTGGAGTTGCTGTGGATTGAACCTGCGCAGAGGCGTGACAAAACAAATGTACTACCATTTGAGTTACAAAGAACTCAAGCTTTATTTTGATCACATTTTAATATATTTTAAAAGTTTTCTTAAGAAAACAGATATGCACAGTAAAAGTGTGGTTTGGAACCACGTTTTCTTCATATGCACAGTGAAAGCGTGATTTGGAACCATGTTTTTTTCTTCAAAAAATAAATTTACCTTAAAAGCGTGGTTTATAACCACGCTTTCTTAATTAAAAGCGTGTTTTGTAATAGCATTTTCACTATTCATCAAATTTTCTGCTCCAAGCAGTGAAAGCGTGATTTGTAATAGCGCTTTAGCCTAGTTTGAAAATTCTGTCCAAACTAAGCCTAGTTTAAGAATTAAGATAATAATTTGACTTAATATGGTAAAAGCCCTGAGTTTGTGAGTATATCATTGTGGTATAAGGTCGTATATAGATATATTCATCCAAAATTATATTGGTCTTAAGAAATTAATGGCAAATGAAATTACAAAAATAGAGCATTTACTTTTTAAAAAAATATGATTTGATCATCGTGAATTTTTATATAAATATTTTATTTAATAAATCTTAAAAATTGAATAATTTAAATCATTAAAAGTAAGTTCTGAAATGGTCCACCAAACTTCTCTCTTGTATTCAACTCAAGAAAATTTAAGGTAGAATAAAAATCTAATTAAGGATAAATCACACTTTCCATCCTTATAATTTGACACAAATTTTATTTCAATCTTTATTGCTTTAATTCAAACAATACTAATAATAAATTTTAAGAGTAGTTTCAATTTAATTCTTCTATCTTAATCATAACAAAATAACCAATTTGAAACTGATCTTAAAATCTAAAAATTAATATTGTTTAAATTAAAATAAAAGGGATTAAAATAAGATTTGAATTAAACTAAAAAGGTGAAAAATTTAATTTAACCAAGAACTTATATTTATTTGTTTGTTTGATTTGATCAAGATTTCAAATTAATGGAATTTACCTAAAACCAACAACCTTTCTCTCTCTTCAAATAATATATATATATATATAAAAGACCTAGATCTAATAGTCACCGCTGGATAACATTAGTAAAAAAGTAACGAGTAACAATATTTATTAGGCACACCTTAAAGCATCTCACAGTTAATTTAGACTCTCAAGCTTGTGAATATCATAACTCAAAACAATTGTCACCTGTACACTTACCTTGCTGCTGCCATGTGTGATGCATTTCAAAACTTTTTTTTTTTTTTTGAACCAGAGGCATTTCATTTCAAAACTGTTCCAACAAGAAATGCAAATTAAAAGGGCATCTTGTGGCAATGCCAATTTCCAGTGATGAAATGAAGCGGGCATAAGGAATTAAGGAAAAAGATTACAAAATTCACATTTATGAAAGGATCCTGTAAAACCTTTTTCTGCATTTTATGGTCTACTGTCAATTTCCTTGAACAAAAAAATATAAAAAATAAAAATAAATAAATGATGGCATGAAGGTCGAATACTATATCCTCTGAGACGTCGGCATAGTCAGCGACACTCCTTGGTCAGGGTATTCATCCACTGATAACAGTTGGTGTGAACTATAGATCCTCTGATGTTTTGCAGGAACGAATAAACTGTCAGATGTCGATGGCATACCATCATCATTTGTCTGGATTGCTGACGCCGGCATATACACCTTCTCTGAACTCAAAGGCATAATAGCATCACTCCTTTGAGAAGAAATCATGCTTGTGTTCATAAACATTCTCTCAGAAGTTGGATGCATCATTGTGTCATTCCTCAAAGACATTAGACCCATGCTGTCACCCCTGTGAGATGTAGGCATGTACACCCTCTCAGATTTCCGATGAATAGTAGTATCTGTCCTAAGAGATGGACCAACGTTTTCATTCCTATGAGATATTGTAGGCATGTATACCCTCTCCACAGTTGGATACATATTAGGGTCAGTCCTAGATATAGGACCAGCACTGTCATTCCTGTGAGACACTGAAACCATAATGTCATTTATGTTAGATGTGGGCATATACACCCTCTCAGACGTTCGAGGCATGGATACTGACACTTCTGGGCCCGGCAATTGTCTTTCCGTTGCTAGAGGCAAATGTAGCGGTATTTCTTGGTTTGTTGAAGCCCTCTCAGAGGTAGCTGGGCTGGTCAGTGATACTACCAGATTTGGTAAATCCCTTTCAGATGTTGGAGTTAGGGACAGTGATCCTTTATGGCTTGGTAAATCCCTCTCCCATGCTGAAGGCATTGCTGGTGACATTTCTTGGTAAGGTAAATCACTCTCAGAATTTGGAGGTTGCAATAGAGACACTCGTCGACTAGTAATTTCAGTTTCTGATGTTGAAGGTGGATGTAATGAAACTCTTCTACTTGGTAAATCCTTCCATTTTTGTGCAACTGTTTTTATTTGTGTGTAGAATTGCACACCAGCCTTCCCTGCAATTCAGGAAGAAAATAAAGATGCTTGGTGGGTATTGGAAGAAAAATAGTTGGTGCAGATGCATAAACACAGAGAGAGAGAGAGAGAGAGAGAGAGAGAGAGAGACCGCAGAAATTGAGATCACCAGCGCAAGACGTCTCAGATCCATTAAAACAAGAAAATGGCAATGGAATTGGGACAGGAACATTTATCCCCACCTAAATTAATCCCACATCTTCTCAGCTAAGATTCAAAATTTTAAAATTGAGATGAACATCCTCAAACAATTCTTGGTTTCTAGATGTCAGACAGAGAAGTATGGCTTACCAGCCCAGCCTCAATTTCATTCTGGAAATTCCTTGCAGCAATACCAGATGTGGTGAATATAGAAGCACCATTTCCATACCTTAGATAACAGGAGATCAATATCATTAAAGCCGTGAAGTATTCCAAAGAAATCAGATTTGCATTGGGGGTCATTGGGTTTCCACTATAACAAATTAATAAAAGAAAAGAAATTCAAAATTTCAAATATTTGATCATTCCAGAGAGAGACATAGAGACATGGTTTATAAAAAGACAACTAAATCATAGTAATCATAGTGCATTTCTTTAATTATACCAGACAGAGAGACAAAGAGACAGAGAGACATGGTTTACAAACTGACAACCAAATCACATTAATCATACTGAATTTCAACTTAATTTAAACAAGTAAATAAATAATAAGGGCCATTACCCAGTGCTGATAACACTAATATGCAGTGGATAGAAACCCAAACTAAACATATGATATCAATAACAGAAATAAGAGTTTAAGGAAATTACTTGTTTCTATTGACAATAGTTATGGCATCTTCTAAGCTGTCAGACTTGTAGTGATAAAAAAAAGAGAATATATGTTAGCTAATCACCATATATTAACAATGAAATAAAGTCATTCATAAAAGCAATGGAACAATCACCAACTTAAGAATACCTGCATACAAAGGAGAACTGGTCCAAAAATTTCTTCCTGCCAAACACAAGTATATAGAGGGCTCAAAAATATGAATCATAACCTAAGGACATGTTTGATTAGCGGGATTAATAGTAAGGAGATTAACAATCCATAAGGTTAGTGTAGGATTGGTTTTTCAGTTGGATTGGTGAGATGCATAATTTCCTCTTGTCCAAGTTCGTTTTTCAATAAATATGGAAATATATAATCCCAATTATATGTATGTTTTGTGCTATTAGTTGTAGGATTAAAAAATCTGTTAATTTTGTTGGATAGAATGGCCATTGGAATCTAATCTGAATAATAAAATTTACAACCAAACAACGGAATGTGAGTCCCATGAATTAATAATCTCAATCCTATGCTATGGTCCACCCAATCAAACAATCCCTAAACACATTAACAGAAGTATTGGAAACATAAGGAGATACCTTGTAGCACTCCATGCTGGTTGTAACATCACATAGGATGGTCGGACCCACAAAGTTTCCATGCTCATACTGCGGAACCTACACAAAAAGTTCTGATTCACAGAAGGTGTGCAAGGGACAAGATGAGGCTCATGTTATTAGAATCACACCTTTACATCATCCCAACGAGGGAAGCAGTTCACTGGATGAGAGGTTCAACTGATTAACTGTTAATCAGTTGAACCGTTTGATTATAACTTTCAAGTTATTTATAAGTTCTGTTATGTAATTATTCTTGTATAAAGATAAGCATAAATAAATATTAATTTAGGTACAAGACTACCAAAGAAAATATTTAGGTTCAACTTCTCAGAAGCTTTAAATTGTACACTTCGTTAAAATGGCAAAAAACCAGTTCAACTGATCCACTCCAGTTTGCAGAAAACTGTCCCATGCCACCCCTTCCCTCAGTTATCCCTAAATTCATGACATCAATGATTATGGAACCAACCCAACCATTAGTCATTTAAGTTTTGTTCTAACAAAATTATGCGTCCAATTGTTTGTTCATGTATCCTCATATATCTGAAAATTAGAAATATAATTCCTAAGCATACAATGATAAATAGATTTGCACCAAAATAGTAATTGCAAACATATAGTCAAATAATGAACAATGCTCAAACGGTGAGGTATAAGGACACTATGATGTCCCATAACATCTGAACTGGGTATATTTGATACAAGCAGCAGTACATATTCAAAATAGTTCTTTTAAACTTGACCAGTCCCAGGACGGGAGAAAAATTTTACTGGTAAAGTTGAATTATTGGATCAACTTTAAGTATGATTTTATACTTTTAAATGACCCCATTATGATTATATATTGAATCAACTTCAAGGATGAAATAGGGTATTCGAGCATCACAAAAGACAAGCTCATGGCACTCCATGTGAAGTTAAACACCTCCATAAACTTTTGGAAAGTTATAACAAACATCAATGTAGAATAAGGTCATCCGTGATAATCCTTTTACAAACAGATATTCCACCTCTTCCTCAACAGTCCTTCAGAAAATCTTTATAATGTCCCAATAAAAGAGGGCATAAAAGATGATGCACTCAAAACAGACAACACATCACATAGTCAAGTGTAAGCTTTAAAATTAACAATTTACTCTTGCATACATGAACCATAAGAGGCTGATTGCATCATGAAACAGTTTGTATGCACAGAATGAATTCATCAATTTTTTTCCAGTGTCTAGATTAAGATAATGAGTCACCATGTGACACAAATTACTTCCAGTTCCAGCCTACATTTGAATCAAACTGTCCAATATTCCAAGGACACAGGAACACCTTGTACTCTTAAATCCAATCTGATCCTAACCACGAACAATCCATCACAGCTAGTTTTGACAACATACTGATATTAATGCAAAGAGCAGTACTAACACAAAAAGTTGGTTTTGTTAGTGAATGTTCGATAGGAGATTGCTAAATCCCTATAGGGGTATACACAACAACCCCTCTCTCAAAACATGGGGCCTGCTTATGTGAGAGAGCAGTCTGTGGATACAGCCATTAATGCAATGGATTTAGCCATCTCCTATTACATTACCTCAGAGAGATCAAGTCAAGCAGAGTTTGGTATCATCAATAAATGCATACATTAAAAGATTCAGGAAACACATGCATACCACAATGTCTCTTCCATCAAGAATAAGTCTAGCACCACTTTTGACTCCACTCTCAACTAATCTGCATATTCGATCCTTTGCCTGTGAATTCAGAAAGCAAGTCAAAGACCAAATAACAACGCAAATAAAATAAACACACGACACATGCAATATGTTAAGCAATCAGACTCCGGCTCGTCAAACACCCATAGACTGCAGGCGCTTTATAATTCTATCATACTAAGCAAAGAAAACTTTTCCATTTAACAAGAAAAAGTTAAAGCATAACAATTAACTACAAATGTCATTTTCCAATAAGGCATGGCAAGAGTTTCCAAGGTATACTAGCACCTCTTTAGTAATAACTGGTCCAAGGTCTGCACCAGGTTCTGTTCCCACATTTACTTTAAGTGCTTTGGCACGATCCACAAGTTCTTCCTCCCTGGAAATGATTATATAATATCATTGCCAATGTAAGGCATATTACATGCATAATTTGCTCAAATTCCAATAGCATTGGACTTGCTTAATTGAAACAAACTGAGTTCATCACAACCCAAACTAGAGAAGTGGTTGGGTACATAAACTGAAATATAACAATACGGTTACCTGGCATAAAACCTAGTAGTGAATGGAGACAAAAAAAACTCCACAAGCAACTGAGAAGGAAATTGAGTTCTTTGTGCAAGTGTGCATTGGTTTGGTGGCCAAAAGAAGAGGATTCTAACCAAAGGAGTCAAAAATGAAACCAAACTACCACAATTATCTCGTATGAAGTACTTCATGGATAAGCATACGCAAAGTTTCCTTTACAATTGCAAAAAATCATACATAATGAGATCCAAAGTCTGCAGAATGAATAGATAGAAACATAAAGAGTCAACCCGCAAAAGGTGCCGAGGGCATAACTCATTGTTAAGTATTAGTGTCTAAAGGTAGTTATATCCTTTGTTCCTTTAGTCTTTTATTATAAAAATGTGTAAGGGAGAACCCTAATATGATTCGAGTATGTTAATAAACACAGTCGTTCTCTCTCTCTCTCTCTCTCTTTTCTTCTTCTCGTTCTTTTCTTTCTCTCATGCAAATCTAACATGGTATCAAAGCTTCATCTTCCTCCTTGAAGATTCTTCTCCTTGTTCCTTGTTTCATTCGTTTTTTTCCTATACACAACCAAAAAAATAAAATATAAAATAAAATAATAATATAAAAAAATCCTTCATGGTCGAAATTTGATGGGTTTTCACCCTAGATTTTTATTTAATTTTTGATGAGTGTTTGAGTGTTTTTCCAATTTTTGTTGATTTTTTAGAAAAATTGATTGATTTTTCGAAAGTCCTTGATGAGGCTGTTTTTCCGCTAACTTTTTCCTTCCTCTACCTTGGGAGCCAACTAGTACTACAATAGGGTTGGGAGACTTGGTTTTGATGATTTGGCAAGGTTCCACTTTGTTTTTGTCGATTTTCCTCAGCATAGTTTCTCTCAGTTTCTGACTGTTTTGGCCTCCTTAGCCCATGTTTCGGCTCTATTTTTGTCTCTAGAGGTAACTTTTATCCCTAAGTTGAGTTTGTGGATTTGCCTCTGTTTGTTTTTGCTGGTTTTTGGGCTGGTATTTGTTTTTCCTATTGTGGGGATATAATTTTCAATGGCTGAGGATGAGACTAAGGATACAATTAGTGATGAAGGTGGGATGTGTCGTGTTATTACTCTTAATGACAATCCCCCTCTTCAAATTAGTTCCATTAAACTGGATGGTTCCAACTATTTGATTTGGTCACGCTCCTGTAATCTTGCTATTGCTACTTGCCGTTTGACTGGCTACATTACTGGTTCTTCTCTTACCGGATGGTGATGACTCAATACGTACTCAATGGATTTCTGAAAATGCTCTTGTTATGACTTGGCTCATCAACTCTATGTAGCCCACCAAGTCAGAGTTTCCTCTTATTGCACACTGCTCATAAGATTTGGACCGCTACAACCTAGATATACTCCCAATAAGGTAATGATGCACAAGCGTATGAGTTGAGAAAGAAGCTTTGGGGCTTAGATCAAAAGGATGGATCACTCGCAGTATACTATGCTGAGTTGAATAGTTTGTGGCAAGAACTAGACTATTACCAGACCTTGCAGGCTATTTGTTCTAGGGATGACTTTCTTGCTGGTTTGAATTTGGAGTATGATCAGATTCGCGTCCAGATGTTAAGTCATTCCCTTTTTCCCACCCTATGCGAGGGTTATGCTCTTGTCCAACAAGAGGAGAGTCAACGTAACGCTATGGTTCATTCCTCTATTCAGGATCGTTCTGCTTTGGTTGTTGCTCCTCCTACTCGAGCTCCTCGGCCTAGATCGGTTTAGTCTGGTATTCAGGGTACATTGGTTGATCGAGATCGATTGAAGTGTGATTATTGTAGGAAAGATAGACATGATCGAGAGCATTGTTGGAAACTAAATGGTCACCCTACTCGGGGTCGCGGCTGTGGTAGTACAGCTCATCCCCAAGTGCATGTGTCTGAGATTGCTACTAGTACTTCTTCTGAACCTAGCACTTTTTCTCAAGATGAGTTACATACTCTCAGGCGTTTGATAGCTCGACTTGATTCTCCATCTACCACAGCTTCTTCCACTCCAGCTTCTTCCAATTTTGTCCACACAAGTATTCCTGTTGGTGCTCTTAATACATCCTCGTCGCTTTCTTGGATTATTGATTCTGGTGCCACCGACTACATAACAGGTGCCTCTAGCCTTTTCTATGCTTATTCTCCTTGTCCTACCCAAGACAAGGTTAGAGTGGCTAATGGCACTTTATCCTTTGTCTCTGGCAAGGGTTCGGTTCATTATTCATCTTTACTTTCTCTTTCATCTGTGCTTCATGTTCCTAATTTTTCCACTAACCTACTTTCTATTAGTAGTCTTACTACTTTAAATTGCTTGGTGACTTTTTTTCCTACTCATTGTGTCTTTCAGGAACTGGCTACGGGAAAAATGATTGGTAGTGGTAGAGCACAAGGTGGACTGTACTTTATGGATGTCGTTCCTCCTGACATCTCATCTCAGGCACTCAAGTGCAATACTGGCTCTCCTCTTCATCTCCTTCATCAGTGGCATCGTCGTTTGGGTCATCCATTCTTTAGTGTTTTAGAGAAAATTTCCTTCTTTAGTTCATGATTGTCCTAGGAGTAGTTTTGGTTGTGATGCTTGTGAACTCGCAAAACATAAACGTACTTGTTATCCTTCAATTAATAAAAAAAAATACTTTTCCTTTTATGCTTATTCATGCCGATGTGTGGGGCCCTTCCCTTGTGGTTTTTGGTTTTGGGTATCGATGGTTTGTTACATTTATTGATTGTTATTCCCGTGTGACTTGGATTTACTTGCTTCAAACTAAGAGTGAAGTTTTTTTTGTTTCCAAACTTTTCACAAAATGGTGACCAATCTTTTTAATGCTCAAATCAAAATTCTTTGAAGTGATAATGGAGTTTTTCGAGCATACCTAGAGAAGCATGGCATTCTTTATCAGACTAGTTATGTTAGTACTCCTCAGCAGAATGGAGTTGTTGAACGCAAGAATGGCCATCTTCTTGAAGTTGCTAAATGTCCCTAAGTCTTTTGGGGTGATGTTGTTCTTACTGCTACTTACCTTATCAACCGTATGCCTTGCAGTGTCCTCTAATTCCAAATTCCTCTTCAACTGTTTCCTGTAGCATATCCCACCTCTTTCTCTTCCTCCTCAGGTGTTTGGGTGTGTCTATTTTGTTCATTTGCTACTTCGTACTCGTGAGAAACTTTAAGATTGTGCGTTGTGTCTTTATTGGTTATTCTGCTACTCAGAAGGATTACAAATGCTATAATCCTCACACTCGCAAAGTGTATGCTAGTATGGATGTCACTTTCCGTGAATCTATGTCCTTTCCTTCTCCTCTACCATCTCCTTAGGGGAGGGAGTGTTATGGATGAGATTGCGAATGAGGAGATGACCTATCAACATGAGTTATCTTTTTTCCTTCCTAGTCAGTGGACTGTTATTTGTGGTGAGGGAGAGCCTAATAGTTCTCTTGATGTAGAGCCTAACATTGGTGGTCGTTTGGACAGGGTTGATCTTAAGACTTATTCACGGCATCCGAAAGAGTAGGCTTCCCTTGTGCCACCCGACCAATCATCATCCCTCATGCTAGTTCCAGGTAATACATCTCAGTCTATTCCTCCACCTGTAGTTGTTAGTCCTGTTGCTGATGATTCATGTCTTCTTATTGCTCTTAGAAAAGAGGTTAGGACTTGTACTTAACACCCCATTTCTAAATTTGTGTCATATGATTCATTATCTTTTACATATCGTGCTTTTGTTTCGTCTTTGTTTTCTGTGTGTATTCCCTAAGGTTGGAAAGAAGCTATCAATGATCCTAAGTGGAAAGTAGCTATGGTAGAAGAGATGCAAGCTCTAAGCAAGAATAACACTTGGGAGTTGGTTCCTCTTCCTAGTGGAAAAAAGCCTGTAGGGTGTAAGTGAGTGTTCACCATTAAGCAGAAAGTAGATGGAACAATGGAATGGTAAAAAGCTCGACTAGTGGCTAAGGGATTTACTTAGACATATGGAATTGATTATCAAGAAACCTTTGCTCCTGTAGCAAAGATGAATTCCATTCAAGCTATTCTCTCATGTGCAGCTAATTTGGGTTGGCCTTTATAGCAATTAGATGTAAAGAATGCATTTCTCCATAGTGATTTGGAGGAGGTATATATGGATGTACCACCAGGATTCTCATCTCAGTTTACAATTGAGAAAGTTTGTAGGTTGAAAAAGGCTTTAATGGTTTGAAACAGTCTCATCAAACTTGGTTTGACAGATTCCTGAAGGCTATGTTGAGATTCAGGTATAAACAAAGTAATGTAGATCACACAATGTTCGTCAAACACCATGCAAATAAGGTAATTGTGCTTATAGTATATGTGGATGACATAGTTCTTAAGATGCTGTTGGCCAAGGAATTTGAGATTAAAGACCTTGGTCCGTTGAGGTGCTTTCTTGGGATTGAAATTGCCAAATCTGAGAAAGACATCTTTATTTCTCAGCGAAAGTATATCCTAGTTCTTCTTGAGGAAACTGGCATGTTAGGTTACCGACCTACTGATTCGCCAATTGAGACTAATCACCATCTTTGTAGTGGTGTTGGTGATCTTATGGAAAAGGGACGGTACCAGCGACTTGTGGGAAGGCTTATATATCTATCCCACACTTGTTCAGATATTGCCTATGCAGTTGGGATAGTGAGTCAATTTATGCATAAGCCTTGTGCACCTCATTTGGATGTAGTGTATCGCATTTTGAGATATCTTAAATATGCGCCAGGAAAAGGGATTTTATTTTCCAATCAAGGTCATTTGAGGTTGGAGGCATTCACAGATGCTGATTGGGCTGGTTTTATAAATGACAGGCGATCTACCTCCAGTTCTTGTGCATTTGTGGGGGGGAATTTAGTCACATGGTGTAGTAAAAAACAAGCAGTGGTGTCCAGATCTAGTGCAGAGGCAGAATACAAGGCTATGGCACATAGTTGATGTGAATTGATGCAGCTCTAGTCCTTGTTGAATGATATTGGATTTGTTTGTAGTGAACCGTTAACACTATACTGTGACAACAAAGTTGCCATTAGTATTGCTCACAATCCTGTTCAGCATGACAAAACAAAGCATATTGAGATCGACAAACATTTCATCAAAGAGAAATTGAATAAGGGTTTAATATGTATGCCTTTTGTGAAGTTTGAAGATCAATTGGTTAATGAATTTACTAAAGGTCTTAGTAGTAAGATTTTCCAACCCATTTGCTGCAAGTTGGGCATGAGAGATATCTTTGCACCAACTTGAGGGGAAATGTTAAGTACTAGTGTCTAAGGATAGTTATGTCCTTTGTTCCTTTAGTCTTTTATTATAATGTGTAAAGGAGAACCCTAATATGATTTGAGTATGTTAATAAACACAGTAGTTCTCTTTCTCTTTTCTTCTTCTCATTCTTTTCTTTCTTTCATGCAAATCTAACACTCATGTAAACACAATCTAAGCAATTAGTATTTAAAAGGGACTACAGGATTCAAGTTCGACCTCAATTTCAAAGGACGCACCCTAAGAAGCACGAATATGGACACGTGACATGACAACGACACATAAATTTTTGAAAAAATGTAAAACACGACATATGGGGCACATGTGCAAAATATATAATTTTTTATATTTATTCTGTCATATATAAGGATAAATAATTATTAGGGTAAATTACAAATACACCCCCTGTGGTTTGATTAAAATACAAATCGCCCCCTGTGGTTCTGAAAATTACATTCCACCTCCTGAGGTTTCTAATTTCATAACAAATCGCCCCTTCTATTAATAAATCATCAAGTTAATTAACAACTTTTAATGATGTTAGAAATATGTTTCAATTAATAATTTAGGTAATTTTAGTATTAAATAAGAGAGCAATTATGAATTTCACTTTTTTAATTAATTCTGTTAAATAAAAAATTCTAACAAGGGGCTATTTGTAATTTTTCAAACTATAAGAGGCAATCTTACTTTAAGCAAATCTCAGGGGGTGTATTTGTAATTTATCCTAATTATTATACATCATATATATGAATATTTAAGTCAAAGATAATGGGTATGTTTGGTTTGGTTTTGAGAGAGTAGTTTTTAAAAATTGTTTTGGGGAGAGAATTTAGAAATTTTTTTGGTTTGTTTAGTTGTGTATTTTGAAAGCAGTTTTAGAGTTTGGGAGTTTAGAATGATTTGATATTTTGTTGTAATTGAGTAGATGTGTATGAGAGAAAAAGTGATTGAGAAGGAGAGAGGAGAGAAAAAGTGATTGATTGATGTGTAAGAGAGAGAGTGATTTTAGAAATTGTTTTGGAAAAATTACAAACCAAACAAGTTTTTTAGAAAAATTTTCCCAAAATCACTCTACAAAGCCAAACCAAACATACCCAATAATTTTTATAGCTTTAGTAAAGGAGAATGTGTATAAAATTACGTTGTTTTTGTTTTATTACTGGATTTTAAATTATTTTATTTAAACTTATAATGTGTTTCATGTGTGTCTAAGTATTGGGAAGTGTCCGACAAGTGTCGTGTTGGTCGGTGTCAGACACAACATGTTACTTTTTTAGAAGTGTCCGTGCTTCTTAGGTTGCTAACTCTTTACATCTGAACATTCCAACATGATAATAAAAGGCATCCAATTAATAAATAAATAAATAGAGAAAAAAACAAGAAGAAAAAAGAGAGCATTATACCATGGCATTGAGCCTCCAACAAAAACAGCTGTGCTGAGAGCCATGCACCTTTGTCCTGCAGCACCAAAACCAGCCGCAACCAAAGCGTCCAAGGTAGCATCGGCACTCGCATCAGGCATAATAATTGCATGATTTTTGGCTCCCATGTTGGACTAAAGAGTGATCATATTAATAGTTACCAAGCCAACCGATGTAAAATTCAAGTGGTGGATTAAGTTTAGGGGCAATAGAACCATTCCTGAGAGAGATAGAGAGAATACTCACCTGAACACGTTTTCCTGTAGCTGCTGCCCTAGCAAGTGAGTGCATCGCAACCTTGAAAAAAAAAAAAAAAAAAAAAATTACACGAAAAAATCATACAAGAGCCTTGAAAAAAATTTATAAAGAAAAAATCATACAAGAAACACTAAGGGTATGTTTGGTTTGTGTTTGAGAGATGTGTTTTAGAGATAAAAAAACGTAAAAAAAATTTTTTTTTTTTTTTTTTTTTCAAAAATTTTTTTGAAAAATTTTTTGAGAGAGAGTTTTTGAAAAATTTGATATTTGATTGTGTAAGAGAGATGAGTTTGAAAAACTGGTTTTTTTTTTTTTTTTTTTTTTTTTTTTTTTTTTTTTTTTTTGTTTGTTTTGTTTTGAAAACTTTGTTCAAACCAAACGAACCCTAATTACTCAATGCCTACAGTCCTATTATGAGCCTGGTAGGAATGGAGGATGGTTGGTTCATATTTCATTTGATGTTTAAGCCAATTTAAAGCCAAGCAGTGGTATTCCAAAAATTCCAGCAGGGCCAGCTCATGCTGGCGGCTTTAGGCCCCCGATTTTGGAAGGTCCCATAAAAAATGTACTCTTCATGTAAATTATCAGAAAAAAATTGTCTAAAGATCCAAAAAATCATAAAAACTAAAAACATATTTCTTGTTCAAAGGCTCATAAAACTGTCCAAGAGCCCATTAAGATTTTTTCTTATCTAAAGGCTAAAAATATTCTTTCAATTATCTAAAAGTTCAAATATATATATACTCATACAAACGCCCATTATTTAAAAAAAAAAATCTTCATTTGATTAAAGGCCCCAATACTAAATGATGTAGGCAAGGTTTCAAAAAGCGGTTGTGGTCACCGTAACGGTTGCGGTGGGCGGTTGCGGTTGCGGGATGTAAAGGCTGTAGCATAATGGTTGCAGTAACCAGAATCGTAATTTTTTTAATTTTTTGCACAATTTGAAAAAAAAACTTACCGATACACATATATTTTTTTTCAAAATCACATTTATTGGGGTTTAAAATAGATTTTGATCAATTTTTGTTAATATGATCCAATATATTTCATATTTTAAATCACTATAAAATGAGCTTTTTACATTTTATTACAATAGTTAATGACTTTAAGAATAATTGATTTTAAATGTCTAAAAAATTATTTTTGACCAATACCTGAGCCAACTAAATAAAAAATATTTATAATTATTAAATGAAATGATTATAAAAATAAAAATTGTACCATAAACAAAAATTATTTTGAGCTATTGATTTTTTTTTTTAAAGACAACACTTTACAGCTAACTAAATTAAATTATTTACAATTAAGTATTCAATTAAATGATTATAACAATAAAAATTGTGCCATAAACAAAAATTATTTTTGAGCTACTGATTTTATTTTGTTTTTTAAAAAACATTTTTTAGACAACACATTACAATAACAAAATAAAAAATATTTACAATTAACAATTAAACGAAATGATTATAAAAATAAATACAATTACTGTTTATATATTTTTTATTTTACATGCTGATGTACTGAAATAAAAATTAAAAAATAAATTATAAAGAAAAAAAAATCATACAAGGTATATAAATATTATTTAAATGTAAAAGGAGCCTCTAATTGAGATTTTTCTTTAGGCCTCATTGATGGTTGGGCCAGCCCTGGATTGCCCACAGGGAAAAAGAGAAATGCAGTAAAAAGTAGGCAATGAAAGAAACAGAACATGCAATTTTATCTCTTAGTAGAAGAAGTGTCGAAGTAGTATTTTGGCACACAGCACAGAACATCAGAAGTCTCATCATTATCACCTAATTACCAATGCCCTTGTCTTAAATACCCATTCAATGATATTACTCTCAGCCCAATGCTCTAAAAGCACTATATAAATTTATTAATATTCTTTAGAACAGAAGAGAAATGCATGTAAGACACTTAAAAGAGTTACAAATAGTGCAGGAGGGCTTTTCTTTAAGTTGAGACAAAGTCAATCTCTACGTGGTTTATGCATGTCCGTATGAATACATCTTCACATGACTGCTTACAACTCTAAGCATAATTTTCCCATATTAGTAAGATAACTTACTGTACTAGGACCAACAAATGATACAGCTTTAATATCATCATCGTCACAGATATAGTTGACAATCTCCTGCTCGGACAACAAATGCAGCTATCAAACAGTGATTCAAGCAAATACAATCAATAAAAAAAAAACCTCCAACAAAGATTAGTCAATTTGTATCAAAGTAAAAAGATAAAGAAGAGGTTTTAAGAGGAAAGGCCAGGAAACGCAACATAAGGTTTATGGGTTACACAAAGCTAAATTCTTCCAAAGAAGGAGAAGAAGAAGGTAGCCTCAATGTTAACAATCACCTTTCCTTTTCTTTTCCCCCCGATAGGATTCACTAGTAACAACAAGACAAAAAATGAAACACAGAAGTCCTGAAGTCCTACTATAAATTTCACACAAAAAAGCAAGAAAAGCATAGAGTAAATAAGGCTCCAGGGAATGAAGCTTACATTGGTCCCATGAACAATATTTAACACACCATCAGGCAAACCAGCCTCCACTGCTAATGCTGCAAGTATCATTGAAGCCCCTAAAATAACAGATACAGTCATTGACCCTATTACCCATAACCACTTGTAGTGAAAAAAATTCCTAACAAATGCATCGGTAAGAGAAAGAGAAACATTAGCGACGCAAAGCATGAAAAGAAAAATAGGGGCAAATCTGAAATTTCACATAGATCACACTTTATGTTTCATTAACTTGTTTATAGTCAAGATGACATTTATTTTTATCATTTTATGTATTTTATAGGTTAGAAGGTTGTTTGACAAATTTTACACTTTTTACTTAGTTCTAGGGTATCTTGATAATTTGACAAATTTTTGGTAGGGCTGCAACTCAGGCATGCCCAACCTAAGCAACCCGAGCCCAACCTTAATTATTTATTTTTCATTTTTAGACTTGGGCTAAATATGTTCAGTCGAAATTAAATTTGGTTTAGTCCTGAGCAGAATGATTGGGCAACCCTAACCCAACTTTAATCTATACATACATATATACATATATAATATTTGGTAAACTTCACTTTCCTCCTTTGTGGTTTGGCCCATGCGCAGATTGCCCCACTGTCATTTGAAAATAACCACATAACCCACATAACCACATAAACTTCACTTTGAGTATTCTTCTCTCTTTGTAAAGATAGTGTTGATTGATTACTATAAGATCAAATGCTACTACGAAAACTTCACTGTAACCCTTTGTGGTTTGGCCCATGCACAGATTGCCCCACTGTCATTTGAAAATAACCACTCATAACCACATAAACTTCACTTTGAGTATTCTTCTCTCTTTTTAAAGAGTGTGGATTTATTACTATAAAATCAAATGCTACTATGAAATCTAAAATACACTCTCCGGCCTCATTTCAGACGCCAATCCCAAACCATATTTGCCATGTACCTTCTCGTACCCTTGCTTATCTTTTCTTAGATGACTGGTTAAATCACCACATGTCTTCTCTTCTATAGGTATTTGTTGCATTACTCATCCAGTTGATCCCAACGTTGTCTTTTAATATGTTCTTTCAATCCTATTTGGGGTGCATAGATGCTGATCACATTAATTATACTTTCTCCAATTACAAATTTAATTAGCATTATTTTATTTATTCTTTTAACTGATACTACCTTGTCTTTAAGATATTTAGCTACAATAATTCCTATACCATTTCTATGTCTATCTTTTCCAATATAGTAAATTTTAAGGTAAATTACATTGACCTCCCCTGAGGTTTATGACAATTGCAGACACCTCCCCCAGGTTTTCTGAAATGACAGTTTCTTCCCCTGAGTTGTCCTCCATTAAGATGATGTTAGTTTTTTAGTTGGTTTTACCATTTTACCCTTAGTTGATTTGTGAAATGACTAAACTAACATTTTATTGTACAAAGGAGCAACTTAACTCAAAAAATAATTGCATCAAAATTTGCAAAGGCTACTCTTAGTTGGTTTACTATGTGATTCACTTATTTAAAAAATAGATTTTGGAAAATAGTTTTATGAAGAAATTTTTTTTGTTATTGTTTCATTTTTTAAAGAAATTAGTTTTTCATGTTCAAAACAAAAAATCAATTTTTGTTGTGTTTATAAATTTTTTATAATAATAAAAAATAAATAATAAAAGAAACATGTTTGCCTTCCTTTTCTTTAAAAAAAATAAAAAAATAAACTCTAAGGTTGTGTTTGGTAGAGTTTTAGAATTATGATTTGAGAATAGAGTTGTATTTTAAGTTTGTGAGTTTTAGAATTACGATTTGAGTGGAAAATTTGTTTGGTTATAAATTTCAAAAAGAGTTTGAATTGAGTGATGTGACATATAATATTGAAAAGTGAGTGTTTTGAAAAGTGAGTGTGGAATTAATTTTCTAAAACTGTAACCAATCAACACACTCAAACTAAGGAGTAGAATTAAACTTCAAAAGGTCTACCAGACAGAGCCTAAATTTTCTAGTATAATTAATTTTGGAGTACTGTTGGAGGACTTGTATAGTGTTGTAGGGTTGGTCTCCATTTATTGGATTGGAATGGATGAAGGCTTTCACTGGGGATTTTTTTGAAAAAAAATCTTCTTACCACATTAGTTCCAATCCTTATTGACAGAAAAGTAACAGGAGGAAACTGAAACATTGTTCCAAAACAGAGGAGATAAAAATATCATTTTATAAACCTGTATCAATAACTGTCATAAACCTTAGGATAGGTCAATGTAATTTACCCTCCTTTTTTTTTGGATAAATAAAATAAATTTATAGACCAAAAAGCATCAAGAAGATGTTAGAATGTGTTAAGATATTTCCTATTCTATTCTTATTCAGTATCTTTATTTGATGTAATGGGCCCTTTATTTAGGCCTTAACTCACTCCTATAATTATGATTATGATGTAATATAAAAGAGGATGAGAGACTACTAATACCTTAACTTTTCTCTTCTCAAAACTAATATGGTATTAGAGCCACTCTAAACCCTAGAAACAACGAGCTCCAGTCACTACCACACCACCACCCTAGTTGCAGCACCTCTAGGGTTCCTCCACCCTAATCGCCGACCCCTAGGGTTTTGCCAGTTCCCATCATAGCTGCCTAGGGCTCCGACAGCACCCTAGGGCTCGTCGGAGCCTCCTTTTTTCCTAGCCCGAGCCTATCGGCTGGCTTTGAGGTTTAGTCGAGGAAGTTTTTTCTTCCCTTCTCTGGCTGTCGATAGCCTCTAAGGAACCTCGAGGTCCAGTCGGGTGCGACGTCATCTGGGTAGCTTCGCCTCTTCCTTGTTCTCTCTCTCTTCATGTTATGTACTTTGTCTCTCGGAGCCTCCCTTTTTCCCAGCCCAGGCTTGTCGGCTAGCTTTGAGGTTCAGTCAGGGAAGTTTTTTCTTCCCTTCTCAGGCTGTCAATAGCCTCTAAGGAACCTCGAGGTCTAGTCGGGTGCGACGTCATCTGGGTAGCTTCGCCTCTTCCTTGTTCTCTCTCTCTTCATGTAATCTGTCTTTCTATGTTATGTACTCTGTCTCTCACCCTCCTTCGTAATCAATTTTTGTGTAAAACAAAAAAAAAAAATGTTCTCTTAAATTCTATTTGTTCTTATTGTTATGTTCTCCCATCTTCCGAGTTTGTGAATTAGCCCAGTGTTTGTTTGTGAGGATTCCTTAGTAGAGTCTCCATGGCAGAATTGACTAGTAAGTCTACTACTTCGCAGCTTGCTACTCAAGGCGCAAGTCCAATTTTGACAACTACTATGACTGATTCGCTCAACCCTGGCCAAAGAATCACTACCTTTCTCTTTAATGGTCAGAACTATCTAGCGTGGTCGCAGAGTTTGACTATATTTTTGAAGAGCAAAGGGAAGATGGGATATGTTGATGGACACGTTCAGGCACCCAGTATCACAGATACGAGTTATGATCAGTGGGAGATTACCAATTCTCTTATCATAGGCTAGTTGATACATTCAACGGTTCCGGAGATCAGTGAGGGATACTTGTCTATGGACACAACATAGGATATTTGGGAGGCTGTGGCTGCTACGTATTCCCGCAAAGGCAATTTCTCACAGACTTTTGATTTACGACACTCCATTGACCGGTCCGTCTAGGGTGAGATGACTATCCTCCGGTATTTTACTTTCCTTAGCAATGGGTGGAAGAGACTTGATCATCTTTAGGACTACAAGCCTGTCTGTCCCAATGATTCTGTTGATTACCGGAAATTTGTTGAACAAGTGCGGGTTTTGAAGTTTTTGGAAGGTCTGAATGTGGAGCTTCATCCTGTTCAGAGTCGTGTGCTTGGTATGGATGTGCTTCTTTCTCTCCAAGAAGCGTTTTCTTATATGTAGAATGAGGAGAGTTGTCGTTCTACTATGCTTCCATCTACCTTTTCTAACCGCTTTGCCCTAGTTTCTGCACCCTCTAGAAATAGGGATCGTGGTTCTTGTCCTTCTTCTGATAAGGATACCCTCTTCTGTGACTATTGTCGTCGCCCTTGCCACACCTCTGAGACTTGTTGGAAGTTGCATGGCCCGCCATTTGGTGGTCGTGGAGATTGTTCTGGTTCTCATGGAGGTCGCTCCAGTCAGTCTAGAGGCCGCGGGCCCAATGCCCGAGCCCATCATTTTGATACAATTGAGCCACAGTCCCCAACTCCAGTTGTTTCTTCCGCTAATATCTCTGGTTTTTCTACTTCTGAGCTGGAGGTTGCTCTTCGCCACTTACTAGACCGTCGAGCATCTAGTTCATCTTCAGGTAACTTTGCCCATTCAGATAACTTAGCTTCTTTTACAAGTACTTTCCTCTCTCATCAAACATTGCCTTGGATTATTGATTCTGGTGCTTCCAACCATATGTCTGGGTCGTCTGATTTGTTCTTAGCATATACCCCTTCTTCAGGACAGGATAAAGTTCGAATTGCTGATGGTTACCATTTCTTCTGTGTCTGGGAAAGGTTTAATCCATGCCACTGCTTCCCTTCCTTTGTCTTCTGTACTACATGTTCCCAATTTTAGTGTTAATCTTTTATCTTTGAGTCGTATTACTTGGGACTTAAATTGTAGTGTGACCTTTTTCCCTGATCATTGTTTGTTGCACGACCTTATCACAAGGAAGATGATTGACAGTGGTAGAAACGCGAATGGTCTCTATATCATGGATCAAGCAAATAAGTTGGCTCATTCCTCCATTCAGTTACCATCTACTAAGGAAGACTTCTGGCTGTGGCACTGTCGTCTTAGGCATTCATCTTTTTTGTTACTTAAGCATTTTTTTTCCTTTAATTGTTTTGCAAAATAATATTTCTGAGTTTCACTGTGAGTCTTGTCAACTTGGAAAACAACACAAAACTTCTTTTGCTCCTTCTATTAATAAAAGTTTAGTCCTTTGTTTATTGATTCATTTCGATGTATAGGGTCCCTCTCGTTTTATGTCTTTAAAGGGTCAAAGATGGTTTGTTACCTTTATTGATGATTGTTCTAGGACCACCTAGGTATATCTTATGAAGGACAAAAGTGAGGTTTTTTTTGTGTTTCAAAATATTCATAAAATGATTTGCACTCAGTTTGGAGCAGTTGCCAAAATTCTGTGTTCTGATAATGGGGGGGAATACATTGACTCTAGCCTTGCCAGCTATTTTGCCATTCATGGTATTATTCACCAAACTTCTTGTACCAATACCCCTCAACAAAATGATGTTGCCAGGCGTAAAAACCGCCATCTTCTTGATATTGCATGTTGTTTGTCCTTTGAATTGCGTGTTCCTCGATCCTATTGAGAGGGGGGGGGGAAGCTGTTCTCACTGCAACCTTCCTCATCAATCGTCTGCCTACCCAAGTTCTCCACAAACACACTCCTCTTTAGGTTTTGTTAGGGTCCTCCTCTTCTAGTTTCTCCATTCCTCCCAAAACCTTTGGGTGTGTGTGCTTTGTTCATAACCATTCTCCTACCCGTGGTAAGTTGGATCCTAGGTCTTTTCGGTGTGTCTTCCTGGGTTACTCTGCCACCCAAAAAGGCTACAAGTGTTATCATCCACCCTCTCGGAAATGGTTTGTCTCTATGAATGTGTTGTTCTTTGAGTCTTAGTCCTATTTCCTGTCCTCACCGGTATCCTAGTCATCCCTTCAGGGGGAACCTTGGTGTGAAGAGCTTCCTGTATCACTACCATCAGTGATTGAGCAGGATGTTAAGGGTGACTCAGCTATTGAGACTGTTGAGTCTGAATCTGAATCCACAGTGAAAGATGGCAAAGTTTATGTCAGGGACAAGGAAAGAAAACAAGTTACTTGGGTACAAGAGACCAATTTAGATTTTCCATTGCTACCTTCTCCTTCTAATGAGTGTCTAGAATCCTCTTCTGCTGATGAACCTCTAGGTAACTCTATTCTTTCTGATCTAGATGTTCCCATTGCTATCTTCTTCTTATAAAGCTTTTCTGTCTAAAGTTTCTTCTATTAGTCTTCCTTCTAATTTTCAGGATGCTCTTTCTACTCCTGAGTGGAAGCATGCCATGATGGAGGAGGTGAGAGCTCCTACTAAAAATAGCACTTGGAAACTAGCTGTGTTACCTAAGGGCAAACGACCTGTTGGATGTAAGTGGGTGTACATCGTGAAGCACAAAGCCGATGGTTCAATTGAACGTTACAAGGCAAGATTGGTGGTCAAGGGCTTTACTCAGACTTATGGAGTTGACTACCAGGAGACATTGCACCTGTTGCTAAGATGAACTTTGTCACAGTTCTCCTCTTCCTTTCCTCTAATCTCGACTGGCCACTTCATCCATTTGATGTGAATAATGCTTTCCTCCATGGAGATTTGGAAGAAGAAGTGTACATAGACATTCCCCCAGGCTTTGAGGATGTTAAAACCAAACGAAAGATATGCCGATTACACAAGTCACTTTATGGCCTTAAGCAGTCTCCTAGGGCTTGATTTGAGAGGTTTACTCAGGCCATGCTAAGATATGATTTCAAACAGAGTCAAGCTGATTATACTTTGTTTGTGAAACACTCCTCACTTGGTAAGATGACAGCTCTTATTGTCTATGGGATGATATTGTACTCACAGGGGATGATGTTGAGGAGGTTTCTCGGTTAAAGGAGTATTTGGCTAATGAGTTTGAAATCAAAGACTTGGGCAGCTTGAAGTACTTTCTAGGCATTGAGGTTGCTCGATCCAAAGATGGCGTCTTCATATGTCAACGAAATTATGTGCTTGATTTGCTAAGAGAAACTGGAATGCTTGAAAGTAAAGCTTGTGATACACCACTAGAGCCTGGACTGAAGGTTAGTGAGGATCAAGGAGTCGAGCCTATAGACAGGGAGAGATACCAGAGACTAGTGGGTAAGCTTATTTACTTATCCCATCCGCATCCTGATATTCCTATTGCAGTGAGTATGGTTAGTCAGTTTATGTATGCTCCACGTGCAACTCACTTAGAGGCGATTATGAGGATTCTGAGGTACTTGAAATCTTCTCCGGAAAAGGGTTTTTATTTCTCAAAGCATGGTCATCTTAGTGTAGAGGCATATACAGATCTGGCTATTGTTGGGGAAAATCTAGTTACTTGGAGAAGCAAGAAACAGAATGTAGTTGCGAAGTCTAGTGCAGAGGCCGAATTCAGAGCTATGGCTCAAGGTGTGTGTGAGCTACTATAGATTAGATTATTCTTGAGAGATTTGGGGATTCATCAGATAGATTCTATGAGGCTATACTGTGACAATAAGGCCGCCATCAATATAGCTCATAATCCGGTTCAATATGAGAGGACCAAGCATGTGGAGAATGATCGGCATTTTATCAAGGAAAAGCTTACTAGTGATACTATATGTACGCCATTCATGCGGTCTGGGGATCAACTGGCTGATGTTCTCACCAAAGGATTAGGGAATAAACCATTCCATGACATTCTCAACAAGCTGGGCATGAGAAATATCTTCACACCAGCTTGAGGGGGAGTGTTAGAATGTGTTAGGATATTTCTTATTCTATTCTTATTCAATATCTTTATTTGATGTAATGGGCCCTTTATTTAGGCCTTAACTCTCCTATAATTATGTTTATGATGTAATATAAAAGAGGATGAGAGACTACTCATACCTTAACTTTTCTCTTCTCAAAACTGACAGAAGATGATAAAGAAATACAAGGCAAAAACCCCCAAAAGGGAGCACCTCAACCATCATCATCTATGAAATCTAAAGAGCCAAACAAATCTGGATCCACTTGCCCAAACACCCAAAACTTGGAGAAACCTCCTGTCTAACCAAGGCATTGATTGAGCAACCCCTCAAAAAATAAGACAATTCCACTCCAACCAAAGCAATCATATTAAACACAAAGGAGCCAAAGCCAAAGCCTTCCAATGCCTCTTCCCCCGCGAACCCCCCCCTCCCCCCTTAAAAAAACTACAAAAAACCTCCAACACCCCTTTGGTTGCACCCACTGTACACCAAAGGTAGTAAAAATAAAAGCCCACAATCTAGAAGCCATCGGATACTAAATAAGCAAAGGATCCACTGACTCCATATCACCACAACACTAATTAACCAAAACATGCCCACAACGAACCAAATTATCAATAGTAAGGATCTTATCATAAGATGTTGTCCACACAAAAAAAGCCACCTTGGATGGGACACCTGTAACCCAAATTCGACGCCAAGGGAACTCCCCTACCACACCTCCACACAAACCCTGATAAAAAGAAGAAACCGAGAAAACACCTTCAAAACTCGGCCCTCCCTAAACCAAAGCATCTTCTTCCTTGCCCCTTACTTACACCCTATAAAAAAAAGTCAGTAAGTCCAACAACTGACCAACCTCCAAATCCTGAACCTGCCGATGGAGAACAAGACCCCAAACCACCCTAGCCCCAGCCTCCAAATCCACCACAAGACAAAAAATCAACAGAAACCGAGCTTGCAAAACCTCCTCACCACACCACCCATCCTGCCAACACTGCACCCTCTCTCTTGAACCCACTTGAAACAGGACAAGTTCCTAGAACTCCCCCCTGCCTAGCCAAATACCTTTCCATAGCCCACAACCATGCGACCCACCCATACTTTCCATACTCTATTCCCCCCGACTCACTCCATACTTCATAGCCAGCACCCCGACACCACAACCTATCCCTCTTCCAAGCAAACCGCCACAACCACTTGTTAGAATAGGAAATAATTGATTGTATTTTATCCTTATTTGTTCCCTTGATTGGTGTGATAGGCTGGACCGTATATTATGCCTTATGGCACTCCTTTAATTACTCAGTATTATCAATGTAAAAGGGAATGAAGTCTAACTCATTCCCTTAAACTCTTTCTCTTCTCTAAACCTACATAGTATCAGAGCCCTCTTTAGGGGGAGCCTTGGTGTGAAGACATTCCTGTTCCACTTCTGTCCATGGTTGAACAAATAGAGGATAATGAGCCAGCAATTGTTTGTCTGATCCAGAATGTAGAGACCATGGTCCTCTCTACCACTGCCAATCCTCTTCCTCATGATAAGATCTTGAAAAAGACAATTATCAGGAAAAAAAACGTTATGCTACAATTTAAGTCAAAGGTAATATGACTCAAAGATAAAAGATTAACACTGAAATTGGGAACATAGAGGACAGAAGACAAAGGAAGGGAAGAGGTGGCATGAATTAAACCTTTCCTTGATACAAACGAAATGGTACCATCAGCAATACGCACTTTTTCCTGACCTGAGGAGGGGTTATACTCTAAAAATAAATTAAAGGAGCTAGACATATGGTCGGAAGCACCAGAATCAATAATCCATGGTACAGTCGTATGAGATAGCAATGCACATAGAGAGGAAGCCAAGTTACTTGAATTGGCAAAGGAAGAAGAGGATGCACCTGTAGCAGAAGTGGAGGCTTGACGGTCTAGCAAGTGGCGAAGAGCCATCTCAAAATCCGAGGTAGATAACCCCGAAACATCAGCAGCGGAGGAGACAACTAGAGATGAAGATGGTGGCTCAACAGTGTTTAAAAGATGGGCTCATGCATTAGCCTCTCGGCCTTTAGTACTAGACCGACCCCCTTGAGTACCAGGACGGTCTCCTCGGCCACCAGAGGGAGTTCCATGCAGCTTCCAACAAGTCTCGTGTGTGGCAAGGTCGACGACAGTAGTTACAATAAAGATTATCCTTCTTAGAGGAAGGATGAGAACCTCGAGTCACACGGCCGCCATTGCGAGAGGGTGCAGAATCAGTTGCTAAGGGCTTCACTCAAACTTATGGGGTAGATTACTAGGAAACATTTGCACCAGTTGCTAAGATGAACTCTGTGAGAATCTTAGGCTCCGTTTGGTAGAGCTTTCCAGAGTTAATTCCACCGCTTGGTTTGAGGTAGGTGTTTGGTTATAGTTTTCAAAAATTGATTCAACACCCACTTTTACAAACACGTCTATTCGGTTATCCCCCCAGATGTTCGATCAGTTGACCGAAACAATGTTCAGTTTTTTTTTTCTTTGGCACCTATTATTTTTATATTTTAAATAAAAAAAATTTCGAATTTTTTTTAAAATTTTTTATGAGCATTGAATAGAATTTTGAGTTATGTGTTTGGTTATGAGTTGTAAGTTTTTGAATCAAATATCATATATCACATCATTCATTTCAAACTCAATTCAAAACTCTTTTCAAAACTTATATAACCAAACAAATTTTTCACACTTAAATCATAATTCTTAAACTCGACCAAACGCTACCTTACTCTCTCTTGTTGAAAATTTGAATTGGCCACTTCATCAGTTTGATGTAAAGAATGCCTTCCTTCATTGAGACCTAGCAGAAGAGGTCTATATGGATATTCCCCCTAGTTTTGCGGATGCTAAGTCCAAAGGTAAAGTATGTAGGCTTCAAAAGTCACTTTACGTACTAAAGCAGTCTCCTAAGGTTTGGTTTGAAAGGTTTGCTCAAGCTATGCTTAAATATGGGTTCAAGCAAAGTCAAGCTGATCACACCTTGTTTGTGAAACACTCCTCACATGGTAAGACCACAGCTCTCATTGTTTATGTTGATGATATTGTTCTGACAGGGGATGACGTAAAGGAGATTCCTCGGTTAAAGGAATACTTAGCCAAGGAGTTTGAAATCAAAGACTTAGGCAGTTTGAAGTATTTCCTGGGTATTGAAGTAACTAGGAGCAAGGATGGCATCATCATATGTCAGAGAAAGTATATACTTGACTTGCTAAAGGAAACTAGATTACTTGGAGGTAGACCATGTGATACATCTCTAGAACCAGGCCAGAAACTCACTGAGGATCAAGAGGGAGAGCCAGTGGACAAGGAGCGATATTAGAGACTAGTGGGCAAGCTCATATACTTATCCCACTCACGTCCAAACATTGTCATTGCCGTGAGCATGGTGACTCAGTTTATGCATGCTCCTAGAACTTCCCACTTAGAAGCAGTTATGAAAATTCTGAGATACCTGAAGTCTTCTCCTGGACAGGGTCTCTATTTTTCAAAACATGGCCATCTCAGTGTAGAGGCATTTACTGATGCAGATTAGGCTGGATTAGTCATTGACAAATGATCAACTTCCGGATACTACACATTTGTTGGTGGCAACCTAGTCACATGGCGAAGTTAAAAACAGAATATGGTTGTTAGATTTAGTGTTGAGGTAGAATTCAGGGCTATGGCTCAGGGTGTATATGAGTTACTATGGATTAAACTATTGTTGGGAGACTTTAGGAATCCATAAGACTGACTCCATGCGACTATACTGTGACAACAAGGCTGCAATCAACATAGCTCATAATCCAGTTCAACATGATAGAACCAAGTATGTGGAGATTGATAGGCATTTCATCAAGGAAAAACTCGCTAGTGGCATCATATGTATTCCATTTGTAAAGACTAGAGACCAACTAGCCGATGCTCTCACCAAGGGCCTAGGGAGCAAACCATTTCATGGCATGCTCAACAAGCTGGGCATGAGAAATATCTTCACACCAGCTTGAGGGGGAGTGTTAGAATAGGAAATAATTGATTGTATTTTATCCTTATTTATTCCCTTGATTGGTGTAATGGCTGGACCATATATTATGCCTTATGTCACTCTTGTAATTACTCAGTATTATCAATATAAAAGGGAATGAAGTCTGACTCATTCCCTAACTCTTTCTCTTCTCTAAACCTACACCACTTTCCCAACAAAGCAAAATTAACAATACACAACCCCACACCCCCAAGCCCCCTACCTCCTTTGGCCGACAAATACACTCCCAAGTAACTAAATGATACCTAAACACATCCCCGCCTCCTCCCCACAAAAAAATCCTACTACAACTTCTCCAAACTACATGCCATTGACATTGGAATCACATGCACCGGTATTTTATATTTTCTTTGCTTTTTCATATACCTACTTAATTTCTTGTAAACAAACTATATTAACTTTCCTTCTAAACATTGCGTCTACTAATTCCATTTTATCTGTTAGTGTCCCTATATTCCAAGTTACTAGTCTAAACCTACAATGTTGGCTAACTTCTTTACCTGCATTCATCCAAGAAAGCACAGGGACCTTTGCCTATTTTCACCTCACCCGGGTGCCGATTTGGCACCACTTGCCTATTTGGCCACTAAACAAATCCGTACCATAATCCCAAAAAATAGTTGATGTTAACTCTTACAACTAATTCTAGAAATCCTGCATCTTTGGAAAACCAACAAGAAATTTAAGAAAATATAATTGTCTATGTTCATAATAGGGCTGTTCATATAACCGAACCCCCAAAAAAACCACCCAACCTGACCAATCTGAGGCGGTGTTTGGGAAGGATTTCTTTTGGTTTTTTTTCACTAAAAGGAAAATTGGTTACAAAACCAAAAAAAAAAAAAAATCCAAACAATATATCACATCAAACCCCATAATTATTTCACTTTTTCTCTCACAAACATCACATCCAACCAAAAAAAACCCAACTATCTTCTCAAACACAAAATTTTTTTTCTCCAATAATATCTTACAACTAAAAAAATCTACAAAAAAATCCACTTCCCAAACACCCACTGAATGTGTCACGGACAGTTTCAAAGCTCCTTCGGTCGAAATCAGGTCAGATTCAGCAAATTTATTCAACTTATGGTCAAGTCACGAGTGTGGCGAAGGATAATCCGTCAAACTCGAACCGAACTGACATTTATACATGGTGCTGAGGTTTCTACATGTTGGCTCACTTGATGACATTTATGTTTCCAAGATTTAGCCTTATCTGAGGATTACATTTATCTTGTCAAAGACTCGTCTTTCCAAGACTTTCAGCCTTACCACCTTCCTCCCTCAGACTTCCACTTTGCCTCTTTCACCCTTTCATTTCCCTCACACCCTCTTGTGTCTCTCACAGCTCCCATATTCTCACCCCTCTCGTCTCTTACCTTCTCATACTCTCACCCTTTCATCTGATTCCAGAAACCCATTCCCCTTTAATCTCCTTCTAGTGGCAATTGTGCTAATCGATGTATGATGGTTCTCTATGACACGATGACCATGGTGCGCACTGCTCAAATCCAAAAGAATGTGATGATGGTGCTCAGATTTCTGACGACGTATATGACGATGAAAGCTTTCCCCTCTCTGATCTCCCTCATCCTTTTCTTTCTCATCAAGTTACCCCTAAACTTCACCACTGCATTTTTCTTTCCGAATCTTTTATTTTTATTTTTATGAGAAGTGAGATGATTTTTTGGGATATTTGTTATAGGTTTGTCACTACTGCACCTCTGCAATTGTTTTTTTATTTTATTTTATTTTTTTGCTGGTTAGATGCACTATATTATTCAGTTTCACTTGATCTGACCAACAAACCGTACAACCCAATCTGTGGGGGTTCAAGCAATACAACAGTCAAAATCATATGGATTTTCTTTCAGCCCAATCTGGTCGGGTCGAGTGATGAGGGGACGGTAAAACCAATCCAACTCCAACAGCCCTAGTTCATAGGATGCCCTATAATGTCAAAAAATGAACATGAACAATCCATATGCATTAATATTCTGAGATTTTCTAAACTGTTTCACAATCAGTAAACCAAACCAAGCCTTAAGTCCCATCAAATGAGGTTGGCTACATGAATCCTTCTTCTCCACTCGACTCTATCAACATTCATTTGGTTAGTCAAATTCAGGAGATTCAGATCTCTATTTACTACACTAGCACTTCATATTAAAAAATTCAAAAACATTTTTATTTTAGAGTTCAAGATCGAAAATTGATTAGCATCATCCAGTTATTCACACCAATGAGCATGGTAATGTGTCAACAGGGCAAGAAAGAAATGCAGAGAAATTTATTTTGATCCTTCATCAAACCATCAAGACATATCAGGAATAGTTCTGAGTCACAACCAGAACATAGGTACCAAAATCCCAAGAAAATTAATAAAATTAAAATAGTGATAGTAAAATAGAATGGCAAACTAGAGTTAGGAAAAGAGAATGTATTCCATCTTTAATTATGGAACACAAAAATACCACATGGTGGATCTGTCTTGAGCTCAGCGCAAGATTTTTTTTATTAGCAGCGGCACATAAGATACAACTGTGCAAGTTCCGTAGTCACGAAAAATACTGTTTCCGGTTTATTCTTTGTGATGTCATTCATAGCCTAAGATGCCACATCATCAAGAACCTGATACCAGTTACCAGTTTGAAGTGCAAGATGAATACACTTCTGTGGGAGCTGAATAATAGGGGATGCAAAGAGGCCGAGTACACGTTTAGAAAATCAAGATATATGTTATATTCGGCCCCGTCTTGTACCATCCAGAAACCGAGCATCCTAATCGGCCATAGAACCAGTTGAGCAAGGAGCCGAGTGGGAATTGGTTTACAACAAGAGTGGAGTAAACAATCACACGGTGGATTAAAAGTGGGCCCGACCCTGAGGCCCAAAGGCGGATATAAATAGAGGAAGATCAGCAAAAGAGAGGTATGTGAGAGATAACCCCAAGAAACTTGAGACATAAGCAAACGTGAGACATATACTGGCTTGTCCGTCAGAGTGCTAATTCCGGCACCCTCAACCGGAGTGTTAATCCCTTTTCAGGTGGCAATCAAAGGATCAGGAACGTCCTTTAGGATCTAAGAGTATTTCCAAACCACATTACCACAATTGGCACCGTCTGTGAGAATACTCAAATACATCCATGGCAGGCGTAACGGAAGATCCAACGATAATCGTTGACGAAACTACACCAAGAGATGACCTCACCCCAAGAAACATGCTGGGACCGGAGAATATCACCGTGCGACGTGCCTTGAACTTTGACTCAGTAGCTCAAACATCACCCTCAACTTCAATGCATGAGACACAGACGATTATGGATCAGGCAAAGCAAAATGAACAATGGCTGGAGAACGTGTTGGCTGAGAATGAGCGCCTATGCCAGGATTTGGCCTTGGAGGTAGCGAAATCCCAACAAGCCGCATGCCAAGACCGGGGTTGACCTTCGGGAAAGAAGGATGGTCGCCGACCTCGACTTCAGAAACGTAATAGTGATAGTGATTCAAACTCACCATCCCTGGAGCCCAGAAAGAAAGGGCGCGTTGTTGTATCCAGCTCGTCTGAGGGAAGTCCATATGTACGGCATAGACGAAGCAAAAGTGATGATTCGAATGAGGAAGATAAACACGACCTATTTGTGCGACGAATTGCCAGGGCTATGCTACCCAAGAAGTTCAAGGCACCGTCATTCACCCTTTACACAAGCAAGTGATGACGCTCTATGCTGACGACGAAGCCCTCATGTGTCGAATATTTCCAAGCAGTCTGGGACCACTGGCCGTGAGGTGGTACTATAAATTGGAGCCGGCATCAATTAAGAGCTTCCACAAACTGCATAAGTCATTTAGGGCAAGATTCATCACCAATGAGGTCCAGCCCTAACAAGCCGACTCTCTCTAGGCCATGCAAATTAAACCGGAAAAAACTCTTCATGAATACTCGGCCCGCTATTGGGAATGCTTTAATCTGGTTGATGATGGTTGCAATGATTCCATGGCCATCACCACCTTTAAGATGGGATTGCATCCCGACATCCCCCTCCGCAATTCATTGACCAGGCGTCGACCCAAAACCGTTTGGGCATTAATGAAGAAGGTTGAAGAATACTGCAAAGTGGAAGATGATGTCCTTCAAGTCAAAGCCGGACGCAAAGCTGTTGAGACGGCCACGTCAGGAGTTGTTCAGCCGATTAGCTCCTTGCCTCCAAGAAGCCCCGAATGGCGGAATCGACCCAAACGAGGCAAAAGGCATGATTCGCGCTGATCAACCAACTAATGTTCACAACGAGCTAATGAACAATACCAAGTGGATAATAGGCGCACAAGGCGTCCGGGCAAGAAATACACGGAGCTGACAGAGCTGATTAATAAGATTCTGTCGAAGATACAACACCTTTCGTTCTTCAAGTGGCCGCCCAAGATAACGGGACCCCCTGATACGAGAAGACAAGATAAACGATGTGAGTATCATAAAGACCATGGTCACGACACCGATAGTTATTTTTCTTTAAAAGATCACCTGGAAGAATTGGTGCAAGACGGCCGTCTTACGCAATACGTCCGAAAGAACAATTCAACAAATACAGTAGCTCTACAGCCGGAGTCACCCCCTCTTGGTGTAATCCATATGATATACAGCTTGCCGGCACCACCTGAGGTGCACACAATCCAGTTGCCGTCTAGCATACATGGCTCGATGATGCCAGCGAAACGGCCACACAACACTAGAAGGATTAGTTTCGATGACAGTGATTTAGTTGGAGTGACCCACCCCCACACTGATCCCCTCATCATCGAGCTACATGTAAACAAATTCACTATCGAACGTGTACTCATTGACCAGGGTAGCACTTCGGAGATAATGTATTACAAAACTTTTGTCAAACTTAGTTTTATCGATTGAGACCTATCTCCGGCTGATTATCCGTTATTCGGTTTCAATGCTAACCCGGAGTACCCTTTGGGCAAGATCACACTACCTGTACGAGCCGGAACCAGATCAGTAGATGTAGAGTTTCTGGTTGTTAAGCTCCTTTTGCCGTATAATCTGATCATGGGCAGAACATGGTTACATACGATGTAAGCAGTGCCAAGCACCTACCACCAACTGCTCCATTTTCCGACTGAATACGGTATTGAACAAATTCGCGGCTCTCAGAAGTCGGCGCAAGCATGCTATCTTCTAGCTACAAAGAGACCGAAGGAACTGGAAGTGCATTCAATTAAGGTACCGGATAGGGACAGTCTCGAAGACATTGGGAGGATCCCAAGTGACAAAGCAACCAAAGCCCTGCATCGGGTCGAAATTGACGGAAATCCTGACAAATTCTTCATGGTCAGCGCTTCCTTGGATAACGTCGAAAGGCAGGAATTGATAGCCTTCTTACTCGGAAATATTGATGTGTTTGCATGGACTCTATACAAAATGCCAGGAGTAGATCCATCAGTGGCCCAACACCGCTTGAACGTTGATCCAAAATGTAAGCCTATTGTTCAAAGAAGCCGACGGTTAGCCGCAGAGCATACTTCGGCCGTCATTGAAGAAGTAGATAGGTTACTTGACGCCAGGGTGGTCCGCGAAGTAACTTATCCTACATGGTTGTCCAATACTGTGGTTATGAAGAAGAAGAATGGCTCTTGACGCGTCTGCGTGGATTTTACGAACTTGAACAAAGCTTGTCCCAAGGACTGTTTTCCTCTACCCAGAATAGACCAACTCGTAGACGCAACGGCACATCATCAACGCATAAGCTTCTTGGATGCCTACAGAGGCTATTATCAAATTGCCATGCATCCAGAGGATCAAAAAAAAATCACATTCCTCACCCCAAGAGGAACCTATTGCTACAAGGTCATGTCTTTTGGGCCGAAGAATGCGGGGGCAACTTATCAAAGACTAGTGACTTCCATGTTCAAGGAGCAGCTTGGTTGTACCATGGAAGTATATATTGACGATATGGTGGTCAAATCCAAGGAAAAGAACTCCCATCTAGCCGATTTGTCAGAAACATTCGACATTCTTCGAATGTATAAGATGAAATTGAACGCTTCTAAGTGTGCATTTGGCATCGGCTCCAGCAAATTCCTTGGCTACATCATTAACCACCACGAAATCGAAGCCAATCCAAGACAGATCACGGCAATTCTAGAGCTTGGATCCCCTTGGTCAATTAAAGAGGTTCAGAAGCTAATGGGGATCGCCGCCGCGTTCAACAGATTTATCAGCCGTTCCACAGATCGCTGCTGACAATTCTTCCACACACTTCGGCAAGGTAAAGCATTTGATTGGACTCCCGAGTGCCAAGCCGCTTTGGACGGCCTGAAATCTTACCTCTGATCAGTTCCACTCTTAGCAACACCTGCAACCGGCGATCCACTCATTTTGTAGCTGGCAGTATCCGACCGGGCGGTCAGCACCGTATTGTCAAAGGAAGAACTAGAGGAGCAGCGACCAGTTTACTATGTAAGTAAAGCTATGGCCGACGCTGAGACACGTTACCTTCCACTAGAAAAACTTATCCTTACGCTCGTCATGGCTGCAAGAAAACTGATGCACTACTTTCAGGGGCATACCATTGGGGTGCCAACGGAATATCCCCTCCGGTCAACGCTCCGCAGCGCGGAGGCATTGGGGCGCGTCTCAAAATGGGCTCTTGAACTCGGCCAGTATGATATTCAGTTTCCACCCAGAACTTCCATCAAAAGGCAAGTGCTCGCCAACTTTGTTGCTGAGTTCACAGGATCCCTGGCCGACTTTAAGTCTGATCAAGTGCAAACTAAGCCCGACTGGAGAATGTATGTTTGGCGACGTTTGGCAGATGTATTGCAATGGATCATCCAACCAGCATGGCAGTAGGGCTGGCGTAGTAATCATGACCCCTGAAGGGGCAATAATCGAACAGGCCGTCAAATTGGGATTCGACACATCGAATAATGAGGCCAAATATGAAGCACTGTTAACCGGCTTCCGAAATGCACTTCACCTCGGTACGCGACATCTGCTTGTTTTCTGTGACTCAAAGCTAGTAATCAACCAGTTGAAAGGGGAATATGCAGCCAAAAATGACCGCATGGCAACCTATATGAAAACGGCAAATTCTTTGCTCGCAAAATTTGATCACCACAAACTGAATCAAATAACCCAGGATCAGAACACGCATGCAAACGCCCTGGCTTGCCTAACCTCTGCTATCAACTTAGAAATTAAGCGGACAATTGAAGTAGGGTTTGTTCCCGAACCGAGCATTGCCTCTTCAGAACCAGTTCAGGTCAACGTTATCGAACCCGGTCCGAGTTGGATGGACCTTATCGTCGCATTCCTATCTTCAGAACAGTTCTCGATGGATAAGAAAAAAGCACACAAACTCCGAAACAAAGCCCTCCGATACTATTTGGATCCGCAAGGAAAGCTCTACAAAAAATCTCTCTCCGGGCCATACTTTGAGTGTGTTCACCCAGATAAAGTCAAGAAACTTTTATCTGAAATACATGAAGGCAGTTATGGAGCCCATTCGGGCGGACGTTCTCTGGCTCACCGCGCCATATCGCAAGGGTACTATTGGCCGACCATGCGAACCGACGCCGAGTGTTATGTCAAGAAATGTGGTCAATGCCAGAAGTTTTCCCCTTTAACTCACTTGCTGGCCGAGGAGTTAAATTCTATCACTAGCCCTTGGCCGTTTGCTCAATGGGGCCTTGATATTGTTGGACCGTTGCCACGAGCCCCAGGCAACAAGCGATTCCTAATTGTTACGATGGATTATTTCACAAAATGGGTCGAAACGGAGGCACTAACACATATTCGAGATTCCGACGTTAAGTGTTTTGTATGGAAAAACATCATAACAAGATTTGGCATACCACGAGCACTTGTTTCTGACAACGGTACCCAGTTTGATTGTGGAGTGTATCAAGAATTGTGCGACACTTATGGTATCCGGCCCTACTTTTCCTCATCGGCTTACCTCCAAAGCAATGGTCAAGCAGAAGCCACCAACAAGGTTATTTTGGACGGCATCAAGAAAAGGTTGGAGAAAGCTAAAGGCAGATGGGTAGAAGAGTTGCCCAGTGTGTTGTGGACTCATCACACTACTCCGAGGCGATCCACTGGGTAAACGCTGTTTGCTCTATGCTTCGAAACCCAAGCAATCATCCCCCTGGAGATCGGCCTCCCAACCTTGAAATCTATAGTTTTTGATATGGGCCGAAATGACATGATGTTGGCCTTGGACTTGACTCTAATTGAAGAACACCGAGACCGTGCCCTTGCATCCATGGCACGGTACCAGCAACAGCTCGCTAAGTCATATAATCAACGTGTTCAGCTGCGCTGTTATACACCAAGAAAATTGGTTCTCAAGAAAGAGCTTCCCGTTGTTAGGAATCCGGCTGACGGAAAATTGGGTCTTAACTGGGACGGCCCCTATCAGGTTGATTCAATTGCAGGGACAGGGGCATATCGACTCCAAGACATGGATGGAAGAAGCCTGTTGCGCCCGTGAAATTCCACACACTTGCGCAAATTCTATCATTAACTTGTAAAACACAACAGCTTGCTTTGATTTTAAGCCATGTCTATCTTCTTTTTTTTTCAATATAATGTCCTCTTGCTCAGCGAGTTCTAGTTGTGAATAAGCCTCCAAATTCAAAGCGCCCAGCGTAAATGACGTTTGAGCCGAATAAGTCTCCGAATTCGGAGCACCCTTTCGCGAATGATGTTTAGGCCAACACAAATAAGCCTCCAAATTCAGAGCGCCCTTCGTGGAAATCACGATTGGCCACAAAAAGCCTCCGAATTCGGAGCGCCCAGCATGAATGACGTTTGGGCCGAATAAGTCTCCAAATTTGGAGCGCTCTTTCGCGAATGACGTTTGGGCCAACACAAATAAGCCTCCGAATTCAGAGCGCCGTTCGTGAAAATCACGATTGGCCACAAAAAGCCTCCAAATTCGGAACACCCTTTCGCAAATGACGTTTGGGCCAACACAAATAAACCTCCAAATTCGGAGCGCCCTTCGTGGAAATCACGATTGGCACAAAAGCTCCGGTTGGGCGAATCGTGAAAACACTCCGGTCCGACTCGAACGCTCTTCGTGGAAATCACGATTGGCCACAAAAAGCCTCCGAATTCGAAGCGCCAATCGTGAAAAACACAGTTGGGCCGAATAAGTCTCCGAATTCGGTGTGCCCTTGGGCCAACACAGAGAAACCTTCGAATTCGGAGCGCCCAGCGTAAATGACGTTTGAGAAGAATAATCCTCCGAATCCGAAGCTCCTTTCGTGGATATTGTGATCAACGTGTAGTAGTAGACAACTTAATCTGCAAGCATTAATTATCCATAAATTGAAGGAAGGAAAATGAGGACATGAGTTGGAAATATAGAGCAACGATCGAAATGACATCGACATCCAGAATGATATGTTTTATTCAATAGATCATAAGTACATGCTTTACATTTAAAAAAATAAAAAATAAAAAATAATACAAAATTATTCAGCGCCTCATTCGTCGTCAGTCTTCTCAGCTTCGTAAGCCTTGAACAGAAAAGTATAGCTCTAATATAAGGGTGACGCCAGATCAACGCCCGCTGCTTGGAGTGCCTTGGTCCATCCATGCTTGAATCCGCGATTTTCGCATCAACAGACCTCCTCGGTTAGTTTTTCCTTAGTTTTATCTATTCCGATTTTTCGGCCGTCATGAAAGCCTTTTTCGTAGGACCTAGCCTTCACCGATTCAATTGCAAACATGCTGGCCATATCTTGGTCGGCGATCGCGTGATCCAAAATTCGACGATTTACTCGCTCTGCGACAATTGGATTCACTTGACTCGCTGAGTGAGTCTCAGAGGCGCAAGTTCTCTACAGCTCATTTTTGGCCTTCTCCGCGCGAGCTAGCAAGCTCTGAATGCGAGCATCCTTTTGCACTATTTCTCTTCGTGCAACACGCAGATGCATACCGATTTCGTAGGAGGTGTACAGACCCTTTACTGCTCCATGAACGCCCTCCCAAAAAACTTCGTAATCAGCCCGGCCGACCATGGATTGCTGAACTTCTAGTGAAAAAATCTGTCGCGCAAACTCAACTACTACATTTGAGTCGCAGATGATGGAATCCGCCTCTGTCATCGATTTGTTCCCAACAAACACCCAAAAACTCAACGGGTGCAGTGTCACACAGGTTTCACCTCTCGAACGAGGGGAGTTACCTCATTGCTGTTTTTCCCTTCGAGGTGATCTACTTCGATGATGTGGGGATTGGCGTTTCTCACGCTCCCTCGATGTCCTACTCACCTTGCGCGTAGGCTCGCCACCCCGGTTCATCTCTGCGTCCAGCTCTGCGAGTGTCCTACTTTTCCCCCTGCTGTTGAAAAATAGTCTTCTTGCCATCCACAGTCGTCTACACTTCTTTTTTCTTCTCCCAATTTATTGGATTAGAATGCAACAATGGCACCCTTGCACACGTAGCCCCCGCCCCATTTATTGATTACTGGGGCCGCGCTCCCGAGGCAATCTCATCAATGCTCGCATTCCATGAGCCACCGATATTCGGCGTTCCAGTTCATTTCTTAACTGGGGCAGGGGCAGGGGCAGATTCGTTAATCTTAGCGGCTAAGGATTCGCTAATCTAATCGGCCAAATCTCAGGGCCTTGCGCCGATTGGATCATGTGCCCCAGCCATTCCATAAGCCATCGATATTCGGCGTTCCAGTTCATTCCTTAACTGAGGCAGGGGCAGATTCGTTAATCTTAGCAACTAAGGATTCGCTAATCTAATCAGCCAAATCTCAGGGCCTTGCACCGATTGGATCATGCGCCCCAGCCATTCCGTGAGCCACCGATATTCGACATTCCAATTCATTAACTAGGTAGGGGCAGATTCGTTAATCTTAGCGGCTAAGGATTCGCTAATCTAATCGGCCAAATCTCAGGGCCTTGCGCCGATTGGATCATGTGCCCCAGACATTCCATGAGCCACCATTAACTACGGCAAGGGCATGTTCATGAATTCATTCGACTAAATTGAACGACGGCTAAATTGCTAAATTGCCAAGATACGCAGTTATCTAATCGGCAGCTATTTAGTGGGATGTTTAATTTACTCATCTCATGATCCTACATCCTATTGGATAGATAGCTAGCACGCACAATAGACAGTAGTCATTTTACCCAAAGGAGTAAAAAGCAAAAATCTTCATTAAATAACAAAGATTGAGTACAGATAATAGTAAAAAGCAAAGAAAATTTTCATTAATAAATTGAGTACAGATGGTGGTCATTTTATACATGAAAATTACCTTAAACTAATAGAAATCTACTAACAAAAATTTACAAGAACCATGCATCGAAGTTGCCTAACAAAATTCAAAACGTCACCCTAATCAATCTTCGGGGTCAGAGTCCAGCGGCTCAACGTCCACCTGCTCGTATGGGATCGGCTGGGCTATTGTCACATTAGCGACAGTGAGGGCTTTGAGCCAGCCGTGTTTGAAGCCCCGATTCTCGAATTTGGGGACTTCCTCCACGTAGTTCTCCAAGGCGGCGTCCTTCCCAGCTTGGAACGCTTTGGAAATCTCGGAGTCGGCTATTTCCTTCGTCTTCTTCAATTCTTCCAAGTCGGCTTCCAGCCTGGCAATCACCTTCTTGGCCAACTTGAGCGCGTCTTCGCTCGCGTTTACCCTCTCCTCGGCGGCCAATCTGAGCTGGTTAAAACTCTTCGCCTTTTCTACCTCGGCGTCGGCTCTTGTGCGCTCATCCGCCACTCTCGCCCCCTCGGACTTGGCTCTTTGCGAGGCCTCCACGGCCTTGCTCTTCTCACTTTCAATTTCGGCTTTCAAAAAGCCAATCTGCTCAATAGCATCATGTCAAGGCAATGATCTAAACTATCCCCGCCTAATCGCCTACAAAACAAGGAGTTAGAGTTTACAAGTAAAAGTAATAAATAATAATATACGTTTACATGCACATAGGCGGAAAGCTGAAAATAAGGTTACATCATGTAACAATAGGGCCGATTGAGCGACTAATGCTATTGACAGCAGATCTGGCTCTGCACGAAAAGTCACCCTGTCAACCGGCAGGGAAATTAAGGAAGCCATACTCAAGGCCACTGCCGGATCTTTGAGAGTCGACGCGTTGGACGCAATTGGCACGTTCTTTATCCTTGGTTGGATGATGAACGGCACGACCGAGTCTGACTCCTCCAAATGCGGCCGTTTATCGGTGAGTGATTCCTCCAGGTCGGCTTTGCTCTCGTCAGGACGCTTCTTCCCCCTCTGATCGGCCTCCTAACTCGACCGTTCGACTATCTGCTCCGTCTCAGCCGTCTCAATTTGAGCTGTTTCTTCCATGATAACAGGCAGAGAAGACTCAGCCGCCGCAGCAGGTTCAGAACAGATGGTCTCAGCCCTTCTCCGGGCGGCCATCAATTCGGCGTTTTTCCACCTTGCCAGTTGCGTAAGCGATTCCCCCCCACCATGTTCTCAGGATACGAGCCGAGGAGATCTCCTAAATCAGTAAAAATATCTTCAAATGAGACGTCCCCTCAACCTTAAGTGGACGAAGGGTTGGATGGACTAAGGCTAGCTTCTTGAAAAGCTGAATTTAGAGCCTCGTCAACTTCTTCGGCTTCCAAAGCGGACTAACTCGGCTGCTCGGTGACTTCCTCGGCTACTGGTTCTTCGGCCTGCTCCGAATCAAAAGCTTCCAAATTAATTTGCCTAAGGCTTTTGAAGCGGGGGAAGATAAGGGCCGTGAGCTGCTGTTCGCCCCGTGGAGTCGGAATGTTGTCCGCGGCCAAAAACGTTGTGTAAGTCAACTCGTACCTCAGAAGTATATGGGCCGCCCTCCCTTGCTTCTGGAGGTTTGGACGGCCAAAGAACTGGAGTGTAGTTTTGATTTCCGCAAGCACAGCGTCGTCGGCCAAAACCAAAGCTTTCTTCAAATCGTTGTCTGCACAAATAAAACAATAAGTACGTGGAAAGAAAACCGAGTAAATATAAAGTAGATAAACGTAAGGAACTATACGGCCACCTGGTTCGCCTCTCCGTCTAGGTATAGGATCTAGGCAATCTTCGCCTTCGCCGAATTCCCAGTTACCTCGAACAACGACCATGACATCATCAACTCGCTTGCCAGAGTTGACAAGCATAGTCACCAAGTGATGCTCGGTGTCCTTGGCCATGAGAAAATAACGCCCTTGCCGGCCAGAAGATTTGACCAAGGCATAACAATGCCAAATAGCAGGTATGCCAAGATTGATCTTAAGGCGTCGGTTCAACTCTATAATCCCCATTATGATTCGGAAAAAATTTATGTTAGGTTGAGGGGGGATTAGACCCCAATGGCGAAGGACGGCCCTAAGGAATGGGTGGAAGGGGAAACGGACTCCGCCCTTAGCAATTGAATAGTAGAGGAAAGATGATTGTACTTTTATCAGTGTTCTCCATATCAAGGGTGCTGTCTATCACTTGACAGATGGACATCGTCGGGGATGGAAAAATGGCGTCGAGAACCAGAAATTCGATCCACAAAAAGGAGGTCTTTCAAATGTTTTGCCATCCTAGCTAGTCTAAGGAGTACGCTAAACTAAAAACAAACAAGGAAATGGGATTCGAAATGAAGGAGAAGAGAACTTACAAGAAGCAGAGAAGACAATGAGAAACGGAAGGAGGTTGTAGAGGTCGTGAAATGGAGGAAGTATATCAAAAAGCAGACCAAGAGCTTTGAGTATTCAAAAAAAATGCATTCGAAGGGACAATGAAGTTTTAAATCACAATAAATAAAGGAAGCGTACGAAAAGGCGGGAAATTATAATGATGACCGAAAAGCGCGTGCGTTCTGATACTCACATTGGAATGAGGTTAACCGCCGAATTTTTGTTTTGACTTTTCAAATTTGAAACCAAACACGCCAACTGTTGTTAGTGGGGTGTTTGGGGGGCAATTATGGGAGCCGAATAATAGGGGATGCAAAGAGGCTGAGTACACGTTTGGAAAATCAAGATATATGTTATATTCGGCCCCGTCTTGTACCATCCAGAAGCCGAGCATCCTAATCAGCTATAGAACCAGTTGAGCGAGGAGCCGAGTGGGAATTGGTTTACGACAGAAGGAGCCGAGTGAACAATGACACGGTGGATTAAAAGTGAGCCCGACCATGAGGCCCAAAGGCGGATATAAATAGAGAAATATCAGCCAAAGAGAGGTATGTGAGAGATAACCCCAAGAAACTTGAGACACAAGCAAACGTGAGACATATACTAACTTATCCGTCAGAGTGCTAATTCTAACACCCCCGACCGGAGTGTCAATCCCTTTTCAGGTGGCAATCAGAGGGTTAGGAACGTCCTTCAGGATCCAAGAGTATTTCCAAACCACATTACCACAACTTCTACAATATCTCATTAACTTTCAAAAATTGACTTAGAAAGCAGCAAATTGAGAGTAAATTCATAACGACCAAAGCTAAAAGGAGGTGACAGTCACCTGGATTTTTCTCAGAAGGTTTCAAAATAAATGTATTGCCACATGTTACTGCAATAGGAAACATCTGCAAAAACCATAAAACACATTCAGATTTGAAGTTTTTTGTCTTCCTCTCTATAGAATACATACACAATTCTTGAAAAAGAATACAACTATAAACTATTATCGAGTTTGTCCACTTTAGCGTGAATTTTCCATGAAGCAAGATGGCAACTATAAAAACTCTGAAGGGCAGAGAAATTGTTTGTGTGGTAAACGAGACTAGTCAACACCAGCCTAATCTGAAATTTGACAGGAAAAAAAAAAAGCACACAACCTCATATGAGAACTAGACAAATATGACAGACATACCCATACGGAAATCATTGCTGGAAAGTTGAAGGGACAGATCCCAGCACAAACACCCAGTGGTTCTCTAATGCAGTAGGTATCAATTCCATTAGATGCATTGGGAACAAACTCCCCCATTTGGAGACTTGCCATTCCACACGCATGTTCAACCACCTCTACAAACACAGCCAAAAAATTAATAAGCAGAATCATGATAACCTGGGTTCAGGATTTATTTATTCAAAAATGCTAACCTAAACCACAGAGTACGTCGCTTTTGGCGCCATTCAAAGTCTTCCCCTGCTCTGTACTGATGTTCATGGCAAGCTTATCCTGAAAATAAGGTAATTGCCTTTGATGCAGTCAAAATTCATGACGCCAAAGTAAAAATAAAATAAAATAAAGAAAAACCATTTTTGCATAGTTACAATATCTCTGCGAATGAGCTCTTGAAACTTGAACATGATGCGTTGACGAGTAGTAACAGGTGTGTTCTTCCACAAAGAAAAAGCTTGTTTCGCTGCACTAACTGCAGCTTTGAACTCTTCATAGGTAGTTAAAGGAACTTGAGAAACCACCTCTTGTGTTGCCTAATTAAACAATAAAGCATAAGACTACATCACTGTGAATAGCTCTTCAGGGGAAAAAACAATATAAATATAGAATCTGCTGGAACATATTTTCTTACAGGATTTATGACATCAATTATTGCACAAGCTTGTGAATCCACAAATTTCCCTTCAATAAGATTAGGAACCTTCAGCTATATTCGAATTGACGAGAGCGAGTGAGAGAGGAAAACAAAACAAAAGTCAAAATGCCATTTAAGTTAAGTGAAGAGAAACAAAAGAGATATTGAAAGAGGGGAAAAATTTTAATCACAGTAATATCTTTCTCCTTTCACATCAAAACATACCGGACAGTCTTGTTTTGTTGATGCTTCCGTAGACGTGCTAACAAGCACAGATCTATTGGGTCTCCATGATTTTAAACTTTTCTCTGCAAAATCAAAAAGATTCTCTCTAAAATCATGCAGAAAATTGACTACAACCAACTGATTCACTGATTTTTTAGATTACTAGGAATGGCCATTGGTCAATCCATTTCTCATTTTGTCTTACAGAACTTGAACTTAAAGATGCCTACCAAAACAATTCACCACTGGCACTTAAAACAGATTCCACTCAATTCTCATGCATATGATGACCCCATTTTATAGGCACATTTCTTGAAGGCTAAAGACAACAGTCATTCATGCCCAATTTTTACAAGCCCACCTAAAAAAGACAGGAAGAATAACAAAAAATAAAATAAAACTCAACAAGAACATTGGATCACAGGCTGATGAAACTCCTCAGCCATTAACAGCACTACGATGAGTTCAAATTTCAGTAATCACTGTCCAGTTCTGTTTGACCAGAAACCATACTAAACATCATTACTATCTCAGATTTCTTCTCACAAAGCCACAATGGAAGGGGGGGAAAAGAATATATGCGGCACAAGCAAGTCCCACTTGTAAAATTAATGCGTCTGAACTCTGAAGTATTGTTATTCCAACAAACCTAATGAAGCACTAATTTTCTTAATTTCATTGCAAGAAAATTCTATCTCCTAAAGTATGAACTTCATGTTACTTGATTACTAAACAATTACCATCAATTAGGAAAAAAATTCTATTGGCCATCAAGTCATTTCAGAAGCAGCAACATCCAACCAGAGGCTATGATGGTACAAATTAAAGCATTGAGGCAACTCTATCATCTCTTTCATCTAAAAAAGTTTGGGTAAGGGTTTGACCTGTTAAATTTCCCAGACGGATCTTAGCTTTGAGGTTGTACAAATGCCTTGGTGTCGACTGAAGCTCCGGATTACTTTGTTTGAGAGACTTAAGCACTTGACGTGGCTTTATACCTTCGTCAATCATTTGTTTGATTTGCCTCACCTCTTCCTCACTAAAACGACGACTATACGGATGCTCGGACATGTCTTTGAGTGGTTCATGGTTGTGTTCACTATTTTTTATGATAAGTACCCACACATCATCTTCCTTTTTACCTATGGCTTCAAAAGGACAATTAATGAGGCGTGAATGTGCTTTTCTTTTGCGTTTGTTTTCTTCAATCTTGCGTCTATTGCGATAAACACCTCCTCTGTCACAACCGAGTATAACTCTTCTATCCTTCCTGGACTTTTTAATAGTCACCACATATCCTTGGTTGGCCCCAAAATCACGAACATGTCTGATAAGGTCTTCACGATCCTGAAAAGTTCCAGGAGGTGGTGGAAGCATCTTTTCCCCAGTAACCTCTGAGTGACTTTGACTTTCCATCATCAATGGCAGACAGCAAGAACCTACAACAACAAAAATAAATAAATAAAAAGGAGAAGAAGAAGAAGAAGAAGAGAGAGTAAGCACCCCTCTAAAATCATTTTATATGAACTTGAAAAGACCCAAATGGAAAAGAAATGGTTTAAAGAATCAATAGTAACTAGTCATAGAACTAAAAGAATTTTATTGTTTTGTTTTCTTAGGAAAGAACAACTCCATCAAACATTACTTCAATCAAGTTGTTTCAAGCATCCTGCCTTAAATTCAGAAGGTCGAAGAGCTTGATAGATATTGGACACCACAGAAAAAACTAACATCTCAATTTCTGCATCATAATAATTACTGTACATGAGGACTCTCTCGGAGTGTCGACCTCCAATACAAGTTTACATGCATCCAACTAAGGTGCTCCAACTCTAGAGATGCCCATGCAACGTAAGACATAACACAGTCTCCTAATGGAAAGCATATATAAATATTCATGACAAAATTAACGTGCATACATGACTACTTATACAACCATGAAAATCAAGTCAACAATCAAGTCCCTAAGGTCTACCAGTTGAGGGCACTCCTTTTCTTTTTCAATTTATTTTATTTTATTATGTAAATTGGCTAATCACCACTAGAATCAATTACAATGAAGAGTCAAATACAACAAATTACAAGTACAATGAACTGCCAAAATGGGCAAGAGAGACCCCCATGCAACAAAAGAAAGAGCCCCCAAAGTGAGGGACATTAGACTGTTTAAGTCACCAATTCTCCCAAAAGCTTAAGCTGTTATGAAATCAACCCAACAATGTATATCAAGCTATCTAACACCTATTAGAATATTTCATTATTTCCTTATTTAGATTAGATTGTGATTGATTGATTGATTGTGATTCCTTAATCAGTTAATCAATCAATATAAAAGGTAATTCCTTAATTAGTGCCTTAGGCAAGGTTCTGAAAAGCGGTTGCGGTCGCCGTAACTGTGGCGGTGACGTGGTTGCGGTTGCGGGGTGTAAAGGCCGTAGTGTAACGGTTGCGGTAACCAGAACCATGAATTTTTTTATTTTTCGCACAATTTGAAAAAACTTACTGATACGCATATTTTTTTTCTATGATCATATTTATTAGGTTTTTTATAAATTTTTAAGTATGATTCAATATATTTCATATTTTTAAATCACTATAAACTAAGTTTTTTACATTTTATTTTAATAATTAATGACTTTATATTTTACAAAAAATCAATCACTAACAATTATATATAAGATAAATAATGACAAAAGTAAGAGAATAAATAAGAGCCTAAATATATATATATACATATTTTAACTAAGCCAAATAGATAATGACCACACTTATTATTATTATTATTTTCAAACAATATATAGATAGACACACACAAACAAAATGGTTTAGTGATAGCAGCTGAATAGAATAGCATAGGTCTTATACTTTCAATAAATCAGTAACATGTTCTCCCTCTTCCCTCTGCTCTCTCTCTCTCTATCTCTTGCTCCTCTATTTTCTCTCTTTATCTTCCCTCTTCTCTCTATCCCTCTTCCCCCATTTTCAGCTTTTTTTTGTGTGTTTTTTCGAAAGAAACAGTTTGGAACCGTTACGTAATGGTGCATAATAGGCTGTTACAGCACCGTTACGACCGCTACGGCAGCCACTACAGCCAACACACCTGTGAATCTCAATCACACTGCAAAAGCGGCCATAACGGGTGACGGTAACCGCCAAAACCGTTACGTAACGGCGTTACGTAACGGTTGCGGCCGCTTTTTAAAACCTTGGCCTTAGGGCTTCCTTTTGTAACAGTTGATTGATCAATATAAAAGTGACGATATCATAATCATCACTCAAACTTTGCATTCTCTTAAATTACATGGTATCAGAGCCAAAACCCTAAAAACCATCACCCACACAGCCACTGCCACCAACCAGCCATCACCTATCACTACCCATCCTCCACCGCTTGTCCCTAAGTCTCTGTCAGAACCAATCAAGGTCCCATAGAGCTATTTCAGCTTCAGCCGAAGGCCGCTTTAGCCTAGTCGACCCTTGTGAGGGTTGTCCTAGCCTTACTTTGTGTATTTCGACTCCCATGGATGAGTGTTTGAGGGCTGCCCATCTTCTGTTGCCCCACGTTTCTTTCCCTGTACTTTCTTGAACACAATTCATCACTTGTTTTGATTGGAGGTTCGTTTTTCCGTATTTGATTTATTTTTTGGGTCCACAGATGACACATTAATATAATTGTTATGCTCTAATAGTGGTCTGTATGTGATTTTACTTGTTCCAACCCATTCCATTCCTCTTTCCATTTTTGTGTTTCGTGCATGGTTTTTTGGATTGAGATTGTAGAGTTCTTATAGCTGACCTAACTAGTGAATCTACCACTACTTCTCACCCATCTAAAGGGGAGAGCTCTAGTCTAATTATGACTACTACATCTAAGAACCCTAGCCTTAAAATCACCGCCGTTCTATTTAATAGTTAGAATTACCTTTCATGGTCTCAGTGTCTGACACTTTTTCTAAAGAGTAAGGGGAAGATAGAAAGCACTAGGTATTACGGATCCTGGCTATGACCAATGAGAGATTACCAACTCTTTAATCACGGGATGGCTCATTCATTCCATGGTTCTTGAGATTGGTGAAGGCTACTTATCTATAGACACTGCCCAGGATTTTGGGAAACAGTCGCTGCAACAAATTCTCGAAAGGGGAATTTTTCTCTGTCCGCACCGGTCTATTGAGCGCTCAATACAGGGGGAGCAGACAGTTCTCCAGTATTACACCTTTCTGACTAATGGTTGGAAATGCCTAAATCATATCCTAGATTACAAGCTTGTATGTACAGTTGACTCAGTTGGTTACCAAAAGTTTCTTGCACAGGAGAGGGTCTTCAAGTTTCTAGAAGGCCTCAATGTAGAGTTTGATCCGGTCCGAAGTCGTGTCCTTAGCATGGATGTTCTTCTATCACTTCAAGAGGCCTTTGCATATGTATAGAATGAGAAGAGTCGTCGTTCTACTATGTTACCACCGGCTACTGGAGACCGTTCAGCATTACCTTTTGCTCCTTCTCGAGATGGGGCTGGTTTGTCACTACCTCTTTCCATCCTTCAGGGAAGGATACTGTGTTCTGTGACTACTGCCGCAATCTGCCATACTCGTGAGACGTGTTGGAAGCTTCATGGGGCTCCATTAGGGAGTCGGGGTGATCGGTGTTTGGTACTAAAGGCGGTTGATCAAGCCAATCTAGAGGACATGGCTCTAATCCACGAGCCCATCAGTCTAGTGTCGTTGACACCCTTGATTCTACTTTTGCTTCAATTGGTCCGACTTCTGATAATTTATCTAGCATGACTTCTCCTGAGCTTAAGGATGTTCTGCATCATTTGCTGGTCCGCCGATCTTCTACTGCTCCCAGTATATCTTTCTCGTCATTTGCCCGCTCAGGTAACTTAGCCTTTTCTCCTAGTGCCTTTCTTTCCCATAAGTCTTTGCCATAGATTATTAATTCTGGTGTCTCAGATCATACGTCTGGGTCTTCTAACCTTTTCTTAGCATATAAACCCTTTTCAAGTCAAAGCAAAGTTAGAATTGCAAATGGTACTGTTTCTTCTATCTTTGGGAAATATTTAATTCATGTCACCCTTACCTTACCTTTGTCTTCAGTGCTTCACGTTCCCAATTTTTCTATTAATCTTCTATCCTTGAGTCATATTACTAAAGATATGAACTGTAGTGTGACATTTGTTCCTGATCATTGTTTTTTTCAAGACCTTGTCATGAGGAGAACGATTGACAGTGGTATTGCAGAAAATGGTGTCTATTTCTTGGATCAGCCGAACAAGCTTGCTCATCATTCCATCTAGTTCCCAACCACCAAGGAGGATTCATGGCTATGGCATTGTCGTCTTAGACATCCTTTTTTTCATTTACTTAGGCATTTATTTTTGTTCGTTTTTACAAACAATAATATGCCAGAGTTTCTTTGTGAGTCTTGTCAACTTGGCAAACAACACCAAGCTCAAGGTTTTAAAAAGTGGCCGCAACCGTTACGTAACGCCGTTACGTAATGGCTTTGGTGGTTACCACCACCCGTTACGGCCGCTTTTGCAGTGTGATTGATATTCACAGATGTGTCAGCCGTAGCGGCTGCTATAGCGGTCGTAACGGTGCCGTAACGGCTTGTCACGCACCGTTACGTAACGGTTCCAAACTACTTCTTTCGAAAAAAAAACAAAAAAAAAAAAGCTGAAAATGGGGGGAAGAGAGATAAAGAGAGAAGAGGGAAAATAAAAAGGAAAGATGGAGGTGTAAGAAATAGAGAGAAAAAAGAGAGAAGATGATGAACATGTTATTGATTTGTTAAAGTTGTAAGACCTATACTATTCTATTCAACTGCTATCACTCAACCATTTTGTTTGTGTGTGTCTATCTATATATTGTTTGAAAATAATAATAATAATAAGTGTGGTCATTATCTATTTATATATATATATATATTTAGGATATTATTTATTCTTTTACTTTTGTCATTGTTTAGTGATTGATTTTTTTTGTAAAATATCTAGAAAACATAACACCTATAATTATATATTAATATATTTTTTATACATGTCAATTTTTTTTTATTAGTTTATTTTATTTTTATTTACTAGTTATCCAAAAAGAGAATGAATATTCAAGTGATCCAACCCCAAACAAAAAAATATTCTTTATAATTTATTTTTTAATTTTTATAGGATTACATTAGCATGTATAATTTATTTTTTAAAACTATTCAAATTAAAAGTTGCATACGCTTCCACAAGTATAATAATTAAAAAAATAATTTTATACATCTAAGTCCAATAATTTTTTTTTTGTTGCCACAAGCATAATATAGATTTATGACATATAAAGTCATTAATTATTAAAATAAAATGTAAAAAACTCAATTTATAGTGATTTAAAAATATAAAATATATTGGATTATATTTAAAAATTTACAAAAATTGATTAATATTTATTTTAAAACCCAATAAATATGATTATGGAAAAAAAATATGTGTATCGGTAAGTTTTTTTTAAATTGTGCGAAAAATAAAAAAATTCACGATTTCGATTACCGCAACCGTTACGCTATGGCCTTTACACCCCGCAACCACGCCACCGTTACAGCGACACAGCCGCTTTTCAAAACCTTGACCGAGCTTCTTTTACTCCAAGTCTTAATAAAAGTTTAGCTCCTTTTTCTTTAATACATTCTGATATGTGAAATCCATCTCGTGTTATGTCTTTAAAAAGCCATAGATGGTTTTTTCCCTTTATCGATAATTTTTCTCGTACTACTTGGGTATATCTCATGAAGGAAAAAAGTAAGGGTTTCTCTATATTTTAAAATTTTCATAAAATGATTTGTACTTAGTTTGGGGCAATTGTAAAAATCTTGTGTTCTAATAATAGGGGTGAATACATCGATTCGGGGTTACAGAGCTATTTTTCCACTCACGGCATTATATATCAAACATCTTGCACCAATACCCCTCAACAAAATAGGGTTGCAGAACGCAAAAATCGTCATCTTCTTGATATGGCTTGCTTCATGTGTTTTTCTATAAGTGTGCCTCGATCCTACTAGGGCGAGGCCGTTCTCACCACAACCTATCTCATTAATCGTCTTCCTACCCAAGTTTTATAAAAACAATCTCCACTTCAAGTCCTTCTCGGTTCAGAGTCTTTGTTTTCCATTCCCCCTAAAATATTTGGTTGTCTGTTTTGTCCACAATCATTCTCCTACTCATGGAAAGTTGGACCCTCGCTCTCTCAAGTGTGTTTTCCTTGGATACTCGCCTATTCAAAAGGGGTATAAATGTTATCACCATCCTTCTCGTAAGTGGTTTGTGTCCATAGATGTCACCTTATTGGAGTCCCAGTCCTACTTTCTGTCTTCTCCAGTGTCACAGTCATCCCTTCAGGGGGAGCCTTAGTGTGAAGAGATTCATGTTGTCCCTGTTGCTCCTATGGTGGAACCAGTTGTTCCTGCACCACTTATTACTGGGACTATAGAATCCAATGCCACCAACGACAAAGAAGGGCAAGTTTATGTCAAGGACAAAGACAAACAGAAAGTTACTTGGATACAAGAGATCACTTCTACTCACCCACTGCCATCTCCTGTTTCTGATAAGAGCCCAAGTAACTTTGAATCTCTTGTTTCTCTCGAGTCTACTGATATTGCTATTCCTGACACTATTGATCTTAATATTTCTATTGCCAAAAGAAAGGGTGTGAGATCTTATACTCAAACATCCTATCTCAAACTTTGTGTCCTACTCTCATTTGCCTTAATCTTATAGAGCCTTTGTGTCAAACATTTCCTCTATTAGTATTCCTAACCATTTTCAGAATGCTCTTACTACCTCTGAATAGAAACTTGCCAAGATTAAAGAAATGAAAGCACTTTGTAAAAATGACACTTGGGAATTAACTGAGTTACCTAAGAGCAAATAACCGGTGGGATGCAAATGGGTGTATACTGTGAAGCACAAAGCAGATGATTCCATTGAGCGTTACAAGGCTTGACTTGTGGCAAAAGGCTTCACTCAGACTTATGGAGTAGACTATTAGGAGACTTTTGCACCAATGGCTAAGATGAATTCAGTTAGAATACGTCTCTCTAAAGCAGCTAAAGTAGATTGGCCACTTCATCAGTTTGACGTAAAGAATGCTTTCTTACATAGTGATCTAGAAGAAGAGGTATATATGGACATTCTTCCTGGTTTTGAGGATCATCAGACAGAGGGTAAAGTATGCAGGCTTCGAAAGTCATTATATGGTCTCAAACAGTCTCCAAGGGTTTGGTTTGAGAGATTCACTCAGGCTATGCTTAAATATGGTTTCAAACAGAGTCAGTCAAATCACATTTTATTTGTGAAACATTCCTCACATGGTAAGATTACAGCTCTCATTGTTTATGTAGATGACATAGTGCTTACAGGCGATGATAGTGAAGAAATACCCTTATTGAAGAAATATTTAGCTAGTAAGTTTGAAATCAAAGACTTTGGGAACTTGAAATATTTTCTGGGAATCGAAGTTGCTCGCTCCAATGATAGGATTTTCATCTCACAAAGGAAATATGTTCTTGACCTTTTGAAGGAAACATGGATGCTTTGATGTAAGTCTTGTAATACCTTGAACTTAATCAGAAACTTGGTGATGATGAAGGAGGAGTAAGTGTTGATAGGGGAAGTTAGCAGCGACTAGTGGGTAAGCTCATTTACTTATCTCACTCTCGTCCTGATATTGTTATTGCTGTCAATATGGTTAATCAGTTTATGCATGCTCCTCATCAAATTCACTTAGAGGTTGTTATAAGAATTCTGAGGTATTAGAAATCTTCTCCTGGAAAGGGCCTTTACTTTTCCAAACATGATCACCTCAAAGTGGAAGCCTATACAGATGCTGATTGGGCAAGGTTAATAACTGATAGGAGATCTACATCAGGATGTTGTACCTTTGTAGATGGCAATCTTATTACTTGGACGAGTAAGAAACAAAATGTGGTTGCTAGATCGAGTGCAGAAGCTAAGTTTAGAGCTATAACACAAGGTGTGTGTGAACTCTTGTGGATCAGATTGTTGTTGAATGATCTGGGGATGGGCCAGACAGACTCTATATGGCTATATTGTGATAATAAAGCTGCCATCAACATAACTCACAATCTTATTCAACATGACAGGACAAAGCATGTTGAGATTAATCGCCACTTCATCAAGGAGAAACTCACTAGCGGCATGATATGTACTCCTTTTGTGAAGTCAGGCAAACAACTTGTAGACATCCTCACCAAGAGAGTTGGGAGTAAAGTATTTCATGACATTCTAGACAAGCTGGGCATACGAGATATCTTCGTACTAACTTGAAAGGGAGTTTTAGAATATTTCCTTATTTTCTTATTTAGATTAGATTATGATTGATTGACTGACTCATTCCTTAATCAATCAATCAATCAATCAATATAAAAGGTAATTCCTTAATCAGTGCCTTAGGACTTTCTTTTGTAACAGTTGATTGACTAATATAAAAGGTGATGATATCATAATCATCACTCATGCTTTGTATTCTCTTAAATTACAACACCCTCTCTCACGTGCAACCTTGTCTTACACATGGAGAGAAACAAAAAACCAAATAGAAGGAGAACAACCAAAGGGGGACAGAGAACAACCAACGTTGAGCTCTGATACCATATTAAGTCACCAATTATCCCAAAAGCTTAAGTTGTTAAGAAATAGCTCCAACAATGTATATCAAGCTATCTAACAAAGACATCAATCTTTGTTGAGCAAGGATTGACCCTTTGATCTTGCATTTTGGAGAGTGAGGAGTGGGTTGGGTGGCCAACTGGGCTAACCCTAGTTGATTGATTAACAACATTCCTTAATCAACCACAGTTCTCCTATAAGCTTTCATTGATGATTGAGTCTATTTAAATATCTTTTCTTACGAAGAAAGAAGTTTCCTTCCAAATATGATAGCTTGCTCAATAAACTGTTGGTATCTAAGCATTATAACTGAACCAATGTTACATTGAATCTTCTATTTTTCCTATAGTACCTACTAAGACAGGCAACACAACACGAACATATTGACACGATAATTTATTTTTATTTTTTTAAATATATGTAGGTCAAAATAAGCATGGAACATGCTAAAAAATTATGTTCTGATAAATTTATTACATATCAAATAATGAATAGTTTATCCAGAAGTAAGGAAAATAAAAGCAACATAACAATAATCAAAATTAAAAAGCCATATACTCAATAACTTAAACATCAAGATATCATTCGCATAACAATTGCATTTTAAAGAATGCAAAAGAACTGTAAAACATTTCCCGTTCCAAAAAAAAATTGTAAAAAATTAAAATACATATGATGTATTTATGTTATAAATGTTTCAAAACATATTTAAAGTGCACAAGTTGCATTCCGTAAAATGCAAGACATTGTTACCAAGAAGATATTCACAACATAGGTCATGTTTAAAGGCTTCAAGAAGTTTCATTGAAGTGCCTGAAAAGTATCTATAAAGTGCTTTTGAAACTAAATTTTAATTAAGACACAATGAAAAAGTGTCAAACACAATTTTAGGAGTGTCTGCAGAGCATCGTATCCAATACAGGTGTTTGACACGAAACGCCTCCTCCATAGCAGTGTTTGTGCTTCTTAGAGTATGTGTGTCACCTAGATATGTAGGATATATGTCCAACACCCGTACCCAATTTAGACACTTGGATACTTTATTTTTATATGATGTTTGGGGAAGAAAAACTCATTTGTTAAGATGGGAGGGAGATATTTCATATTTTTCCAAAATCCTATTTAATTTCAAGTACATTTCTAAATAATTTATATGATTATATCTAAGAATATTATACAATATGTAACATTTATATCCCTCCCAGGCCCCCATCAACTAAGGACTAAACTGGATGTACTTTTTGTATGCAATATACATGTGTTCAACACATATTCTGATTCCCATACATAATTTTTGGATACATACACCCCCTACGTCCTTCAAACGGGAGTAAATTGTGAGATTTTAGGTAACCAAACATGATTTTAGTTATTTTACGACTAAAGTACCCTTTAGCAGCAGGTTAATTACACAGAGAACCCCTAGACTATCACAAAGTATCACTTTATCCCCCCTTAACTATCATGAAGTATCAATTTACCCTCCTGAACTATGAAGACATACAATTAGGCCCTTCAACTATCTAAATGTCACAGACCCTTTGAAATGACACACCCTTTGAACTGATCAAATTATCCCATTTTTTCTATATCTCACACACCCTTTCTCTCTTTGAAGTCCATTATAAACCATTATAATTTTTTAATTATTGGACTTTTCCTTTTTTTTTTTTGTTAAATGGAGTTGGGAGATGGTGGGATAGAGCTAGGGTTTCTGATAAAAAATTTGCAATGATTGCTAATGGACTTCAAAGAGAGAACAAGTGTGTGAATATAGAAAGCAGGGGCAATTTGTTCATTTAATTGCTCCTGTTAATGACAGCAGACATTTTAATAGTTGAAAGAATTAATTGTACACTTTTATAGTTCAGGTGTAAAGTGACATTTAGGCCTCGTTTGGCATGCAACAATTTTAGCCTAAAAGTCAAAAAAATTATTAAAAAAATCAAAAAGCCAATAACCTATATCAAAAAGTCAAAGATTCTATTTTTTCTCTACTTTTTGCACATTTTTTCGTAAAAAACTAAAAAATCATTCCAAGCATACTCGTTTTTTTTCCTCATATTTTAGCCAAAAAAATAAAAAAATTACTTAAATAGCCTATTCCCAAACGAGGCCTTAATGGTAGTTAAAGAAGTAAAGAAATACTTTATGATAATTCACGGTTAAAATGATAAAGGGGTGTGGGACATCTTAGTAATTAAGGCCTCGTTTGGCAAGTGATTTTTTAAGTCAAAAATTCAAAAAGTTATTAAAAAAGTCAAAAAGCCAACAACTTATACCAAAAAGTCAAAGATTCCCTTTTCTCTTACTTTTTGCACATCTTTTTGTAAAAATTCAATAAATCATCCCAAACATACTAGTTTTTTTACATCATATTTCAGCCAAAAAGTCAAAAAATTACTAAAAAGTCTGTTTCCAAACGAGGTCTAAATGTGTTTCATTAACACCGTTTAAGGATTTTTCCCATATTAATAGTTTAGGGGGCTAGTTTGTATCCTTTTTTTTTTTCTTTTTTTTTTTTTTTGTTCAAGAGGTCAAAGTAATACTTAACAATAGTTTAGGATGTCTCTGTAAATACCCCTAAAAACAAAACCAATGCAAAAACGAAACGACTTTCTGAGAAATGCACTTGATCAAATCAAAAAACCCCAGACCTTCCAAAATCCAGTAAACAAGACAAAAATTTTGCAAATGGTTCGGGTTCAAATGCGGTTTCTCCAATACCAAACAGAACATTAGAATTACCCAGTTGAAGAGGCCTCGTTTGGGAACAATTTTAATAATAACTTTTTTTTTTTTGGCTAAAATAAACTCAAAAAAAAAAAAAAGTTTTATGTTGATTTTTTTTTTTTTTTTTTTAAAAAGAAAAAGAAAAAAAAAGAGATCTTTGAATTTTTTTTTTTTTTTTGGTTTTTATTTTATTAATTTTTTTTTTAGTTTTTTTTTTTTTTTTTTTAAAGTGATGCTTGCTTGAATGGTTTAATTATCTGGGTATGAGAAAAAACTCCATAGTTCTTTGGCAGTGACTTGGATGCCTCAAAAGAATCAATCCGGGTTCGAAAATTTGGGGTTTTAGCCTCATCTGGGGTCAAAAAGATTGTTCATCTTCATAAATAAGCATCAAAAAGTTGATATAAAGATGTAAACTGACCTGATCAGAGAATTGTGTAAAATGCACTTGCACAGCCTGAGTTTACGTCCCCAAAATACAAAACCTAGAAACCAAAAAAAAATTATAAACCCAGCTTATAAAGATGAAAAGGAACACAATGCAATCAATCAGAATCAAATTTCAGTTACAAAAAAATCTGAATTAAATTACATATCACCAATTAATGAGCAAAATCAACATTGCTTGCATAGAAATACACACATACCAAACATGCAGCAATCAGAAATGATAAGATATCACATACAATTATGAGGAATAAAGAACCAACCTTTTTCCAAGAAAGATTAATCAAATTGGTTCACGATCGGTGCTTCGCAGCCATTGGTACTGTTTATTTATTGCTCAAAGGAAACAGTGAAGAGAGTGAGGAAGACAGAGAAGATATATGTGTGTGTGTGTGTGTGTGTGTGAATAGGTTGAGAGAGAAAGAAGAGAGAAAACGCACAGAAAGTGAGGGAAAATTTTGAAGTTTTGGTGATGGCTGGAAATGATCGGGCCGCCCCCAAGTTTGACAAACATGGACGCCCTTTCCCTTAGCCTCCGATTCCGAGGCTTTCAGAAAACTCTTCGATCACGTTCTTCAAAAGCGCGTGCAACTCGAATCCCTAGGAACACTCACGTGTAATGTTGACAAAAATTATGAGTGTGTTTGGTTTATTTTTGGAATAATGCTTGGGACTCCCTTTTGGGGTCACTCCTCACCCCTTTGTCACGTGGCGGTGGGTGATTGGAGGAGTAGGAAAAAAAAGAAAAAGAAAAAGAAAAAGTAACCAATGAGAGAAAGAGGGGATCAAAGGGGGTGGGGGGAAAAGGGGGATGAATCATTGTTGTTATTTTTGAGAGAGTGGTTTCAAAAAAAAAATTTAAGAAAATAGTTTAGAAATTTTTTTAATTTGTTTGGTTGTATATTTTGAAAATAATTTTAGAGTTTGGAAATTTGGGATGATTTGATATTTTGTTATAATTGAGTATTGTGTATGAGAAAAAAAGTGATTGAGAAGAAGAAAGGATAAAGAAAAAAGTGATTGATTGATGTTTAAGAGAGAAAAGTGATTTTGAAAACAAAAATACTTCAGAGCTATAGAGCGGCACTAATGACGTGGCAACCACGTTCTTTAACTCGCTTTTCTCTCTCTTTTTTATTCTTGATTTCAAATTTCAAACTTGTTTTCTGAATCTTCTCTTTCTATATTTAAAACCTTCTCTTATTTCTCTCTCTCTCTCTCTCTCTCTCTCTCTATTTGTTGTGTTCGACCTCTCACTCCCCAACGGACCGCAGCTCTACTCCAACACTACCGTCAATTGACTCTCTCTCCGACCGAGCCTCTCTGTTTCCCTCGATCCTCCCAACAATCGACTCTTAGAGCTTGCTTCTCGTCAAATTCGCCGGATCAAGGAGGACTCTCGGGCTTCTCTCGACTCTCTGTCCGACCGCCGATCGAGTCAATGTAAATTTGAACTATAAATTGTTATTTCATAAAGAAAATTTAAATAGAAATTTTGTGTGTAGTCCTTTTGTATAAATATTTATTTATATATATATATAAAGATGAATATTTAAATAGTAACTCAAGTTCACAAAAGTGACAAACCAATGAAGTTGATACATAACCAACCCACCTTTCTTGAACATGACAATAAACAAATCGAACGGTGCATCTATGATCTATCATCATCGACATAACAACACCACTATCATCTTCCTTTGAGAAAGTATATAAAATAGACTACACAGAAAAGTAGCACATATATGGTAGACTCAAAAGGGGAAAAAAAAGTTAAAGAACTAGTAAAGAAAAACAACTAAAAACAACATAGAATTATCCTCATTTTCACTCCGTCTATGTTAGACGGACAAGCTTTTTTCAACACCACAACAAGAACAAGAACATGAAGAAAAGAATTTGATGATGAACCATATATATGTAGCCATTTCCATCATATATATTCATGATCATGATCTTGATGATCATCTTGTGAAGTCATGAACAAGGCTAGGCCTGTCTATAACGTTGAGGCGCTGAGAAAGGAAGGGAATGTCTGTATCGGAGTCGGGATCGTCGTCGATGAAACTAAATTCGTTGCCGGTGGTCGTAGTGGCCAGAGAGAAGCAAGGCATTTTCTGGGAATGTGAGTATTGTTGGACCCATGAATAGACTTGAAATACTTCTGTTTTACCGCTGTTATACATTCGAGAGGGATTTCTATTTTCTTTTTTTTTACATAGTGCGTGAAACACACGCACTGTATGTGTAAATGTTTCACCTTCCCTTGTTGGTTGCCACTTGTTTAGAGCAGTTAAATTAGAGGTCTGAATCGGAACTGTTTTGAAATTTTTTTTGGAAAAATCTCAAACCAAACAATTTTTTGATTTTTTTTTTTCAAAACTCCTCTCTCAAAGCTAAACCAAACACACCCTATGAATTTGTTTATAAGTTGGAAAATGTTTAGACCCACAAAGGAGAACCACGACGACTACTGGTGTATTGATTATTAATATTTTTGAATTTTATTTTAGGAATTGTATCTAATAGTGAGATGAATGGTTCAGATCATTTTGGGGTTGTGTTTTGTGAGGGTCTTTATCATTATTGTAATTTTTATTTCTTTTAACAATAAATTACAAATCTATATATATATTATATAAGGAAAATGAAATTTTTAGTAAGGAGTATTGTGAGAGATTCAATATCTCATAGTAATTTTCTTAATTTTAAAAAATTAAGAAAATTTTCATTGATTAGCTTTTATTTGATAATCCTACATCGAAAAAAGAAGAAAAAATATGAGTTATTTTACTCATATAAAGAGAATTTTAAGAAAAATGAGATTTTTAGTAAGGAACTTTGTAAGAGTTTCAATATTTTATACTAATTTTTTTAATTTTCTTAATTTTAAACAATTAAAAAAATCTTCATTGGCTATCTCATACTAATTTTCTTAATTTTAAATAATTAAAAAAATCTTCATTGATTAGTTTTTATTTGATAATCCCACATCAAGAAAATAATTAAGAAAATCTCCATTGGTTAGCTTTTACTTAATAATCCCACATCGAAAAAAGAAGAAAAAAAGAAGTTATTTTACTCATATAAAGTGAATTTTTTACTCCCATCTCATTTAATACATAGTGTTGTACATGTTTCAATTCAATATAATTTAAAATTTAAAATTTTTAATTAATTAATTATGACCTAGCCGATTAGGATAAATCATTTTTGATTTAATTGATTTATTAGTTTAACCACAATTTTAATGGTTTTATCAAAATATATTGATTATATTTGTTTGATTTGAAATAAATTAAAAATTAATCTGATTAAAGATTGAAATACTTAGATTGTGTGTTTAGAAATAAACTTTTATAATCTCACATTAGTTTTATCAAAATATATTGATTATAAACTTTTACAAATAATTGTTAACTTTTATTTTATAATCTCACATCAAAAAATGAAAAAAAAAAAAAAGTAAGTTGTTTCACTCATATAAAATGAATCTTAATAATATAGTATTGTGTATATTTCAATTAAAGACAGTTAAAATTTTAAAATTAAAATAACATTTAAAAGTTTTAATTAATTAATTTTTATATTAGTTGGCTGATCATTTGACCTAACCGATTAGGTTGAACCATTTTGGGTTTGACTGATTCGTTGGTTTAATCGTGATTTCTCATACTTATTTTTATTAATTTTAAACAATTAAAAAAAATTTCATTGGCTAACTTGCATTTAATCATATAAAAATAAAACTCTAATTAGTTTATGATTTATTTTATAATCTTATATCGAGAGAAGAAGAAAAAGCAAAGTTTGTTTCACTATCTATCTATCTATATATTATATAAGAAAAATAAAGTTTTAGGAATAAGTCTTCTAAGAGCTCCAAACCCTTATTCTAAAATTACTGAATTTTCTTAATTTTGAACAATTAAGAAAATTTTCATTGGCTAACTTCTATTTATCATTAAGAAAGAAAAAGTGAATTGTTTCACTTACATGAAGTGAATCTTATGCTCCCATTTTTTTTCTTCTTAATTTTAAGCAATTAAAAAAACTCTATTGGTTAGCCTTCATTTAACTTTTATTTTACAATCCTATATAGACGTTTTGATTTTAAAAATAATTTTTATGAGATTTTGAAACTCTAATAATATTTAACTTTAAAATAATTACAATCTTACATCGAGAAAAGAAAGAAGAAGTGAGTTGTTTCACTTATATAAAGTGAATTTTATATTCTCATTTAATATTATAGTATTGTACATATTTCACTTCAAGATGATTTAAATTTTAAAACAAAATTTAAAAATTTTAATTAATTAATTTTGTTGTAAATTGGTTGGTCTTTTGACTTAACCGATTAAGCTGAATTATTTTCGGTTTGACTGATTCATTGGTTTAACTGCGGTTTTAGTTGTTTTATCAAAATATATTGCTTAGATTTGTTTGATTTGAAATAAATTAAGATTAACCTTATTAAAAATTGAACGACTGAGATTGCTTAATTATAAATGAACTTCCTGTCCAAACAACTGTTAACTTTATTTTACAATCTCACATCAAAAAAAGGAGGACAAAATGAGTTGTTTTACTATATAAACCTTATGCTCCCATTTAATATTGTAGTGTTGTGTATATTCCAGTTCAAGATTGTTTAAATTTTAAAATTAAAATAAAATTTAGAAGTTTTAATTAATTAATTTTGTATAAGTTGGTTGGTCTTTTGACTTGTCTGATAGGGTGAACCATTTTTGGTTTGATTAATTTGCTGATTTGATTGCACTTTTACCGGTTTTATCAAAAATATATTGGTTAAATTTGTTTGATTTGAAATAAATTAAAAATTGACCTAATTAAAGATTAAACGGCTAAAATTGTTTGATTCGAAATAAACTTCTCACCCAAATAATTGTTAACTTTTAAACAATTAAGAAAATCTCTATTGGCTAGTTTTCATTTAACTTTTATTTTATAGTCTCACATCGAAAAAAGAATGAAAACGTGAATTGTTTCACTTATATCAAGTGAATCTTATACTCCCATTTATATAAACAAAAGAAGATTTTTAGTGAGAAGTCTTATGATCAATATCTCATATTATTTTTTTTTATTTTCTTAATTTTAAACAATTAAAAAAACTCAATTGACTAGCTTTCATTAAACTTTTATTTTACAATCTCACCTAAAGGTTTTGATTTGAAAAATAATTTTGTATGGGATTTTGAAACTCTCATAATATCTCTCCTTAAAAGTATTTTCTTTTAAAAAAAATATAAATATATTGATAATCTCAATGTCACTCTTATTGCTCCTTAATACAAAAATTATGAGATAATTATAATAAATTTAAATTTGTATTTAAAACTTATAAATTATGAGATAGATTATTATAATTTTAAATTTATATTGTGTCAATTTTAAATTTAAATTAATAGATTGCTTTTCATATTTAGTGACAGTTTAAATTTTAATAAAATAAAATTTAAAAGTTTTAATTAATTAATTTTTGTGTAAGCTGGTTGGTTTTTTGACCTAACTGATTAAGCTAAACCGCTTTTGGTTTAAATGATTTGTTGGTTTAACCGTGATGTTAGCAGTTTTACATATTATGATAATTCTTTCTTATTCATTAATATTTTAAAATTTCTTTAATTATTGGGAGACTTATTTATAAGTCTTTTTTCAGACACTTATGCTAGGCTAAGTCCTGTGTAATTTCTTATGGAGTCTCAAGTCCTATTTTGGTAAGTATGTATTCCATAAGATCCTACATAAATGTAACGTGACGTGACACTTATATAAACGTAACGTAACGTGACACCTATATATACGTAACGTAACGTGACACCTATATAAACGTAACGTAACGTGACACCAATATGAACGTAACGTGACACCTACATAAACGTAACGTAATGTGACACCTATATAAACGTAACGTGACACTTACATAAACGTAACATAACGTGTCACGTTACGTTTCACAAACTTAATGAGTTTTTATTTTTTTAAATTAAATGTGAAAATGTTGATGGTTTATGTTGATGGTTTATGATGGTTTCAGTTACACACCAACTATATCACGTGCTATTAACCAGTAATGTATTTGTTTCAGGTATAACCTATTGCGTAGGAAATTTCCAGCTACATCTTTCACTGGATCTCCGGTTCTCTCTGATGCTGGATTTGACTTACTGAACCAACTTTTAACTTATGACCCTGAGAAGGTAGTACATGCCTATAGCTATGTTATCATGCTCTCTCTATATTTTTTTCTGGTACTGTTTTCTCCATTTCCTTCGGTAAAGCTAATTGTGAAGGCCGTCATAAATGTGTAGCGAATAACAGCTGAAGATGCTCTTAAGCATGAGTGGTTTCGTGAAGTTCCTCTTCCCAAGTCTAAAGAGTTCATGCCTACTTTTCCAAATTTCAACATGCACAAGACAGTCTGATAATCCTCGAAAAATTTGGTGACCAGAAGTTCACATCTGTTTCCAGTTTATTTGCAAGCTATAAAAAAAAAAAATCACTATAAATTGACGTGGCAGAAAAAATCTCTGAAAAAAAAAATAAAAAAACCCAAAAAAATAAATAAAATCAATTTTCAATATAGGAAATTGAATGTTACCATAGATCATAGGTGTCACGTTACGTTTATGTAGGTGTCACGTTACGTTACGTTTATGTAGATATGTCACATTACGTTTATGTAGGTGTCACATTACGTTACGTTTATGTAGATATGTCACGTTACGTTTATGTAGATGTCACGTTACGTATAAGTGTGACATTACGTTTATGTAGGTGTCACGTTACGTTACGTTTATATCAATTTCTTATATATGATTTTACTATTATTTATGATATTAACAACTAATATTGAGGGTAAATGTATCAACAAACTTCCCACAGGACTTATGGGAACATAAGTTTTTTAGTAGGACCATATGTAGTATAAGTTTCCCTAATAGGACTTATAAATAATTTTCCCTTAATTATTTCCTTTTCAAAAACCAAGATGATAATTTTTTAAAATTCATATATTTTTATTCTAAAATAGTGAAGTATTAGAATTATGTCATTTTTTCTATAACAAAGCATAATTTTAATTATTAATTGTCAATACAACAATTTTAATCTATCTATACTATATATTATAGTAAAGGAATGTTTGGAAAAAAAATTCTTAAATTTATATATAAAATTTTATTTACGAGAGATAAAATATAAAAAAATTAAATATAATTATCATATTTTTAATAAATAATATATTATTTTATCTCGTGCATAGTACAGATGATATGCTAGTACACTAAAATATGATTTGTCTTTTGAAATTTCTAATTTTATAACAAATATTAATTTTATTAATAAATCATTAAGTCAATTAATAATTTTTAATGACGTCAATAATTTATTTTAATTAATAATTTAAGTAATTTTATCATTATATAAGAAAGCAATTAGAAATTTCATTTTAATAGTTAATTCTACTAAATAAATAATTCTGATAAACAAGTATTTTTTATTTTTCAAATCATATGGGTCAATTTATATTTTAAACAAAAACTTTAAGTGGGTGCATTTATAATTTGTCTTTTTTTTAATAATAATAATTTGTAACAGGAGTGTTGGGCCAATTTTAATTCAGACAGAAATATGTAAAAAAAAAAACATAAATTATTAGAAGGTAAAGAGAAAAAGTACTTAGATCTGTTTGAAAGTGGACTATTTTAATTAATTTTTTGATTTTTATAAAAAAAATATACAAAACTTTTTTTTTTATAAATGATGGAATAATTTATGATGACTTTTAAACTAAAAATCATGATTTCCAAACGAGGCCTAAGATTGACTCTTTTTTTTTTCTTCTCTCTGTTTTATTAAGTTTTTTCTTTTGTAATCTTTTTTTAAAAGTTTGTAATATTTTATGATTTTAAATTTTACTTTATTAGACGGACTAAATTAATTTCAAACTTTCATTTATCACCGTTTTCCAACACAATTTGGGAGGTGTCCATCAATTTACCTAACATACTATACATACATTTCTCCATCACCACCATCTCTTCCGCAACCACATTATTTCCACCGCCATCTCCTATATGATCTCACCACCAACAACCTTCTACATTAGCTGTCCATTGTCATCTTTGACAACCCCAGCTCCTCTCACAACCATCGTTAACAATCACAGATCTTCTCTTATCATATATATCAACTAATTTCCCTTTTTTTATTTGTGTCATGATCCAAACCTGCCCCTATAAGTTTAGCATCATAACCGGCTAGTAATCCTAAAATTACTGAAGGCCTCTAAAATAGATTAGCAAAATAAGGGATTAGCGGAAGCAAATATCAAAATACATTACCCATAGAGCTGTGCAGACTTATATGGGGTATAAACTTACAACGTTATATACATATATTATGACGTCATCTTTACATCAGCTTAAAAACAGATAAGTCAAAAAGGGACTTAGCCCTACATACAAAATAAACATAAACTTGTCCAAACAAAAGAAAATTAAAATAAAACTTAGGTCTCATTTGGGAACAGGCTTTTTTAGTAACTTTTTGATTTTTTGGTTAAAATGTGATGTAAAAAAAACTAGTATGTTTGAGATGACTTTTTGACTTTCTACGAAAAGATGTGCAAAAAGTAGAGAAAAAATAGAATTTTTGACTTTTTGGTATGGATTGCTGGCTTTTTGATTTTTTTAGTGACTTTTTGGCTAAAAAAGCCACTTGTCAAATGAGGCCTTAGACTTGTTTACAAAAACACAAAATACTTTCGGAACCTTCTTAAGAGGTGTACAGATTGGCTGACAAAATAGATCCAGACTGGAAGTCTCAAACCTGGTCACGCACTTGTTCACTTACATACATAATATAAATAGTGAACTTGAACCCAGTGAATAACAACAGAGTAAAGGTTTTATAAATAATGTCCATAACAGATTCAGAAATTAGAATTCAAATTAGAAATAGATTTATATACGTATTCAGACTTGTAAACAGTTATACGTGGTACATCCATTAGCACTAACAGATTACATTGGTCATAAAGACCCATATACAAAGCAGATGGTCATTAAGACCTATATTCACATAAGATAGTCATAAAAACCCACTTGCAGATCATATAGTTGATTATGCATAATCAGTTCTACGAATGGAACTCACTTAAAACCCTAGTACCAAGTAACATATAACATATCACATTATGCTAAGGATGCGATGATTACATTTTAGAAAGCTGGACAATCATTCATAGTTAGCATTTTAGAAAACAGATCGTATCATATCATTCAGAAAATACTTATATAGTCAACATATCCTTACAAAATTATTACTCACAGATAGCTCTAGAAGCAAAACAGACAACATAGACAGATTGGTCGAATAATGGCGTGTGACCTACACACAAACACGTGACAAATATATATTGAAACACACATTCCAAATACAAGTAACTTATTACATTTCTTTCTTAGTGTGCTTCTAATTCATATTTTCATTAATATGGCTTAAACCATGGCTTAAGAATACCTAATCTGGAATGAGGATGCAATTATGCACTTTGAAAACACTTTGCAAAATTTCAGAAAACAAGGCAATTCGCTCAAGTGCATCTTTGTTCGCTCGAACGGTCTGCAAAAGTACTGGATGCTCTTATTTTACGCTCGAGCTAACTTTTGGTCGCTCTAGCGAAGGTTCGAAACAAAGGGTGGTCGCTCGAGCCAACCATCAAACTTTACAAAAGTACTAAAAGCTCGCAAAGTACGCTCGAGCAAAGGTTTCACAGCTCGAGTGAATAGTGCGAATTCTGGAATTTCCAAATTGCTTTTCAAAGTTCAAAACTCAATTCCAAAGCTTCAATCTTGTTCATTTGGGTCAAAAACTGAAGGAAATACCTGGAAGTTTGTAGAAAAACAAGCAATGAGGTTTAATTCACAAAATCAAAGCCTAAAAGTAAGTGAATTCTTCAAAACCAAACCGTTTCCTTAATGTCTAGCAAATGCATGCATTGTTTTGAGTTCAAACTCTTTAAATCATAAACAATTAGGATGAAATGGTATAATACATGATGAATTGTCAAAACAAAGCTAGGATTATTACATGCATGCAAGAATTCTTTGGAAATCAACCTTAAATGCCATGAAATATACATGCATATATGTATTGAGCTTTAATTCTTCAATCTTAGCTTAATTCTTGTATTTAACCACCTAACTCTGTTTAATTCATATACTTAATGTCTTAAATACAAAGTTGTAGACACCCCATTTTTGACCGACCTTAAGACTCAGACGTCACTGATTGAGCGCTTGGTGATGTTGCATATCGTGCTCGTTCAGAGGTTTCAGAGTCTCGGCTGCGAGCCTTGCCTCCGGACTTCCGGACTCTTTCATGCCTTGTCTCGGTTTGCGAACCAGGCTCTGTTTTCTCTTTCCGAAGGAAGGGAGAGGTCTCGTAGATCATCTCTCAGTGGCCGTAGCTTACGTTTCGTGGTCGTAGGCCATTTTCCCCGTTTGGAGCCCGGTTTTCGATTTTTTGGAGCCGTTGGCCATGTGCCTCGGTTCGGGACCGCTTAACCACCTCCATTTGCTTCGATTTTTGGCACATACCTTATTTCCTCCCTTTTGAGGGACACTGTGGTCCGAGAGACCAATTTCGTGGTCAAACACCACTTCCGGTGCCTAACAGCCTGTTTTCGGGCCCCGAACTGCGTGTTTTGGCCCCCGAACCTTCATTTTGCATCTGTCTTGGTCCATTTTTGGCAGGGACCTTATCCCTCTTTTAGCCTTATTTTTGCATGTTTTGTTAGCCTCTTGTGCTTGTATTTTTGGGCTCTGGTCCGAACAGTAAATAGCCTTATTTTGACCCCATCTTCATGTTTAATCAAGGGACTTTTGCTTTTTGAAGCTCCCTTTTTGCTCTTTGTGTTTAAACCTCTTTTTAGGCCTTATTTTGCATAGTATTTGAAGCTTGCATGTGCACTGTTTTGGGTTTGGTCACTAACTTTAAAATACCATGTTTTGGGCCCCTCTTCAACTTTGTTGAAGGGCCCTCCTCTGTTTGAGGCCAGAAACCATCACTTGCTTCTTTGTCTCCCTTTTGGCCCATTTCTTGCATAATAGTTTAGCCATATTTGTGTTTGTTTTCGTGGCTTGTTGTAAACTGTAAAGTGCTTCATTTTGAGCCCCTCTTCAACTTTGTTGAAGGGCTCTTGGCCATTTAGGGCCAGAAGCAACTACTTGCTTCATTATCTCTCTTATGGGGCCATTTTTGCATGCTAGCTTAGTCCTATTTGTATTCACTGTTTGGCCTTGCTTAAAACTGTAAATATGCTTGTTTTGGGACTGTCTTGATTTTGTCTTCACACTTCATGTTCAAATAACGCATGCCTTGCATAGCCATTGGTCATTCCATGTACCTAATTTCATGTTTCGGGTCTCATTCCATGTATCGGGTGCCATGTTTCCATGTTTTGGGGCTGTTTTGCATCATATTTTGCTACTAAAATTTGCATGCTAGTATGCCATATTCTATGTCTTGCCATGTCTTGTTAGAGTGGCAGTTGGTGCCTTAGGGTCGGTCCTCGGTTTGCGTGCACGTGTGTACGCATCTCGAGTGTCTCATTTTCATCTAATGGCCTTCTATGTGAGTGTGGCCGAGGTCCACTTGTGTTGGTGTAAGTCCATTATGCATTGTGTATGCCATTTCATTCCATGGCATTGTGTATGCTAGGTTGTATGTTAGCGCATTGTGTATGCCATGTTACCTCGTGCATCGTGTATGCCATTTCATAGCATTTTGCATGTTAGGTTGTATCTTAGTTGCATTTCATGCATGTCATGCATATTGCATTATGTTTGGGATAAGAGTTAGCCCAAGCACGGGAAACGAGGTACGTTTTGTACTCCGAGTGACGGAACGTGTCTCAATTCCCCAGTCACCGACACTCCGGATTGTCCATGATGGAGTTTAGTTGTATTTTCATGTGCATTCATTCCATATTGAGTTGTGCAATTCGACTCCTCGGCCATCATGCATCGAGATGCATGATTGGTGGCACGAGGATCGAGGCATGCATACATGTGTGAAAATACTTTGCCATGCTCCTCTGTTGCTCTCTGTTGCAGCAAATCAAGAATCAGCAGCCTTCCGAAGCTTGGTACGTATTCCAAGAATGATTGCAAACAGAGGCTAACTGGGGCATCGCCATGTATTTCCGCGCAAGGCAACCCGGATATGCATCATTCATCATCTGGAGAAGAGTCAAGGCAGTCCCTAGCTTGCATGGTAGTTTATTGCTTTCCTTAGTTAATTTGTTAATTAATTAGGGATTTGTACATATTTGGACTGTATTATTCATTTGGACTGTACTATTCATTTGGGACTGTATATTATTTTGTTCGGACCCTCTGTGCGAGGGCATAATTGTAATAAGTGTGCGTGAGTGTGATGTATGTCTTCCAACCCCACGTCTTTCTTCCCTTTTATTTACCTGCTTATCATGGTTAGATTAGGGCATGTTTCAATTAGCATACAGTATGATAGCATGTTTGCATTCATTCCTCTGTTTTGTATGCACCGAGCTTGGCGCATCATACTAACTGCATTTGTATTTCAATTCCAAATTGAATACTTGATAGCTGTTGCATCTCATTTGCCATGTTTAGAATAGCCGAGCCTGCTATAGTTGCATTTTTGCATGTGTTGCATTAGGCATTTCTGTAAGCTTAGGATCATGCATGGATTTCTAATCGGTTTATGTTTTGGCTTGGAGTACTCGGTGAGTTTTATGCTTTAGCATCCTTGCATGCGTGTGAGTGACTGCCGTGAATAGCATGCTTACCATGAGACTAACTGCTTATGTGATATAACTGCCTGAATGCCTGTGGGTGAAGGTTGGGTTAGTTGGATTGGAACAAATCATTGACTGTGTGTTTTAAGCCCACTAGATAGTGGCAAAAACATGTTTTCTAAGTCCACCTGAGGGTGGCAAATCCACGTCTTAGCCTACCTGCGGGTAGCACCATCAAACCATTTTCAGATAAACAAACATGAAATGTTTTGTTCCAATTCAGGCGACCCAGTCTATACTTGTATGCTGTGTGCATCACATAGTAAATCTAGGCTAATAACCGGAATAAGAGCACACAAAGTTTTAAAAACTAGATATCATGGTTAGTAGAGGCCGATCTTTGATCGGCGGCGAAATGCTCACGGTGACCTTTCCCCAATCGTACCCAAGTTCCTGAGCCGAGGCAACTTTGGTGATGACGGACATGTGGCCTTAGGCAACGAGTCAGGGTTTCCTAAATTTCCCAAAGTAAAATATTTAGGTGGCGACTCTGTATCTGGCAAAGCAGTCCATGTTTGGCATTTCTTTCAAAAATTTGTTTTTTCAAAACGATTTGCCGGATTTGGACTTTTTGGTTCGAGATTAAGAACCGTAACACAAAATCGAGTCCGAGCTGTAGCGAGGTCCCCCCGCGGGCTTGTTTACAGTTTCTGGCGACTCTACTGGGGATTTAGAGAACTTGACTCGAACTCATGATATCTGGTTTTGACTACACTTGTGTGTTTCTTTGCATTGCATTTGCAATGGTGCGCCTAGGACACTGTGTTTGCCATCTGCTATTCCTGAACGGTTTGCCGGAGGCTTGTCTTGTCATGGCATGACCATAAGGCTGACCGGTTATGGGCTCTACCAGTATGGGAACACAAACCCCGATTTTACCGGGACACCCTTTTTGACCATTCGACCTAGTGCATATTCGAATCCATGGTGACTATTCCAAACTAGGACAGGTTGCTTACCCGATATAGGTTGTTTGAAACCGCTGCGTGCGTAGTGAAACCCTAGCTCCTGACAAAATAGGACAGGGAAACCCTATCCCAACATAGGGGTGTTTTGGCTCTCACTTGCTTGTTATGTGCTTTAGAGTGCGTCTCTACAGGAATGCATGTATCAGTTTGCAAGTTTGGGCATCGAACTGCACACCGATTCGAAATTTTGGGATTGATTTACTGAGGGTATCGATTCTGGCGAATGCATGAGACGATCATTATTTCGGCTCATATGGGTTATCGTGAAATCAGGCTGAGATGCTCTCTGTTTTCCTTTTTGCTAGGGGTAGTCTTGAAATCATAGCTTCAGAAGGCTCCGATATCCCTCGGGTACATTGGACTAGTGCTGATAGACTCTGTTAGGTCAAAGATTCAATTTAAGGACAAATCAGTGTTCCTTCGTCAGAAATAGGGTAAAAGGGCCAGTCAGGCACAGATCACCAGTTCAGCAGTTACCAGATCAGTGGCCCTTAACAGTCGGACTGAGGTCTCAATTGTTGCCATAGAGATAGATCTATCGGTCAGTCAGATGGATCAGCAGAATACATCAGGGATGGAGGCAATGATGCGTCAAATGCAGGAAACTATGAAACTCATGCAACAAGACGCTGTCCGCCAAGCGAAATTTTCCAAGCAGCAGGCTGCTATCATGGCTCAACAGGCTGAGCTCATCACCAGGCTGCAACAGCAAAGCGGCGCGTCTGCTTCACAACAAGTTCCTCCCCCAGCAGGAGCTCTAGCACCTGAGGAGATGCCAAATGTCGAAGAAGGTACGGACATTCCAGTAGGGCCTGCTCCGCTCCCAATTTTACCCCAGCTATCCAAAGCACCTACCAATCTGCCGGACTCTCCCTTCGAGTTCGAGGTCGACCCTACAGCGTTGAAATTGAGCAAACTTGAGAAGTTGTTCAAGAAATCCCAGGGGGTAAAATCCATCCTGGACATTGAGGACGGGTATACCGGCGCAGTTGTGACACTGCCGGACAGGTTCAAGATGCCTCACATCGACCGTTTTAACAGGTCAGGAGATCCCATGGTCCACTTGAGTTTGTTTTCAGATGTTCTGTGCCCGATGGGCTTGACAAGATTACAGAAGCTCTCTCTTTTTGGCAGGACCCTGTCGGGTGGTACGGCCATCTGGTACGCCAAATTGGAGGATTCAGTGAAACGAAGCTGGGAAGAGATGGCCGAGGCCTTCGTCGCACAATATTCATACAATACCCAAATCGAGATTACGACCCGTGATCTTGAGACGACGAGGCAAGAGCCTAAAGAGAGCTTCTCAGAATTCGTGGTCTGCTGGAGGGCCAAGGCCTCAATGATGACCATTAGGCCAACGGATAAGGATCAGATACGGATGGTTGTGCGCAACCTCCAGCCCAAACTAATGCAGAAAATGATCGTGCTCCCCTTCCCTACCTTTTCAGATTTGCATGAGATGGGAGTCTGGATCGAGGCGCTATATGAAGGCCTCATTGACCAGAGAAGGCGACCCAGGAGGCGTTTACATGATTCGAATGCGACCACCAGCAGTGACGCAGCTGCAAGATCTTCTGAAGTGGGCATGGTCGCCACCACCACACCAAGAGTAGCCACCCCCTTTGTTGGTGCATCTACTTCAAACCCCCGAACTTCAGACTATCTACCCCGAGGCAAGAGGGTTTTCACCCCACTCTATATGTCTTTGTCTAAAGCTCTGGGGGTACTACTCAAGAAAGGACATTTGAAACCGTTAGAGCAACGGCCTTTACCCGATCATCTCCCTCCAAAGCATGACCCGACTAAGTACTGTGCTTTCCATTAACAAACCGGTCATGACACCGACAATTGCGTCCGTCTTCGCCACGAGATACAAAATTTGATTGACAACGGGGTCATCCCCGCAATAGGTCCTGCAAAGTCTATTGGCACTTGATCAGTGAACTTGTGGGGGATAATGTGATGTGATCGAGGGATGAACCACCTGCGGGCGGCGTTCAGTTTATTTCAGATATGGTGTATGGCACGCACTGTTTTGAGTATTTGTGAATGCTGGTTTTTGTACATTCTGACTTAGGTATTGGGTCAGTCTTATTGTTTTGTTTTTGAGTCTGTCTTTTTGTTTTGAGTCAGTCTCTTTTGTTTTGGGTCTGTCTTGCTGTATCGAGTCAGTCTTATTGTATAGGAGTTGGGTGATTCCAGGGGGGTGTTACCTCAGGCGTCACCATTTTGTTTTTGTGTTTGTCTTTTCGTTTTGTTTTGAGTCTATTTCTGCTTTGGAGCCAGTAATGCCAACAGATTTGAATGAACAGTAGTGGTTTTTCATGCTTTTGTGTTTGCTTCTACCGTGTGCCAATTGTACCAGAAATTCCAAATGAGATGGCAATGTTTGACTAGAAGCTGTGTCTTTTCTGTGCCTTGAATTCATTGCATCGACCTAAGTTTTCCAAAAGCTTTTTGAACACTGCGGTGAAAACGAAGAGGAAGGAATTCCTCGGGTTTTGCAAAATTTTGATCAATTGAGAGAAAGAGAGGCGTGCTAAGCCCTTAATGAATGAAATCATGATTGTTAGTATGAGTACTGGGAAGGATCCTGGCTTGATCCAGATTGGTTCTACACTGTCTTCAGCGCGAGCGATTTGTCGCTTTCTTAAAAACTTTCAAAAATGTTTTGCGCGGTCCTGCGAAGACCTGTGTAGAATCGTTTTTGAGATTTTACAGCTTAGGATCGCTCTCAGCCTCGAGACTCGACCCCTCACTTTCAAACCTTGAACTGGGATTCAGAATGTTCAACAGTCAACTACAATGTGAGGCCTGTGTGGCCAGATTTGAAGCAACCCTCGAACAAGAGGCCAGGAAAGTCGGATCAAGAAGATTAGAAGATCAAAAGAAGCTTGCAAAGCTAGAACAGAAGTACCCTTCGAACTAGGGGCAAAGATGTTAGATGTGCTCGAAGAGCCGAAGATGAGTCCTCTTGCAAATCAACAGCCACTCTCCTGGATACGGATGGCCTCAAAACCTTACAACCATTTGGCATGGACCAAGCTACACTTTTACCCTTTGAGAGGCTCGCTGGGCCGAAAACCCGGAAGGGCGACCCAGGCAAAAGTTAGAGCAAGAAAAATATATACAAAAAGCAAAAAAGAAAAAAAGAAGAAAAGAGAAGAATTAAAAAAAAGAAATGAAGAAAAAGAAAAAAGGGAAAAAGAAGAAAAGAAATGAAAATGAAAAGAAAAGAATGAAAATAAAAGAAAAACAAAGCTCGCAAGGTTGAAAACCTGCAACGGGCGCCTTGGCAAAAGTTAGAGCCTAAAAATGAGAGGTTAAATACCCGAGTGTACCTTAACCCCGAACTACGTAAGGCTTGATTCTCATCTTTGGGATACGTAGGCAACTTCATTCTGAAGTCCAGCCATAAACACTTCCAAATCAATTGTGTCCATGTAATGGTTTTGATCATTTTTGCCTTCTTTGTAACCGAGAGTCTGGTTGTGTTCGTCGCTCTGAGGACTAACTACAAATGCGCTGTAGTGCCGTTCAAACAAGGGCAACTTTCCATTGCCATTCAATACGCTGCGGTGCCGTTCAAACAAGGGGCAACTTTCCGTTGCCATGCAGTGTCCTTCAGACAAGGGGCAATTTTCCATTGTTATGGGTCCGAGATTGTGCATCTCAAGAGTAGGTTCCGTGCTCGTTGAGCAGTGGCCGTTTGCAAAAATAGTTTTTGAGAATTTTTACCGAGGTTGACTAATTTCTCAAAAATTATTTCATTTTTCAAAACTGGACCATTTCTTGGACCCAAAAAGGAAAATTTTCAGTGCTCATAGCCTGACTTGCATGACTTTAAATCAGAAAATTGAACAAGCATGTTAATCTAACTCTCATTTTGGTCAAAATTATTTTATTAGAAAACTAAAAAAAAATGGTCAAAATGATGAACTAGGGGCACAGTTGAGTCAGGTGTTCTGTCTTTCCCTCATTATCAACATACTTGCCAAGAAGGGCACCATATTCGCCAGAAAAGGGCACCACTGAAGCTAATTGCAAAGGGCTGAAAGCTCTCTCATCCTCCAAGCAGCGAGGTATCGAGCCAAGTGCGAAGCACGAATTGGAATGGATCAAGATATTCCACTCTCTCATCTGGACAGATCTGATCACGTCTAAACTCCCCAGCAGAGCATCGTCAACCGATGTCAGCTGCAGATTTGCTACACACCCAGTTGTAGCACAGCCCCTCTGTGGGAGAAACTCACTAGCTGCGTGCAGAAGAAGAAGAATCTAGCTGAGTGCTAGGGAGCAAGAGCCAGCAACTTTCTGTTTATCCATTAACCACCCAGGAGAGGGATAAAAAATGAGAGATTAAAGAATAGAGAGATGTGCGCTGAGAGAAAAAGTGAGGAAAAGGGCTTTTTTTTTTTTCCAGAAAAACAGAGCCTGAGGGCCGAGTGATGTGAGAATCACAAATGAGAAAGGGTGGGAAACACTACCCGGTGAAACAGGCTCCCTGTGCACGTCTGAGTGTCGTGTCTTTTTGTTTTATCTCGATTCTTGTTTTGAGTCATTTCGAGTGTTACTCAATGTGTCTAGGTTGTGTGCCTTTTATTTCCTTGTTGAGTCATTTTGCTGTGTTTAGTCGTAGGCCCAATACTTGGTCAAAAACTCATCTCTCAATTTCAAAAATGAAATCGTTTTGTGCTCAAAGTGTTGTGTCATTCTTCACGTTTGTGCAAAACAAGTTTCGTTCTTTCATAAAACCGCACGATTCAGCCCAGGTCATGTGAGAACAGTAAAACCAGGACCTATCTGAAGCTACATGGGTTCTGGACTGCAAAGCAAAAGAAAAGAGGGAAAATTGAAGCATCTGAGTGTGCTTCAACTTTAGAAAATTCCGTGATTGTATTCCAGATATGCCTTTTCAGGCCTCGCCATTTCTCTGGAGTATGAGTGTACCTCGACCCCAAGCTTAAGCCTGCTTCAAGTCAGAATAGCGATTAAAGCAACTGCAGATGTTATCTCTCGCCAATATAGACAGGGTGTCCCCTTTTAAGCTGAGCGTGTTGCCAAGTCCTTTGAGAGGTAAATCGAAGGCACCAGAGTACATGTTTGATGCCCCTCTATTGTATAACATGTGAGCTTTCATATACACTTTTGTTGCATGCGTGCCGCGCCTCGTTATGATTCATGCATAGAATATGCTTGCTTTCGATTCTGCATAGAATATGCTTGTCTTCAATATCGCATAGAATATGCTTTCCATGTTGCATAGAAAATGCCCCCATACTCGCATAGAAAGTGCATTTTATTGCACTTCTCCTGTACACCTCACTCGCATTGCCTTGTGCACCTATATTGCATCGTCATAAACACTCTTTACTTACATTGTTATGCACCCATTTCGCTTGCATTGCGATGCACTTCCACCTGCATTGTTATGCACCCACTTCACTTGCATTGTGATGCACGTTCCAATTGCATTGTTATGCACCCACTTCACTAGCATTGTTATGCTCATTCATTGCATTGATTATGCACATCTATCTAGCATTGTATTGCTCATTACTTGCATTGTTATGCACCTTTTCACTTGCAATTATCATTCTTTCCCCTCGCGCGTGCGACGGGTTAGACCTCATTTGGTTAAAAGCGTTCGGAATACGTTCCAATGCTCACACCATTCTGAAACGTCGGGATACGTCCCTATGTTTCTCCCTCTTCGGTTAAAAGCGTTCGGAATACATTCCAATGCTCACACCATTCTGAAACGCCGGGATACGTCCCTATGTTTCTCCTTCTTCGGTTAAAAGCGTTCGGAATACGTTCCAATGCTCACACCATTCTAAAACGCCGGGATACGTCCCTATGTTCCAATGCTCACGCCATTCTGAAACGCCGGGATACGTCCCTATGTTTCTCCCTCTTCGGTTAAAAGCGTTCGGAATACGTTCCAATGCTCACACCATTCCGAAACACCGGGATACGTCCCTAGGTTTCTCCCTCTTTGGTTAAAAGCGTTCGGAATACGTTCCAATGCTCACACCATTCCGAAACACCGGGATACGTTCCTATGTTTCTCCCTCTTCGGTTAAAAGTGTTCGGAATACGTTCTAATGCTCACACCATTCTGAAACACTGGGATAAGTCCCTATGTTTCTCTCTTTGTTCCCTTCCTCACACGATTTCAGCGTATCTGGAATTTATCTTAGGTCGCGTGGAACGCGCTCCTGATTAATTTTCTTTGTTCTTCCTTCACTCACGAGTCCAGCGTGGTTGGAGTATGTCACCATTTTGCATCTATTGTACTCTCTGTTGCATCGCATCTATTATCTATTACATCACATCTATTACATCCATGGCATCATGTCTGTTTTATTGCCCGGTCTAGGAGACCTTAAATCCTCTAAAGGTGCAATTCCTTTGGTGTTTGTCGTGCCCGAACGACTTCTAGTGGTCTGGTATAGCCACCTGCCTGTGTTAGCGGTGAGTTCCTAGGAGACCAACTGAGACGGTGGAAACTAGAGTTCGAATGGCTCATGCCTAGAACACAAAGGTTCGAGATTTCCGAGACTAAAGTCTGGTTTAAATACCCAGGGGTATATCTTCGACTTGAAATCTGTATGGCAGCCCCATAGATTGAGATAGCATTTGTATGTGCCTCAATTCTAGATACTGATCCAACCTAGTCTGTCACCCTGTTGGAGAATAGGGAAAGCTGCAACCATAGTCAGGGAGAAAAGTAGTACCTGTGGTTCAATTGAGAAGAAGAGGAAGATTCCCACATCAGCATGAGGTAGGATATTGCCGAGGTAAGTCATTGTTAATTGCCCTTGTAAGGTACCTTTACCTCTTAGCTATTACATTGCATCTTAGCCACTACATTGCAGTGCATTGCATGAGTCCTCAATTTTCAAACCGGCTTCGCGTAGCGTATAAGTCCAATTTTCATACCGGCTTCGCGTAGCGTATAAGTCCAATTATCAAATCGGCTTCGCGCAGCGTATAAGTCTAATCTTCAAACCGGCTTCGCGTAGCGTATAAGTCCAATTATCAAATCGGCTTCGCGTAGCGTATAAGTCCAATTTTCAAAATATTTCTGTGTCCTGCCCCTGAACTACGCTGGTTTGATTCTTTGCAAAGGCATACGTAGGCAGCCTGCGGGCACAACCATTTATTTATATATACTTCGTTTGCTTGTCTAAGTCTTCGGCCTTATCAAAAATGGGTCGTCTTCAGGCTTTGACATTCACTCCCGTCACTTATGACTTTCTAGTTCTGTCAAAGAAGGGCAACTGTAGACACCCCATTTTTGACCGACCTTAAGACTCAGATGTCACCGATTGAGCGCTTGGTGATGTTGCATATCGTGCTCGTTCAGAGGTTTCAGAGTCTTGGCTGCGAGCCTTGTCTCCGGACTTCCGGACTCTTTCATGCCTTGCCTCGGCTTGCGAACTAGGCTCTATTTTCTCTGTTTTCTCTTCTCGAAGAGAGGGAGAGGTCTCATAGATCATCTCTCAGTGGCCATAGGCTACGTTTCGTGGTCGTAGGCCATTTTGCCCGTTTGGAGCCCGGTTTTCGATTTTTCGGAGTCGTTGGCCGTGTGCCTCGGTTCGGGACTGCTTAACCACCTCTGTTTGCTCCGGTTTTTGGCACATACCTTATTTCCTCCCTTTTTAGGGACACTGTGGTCCGAGAGACCAACTTCGTGGTCGAACACCACTTCCGGTGCCTAACAGCCTGTTTTCGGGGCCCCGAACTGCGTGTTTTGGCCCCCGAACCTTCGTTTTGCATCCGTCTTGGTCCATTTTTGGCAGGGACCTTATTTTCATTGTTAGAAAGCTTTTAGGAGGGTGGAAGACCAGCAATTTTTCTGAAAAGCCAACTTTTTTTGAGTCCAAAGTGGTTCAGCATGAATCCGGGAAGGAGAAAAATCTGCGCGGCTTCACCGAAATGGGCATAACTCTTTACACAAGAGGAATTAAGATATGAGGCCACCACCATTGGAAATATTACTTCCGGGGCTTCATTTTGCACTCAAGAATCTCCTAAGTCCAGGTCTAGGGGGAGGAGATATGGTTGGTTGAAGTCCGGTTGGACCGAATCTGCGCGGCTTCACGGAAACTAGCATAACTTTTTCCACAGGAGGAATTTTGATGCAAGGTTTGCGGCATTGGAAAGCTAACGTCTGGGGCTTCATCCTAGGGGGTGGCCGGCCACTTTAACCCTTTGACCTGGCCGGCCGGCCACTTACCTGGTGGATGACTTTTTTTGCGCTTTTGAGCTGGCCGGCCATGACCCTCCTCCCCAGTGAGTTCCAGCCATGTATTTTGTTTTGCACATCACCCATGTCCAAGGGTTTGGCCTTTTGGGGGGGAAACTTGAATTAGTTTTCCCCCCCCATTTTCCCCCTCTTTTCCACACCTTTGGCCTATAAAACCAGCAGCTCCAGCTACATTTTGAGGGGAGAAAAATCCTCTTGGAGCTTTGCATACATACATCCTCCATCTCTCTCTTTCAAAGCTTCAAAACCCTTTGTTCTTGGACCATTTCTACACTACCTCATAGCACCACTCCTCCTTACTCCATTCCAGTAGCTTGAGGGCCATTTCCAGAGGCTAGGAGCACCATTACTTGGACCAAGAGTTGTTGAAGACATAGGCTGCAAGGGTGAGTCCCATTTTCCCTCTTTTGTGTATTTTTTTGGCCTATATCTTAGCTCCTTGTGCTTATATATTTGGGCTCTGATCCTAACTGAAAATAGTATTATTTCGAGCTCCTTTTTCATGTTTGTTTAAGGGCCTCTCCCTGTTTGAGGCTTCCTTTTTACACTTGCTTCTTTACCTCTCTTGTATGCCTCTTTCTTGCATAGTATTTTAGGCTCATTTTTAAATTGTTTTGAGCTTGGTTATAAACTGAAAAGTGGATTATTTTGAGTCTTTCTTCAACATTGTTGAAGGGCTTTTCACTGTTTGAGGCTTAATTTTGTCACTTGCCTCTTTATCTCTCTTTTGGCCTTATTTTTGCATGTTTTGCTAGCCCCTTGTGCTTGTATTTTTGGGCTCTGGTCCAAAATGTAAATAGCCTTATTTTGATCCCATCTTCATGTTTGATCAAGGGACTTTTGCTTTTTGAAGCTCCCTTTTTGCTCTTTGTGTTTAAACTTCTTTTTAGACCTTATTTTGCATAGTATTTTAAGCTTGCATGTGCACTGTTTTGGGTTTGGTCACTAACTTTAAAATACCATGTTTTGGGCCCCTCTTCAACTTTGTTGAAGGGCCCTCCTCTTTTTGAGGCCAGAAACCATCACTTGCTTCTTTGTCTCCCTTTTAGCCCATTTATTGCATAATAGTTTATCCATACTTGTGTTTGTTTTTGTGGCTTGTTGTAAACTGTAAAGTGCTTCATTTTGAGCCCCTCTTCAACTTTGTTGAAGGGCTCTTGGCCATTTAGGGCCAGAAGAAACTACTTGCTTCATTATCTCTCTTACGGGGCCATTTTTGCATGCTAGCTTAGTCCTATTTGTGTTCACTGTTTGGCCTTCCTTAAAACTGTAAATATGCTTTTTTTGAGACTGTCTTGATTCTGTCTTCACACTTCATGTTCAAATAATGCATGCTTTGCATAGCCATAGGTCATTCCATGTACCTAATTTCATGTTTCGGGTCTCATTCCATGTATCGGGTGCCATGTTTCCATGTTTTGGAGCTATTTTGCATCATATTTTGCTACTAAAATTTGCATGCTAGTATGCCATATTCCATGCCTTGCCATGTCTTGTTAGAGTGGCATTTGGTGCCTTAGGGTCGGTCCTCGGTTTGCGTGCACGTGTGCACGCATCTCGAGTGTCTCATTTTCATCTAATGGCCTCCTATGTGAGTGTGGCCGAGGTCCACTTGTGTTGGTGTAAGTCCATTATGCATTGTGTATGCCATTTCATTCCATGGCATTGTATATGCTAGGTTGTATGTTAGCGCATTGTGTATGCCATGTTACCTCGTGCATCGTGTATGCCATTTCATAGCATTTTGCATGTTAGGTTGTATCTTAGTTGCATTTCATGCATGTCATGCATATTGCATTGTATTTGGGATAGGAGTTAGCCCGAGCACGGGAAACGAGGTACGTTTCGTACTCCGAGTGACGGAACGTGTCTCAATTCTCCAGTCACCGACACTCCGGATTGTCCATGATGGAGTTAGGTCTTAGTTGTATTTTCATGTGCATTCATTCCATATTGAGTTGTGCAATTCGAGTCCTTGGCCATCATGCATCGAGATGCGTGATTGGTGGTATGAGAATCGAGGCATGCATACATGTGTGAAAATACTTTGCCATGCCCCTATGTTGCTCTCTGTTGCAGCAAATCAAGAATCAGCAGCCTTCCGAAGCTTGGCACACATTCCAAGAATGATTGTAAACAGAGGCTAACTGGGGTATCGCCATGGATTTCCGCTCAAGGCAACCCGAACATGCATCATTCATCATCTGGAGAAGAGTCAAGGCAGTCCCTAGCTTGCATGGTAGTTTATTGCTTTCTTTAGTTAATTTGTTAATTAATTAGGGATTTGTACATATTTGGACTGTATTATTCATTTGGACTGTACTATTCATTTGGGACTGTATATTATTTTGTTCGGACCCTCTGTGCGAGGGCATAATTGTAATAAGTGTGCGTGAGTGTGATGTATGTCTTCCAACCCCACGTCTTTCTTCCCTTTTATTTACCTGCTTATCATGGTTAGATTAGGGCATATTTCAATTAGCATACAGTATGATAGCATGTTTGCATTCATTCATCTGTTTTGCATGCACCGGGCTTGGCGCATCATACTAACTGCATTTGTATTTCAATTCCAAATTGAATACTTGATAGCTGTTACATCTCATATGCCATGTTTAGAATAGCCGAGCCTGCTATAGTTGCATTTTTGCATGTGTTGCATTAGGCATTTCTGTATACTTAGGATCATGCATGGATTTCTAATCAGTTTCTGTTTTGGCTTGGAGTACTCGGTGAGTTTTATGCTTTAGCATCCTTGCATGCGTGTGAGTGACTGTCGTGAATAGCATGCTTACCATGAGACTAACTGCTTATGTGATATAACTGCCTGAATGCCTGTGGGTGAAGGTTGGGTTAGTTGGATTGGAACAAATCATTGACTGTGTGTTTTAAGCCCACTAGATAGTGGCAAAAACATGTTGTCTAAGCCCACCCGAGGGTGGCAAATCCACGTCTTAGCCTACCTGCGGGTAGCACCATCAAACTATTTTCAGACAAACAAACATGAAATGTTTTGTTCCAATTTAGGCGACCCAGTCTATACTTGTATGATGTGTGCATCACATAGTAAATCTAGGCTAATAACCGGAATAAGAGCACACAAAGTTTTCAAAACTAGATATCATGATTAGTAGAGGCCGATCTTTGATCGGGCGAGCGGCGGTGCTCACGAAGTGACCTTCTCCAATCGTACCCAAGTTCCCGAGCCGAGGCAACTTTGGTGATGACGGACATGTGGCCTTAGGCAACAAGTCAGGGTTTCCTAAATTTTCCAAAATAAAATATTTAGGTGGCGACTCTGTATCTGGCAAAGTAGTCCATGTTTGGCACTTCTTTCAAAAATCTGTTTTCTCAAAACGATTTGCTGGATTTGGACTCGTTGGTTCGAGATTAAGAACCGTAACACAAAATCGAGTCCGAGCTGTAGCGAGGTCCCCCCGCGGGCTTGTTTACAAAAGTTTAAGAGTATAATTCTTACATAAGGTTGAATTTAAGTGTGATTCCAACTCAAAGCTTCAAATTGTCTTCAAATTCCATCAATTCTTCTTTTTCTTCTCTTTGAATTCAACTCTTCTTCAAGCTCTCTCTCTCTCTCTCTCACATTTTGGTCTGAAGAACAAGGAAGGAGTGAAGTCTAGAAGGTATATGAGCTTTATATAGGTTCATTTAGCTTAGGCTAATTAAGTGGGATTAGCTATAATCAAACTTGTTCGAGTTAATATAATTTATTCTAATTATTTGATTCCAAATCAAATTCTAATTAAATTTCCCTTAAAATTCTAAATAACACATTGGTCTAATCAAATTCGTGTTCAGATGCCGATAAGGCCTTCAATTAACAGAACAACGTAGAATTCTGAATAGATATTCCTACGGCTAACAGATAGGAATGCAAAACACATACAAAATGCATGATTAACACATAATCCCATTTAACCACTTGATTAACATTCTTAAGAACGGATTAACGGTTAATTACAGATCGAAGTTGTTATAATTTGCCACCTCAATACCTCCAAATCCTCTTCTTCCCTCTTATTGCTTCTCACTCCTACTATCTTTCACTGATGCCATTTCTTTTCCCTTCATTCCAATTGTGATGTAATTAGCTTTTGGTCAACTAAGGCACTATTTGGCATCCTTTATAAAAGTGTACTTTTTTAAAAAAAATCTTTTTATCTTTTTTGGGTCAAATCATCTCTCTACTTTTTTATATATTTTTTCGTAAAAAGTTAAAAAATATACTTATTTAAATCATCCTAAATACCCTCTAAATGGCTGCTTGGATTACATGAATATCATGATTTATTGGGGCAAAAGATGGGTTATGGTTTGATTTGTTTGTTTAGATGCATGAAAGAATTAAAACCTATCAAAAAAGCACTTTGGAACCTTATAAGACCCAAGACCAGCCCTGGGTATAAACCCCACCAGCCCATGACCTAAGGCCACTCAAAATAGACCCAAAAAAGGTGTCCGCTCCTATTATAATTTAATATAATATATTAGATATGTTTTAAGTCCAAAAAATTTTTTTTTGAAGAAAGTCCAAACTAGCTTAAAATAAATTGACCTATTCAAAAATTAAAAGGTCCATTCAAAAAAATTAGCATTGTTATTCATTGACAATAGACCCAAAAAAATGGCCCTCTTTTATTATAGTTTAATATAATATATTAGGTATGTTTTTGTTGGCTTTTTTGGCTTTCGAAGATTAATATTATAATTTTTAGCGTGCCAGTAAGGATCAATTAGTCCTCATAGAAGATTAATTGCCAACCAATTATTAGACGATTGCATTTTAGCTCTCTTAGCTTCAATGAAGAGGACTTTTACTGGTGGCTTGTTTAGGAGAATTTAGTAAATAACAATTAAGTGAAGAATAATTTCAGAATTTCATTAAGTAAAATGAAAAATTTATAATGATTTGACCCAGCCTCGTAGAGGTTTATAGCAACAAGCTATTTGAAATTGCTCCTATGAATGAAGTGCAGTACAGAAATTTCAAGTATAGAAATGTAAAGAACTATAAAAACTGGAAGGGAAAACAAAGTAAATAAAACTGATTTTTTTATCTGAGTTTGGATCCCTCACTCTGGGGCCTTCTATGTTATTTATACTTCTCAATGATAACTGTTGAAGTGGGCTTCTAACCATTGAAATGTCCTCCTATGATTGCTGAACATACTCTTTCACAGTCAGTCCCACTACGCCACCTTTGCAGTTAGGCTTCCCTCCTGATTTTGAATTTGAACTTTGTGAGTAACCGTTAGGCCACATCACCTTATATCCTTCAATCGTTCAAGTGCTACGCAGACCCATTATTATCAATACGGGCTGACACGTGATTGACTATGGTTGGCAACTTATGTTAGTTCCCCAAATTGCCCTCTTCATGCCACGTGTTGAATTGTGATTAGTTTTTACAAATTATACGGCCAACATTACCCCCCGCACTAATATACCAAATACTTGGTAATATTAGTGGATCAAGACACTTTATCTACGTCCTAGGACGTACATGGGGTTTGTATCTTCTTAGAATTGCAACTGACGTCCATCATTGCAATGTTTGTACTGCATTAAATTCTCTTCTACGCCTTGAATATTTCCCATTATCTAAGCATTTGAAAAGACTGATACAATCCTCATGGCCAAGCAAACCTTTTCTTATATTGATCGAGCATACGAGGAGTCTATGGAAGATGATTATAGGCCTCGAAAGAATCTCAATGCATTTATTGATTACACCTATTCGCCTCCATTTATGCAAGTTATGGAAGCTTTTACAACGTACCAACCTCTAGACTTGATGTTTACCAATTACGAACCCTTAGATTAAGCATTTACAAAAATGGATCTTGGAAACTCTTCGTCTGCCCCATCATTTTGCTGCATGGGACACAACTGTTTCTTCCTCTACCCCACCAACCTTTGCATGGGACACAACTGCTCATTCTTCCTCCAGGTCTACTGGCTAGGGAAGCTAGCAAGAACCTAATGAATCCAAGCTAAGAGAGCGAATTCACCATCGATTCGTCGAATTCACTGATCCTCTGTTTATCCCTCATTTTTCTTGGAGCTCTGTAGTTTATCCCTATGTATTCATCGATCGCCGACGTAGTTTGGAGGACAACTTACTTGTAACGTGGTACACATCTTCCATGCCTGCAAAGATAGTGCGAGCAACTCCTCGTCCAGAGGAAGCATAAGGATACAACCCGTTATTCTTAGCCAATAAGGCAAAATTTTGCTCTTCTGACTGGCTTAAATGTGTGAATAATCCCCAATTTCCTTCTTCCTTTGGGATGGACCCTCCTACGCTTTCTCTTCCTTAAAACCCTCACTGGATGGAAGAACTGAAACTTACTCTCTTTGAGAATCAGTTTCTTCCTTCCTACTAACCTCCAGATCTTCTCACTATATTTGAGCGATACCAAGCTTAACTTTTGCTTGCAGCTTTTTCTCACTTTCCCTTCAATGTTTTTGGAGGTGATATTCCTCTTAAGAACTTTCGATGGGCTTGTGACATTATGACTAGAGGTCATGTCCTCAACCCTATTGCTTAAGCAAAACTTCAGATGTTTTTGGATCAACTCCCACTTTTTCTCCATTGGTACCAAACTTCTTTGGCTATCACTTAATCTTTGGACAAAATCTCGGCCCATCGAATTCAAACCCAGTATGAAGCAGAGAATCTTATCGATGAATATAATGACTTCAATAATAAAGATTCTGCATACTCGGATGATTTAGATATGGATGAGATGGAACAAGGATTGAAGGAAGTGGAGTTCGAAATGAAAGCTGAACAACTTTTCCATCAAATAAGAACATATCAGCTACAACAACCCAGCTTGGATATGATAGAGGATAGAATAAAAAAGGAACATAAATTCATTGACCATTGTTGGAGCAAATTTCATGACCTTGTTATTCTTTCTATTCCTTATTTTTATGAAATTGAGTTTGCAGCCAAGAAGGGTTTCTAATGTAATTATTTTCATATCAATAAAGTTGGGTTTTTCTTTTTTTATCCGGCATGGTCTAGTTTTATATTCTAATTGCATACTTGTAACCATTCTATTCGCCCAAAGCAAACAAAAATTAGAGCTTCGAATTTATCAATTTTGTCCTTCGAAACCTAATTTGAACATTTCTAATGGAATACTGGAAACCTGATTTGAATTTCTCCGACATATGGAGTATAATTGATAATCTTTGCCTTAGGTCTTTTCATTCCAATCATATGATTAACATAATCAATAGCTTTGAATTAACTATATTTGCTTCGAAAAAACAGCCTACGTGTTTCGAAGTATGGAAACTTCCCTTGGGGATTGCACTGTTTTTATTCTTAAAGAGTGAGTCCCTTTGGGTTCTTTCACTACTTAACCAAATATTGGTTTTTTGTAACTTCGAAGTCTAAAACAAACAAATTCTAGCTGCAGAGTATTTCAAAGTTTACTTCGAAGGATTTTATTTTTAACAAGAAACTTAAAAGCAAGTCTTTAATCCCCCTGAAGCAAAGAAAAACCTGAGCATTCTTGTACTATTAAGTATGAAACGTGCTTCAAAGCCAACTGCCTACTTTTGAAGCCCTAGTTGGCTATTTGTCATATGGTTTTGGAGCCAAACCTTGGCTTCCAAGCCAAATATTTGATTTCGAAGCCAATCTGAGTGTTTGAGATAGGGCTGCAAACGAGCCGAGCCGAGCTTTGCTGGGCTCCAGCTCGGCTCGTTAAGTTATCGAGCTCGTTTATTGAGCTCGAGCTCGGCTCGATAAGGGACTGGGCTCGAGCTCGGCTCGGCTCGATAAAATTTTTTAATATTATTTATATTATTTAAATATAAATATTTAAATAAAAAATATTATTTATATTATTTAATATATAAAAAATGCATTTATATTATTATTTAATATATAAATAATATATTTATTATATAATTTAATTAAAGATAAACGAGCCGAGCCTACCGAGCCGAACACATGCGAGCTCGAGCTCGGCTCGTTAACGAAACGAGCCCAATAATCGAGCTCGAGCTCAGCTCGTTTACTAAACGAGCCGAGCCGAGCCCTTACCGAGCTGAGCCGAGCCTGTTCACGAACAGCTCGGTTCATTTGCAGCCCTAGTTTGAGATACGTTTCCCTCCCAAATGATCACTCTTGAGAGAAACTTTTCATATCCGTACCTTCAATACTTCTTATGAATTTTACCCATTTAAACTGATTAGGCATCTCGGACAGAAAGGTTTAAAAACCCTTTCCTTTCGTGCTTTTAATTTACTTGCTCGTCCAACACACAAACCCTTCATTTCTATTGATCTCTCATCTTCTTTACCCTTTTTCTCAGCTTTGTCCTTTGAAAACTTTTGTCAATGGCTTCTTCTTCCTTGAAGATACCAGTCGTGGAGCGCGTGAGTCCATCCGTAGCTTTAAAGCTGGTGAGAAAAGTGCTATCAATGGGCGCATTTTCATTCACCGTCGCAATGAGAAACAAGAATATGTTCTTGGGTCTATTTTTAAAGAGGCCCCTACTCAACTTCCAGCTCTGTACCCATGTTTAGAGGACCACTGCCTCCTTTATAAAGATGGTCTTGATTGGGGAAGCTGGAAAATGAACCGACCCCATTCCTGCTGGCCCACAGTAAGACTAGAATGGGAGGAATGGTATGATTAGGTCGTCCCTGCTAGGACATTGGATCTCCAGGAACTTTGCCTCTTCAACGCCCTTTAACTATCCAGGTTCACTATTTTGGAGGACCCATTTTTAATGCTTGCTGCTCTTTATTTTTGGAATTCTGCTTTTAATTTCTTCCAATTTAGATGTGGTATGATAGATCCTACTGTCCTTGACATCTGCCATTTGTTAGGGTTATCCCCTATTGGTACTCCCTTTGGTCCAGACTACCCTAACCTCAATATCCCATTTTCTCTTCTCCTCTAAACTCATCCTATAGTGACTTTGTTAAGGCTGAGAGCAAAAGAGAAGGCCCTGTGACTGATAGGGAATTATTTTCTTTTTTATTGTATTGGCTTTGCAAATTCCTCTTCTATACTTCTTCTTTGAGGATTATGACTGAGTTTGCCTTTCTTGCCAAAGCCTTTGTTTTGCATAAAAAGGTGGCCTTAGCTCCATATGTTTTGGGTCATGTCTACAGAGCTTGTTCCCTCTTTTGTGAAAAACCCATGGATGCCAATTAAGGAGGCCCATTTTGGATACTCCAACTCTGGCTTTTTGCATACTTCACTGATTTGCGCTCTAAATGTCTAATATTTTTAATGCCAAACCCTACCACTTTTGGCATGAAATTACCTAATGTCTCTCTTTATCCTTCTCACTTTGCCTTTTACTTTTCTTTTTTTCACCAAGTCCTAACTTTCTCTTCTTCTCACACCTTCTTCTGTCCCTTCGAAGCCAATATTGGTCTAGCCTGATTGAGGACTTTTTTAAGCGATAGGTCCTGCTCTAGTCCTCAGCACAAAAATATGTGGGCTTCTATTTTGATCCCGAGGGAGCTATTCATTGGCACTATGAACCCTAGACATTATAAGTGTATCTTTGAGCCCTATTGTCCTGCCCAATTTGCAAGGCAATTTGGACTCTCTTAGGGGATCTCTATCACTCTCTGCAGTTAGTCCAACTCAAACCTTGTAAGCAGAGAACTGAAAGCTCCAAGATCCAGATTAGAAGAGGTAACCTCCAAGTTTATCCAAGACTTAATTGATTTTGAATACCTACCATTCATTCCCCAAAGCAATACACTGAAAATGTACCAGAATTGATGGATGACCAATATGGAGGTGCACTTGGCCATTTCTCCTCAAGATCTATTCGTGATACTAGATGTGCCTCAAGCCAAGTCCAAGGGGACTGGAGTTATTACTTCCTCCACTACTCATGCTATCCTAGCTCTTACTCCTGCTATCACAAAGTCTGCTCCTGCTGCCTTACCTCTTCCTAGAGTCACTAAAGCTGCTTCAAAGAAAGGTACGCACTGCTGTTTCATTTCTTTTCTTTTCCTTTATGATGCTTTTGCTTTTACTTATAGCTCCTTCTTTGGTGTAGGTGCCTCACAGGGAGACTCTTCTCAAAGAGTTCAAGCTTTAAATCTCCTCAAGAGCAAGCAACAATAACAAAGGAAAAGAAAACTCTTACTTGATCTTGAAGAGGAGGTACTTGAGGCTTACGTGGAAGAAGAGGAAGTAGAGAAAGAGTAGGAGACACCATTAAAAAGAAAGAAGAAAACGACGATCTCTCCCTCTGATTTCACTGGGGATTCCATTCATGAAGCATCTACTAAAGCAGTAGAAGTGGAACACTCCAAAGAGATCATTGTATTCCAAAGGGCTGAGAAGAGGAAACAAAAACAAATACTTAGGGATGAAGCTGCTACTGCTGCTGATGCACTCTAAAGAGAAACTGCAAGGAGGAAACAAACTGCTAAACATTATACCCTCTGTAGTTCTCCAAGCATTGTTACCACTTCTGAAATTGGTAATTTCCTTTCATGTCTTTAGTAATTTCGTTTCACAAGTTTTCAGTAATGAAACTTAACATTGCTTCATATTTCTTATTTTGCAGCAACAGTTACTCTACCTCCTTTTTCGATAAAGGTTTCTTCAATCTTATCTGAAGTTGAAAGACCATTAGAAATACCCTCAAAAAGGAGGAAGAAAATCGATACTAAAGTGCCTTTAAGTGTAGAGCCCATTCAAGTAATACTCTCACTTATTGGTTTTACACTTTTTACACTTTTTTTGAGGCAAAGCATTCATATATCTTTATCCTTTGGCTTAACTCTATATCTTCCTCATCTAACCTTTAACTCAACCCATTTTACTCTCCATACAATCCTTCTTGCTCCTTCCCCTCCTGAGGAGATCCTAGTTATTACTTCATCTCCAGTGATAGCTGATTCTCCTAGAGAAGATACTGGTAGCTCACTCATTCTTTGTCCACCATCACTATCCTACTCCAGTCCTTCTTCTCTTGACTTATTGATGGCCAGGACTATGGAAACTGCTAGGGACACTTCATCCTCCTCTCTTATTCCTATGTAGCCATCTTTTCCTTCCACTAGAGCCCTTTCTGTGCTACCAATGTCAATGGAAGAAATGGACATTTTCGAAGCTAGACTAGCTAGCCTTTTTGACATGCCTTCTACCATTCCAGTAGCCAGTAATGAAACTGAGCCATTGGTTCTGGCTGACTCTCTCTTGGAAATTTTTAAGAGCTCTTCAACCATCAATAGGGCTTCCTTACCTTCACTGGACTTGGGCGTTTGTTTGGAGTTGCTGACATTATTCTCGAGGATCCCATTCGAAGCCTTGTAAAGACATATTATAAAGAATGGTTTCCTCCAGTGCTGCAAGGTCATTGAGCAATCTAACATGGCTATTTCAAATCATTTGTCTCAGGCAACAGCTACTATAGATTTTTATGTCAACATCTGCCATGTTGCCAAAGTTGCAGAGGAGAAATTATTAAGAGGCCAGGAATTTCTTTCCCATATACATGCCGAGGTGTTTGAATTGAAAGAACAACATTTGCCTGTCTCTCAATTTCAAACCCAACTTTTGGAAATAAAAAGAAAAGAAAAAAGCTCAATTAGATGAAGAGTTATCAACAGTTAACCTGGCTTTGGATCGAACTGTTACAAAACTGCAAATCACCAACCAAGGGCTGGCTGATCGAAGACAGGAGATGACTACAGCCATTCAGTTGTTCCTATCCCTTAAGAGTAGAGAATTAATTATAAGGGAACAACTAAAACATTGTACTGACTTTTGAGCCAATCTATGGCTGCATGTACTTAACTCCTTATGAAATGAAATCTTTATTTACTATTTGAGTATTTTCATGCTTCTCTTGTTTAGCATTTTTTATACTCCTTGTGTTTTCCATACAGTTGGATAATAAGGTTTCAAGCATCTGCCATTAACTTTCTTAGGGTGTACATACCCATTCAAATTTCTCAAATAGTATGTGTAGACGTCCCTGAACGTCCCCGGGGAAATCCCCCGTATTGTTCATTGGGCTTACTACAGTTCAGGACTCAATGTCACAGTCCTGTATCTAATCTCGCAGAGTGCAATGCAAGACCGATGAATCATCAAAGAGTCCAAATCCGGCAAATCGTTTTTGAAAATAGATTTTTTTGAAAGAAGTGCCAAACATGGACTGCTTTGCCAGATACAGAGTCGCCACCTAAATATTTATTTTGGGGGAATTTAGGAAACCATGACTCGTTGCTTAAGGCCACGTGTCCGTCATCACCAAAGTTGCCTCGGCTCGGGAACTTGGGTACGATTGGGGAAGGTCACTTCGTGAGCACCCCCGCTCGCCTGATCAAAGATCGGCCTCTACTAACCATAATATCTAGTTTTGAAAACATTATGCGTTCTTATTCCGGTTATTAGCCTAGAATTACTACGTGATGCGCACAGCATACAAGTATAGATTGGATCGCCTGAATTGGAACGAAACATCTCATGTTTGTTTTGAAAACGGTTCGTTACTCGCAAGTAGGCTAAAATGTGGATTTGCCACCCTCAGGTGGGCTTAGAAAATAAGATGATTTGCCACTATCTAGTGGACTTAAAACTCACAGTCGATAAATTGTTCCAATCCAAATAACCCAACCTTCACCCATAGGCATTCAGGCAGGTATATCACATAAGCACATAGCCTTATGGTAAGCATCCTATCATGGCAATCACTCACACACATGCAAGGATGCTAAAGCATAAACACTTACCGAGTACTCCAAGCCAAAGAAAGAAGCTAATTAGAAAACATGCATGATCCTAACTATACAGAAATGCCTAATGCAACACATGCAGGAATGCAAATAAAATAGGCTCGGCTATTCTAAAGATGGCATGTGAAATGCTACAACTAACAAGTATTCAACTCGGAATTGAAATACAATGCAGTTAGTATGATGCGCCGAGCCTGGTGCATGGAATACAGATGAATGGATGCAAACATACGAGCGTAAGTATGCTAATTGAAACATGCCCTAAACTAACCATCATAAGCTGGTAAATAAAAGGAAGAAAGACGTGGGGTTGGAAGACATAGATCACACATACGCACACTTATTACAATTGTGCCCTTGCTCGAAAGGTCTGAATAAATAATACAAACCGCCTAATTAACTAACTCACGAGCTAATTAAATATTACAAAACCCTAATTAATTAACAGATTAACTAGGAAAGCAAATAAATTAGTATGCAAGCTATAAAATGGACTGCCTCAGCTCTTATTCCGAATGATGAAAGATGCATGCGTGCTCGGGTCGCTTTGTCAGGAAATTCCTCGCGATGCCCCGATTTGCCTCTATTTGCAATTAATCCCGGAATGCTGTGCAAAGCTCTAGAAGGTTGCTAATTTCTGGTTTGCTGCAACAGAGAGCAAGAAAGGGGCATGGCAAAGTATTTTCACATATGTATGCACACCTCAATCCTCGTGCCACCAATCACGCATCTCGATGCATGATGGCCGAGGAGTCGAATTGCACGACTCGATGTGAAATGAATGCACATGACAACACAACAAGGCCTAGACTCCATCATGGGTAATCTGGAGTGTCGGTGACTGGGAATTGAGACACGTTCCGTCAGTTTGGGTACGAAACGTCCCTCGTTTCCCGTGTTTGGGCTAACTCCTATCCCAAACACAATGCAATGAGATGGCATATACAATGCGACTAATATGCAACCTAGCATACGCAATGCAATGGACTAAAATGGCATACACAATGCACGTGACACAACATGGCATGCATAATGCACTAACATGCAACCTAGCATACGCAATGCTATGGACTAAAATGGCATACACAATGCAAAATGGACTTACACCAATATGAGTGGACCTCAGCCACACTCACATCAGTGGCCATTAGATGAAAATGAGACAATCGAAATGCGTGCACACATGCACGAATATCAAGGACCGAACCTAAGGCATCAAATGCCACTCTACCAAAGCATGGCAAGGGATGAAAGATGGCATACAAACATGCAATTTCCAGCACTGAAATATGATGCGCAATGGTCCCGAATCATGGAAATATGGCACCCAATGCATGAAAGAGGCCCCGAAACTCAAAACTAGGCAAATGCATTGAACTATAATCATGCAAAGCAAGCGTTATTTGATCATGAAGTACAAAAATAGAGAGCCAAGGCAGTCCTAAAATATGCACAATATTAGTTCAAAGCATGGCCAAAAAGTGCTAACATGAAGGGCTAAAACAAAATGCAACCTTGGCTAATAAGCATGGTTTACATGGCATGTATATGAAGCATAAGAGAGGTCACCAAACCAGCCCAAAACAGTAGCAAAGCATGTCAAATAAATCCCAAATAACCACTGAAATGCATCCAATGCATGCAAAAATGATGAGCTCTTTTGGAGGGCCATGCAAGGGGTTACTCAACACATATAACAAGAACACTTAACATGGCAAAACCAACTCTGCAAATCGATTATGACAGCCCTAAAACTCACCAAAAAGGCCCTGAAATGGGTCAAGGAAGCATGCAATGAAAAGTCCTCTTGAAAGACCTTGAGGAGGATTGTTCCACACATGCATGAGGGACACAAAATATGGTCAAAGAGACTCCGGACAGAGCTAATTCAGATCTTGAAACTCACCAAATTGGGCCTAAAAAGTGACTTCACAACATGCAAGTAAGGGGCCCTTTGGAAGGCCAAAAGGGCCAACAAACAAGACAAGGAGAGAGGGGGTCACCCCCCTCTGATTTTAGCTCTCAAAAACACATCTAAGCCACTGAAAGTCCACTGGATTTCAGTGGCTAAGAGGCTAAACTAAGGCCAATGCGAATGCTCTAATGTATAGCCCTAATCATGAGAAAATGAAGCATGCCAAGAGGAAGATGACCCCAAATAGAAAAATGCCCTTAATCAAACTTCAAGAATGGCTCAAAATAAGACTTTTTTTAGTTCATGGAAAATCTCAAAAATTCTTGCAAGTAAGGTATCATGCAAAATAAGCCCTAAAAGAGAGATGAAGCATACAAGGATGTAGGAGACCTCAAACAGAAAAGTATCCTTAATCAAACTTCAAGAGGAGCTCAAAATAAGACACTTTACAGTTTATAAAAAAATCCAGAAATGCTTGCAAATAGGGCTAAGATATGGATCAAAATAATGCAAGAAAAGCGGAAATGGATACTTACCCTTGTAGCACAGCAATGCAGCAACTTCTGGACCAAGTTGGTGAACCTTCAACCCCTTCAAATCAATCCCAAAATGCTAGAATGGATGGTGGAGGTGGTAGGCTATGAGGTGTAGTGTAAATGACTAAGAACAAGGGTGTTTTGAGCTTGGATGAGAGAGATATGGAGAGTTGTATGTATATGCCTGTAGACGTCCCCGAACGTCCCGGGAGGATGAGTCCTGTTCTGTTCATTTGGGCTCACTACAGTTCAGGACTCAAATGTCACGGTCCTGTATCTAATCTCGCAGAGTGCAATGCAAGACCGATGAATCATCAAAGAGTCCAAATCCGGCAAATCGTTTTTGAGAAAATAGATTTTTGAAAGAAGTGCCAAACATGAACTGCTTTGCCAGATACAGAGTCGCCACCTAAATATTTTATTTTTGGAAAATTTAGGAAACCCTGACTCATGCCTAAGGCTACGTGTCCGTCATCACCAAAGTTGCCTCGGCTCGGGAACTTGGGTACGATTGGGGAAGGTCACTTCGTGAGCCACCCCGCTCGCCTGATCAAAGATCGGCCTCTACTAACTAGGATATCTAGTTTTGAAAACATTATGCATTCTTATTCCGGTTATTAGCCTAGATTTACTGTGTGATGTGCACATCATACAAGTATAGATTGGATCGTCTGAATTGGAACAAAACATTTCATGTTTGTTTTTGAAAGATGGTTTGCTACTCACAAGTAAGCTTAAAATGCAAATTTTGCCACTCTCGGGTGGGCTTAGAAAAATATGGTTTTGCCACTATCTAGTGGGCTTAAAATTCACTGTGGATGAATTGTTCCAATCCAAATAACCCAAGATTCACCCACAGGCATTCAAGCAGATATATCACATAAGCATATAGCCTCATGGTAAGCATGCTATCATGGCAGTCACTCACACGCATGCAAGGATGCTAAAGCATAAAAACTTACCGAGTACTCCAAGCCAAAACAGAAGCTATGTTAGAAATCCATGCATGATCCTAACTATATAGAAATGCCTAATGCAACACATGCAAAATGCAACTAAGATAGGCCCGGCTATTCTAAACATGGCATATGGAATGCTACAGCTAACAAGTATTCAATTTGGAATTGAAATACAATGCAGTGAGTTATGATGCGCTGAGCCCAGTGCATGCAAAACAGATGAATGAATGCAAACATGCTATCATACTGTATGCTAACTGAAACATGCCCTATTCTAACCATCATAAGCTGGTAAATAAAAGGGAGAAAGACGTGGGGTTGGAAGACATACATCACACGTACGCACACTTATTACAGTTGTGCCCTCGCTCGGAGGGTCCAAATAAATAATATACAGTCCAAATGAATAGTACAGTCTGAATAAATACAAAATCCTAATTAATTAACAAATTAACCTAGGAAAGCAGGTAAATTAGCATGTAAGCCCATGGACCGCCTCAGCTCTGTTCCGAATGATGAATGATGCATGCCTGAGTTGCCTTGTGTGGAAATCCATTGCGATGCCCAATTAGCCTCTATTTACAATTAAGCCCGAAATATTGCACGAAGCTCCAAAAGACTGCCGGTTTCTGATTTGCTGCAACAGAGAGCAAGAAAGGGGCATGGCAATGTATTTTCACATATGTATGCTTGACTACTCTTCAGGGAGTGTAGTCCTCAATCCTCGTGCCACCAATCACGCATCTCGATGCATGATGGCCGAGAAGTCGAATTGCATAACTCAATGTGAAATGAATGCACATATGAACACAACAAAACCGAGACTCCGTCATGCATAATCCAGAGTGTCGATGACTGGGAATTGAGACACGTTCCGTCACGCGGAGTACGAAACGTCCCTCGTTTCCCGTGCTTGGGCTAACTCCTATCCCAAACATAATGCAATATGCATGACATGCGCAATATGACTAACATACAACCTAGCATGCGCAATGCTATGAAATGGCATACACAATGCTCGATGTAACATGACATACATAATGTTCTAACATGCAACCTAGCATACGCAATGCTATGAAATGAAATGGCATACGCAATGCATGATGGACTGACACCAATATGAGTGGACATCAGCCACACTCGCGTCAGCGGCCATAAGATGAAAATGAGACAACCGAAATGTGTGCACACATGCACGCAAACCGAGGACCGAACCTAAGGCATAGAATGCCACTCTACCAAAGCATGGCAATGGATGCAATATGAAATACAAGCATGTGAATTTCAGTACTAAAATATGATCCTAAGTGGTCCCGAAACATGGGAATATGGCACCCGATGCATGTGATGAGCCCCAAAACACAAAACTAGGCACATGTATTGACCTATAGCTATACAAAGCATGCATTATTTGATCATGAAGCATAAAGACAGAGCCAAGGCAGTCCTAAAACATGAACATTTCCAGTTCAAAGCATGGCCAAAAGATTCTAGCAAGATGGCCTAACATAGCATGCAACTTTGACTGGCAAACATGGTTTACATGGCATGTATATGAAGCATATGAAATCTCACCAAACCAGCCAAAATCAGTGAACAAAATATACCAAAATATGCCCAAATAATCACTGAAATGCAGCCAATGCATGCAAAAATAAGGGGCTTCTTTAGAGAGCTATACAAGGGATTGTTAAGCACATACAAGATAGACATTTAGCATGGTACAAAAAAATCTAGAAATCAAATATGAAAGCCCTAAAACTCACCAAATTGACCCTGAAATCAGTCTCGGAAACATGCAAAGAAAGGCCTCTTTGAAAGGCCTTGAATGGGATTTCTCTACACATACAACATAAACATAAAATATGGCCAAAAGGGCCTCAGAAAGAGCCAAGGAAGACCTCAAAACACTCAGAATGAGGCCTGAAAAGTAACTTCGATGCATGCAAAATAGGGTCCCTTTGGAAGGCCAAACATGCTAGCAAAGAGAATGAGGGGTGAGAGGGTCACTCCTCTATGATTTCAAAGCTCAAAACCTCATCAAAGCCACTAAAAATCCACTGGATTTTAGTGTCTAAGAGGTCAAAACAAGGCCAATGCAAGTGCTCTAATGCATAACTCTAATCATGGAGAGATAAAGCATGCACATGGGGAAGATGACCCCAAACAGAAATGGAACCTTAAACAAACTTGAAGAGGAGATTAAAAAAAGATCTTTTTCAGTTTATGAAAAACCTCAAAAATGTCTACAAGTAAGGATAAAACATGATGCAAGAATAGCCCTAAAAGAGAGATAGAGGGCAAGAGGCATTAGATGGCCTCAAACAGCAAAGAGCCCTTCAACAAAATTTAAGAGGGGCTCAAAATAAGGCACTTTAAAGTTTGGCTTGAAGCCCAAAAATGCCCACGAATAAGGCTAATATATCATGCAAGATAAGGGCCAAAAGGAGGGATAAAGCACAAAGGGTGGGTAGAAGATCTCAAACAGAAAAAGTTCTTGATCAAATATGAATATGAGCTCAAAATAAGACTACTTTTAGTTCAGGTTGAAGCCCAAAAATGTAAGCAAAAGGAGATAAGATATCGTGCAAAATAAAGCAAGAAAAAGGGAAATAGGGACTCACCCTTGAAGAGCAGGTTTCAGCAGCCACGGTCCAAGATTACAGCTTTCAACCTCTGCAAATGGCCTCCAAGGTGCTGGAATGGGGGGTGGAGGTGGTAGGCTATGAGGTGTAGGGTAAAATGGCCAAGAATGTGGGTGTTTGGAGGCTTGAAGTATAGATATAGGAGGTTGTATGTATAATGCTCCAGCTGGTTTTTCTAACTCTTAGAAATGAAGTAGGGTTCTGGTTATATAGAGGGAGAGGAGCCAAAGAAAATGGGGGAAAAACCAATTCAAATCTCTCCCCAAAAGGACAGACCCTCGGGCAGGGGGTCTGGTGCAAAATAGCTGGCACAATTGGAATGCACCAGGAGGGACAAACTTGGCCGGCCAGGTTCAAAAGGTTCAGGTGGCCGGCCGACTAGGGGTCAAAGGGGTCAAGTAAAATTGCTGGCCGGCCACCCCAAAAAGGTGGCCTCCCAGATGAGTGCAACACAGCTGTATGGTCAAAATCCAGAAAATGTGAACCAGGAGAGAGAAAAACCAGCTTTTTAGAGGGGTTCAAAAGGGTCAAGGACAATTGCTGGCCGGCCTACCCATATTGGTGGCCTCCCAAGTGTGTACAACACAATGATATGGTGGAAAGTCAGAAAAAGTGGCCTGGGAGTGGAAAAAACCAGATTTCTAATGAGAAAAACGGGCGGCGAAGAGCAATGAAGAGAAAAGCTGGCTTTTCAAAAAAAATGCTGGCCTCCCACCCTTCTACAACCTTCCTAACAATGAAAATAAGGTCTCCACCAAAAATGAACCCAAACCGAAGCAAAACAAAGGTTCGGGGACCAAAATGCGCGGCCCGGGGCCCCGAAAACTGACTATTAAGCACCGAAGGTGGCGTTCGACCACGAAGTTGGTCTCTTCGGCCATAGTGTCCCTCAAAAGGGAGGAAATAAGGTGTGTGCTAAAAACCAGAGCAATCGGAGGTAGTTAAGCGGTCCCGAACCGAGGCATACGGCTGACAGCTCCGAAAATTGGGAACCGGGCTCCAAACGGGAAAAATGGCCTACGACCACGAAACGTAGCCTACTGCCACTGAGAGATGGTCTACGAGACCTCTCCCTCCCTTCGGGAAGAGAAAACGAAGAAAACGGGACTCGGTTCGCAAACCGAGGCAAAGCACAAAAGAGCCCCGAAGTCCGGAGACAAGACTCGCAACCGAGACTCTGAAACTTCAGAACGAGCACAATATGCACTATCACCGAACGCTCAATCAGTGACGTCTGAGTCTTATGGTCGGTCAAAAATGTGGTGTCTATAATGCCTCAGCTGGTTTTTTCTAACCCTTGCAAATGGAGATGGAGAGTTGGTTTTATAGAGGAGAAGAGCCAAGGCTTCTTGGAGAAACCTTAAAAGGGGTTCAAAGCTTCTCAAAGAAGCTTAACCAAAAGGGTCAACCTTCTTAAGGAAGCTAGACCAAAAGGGTCAAGCTTCCTCAAGAAGCTTGACAAAAGAGTCAAGCTTCTCCAAGAAGCTAAGCAAGGGGGGCAAAACCAACAAAAAAGGATCAAAAAGATGGTCAAAATCTTGGACAGTGGGTCAAATGCTTCACAGCTGGCACAGTTGTGAAGCACTTGAGAAGCCCAAAAAGGAGGAAGCTGGCCGACCAGTTCAAGTGGTCGGCCGACTACATGCCTTGATCGGCGGACCAGGGTTTAAAAGGGTCAAGGTGAATTTCTGGTCAGTCATACTAGAAAGGTGGCCTCCCAGATGAATAGAATACAGCTGCAGGGTGAAAAACAAGAAAAAGTGACCCGGGAGAGAGGAAAACTAGCTTTTTAGCAAGGTTCAAAAGGGTCAAGAAGAAATATTGGTCGCCTACCCATATTGGTGGCCTCCCAGGTGTGCACAACATAATGGTGGTATGAAAAACCAGAAATTGTGGCTCAAAAGTGAGAAAAACCAGCTTTCTGTCAGAAAAATCGACTGGAGGAGAGAGAAAATATTTTTCAAAAGAATTTCTGGTCTCCCACTATACTACCACCTTCCTAACAATGAAAATAGGGTCCATGCCAAAAATGAACCCTAACCGATGCAAAACGAGGGTTCAGGGGCCAAAACGTGCGGCCTGGGGCCTCGAAAACAGGCTGTTATGCATCGGAGGTGGCGTATGACCACGAAAGTGGTCTCCCGGGCCACAGTGTCCCTCGAAGGAGTGGAAACAAGGTGTGTGCCAAAAATCGGAGCAAACGGAGGTAGTTAGGCGGTCTAGAACCGAGGCGCACAACCGACGTCTCCAAAAACCGGAAACTGGCCTCCAAACGGGAAAAATGGCCTATGACCACGAAACGTAGCCTACGACCACTGAGAGATGGTCTATGAGACCTCTCCCTCCCTTCGGGAAGAGAAAACAGAGAAAACAGGACCTGGTTCGCAAACCGAGACAAAGCACAAAAGAGCCCCGAAATTCGGAGGCAAGGTTCACAACCGAGACTCTGAAACTCTAGAACGAGCACAATATGCACTATCACCGAGCGCTCAATCGGTGACATCTGAGTCTTAAGGTCGGTCAAAAATGGGGTGTCTACAGTATGCTCCTCAAAGTAGGACACTATAAACTTGATATGGTCCTTTCCAATTAGGTGACCATTTGCCAAACCTATAGCTTTTAATTCCTATTGGGAGTATTGTCTTCCATACCAGATCACCTTCATCAAAGCTAATGTGCTTGACTTTCTTATTATAATTTTTGGCTGCTTTCTTCTTTTGAAAAAGAATGCTATTTAATGCCAAAATTTTAGCTTTATCCACATTTTCTAACTCCAAGAACATGCACTGATGGTACTGCTTAGGAGCTAATTGATTCGGGCATCTCACCCTCAAGGACTTAATGTTAATTTCTGCAGGTAACACTGCATCATATCCATCTACTAAGGCATAAGGAGTAACTCCTGTACTTGATCTTGGAGAAGTCCTATAAGCCCACAATACATCCAACAACAAGTTATGCCAATCCCTAGGATTGTCTTCCATAACTCTCTGTATTCCTTTTTTCAAAGACTTATGGATGATTCTGCCTGACCATTTGCTTGTGCATAATAAGGGGTGGAATTAACAAGACTAATTTCAAACTCTACCACAAAAGACTTTACCATCTTTCCATCAAATACAGTTTCATTATCCACTATTATGCTTTGTGGGATGCCAAACCTGTGAATAATCTTTAATAAACCCAATAACTTCAGTTTAGTCTACAACTTTATATGGTTTAACTTCGACCCACTTAGTGAAGTAGTCTGTGGCCACAAAGATGAAACAATGGTGCTTCGAAGAGGGTGGATGTATTTTCCCTATCATATCCATAGCCCAACCTCTAAATGGCCAAGGCTTTACAACTGCATGTAAATCAGTTATTGGTACATGTCTTATCATGCCATGCTTTTGGCGTGCCTGGCAACTTCTAGCATACTCCATACAATCTTTAAAGATGGTTGGCCAATAGTAGGAATGCCTTCGAAGTAACTATATCATTTTCACACCAAGCTGATGGGCACCACAAATGCCTTCATGAACTTCAGTCATGGCTGTTAATGCTTCTTTCGGCCCTAGACATTCCAATAACAATCTATCCGCTCCCTTTTGTAAGGAGCATTACCATACACTATGTATTGCATAGATTGTAATTTGATATTTCTGTTGGTTTTCGAAGATGGACCAGTTAGGTACTGCATTATTGGATGCCTCCAATCTTGATCTTGTAAGTCATTATGATTGACTTCTAACACCACATTCCTTTTAGTTAAAGGTGGTATTAATTTTTGATATGTTGCTTGACTTATGTTCATTTGAGTGTCATCCTTTCTCCTGAAATTCAAAACTTTTTGAGCTACATCATTGGCTTTGTTATTCATGAATCTTGGGATATAAGCCACATTTGCTATCTGAAACAGAGAAAACAAATGTAATACAACAACATAGTATGACAATATTGTAATAACCCTCATCACTATTTACTGATAAACTACCGAATACTGTTAAACTGAGACTGATTATGACTGATAATTGAAGTAATTGAAATACTGAACTAATTGACTGAAAACTGAAACCGAATTGATTGAGTGTGCCTATTTGAATTGCATTCTATCTGTTGATCGTTTGATTATCTGTTCATGTCTTTGTGTTTAAACTGCAAATTGAAGGCCTTATCAGCGACCGAATCTGAAATTGATTGATGTTCTGTGTTCGTTAGAATTTATATGATTTTATGGTGTATTTAATTGAAAATTGATTTGGTATGACTAAATTAGATTAAATATTGATAAAATGCACAAATTAGACTTAATTACTATTTTACCACTTAGTGGCCCACTATCTAAGACATGTTGAGCCTTATTACACTTCGATACAACTTTTCATCAGGCTATTTTGAGTGTTCTAGCCGACCTTAGAGAGAGAGAGAGACTTAGAAGATTGTTTTCATGTAGGCATTACTTGGTGATCTTGAAGAAATTGAAGGATAATTGTCTAATTGAGCCTCCATACCTTTAAATCAAGACTTAGGTAAGGAAATTCAACCTCTCATTGTTGTCTTTTAGTTGATTCTTGCATGATTCATGTCAAATTGTAGAGCTAAGGTATGATTTAGTTCTAGCATGTTGAATTGAAGCTCATTCCATGCATGCGTGTGTATATTGAAGAGTTTTGAGTTGTTTTCATGGCAAAAGGTTACATGCATGTCCATGTTTGTATTATAGACAATGATTTCATCATGTTTTGGAAGGAATTAGCTCATTAGAGCATGTATTGAAGCTTTAAATTGGTTTGAATTCATGCATGCCATGTTTGAATATTGTTCATGAAATTGGTTTGAAATTGAGTTTGAATTAAACACCCTTGGGCTTTGATTTCTCAAATTGAGCTTTGAACCATGTTGTTCTATGTGTTTACAAGTGTTTTTCCAGAAAATGGGCCCAAGAGGATCGAATTTTGTGTTTGAAAACATGATTTTGAACTTGGAGCTCAAATCTGGATTTTCTAGATTTTGGTTTTCCGCTCGAGCGGAGAGAACGGTGCTCGAGCGAGAAATTCGAGCTCCCAGTACTTTGCACTGTTCATCAGTCCGCTCGAGCGAAGGAATGTACGCTCGAGCGGAGGATTGAGTGACACGCTCGAACGGGCGTCGAGTGGGCATCGAGTGTGAATTTCACCTATCCAGTACTTTTTGGTCCACTCGAGCGGGTAAGTTGACGCTCGAGCGGGGACCTTTGTTTGCTTGTTCGCTCGAGCGGAGTAACCTACGCTCGAGCGGGACCCTGTTTCACTGAAAATTTTGAAAATATTTTCTGAGTGCATCTTTACATCCTCTTTCCATCCTAGGCATTCCTAGGGCATATTTAAGGCATCTTATTGAGGATATAGATATAGAACACACCGAGGAAACTAGAAGTTATTATCTTTCCCAACCGTGTAGCTTAGTGTGTGTTCATTCTGTAAACTGTGTAGGGTTGGCTTTCCGAGGAGACGCTCTAGCTTACTGTAGCCCAGAACTCTGTGAGTAACAATTGTGTAAAGATATGTTCAAAAATGATTATCTTCTGAACAATTAAACTATACTGTTTTCTGAACTGCTACTGTTAACTGAATGAATGTATGTCCTATATTCTGAATTGTATTGTGGCATCCTTAGCAACTACTGTTACTGATTGTTACTGTTACAGAGATCTCTGTCGATTCCCTTGTTGGAACCACTACTGTTTACTGATTGATGGCCATCATTTACTGTTCGGTCTTTTAGACCTCATCTTATCTTGTCGTTATGCTAATGGATGTACCACATATGACTGTTTACTATACTGAACAACTGATATACTGATTGAAATGAACTGTTTTCATTATTGTAAGGACATTCATTCTAAACCCCTTTACGTATTATGTTATTCACTGGGCTTTAGCTCACTGCTCATATATATATGTAGGTGAACAGGCATCAGACCAGAGCTAGGAACGTCGGGGTAGACTCCCAGTTTTGTACAGCCAATCACTGTGCCTCACTGCGAGGTTCCGAGCCTGTCTAGCTAAGGCTATGGGGTGTTTTAGTTTTCCCTCCCTTCTGTTCTGTTTTGTAATGACTATATAGACTAACTGTTACTGTACTGTCTAATGGGGATTAGGTCCCTGTTTTGTACGATTGTAAATATTGTGCATACCGTTATGTACTGTATATATGTATATGTATGAAAAATCTTTTTGCATACAGACCGTCACAGCTCATTGGACATTGTTTATTTACTGTATGGGCTTCCGCCATGCCCCTGTACTCTGTTATACTGTCTTACTGTTAAGCAGGCCTTTGGTAATCTCGGATTACTGGCCGGTTACGGTACTAAACCCATAGGGGCGAGTTTGGGTCATGACAAATATGCTTGCACTTTGACATTTGAAAATTCCTTTCACTTGGTTGACCACCAATTGAGAATCTCCAAATATATCAACCGTATGAGCTTGTATTCCAATAAGCATTTCCAGTCCCATTATTAAAGCTTCATATTCAGCTTGATTATTGGAACAAGTAGTTTCCTCCACTCTGAAAGCGTGTGTGGTTTCTATCCCTTGTGGTAACTTAATTACAACACCAATTCCAAATAGACCATTGGCCTTTGAACCCGTCGAACCACATCTGCCATGACTCAACATTGATCATACCAAGATCCATTATCTCCTGGCTTTCCATTTGACATGGATAATCTGCCAAAAAGTTAGCAAAAACTTGTCTTTTTACTGCCTTTTGGGGGACATATTCTAGATGAAACTCTGACAAGGCCAATATCCATTTGCCAATTATTCCTCTTAATAAGGCCAATATCCATTTGCCAATTCTTCCTCTTAACATCGGTCTAGAAAACATTACTTAACTAAGTCTGTGGTTGCAATTACCAAAACAATATTAGGCCAAAGATAATATCTTAATTTCATTGCTGTAAAGTACAATGCAAGGCACAACTTTTCTACAGCTAAGTATTTACATTCACAAAAATTTAAAAACCTACTAAGGTAATAAACTGCTTACTCCTTGCCTTCTTCGTTATCCTGGGATAGGAAAGCTCCCAATGAATTTTCTACTGCAGTAATGTGTAACTTCAACGGTTTGTCACTTTTTGGTGGCATCAGCACTGGAGGATTGGCCAAGTAGGCTTTAATTCCTTTGAAAGTAGTTTGATGCTCTACTGTCCACACAAACTCCTCTTCATCTTTCAACTTTAATAAGGAAGAAAATACTTTAATTTTCCTTGCAGTGTTAGAAATAAATCTTTGAAAGAAAATTAACCTGTCTAAGAAATTTTTGTACTTCTTTCTTACTTGATGGAGGCTTGGCCTCAATGATGGCTTTGGCTTTATTCTGATCAATTTGTATTTCCTTCTTGTGTACTACATAGCCCAAGAAGTTTCCACCTGATACACCAAAAGCACATTTGAGAGGATTAAGCTTCAACTTGAACTTTCTCATTCTTTCAAAACTTGCTTCCAAGTGAACCAAATGTTTCTCCATGGACTGGGATTTTACTACAATGTCATCAATGTAACACTCTAAATACTCTCCAATGAGATCATGAAAGATAGTGTTCACTGCCCTTTGATATGTAGCCCCAGCATTCTTTAGGCCAAATGGCATTCTAACCCATTCGAAGGTGCTAATGTTCCCAGGACATCTGAATGCTGTCTTATGGACATCCTCCTCTGCAATGCAGATTTGGTTGTAACCAGAATGCCTATTCATCATAGATAAAATCTTGTGCCCTGTTGAACTATCCACCAATAAGTCTACTATGGGTATGGGGTACTCATCTTTTGGAGTTGCTAAATTCAGGTTTCTAAAATCGATGCATACCCTCATTTTACCATTCTTTTTAACTACAGGCACAATATTGGATAGCCATTCAACATATCTGGCTGTTCTAATAAAACCAGCCTTAAGGAGCCTAAGAATTTCCTTCTTGACCTTCTGAATCATTTCAAGACTCATCCTTCTTGGCTTCTGCTTGTATGGCTTGAAATTAGGCTTCATAGGGAGCCTATGTTCTACTGATGACCTATCCAATTCTGACAGTTCATTATAAGACCATACAAAACAATTTTTATATCTCTTTATGACCATCAATAACCGGTCCCTATCAAGAGCACTTAACCAAGCACTGACGTATGTGGTTTGCTGTGCAGAACCTTCTCCTAAATTAACTTCTTCTAAGGGGTCTTGTATTTGAGAACTCACTAATGCTTCTCTTTTGATTTTTTCTGCCTTCGAAGCAATTTCTTTGCTTTGTTCTGTTCCCACTTTCTCTTATTCAACAACTTTGTCTTCTTCCTCATAGACAAAGTTTATCCATAAGGCTTCTCCTTCTTGTGTTTCCTAGACTTTTGTTTCGATGTCCAATGCACAGTATTTATCAAAGGTCAAAGGCCTAACCTGTTGTTGTTCCTGCTTACAACCAACTACCATGGATTCCTTCTCTTGTTCTCGAACTTTTTGGACTATTGATTTTAAGTCCAATGCTGAAAACTTGACTAAAGCCAAGGGTCTAGCTTCTTGGGTTTTATCTTCTTGCCTACAACCAGGCATCATTATCATATTTGATGATTAATTCTTCATCAGCACTCTTTTGTACTAAGTGTTTCAGGTGTGCTACTTCCTCATCAACCGTCACTCTTTTGATCTTCCTCCTTTGGTTCCTTGGTTTTTAGGTGCTTTAGTAACACCCAATTATTTGGAGCCACCAAGGGAGGTTTAACTATTTTACCTTGGTCTCCAACAACACTTCTCTGGGTAGGCATTTCCTTAGGCTTGTTCTGCATGACAAACCAATCTAGAACCTCAAGTACCCATGAACTCACTAGTTCAGTTGTTGAATTAGCTCTTTTTACCTTCAAAGCCAGCTTCGAAGTTGGCTGTGGAGGCCACTGCTTGGCCCTGATCCCTTGTCTTGAGCCTAATTCAGGCATTTTGTCAGGGTGGTTACCTTCCATTTTGTTTGAAGCTGATCTAGGAGGCCAATCTCTGGCTCTAATTCCATAACTTGAACCCACTTCAAGCCTTCTCTCAGGATGATTGCCCTCTATTCTGTAGTAGTTGGGTGGTCTAAACTCATGTAGAGGTCTTTTACCCTTGGAATGCATTCTAGCAGCTGGTGGTCCAACTAAGAATGACTGCTATCTGGGACTAGTTGGGTATGACCTCTTGTTATAAGTACTGGTTGGTTTAGGGTGTCTCTGCACATCTTTGTAATATTGTTTTCCATCAATTGGGAGACCTTTCAACCATTTGTAACTTAACCTGCATCTGGGACACATCCTTTGTATGACAGCTACCTCTAGAGAGTCATCATCCATCACCTCCTCACTAGAGTCCTCATTTTGGTCCGCAAAGCTCTATCCATCTGCTGGTGAACTTCCAATATCTTTCTTGGAAGCAGTTTGACTGGCAACATGCATCTGCACATTAACCTCATCCAATTCCTTCAAGGATTGGTTTTGGAAGTCAAACACACCAACATTGGTTGTAACTTCCCCAATCTCTGGGAATGTGTTAGTGTTAATTCCCATAGCTTTCTCTACTTTGGCTAGGAACTTTAAACTCCCCTTTCGAATCTGTTCTTGGATCCTGTCCCAAAAAACAATACAGTTTTTAGTTAAGTGAGACCAAGAATTGTGCCATTTACAATACATTTTCCCTTTAAGTTTTTCTTGAGAAGGAATTTTAACTCCCTTTGGTAACTTTAGGAAATTTGCTGCAAGTGTAGACACCCCATTTTTGACCGTCCTCAAGACTTGGACGTCACCCCTTGAACACTCGGTGATTATCCATGTTTGTGTTCGTCTTGAGTTCCCGGAGGTCTCGGCTACGCGCCTTGCCTCAGGATTTCTCGACTTGACTGTTTTGTGTTTGGTTTTGTACCAAACACTTGTTCTTTGCCTTAGAGGGGCAGGGAATGGCTTGTGGGCCATCCCCACACTCCACCGGCTATGGCTTGAGGCCACCGGCTGTGTTTTGTTGCCATCGGCCAAATGTTTGGCCGGCCAGCACTATAGGTGGCCGGCCGGCTATATTTTTTTGGTCAATTGCATTTTTGGCCGGCCGACTACTGTGCATCTGCTTTTTCAGATATTTTTGTGCAGCTGTCATGCACTTGGCTCCTCTCCATACACGTGTATGGAGGGATCTCCCTCTTGTTTAGCTTGTCTTGTAAGCTTACAAGATTGAGCTCTATAAGAAGGAACCTCTTCTCTTTGGTTTAGGGTTAGCAAAAAATAGAGAGAAGATCTCTGGTTCTTAGGGTTAGCATAAGTGTATCTATCCTATATCTATATCTCTCCCTCTCTTGTATTTGTGTGTGTTTTGTCTTACTTTTATACATAAACACCCACCATTACACTATCCTCTTGGAGCTGAGGCCCTTGAAGGTTGTTCTTGGAGTTTTGGAGCTGGTTTGAGCTTGAGGAAGCAGCTGGAACTCCATCCTTAAAGGGGTCTACAAGGGTAAGACTTTTGTCCCTTTTTACCCCATTCTTGCATAGCTTATTTGCCTATCTTGCATCTATTTTTGGGCTTAGTGTATAATACATAAAAGTTCTGTTTTTAAGGCCTCTAAATAGTTTGTTAAGAGTGTTTTGTGGTTTGAGGTTGTTTGACCCCTCTTGAGCCTTGTAAGGCTCCATTTTGTGCTATTTTGTGTGAGTTCCGGGACCGTAGTGTTTGGGCCTCCTCACCACTGAAATCTTGAGGGATTTCAGAGGTGAGGATGGTGCCTTGAGGTCCTAGGAAGGAGAGGGTCACCACCTCCCCTTGTTGTCCTTGAAAATGACCATTTTTGCCTCTTGAAGGAGCATCATGTTTAAGTGTATGTTGGCCATGCCTTAGCTGATTTTTTGTGCTTATTATGTTATAATATGCCTCTGTTTTTAGTTGGTTTTGGTACACCATGCTTGCTTAGCATACATGCCTTGTAATGCCATTTTATTGCCTTAACATGTATCTAAGTTTTAACCCTTGTTCAAGCATGTTTTAGGCCTAGCTTTGTGAAGCTTTCATGTTTATCTTGCCATGCTTGAGGTCTATCCTTGGCTGTTTTGGGTCAACCAAGGCTTGCATTGCTTAGTTCTTTGGCATTTTGGCTTGCTAGCCTTAAGTTTTGGACCTTTGTTGCATGTCTAGCCTATTTTGTTTGTTTGGTTTGGCACCATCTTAACATGATTTCAGAGCTTAATGCATGCTAATTGTCCATGTTTGCATCTTCTTAAGTGTGCTTAGAAGTTGCTCTTTAATGTTTAAAGTGTTGGACCTCATTTGCATGCATGTTTGTGTGTCTTTTAGTCCTTCATTTGTGGGCATTTTGGCCACTATTTTAGGCATAATTAGGGCTGGCTAAATCATGTTTAAGTCCATCTCTTTGCTTGTTGCATATACTCCTTGTATGTAGTAGCATATTGGTGAGTTGTTGCATGTTTGAACTTGCATGATTGAATGAAGTCACATGCTTGCTTGCATGCTTAAATACCTACATTGTACCTTGCATGCTTGTTGATTGCATTGTCTCAAGCCTTACATGTTTTGTATGTTTCTTTGCATTGCCATTTTGCATGCTTAGTTAACATGCTTAGGTTGCATTGCATTAGCATGCACACTTGGCTTCTTGAATTGCTTATGATAGAGGTTGAGTTCCCCTTTGTTTGATTATGTGCATTACATTCCATATTAAATGTGCACACTTGGATTCTTGGGCCATCATGCATGGAAATGTGCGATTGATGGTCCGAGAGCCAAAGTTCATATCCCTTTGAGTCATAAACATGATATGGGATGTGATTGGTGCATACATTGCTTGAAATGCATTGCCATGCCAAGTATTGCCCTCTGCTGCTGTCAAACCAGGTTCTGCAGGAACTTTTGTCCGGCCAGCCACATTTAGTGCCGACCGGCCACCATTGTTGGCCGATGGATTAAATTCATGGCCGGTGACCATTCTACATGGCCGGTGGTGCTCTCCTTCAGCCGGTGGTGTTTCCCAGCATCCAGAGGGTAAACCCTGAGGCTTTGGCAGTCTTCAGAGGAGCAGAGCAGGGAAAATAGAGGCATCTTGTGCATGGTGGCGGATTTCCGAGCAAAACCGAGCGCGCATGCATCGAGCCCCCCTCCCCGAGGCTGCTGTTTATTGCTTTCTTAGATTAATTAATTTGCTTAATTAATTTAGTTGGTCTGTAATAATTAATTAGCTAGGATAGTTAATTCGTTATTTAAATTGTATTATTCTTTTGGTCCCCCCCCGAGCGAGGGCGAATTTGTAATAAGTGTGGGTGAGTGCGTGAATGTCTTCCAACCCCCATTTCTTTCTCCCTTTTACTTACCTGCTTTGATGGTTAGTATTAGGACACGTTTATTTTAGCATACCTCATCTTATGCATGCGTGCATCATTCATCAGTTTTGCATGCACCGGGCTCAGCGCATCATGCTAACTGCATAAGTATTTCAAATCTAACTTGAATACATGATGTTTGTGCATTTCACATGCCATTCCTAGATTAGCCGAGCCTGTGACATTTTGTATGCGATACATTAGCCACTGAACATGAACTAGGGTCATGCATTGTTTGCTAACTAGTTTATTGTTTTGGCATGGAGTACGATGTAAGTATTTTTATGCTTTAGCATACCGCATGCGTGTAGATGTTGACATGACAGCATGCTTACCATGTGGCTAGATGCTTATATGTTATAAACTGCCTGAATGCTTGTGGGTGAAGGTTGGATTGTTTGAGTTGGAATAGCTCATTGAAATCCGTGTTTTAGCCTACTTGCGAGTAGCAAATTCCAAAATACTTTCAAAACAAACGGATATGCAATGCTTATTCCCAAATTAGGCGATCTAGTCTATACTTTTGTGTTGTGCGCATCACATAGTAATTCTAACTAATTAATCGGAATGAAAACACATAACATTTTCAAAAGAGGATATCATGGTTAGTAGAGGCCGATCTTCGGATTGGGCGAGAGGGGGTGCTCATAGCTGACCTTACCCAATCGTACCCAAGTTCCCGAGCCGAGGCAACTTTGGTGATGACAGACACGTGGCCTTTGGCACCGAGTCAAGGTTTCCTAAATTTCCCAAAATAAAATATTTAGGTGGTGACTCTGTATCTGGCAAAGCAGTCCATGTTTGGCACTTCTTTTCTAAAAATCTGTTTTCTCAAAATGATTTGCCGGATTTGGACTCTTTGGTTCAGATTAAGAACCGTGACAAATCGAGTCCGAACTGTAGTAGACCCACAAAACGAACAAAACAGAATTCCCTCCCGGGACGTTCGGGGACGTCTACAGCAAGCAAATGATAAAAAATGTCATATGCCTTTTTTAAATCGAAAGTGTATTTTTTTATGAAGGTCTTTCTTTTTAAACTGCTGGTCTATTGTAGTATCCTTATGGATTAACGCCTCACAGGTCATAGGTTCCTTCCTTACGATCTTTGCTGCATCAATCTCGTAATTAGGGTCTCTATAATAAGTCTTATATGATGCATTACTTCGATCTTGTTCTTCCTCAAATAATGATTCATATTTAGACACCGTATAGGCTAATTCCACTAAGTTTCAAAACTCAATTGAGTCGAACTTCATTCGAAACCTAAGCTTGAGTCAACCTTTCCCAAGGATTCGGACACTGCAAATCTTCAACTGGCGGAAGTGGATCAAAGTTTGGCTGGGGTCCCAAAGTTGGATGTGAGGCAGATGCTCCAGATGGGCGCTGCGTTTCAATACTGGTCTCAGCCTGCATGGCAGTTCCCTGATTTAACGCAGCTATCACGGCCACAAATTCTTCTGAACCCTGTGCCATCACGGGTCTGCTGATGATGTGACTGGTGACTGTCAGATCAGATAAAAAAATGAGCCCTGTCTGGCCCTTCTTTGCCTTACCACTGGCGAAGGAAAATTGGTTGCCCTTGAATTGAATCTCTGACCTAACAAAGTCTATCAGCACTAGTCCAATGTACCCGGGGGATATCGGAGCCTTCTGAAGCTATGGTTCCAGGACTACCTAGCAAAAGAGAAAACAAACAGCATCTCAGCTCAATTTTACTAGAACGGATATGAGCATAGCGGAATGACTGTGCTCAATACTGATCACTGTTCCCCAAATATCTGTCCCAAAAATGATACCCTCATGTAAAACTGATTCCCCAAATACTGATGCCCATAGGCCTGATGCCCAAACTTGCAAATTGATATATGCATCCCTGTAGAGATACACTCTAAAAGCACATAGCAAGTAAAGAGAGCCAAAACATCCCTATGTTGGGGTAGGGTTTCCCTGTCCTATTTTGTCAGGAGCTAGGGTTTCATTACGCACACAGCGGTTTCAAACAACCTAGCATTGAGTAAGCAACATGTCCTAGTTCGGAATAGTCACTATAGATTTCGATATGCACTAGGTCGAATGGTCGAAAAGGGTGCCCCGGTAAAACCGGGGTTTGTGTTCCCATACTGGCAGAGCCCGCAACCGGTCAGCCTTATGGTCATAACTTGACAAGACAAGCCGCCGGCAAACCGCTCAGGAATAGCAGATGGCCAACACAGTGTCCTAGGCGCATCAATGCACATGCAATGCAAAGAGACACATAAATGAAATCAAAACAGGATATCACGAGTTCGAGTCAAGCTCTCTAAACTTCCCAGCGGAGTCGCCAGAAACTGTAACAAGCCCGCGAGGGACCACGTGTTACAATTCGGACTCAATTTGTTGTACGGTTCTAAATCTGAACCAAAGAGTCCAAATCTGGTAAATCGTTTTGAGAAAACAGATTTTTGAAAAGAAGTGCCAAACATGGACTGTTTTGCTAGATACAGAGTCGCCACCTAAATATTTTATTTTGAGAAATTTAGGAAACCCTGACTTGGTGCCAAAGGCCACGTGTCCGTCATCACCAAAGTTGCCTTGGCTCGGGAACTTGTGTACGATTAGGGAAGGTCAGCTATGAGCACCCCCTCTCGCCCGATCCAAAGATCGGCCTCTACTAACCGTGATATCTTGTTTTGAAAGCATTATGTGTTCTTATTCCGGTTCTTAGCTTAGAATTACTATGTTTTGCGCACAGCAAACAAGTATAGACCAAATCGCCTAAATTGGAACAAAACATTTCATGTTTGTTTTGAAAATAGTTTGCTACTCGAAAGTAAGCTAAAATGCAGGTTTTGCCACCCTCGAGTGGGCTTCTAAGAAAAGATAGTTTTGCCACTATCTAGTGGGCTTAAAACTCACAATTTTAATGCATTATTCCAATTTAGGTAATTTGACCTCCATCCATAGGCATTCAAGCAGTTATATCACATAAGTAGCTAGCCTCATGGTAATCATGCTATTATGGCAACACTTACACGCATGCGGTATGCTAAAGCATAAAAAGCTCACCTAGTACTCCAAGCCAAAATAGAAGCTAGTTAACAATCATATGCATGATCCTAGTTCATGTTAAGATGGCTAATGCAACACATGCAAGATGTAACTACAATAGGCTCGGCTATCCTAAAGATGGCATGTGAAATGCTACAATTAACAAGTACTCAACTTGTAATTGAAATACAAATGTAGTTAGCATGATGTACCGAGCCCGGTGCAGGTAAGACAAATGTATGGATGCACGCATGCATAGCATAAGGTATGCTGATTTAAATATTCCCTAGTCTACCATCATAAGCGGGTAAATAAAAGGGAAGAAAGATGTGGGATTGGAAGACATGCACACACTCACCCACACTTATTACACAATTGCCCTCACACGGAGGGTCCGAAAAGAATATACAGGCCAAATAACAAATCAACTATCCTAGCTAATTAATTATTACAGACCCTTAATTAATTAACAAAATAAATGCAGAAAGAAGGTGGCTGCAGCCCTGCCTCGGGATGCGTAGATGGTGCATGCTTGATCCGTCTCGCCCGGAAACTCGCTGCCATAGCACAGTTGCCTCTGTTTACACTGCCATGTCCCTCTGAGGATCACAAAAATTTCCAGAACAGCTTTTAATCACTCCCTGAGTCCCCCGGATTGTCACCAGCCAAAGCAAAGTACCACCGGCCATGGGAATGGGATCATCGGCCAAATCTGGTGCTCTCGGCCAAATATGTTCTGCCGGTCGGCACTCAACACTGCCGGCCGGCCAAATCTTCCTGCTAAAACTTGCAGTTGACAGTAGCAGAGGGCAAGCAGTGTATGGCATGGAATTTTCAAGCAAATGTATGCATGGACACACTCCCTATCATGCAATGGACTCAAGGGAGCATGGCCCTCGACCCTCGGGCCATCAATCACGCATTTCAATGCATGATGGCCGAGGAGTTGAATTGCACGTTTTAATATGACACGAATGCACAAATACACACAAAGTGCCACCACCCTATCATACATGATCAAGTGTGTTGGCGACAAAGGGGATTAGCTCATTTCATCACTTTGAGTATGAAATGGACTAATCCGCCTTGTGTTCGATATTACGTCTGATCGAACACTTGACACATGCAATGCAAACACATGTTATGCTTATCTTGCCGTTTTACTTGGTCAATTTTATTTACTCATTTTAGCATTACCAATTCATCATTTAATTGATTAAGTCCAAATAAGAGTCCTCTAATGGGAAAGAGGGCCTAAGCCTCAAGTGCCTTGAGCACGAAGAAGACTTCATGCCGTTGGCTAGTAGAAACCCTTAAGAGGATTAAAGCCATTAAGCATGAACGTCTTAACTTCATGCTCAAATCGACAAGAGGCTCAAGGCTACTTTCAAAGCAATGAAAGTGAAAAATGTAAGGAAGTGGCATGAATGGCATGAAGTACGCTCTGAAATTGTGTGCAAGACACTACTACAACATGCAAATGGTTCAAGCACTCATGCTCAAATGGACTAATCAACTAGGCATGCAAGAGCATTACACCATAACCACACAAGGCAAGCCTTAAACAACAAAATCAACTCAAAACAGAGTTATGCAACCTCAAAACAGTGGCTAAAGTGCATGGAACAAAGGCCAAAACAAGTCAATGAAGCATGCTCATGCAAGAGGCCGATGAAGCACATAAACCATAGCTATATGGTACAATGCATGCAGGTGTCAACCACCTCAAAACAGTGTTTCTACATGCCAAAACCATGCTGAAAATGCCATGATCATGCACCAAAACAAGCTCAAATGATATGCCCAAACAATGGGCTCTTGAAGCACATGAATTACAACTATGTAATGCAATGCATGAGAGTTTTATCCAGCCCAAAATAGAATTTCTACATGTTAATTTAGGGCCTAAAACATGCTGGAAAATAGCCAACACAAACTAGAAAAGCATGCTCTCCTTTAAGCCATTCTAAGCATTTAAACCACAACCATGCAAAGCAACGCACAACCTACCTTAACACCTCAAAACAGAGCTTAATCACAACAAAATATGGACTATTGCAGACCAAAGTTAAGCTAGCACATGTTAGGAAGATAGGCTAAAGATGAAACAAGCTAGGCTAGGGAGCAAAATTACACTACAAGTGCATGAAGCAAGCAACCAAGCCCCCAACCAGACCAAAACAGATCTGAAACATGGCAAAATAGAGCCTAAAACATGCTTGACTTAAGCTAAAACAAGCCACAAAAAGATGCTACTTTACAAGCCTAACAAGGCATAACAACTAGCTATAAGGAGGAGGGGCTAACCCCTCCTCTTTGAGACCTCAAAACTGGTTTTTGATCACTAAAAAACCTTTGAAAAAAAGGTTATTTTTTAGGCCCAAAGGAGGTTTGCTTAAAAGAGCTCAAAGGTGGATCACAATCTCACAAAACAAGGAGCAAACAAAGGGAGGACACCCCATAACTCACAAGGACTTCAATCCACCACTTTTAACACATAAAAACAGAGATTTTGACAGTTGAAAACCAGGCCAAAAGAAGCATGCAAAGATAGCTATACAAGTGCACAAAATCAAGCTTGAGAAAAGTAGGAGCTTACCCTTGAAGCTCTGCACCAAAACAGGTCATTATTGGACCAAGATCAGCCTTAGGAGCTCCAAATACATCTCCAAGGATCACCTCTTCAAGATAGGCAAGTTTGATCAAGGGTGGAGGCTCAAGAAATGGGAAGAACACTCACTTTTGGGCACTTATATGCTTCTATACACACAACATAGGAAGAAAGAGAGAGAGCTGAGATTTGGCTCTGAAATTTCTAGAGAGAGAGAGGTTTTTTAGAGTGAGAAGCTCCCCAAAACTTGCTTTAATGTTCTAACCCCCAAAATATGAGTTATAAGGCTCTATATATAGCAAAATAAGAGCTTTTGGTCGAAATATCTCAATTGAAAATATCTGATGCAGTGTATAGCAGCTAGATGATAAATATTTGTCAAAAATCTGAGTTTTGGGCACTTTTGGCCGGCCGGCCATATTTTGTGCTGACCAACCATCATTTTTGGCTGGTAAGGTTCACTTTTGACCGACATATAGCAGCAGAGGTCAAATTGTGGCCGGTGGACCTCCATAGAGGCCGGTGGCAAAAATCAATGCTAGTCCCTAACTTGAAGAAAGCATAATTCCTTCATCTGGATGCCGTTTCAGGTCATTCCTGAGCCTGAACTATAGCCCCGGAAGTCTTCTTTCCAAATTTGTCAGCCTTACCTCAAAATTCCATGTGTGCTAAAAGTTATTCTTGTTTTGGTGAAGGCTGCTCAGTTTCGGTCCAACCGGGATGATGCCCAACTTCAACCAATCATATCTCCGCCCTCCGAACTTGGATTTAAGAGATTCTTGAATGAAAAATGAAGCCCTGGAAGTCTTCTTTCCAATGATGGTGGCCTCATAGCTAAAATCCAAGTATGCAGATGAATAAGCCCGATTCAGCGAGAGCTGCTCGACTCTCTTCTACCTGGATTCATGCCGAACTTCTCCCGAACTAGGTTTCCTCCCTCTTCTCCTCTTTTCATCAACTCCAAACCCCTGAACAAGGTGTTTTGAAAGATTTTTCAAAGATTTCAACTCTCTTTCATTCATTTCCACTTTGTCCTTGCTCGGTTTATCGAAAAGCACAATATTTGACAAAATGCGAGCCTCGGAATATCGCAGAAACTTTATTTCAAAAATGTTTTGAAAGAGAGGGTTTTAAGGTCTAAAAATCATTCAAAATAGTTTTGGTTCAAAAAGGGGTGGGAAGTTGGGATTTGGCGTTCTCCTTGCTGAAGAAATTGAACCTTTGCCCTGCACATCTTTCATCACCGAGCAAACCATCAGTAATGCCCAAGTCTTAAGGGCGGTCAAAAATGGGGTGTCTACAGTTGCCCCTCTTTGACAAAACTCGGAAGTCAAGAAGTGACGTGAGTGAATGTCAAGGCCTAGAGATGATCCATTTTTGACAAGGCCGAAGACTTGGACAAACAAAAGAAAATATCGATAAACAAATGGTTGCGCCCACAGGCTGCCTACGTATCTCTTTGCAAGGAATCAAACCAGCGTAGTTCAGGGGCAAGATGCAAATGATATGCAGGAAGACTTTGATAATTGGACTTATACGCTACGCGAAGCCGGTTTGAAAGTTGGACTTATACGCTACGCGAAGCTGGTTTGAAAGTTGTACTTATGCGCTGCGCGAAGCCGGTTTGAAAGTTGGACTTATACGCTGCGCGAAGCCGGTTTTGACAAGTAAAGTGCACAAAATAATGCGATGCGCAAAATAGCGCGAATGAGATGTAATGCAAAATGCAATGAGACGCGCAAAATAGCGCGAATGAAATGTAATGCACAAGACAGTGCGATGCACAAAATAGCGTGAATGAAATGTAATGCACAAGACAGCGCGATGCGCAAAATAGCACGAATAAAATGTAATGCACAAGACAGCGCGATGCCTAAAATAGCGCGATGCGCAAAATAGCGCGAATGAAATGTAATGCACAAGATAGTGCGATGCGCAAAATAGCGCGAATGAAATGTAATGCACAAGATAGTGCGATGCGTAAAATAGCGCGAATCAATGTAATGCACAAGACAGTGCGATACGCTAAACAGCGTGAATGATTTGAAATGCACTAAACAGCGCAATTGATTTGAAATGCACAAAACAGTGCGATACGCTAAACAACGCGATTGATATGCAATGCACAAAATAGTGCGAGTGAGGTACAAAGTGTAAGTGCACAAGACAGTGCGAGTGAATGCATGTTCTATGCAAATGAGGTGCATTTTCTATGCAAGTACGGAGGAGTGCATTTTCTATGCAAAAGATACGAGCATTTTCTATGCAAGAAACAGGAGCATATTTTATGCAGAATTGGAAGCAAGCATATTCTATGCAGAATTGAAAGCAAGCATATCCCATGCATTAATCATAACGATGTGCGGCACGCATGGAACAGAAGTGTTTATGAAAGTGCACATTCTATGCAATATAGGGGCATCAAACATGTACTCTGGTGCCTCTATTTTACCTCTCAGAAGGCTTTGCAACACACTCAGCTCAAAAGGGGACACCCTGTTTATATTGGTGAGGGGTAACATCTGCATGTGAAATCCTCGTGTCGCTTGATCATCATTCTCGACTTGAAGCAGGCTTACACTTGAAGTAGAGGCACGCTCATTCTTCGGAACACTGACAAGGTCTGAAGAGGTACATCCGGAATACAATCTCGGAATTTGCCGAAGTTGAAACACACTAAGATGCTCCAAATTTTGCTCTTTTCTTTTACTTTGCAGTCTGGAACCAATATAGCTTCAGATAGGTCCTGGTTTTGCTGTTCTCATGACCTGGGTTGAACCCTGCGGTTTATGAAAGAAAGAACCTTGTTTTGCACAAATGTGGAGAATGGCACAGCACTCTGAGCACAAAACGATTTATTTTGAAATTGAGAAAGGAGTTCTTAACCAGGTATTGAGTCTACGACCGAACACAGCGCACCACGACTCAACAAAGGAAAACAAAAAGTAAACAACCTAAACACATCAAGAAATACTCGAAACGACACAAAACAAGAATCGAGATAAAACAAAAGACACGACACTCAGACGTGCACAGGGAGCCTGTTTCTTCGGGTATGTTTCCCACCCTTTCTCATTTGTGATTCTCATATCACTCTGGCACTCAAGCTCCGTTTTTCTGAAAAAGCCATTTTCTCACTTTTTCTCTCGTCGCACATCTCTCTATTCTTCACTTTCTCATTTTTTTTTGTCCCTCCCTTGGGTGGTTGATGGATAAACAAGAAGTTGCGGGCTCTTGCCCCTAGCATTCTGCTAGATTCTCTTTCTTCTGCTCACAACAGTGAACTTCCCCTACAGAGGGGTTGTGATGCGGCTGGATGTGCAGCAGATCTGCAATCGACATTGGTTGACGATGCTCTACTGGGGAGTTTGGACGTGATTAGATCTGTCCAGATGAGGGAATGAAATATCCTGCCCCATTCCAGTTCGTGCTTCGCACTTGGCTTGATACCTCGTTGCTTGGAGGGTGATAGAGCTTTTAGCCCTTTTGCGGTTAGTCTCAGTGGTGCCCTTTCTGGAAAGTATTTTGACAAAGGAGAAAACACAGAACACCTGACTCAACTGTGCCCCTAGTTCATCATTTTGACCATTTTTTGCTTTGGTTTTTCTACTAAAACAATTTTGACCAATATGAGAGTTAGATTAACATGCTTATTCAACTTTCTGATTTTGAAAATCATGCAAGTTAGGTTGTGAGCACTGAAAATTTTCCTTTTTTGGGTCCAAGAAATGGTCCAGTTTTAGAAAATATGGAATAATTTTCGAGAGGATTAGTCAACCTCAGTAAAAATTCTCAAAAACTATTTTTGCAAACGGCCAACGCTCAACAAGCATGGAACCTACTCTCAAGATGTACGACCTTAGACCCATAGCAATGGAAAATTGCCCCTTGTTTGAAGGACACTGCATGGCAACGGAAAGTTGCCCCCTGTTTGAACGGCACCGTAGTGTATTGAATGGCAACGGAAAGTTGCCCCTTGTCTAAATGGCATCGCAGCGCATTATAATCAGTCCTCGGAGCGATGATTACAACCGAACTCTCAGATACAGAGAAGGCAAAGATGATCAAAACCATTACATGGACACAATCGAATTGAAGTGTTTTACGGCTGGACTTCAGAATGAAGTTGCCTACGTATCCCAAAGATGGGAATCAAGCCTTACGTAGTTCGGGGTTAAGGTATACTCGGGTATTTAACCTCTCCTTTTGTAATGACCCCGAAATGTACGTCATAATTATCGGTAATTAATTATGCGTTTAGAAATATCTGTTTGACTTGGAAAATATTTGTTGGAATTATAACTTCGGGACTGAAATTGAAGACCGTAATGAGTTCAGAAAATGAAATTGAGCATGCTTATGTGATACCGGGAATTTTTAGAACCATTTGGGAAAATAAATTGAGGACTGAATTTCGTCTGAATCGTTAAGTCTCGTTTGGCTTATGTTTTTGGCTTAATTGGCTTAATTGAGTTTATATGATATATATGGATAAAGATGAGGCTTTGACCTCATTTGACTCAACAAAGAGAGAGAGAAGAAAAATCTAGAGAAAGAGAGAGAGAGAGGAGAGAATCGTGAGAAAGGGAGAAAGAAAGGAAAGCAAAGAGAGGAAAAGAAAAAAAAGGGGAAATCAAGTCTAAGCTTCTCCATCCAAGTGTTTAAGGTAAGAATCTCTTCTAAGTTCTTGAAATAGAGTTGAATCATCCATAATTTCATGGAAAGGAAGTGAAAGAAAAGGGAATTTATGTTTAAATTGAGCATCATGACATGATTTATGATTATTTGGCATGTTTGAAGAAGAATCTCCATGAGTATAGAGATATGAAGTTTGTATATATATGTTTATGGGTTTCCATCTTAAATCAAGGATTGATCTTCTACATGATGTTTTGAGTTTTGATTAAAGTTATAATGTTGAGTTCAAATTGTTAATCAAGAGTTTTGGGACTTGGGTTTCATCAATTGGAAGTGGTTTTGACAAAAGAGAGAGATTGAAGCTTGGAAGAGGAACCCAGATTTTTACAGTCCGCTCGAGCGGGGGTTTGGCCGCTTGAGCGGGGATTGCACGCATCCAGTATTTTGCCTCGGTTCACAGTCCGCTTGAGCGGGGGTTTGGCCGCTCGAGCGGGGACCTATTTTTCAGAAAATTCAGGGAATGTTTCAAGGCATGATTTGACATCCTCATTGCATTTCTAGCATGTTTAAGCCTCAATTAAGCTAAGATAATGCGATTATGAGCATGAAATGAACATGAAAGAATGTAATGAAGGAATAGAATGACATGAATTATATGATTTGATGATGATGAATGTTAAGAAATGTGCTATACTGTTGATATTTGCAGGACAAGACGTGAAGACCGTGCCATCGGTTTTGGAAACCCGTTGTAAGTAACATTTCTGTAAATGATATGTTCTTATAAAAGTATGTTCAAAAGTGATATGTTATGATATGGTTTTCGAAATGTTAATGTTTTCTGTGAACGAATGTCCTATTTGCAAATCTTGTATGGCATCCATAGATAGTTCAGTCGTGGGGGCGAGAACATGCAGGCCCATGCGCTTTAGTCATGGGGGACGGCATGGAAGGACAAACCCATGACCAGTTTACGAGATCTCGGTATGTGTTTAATCGGTGTACGGACCGGTTACTCTAGTCATTGGAAAGGTTATGGAAAGGTTATGTTCTTATATGTTGACTGTTTTATTATGGATTTATGAAATGTTGGAATTCGTTCACTAACCCCTTTACTTAAATGTTACTTGCTGAGCTCTAGATCATTGTTTGTATTTATGTATTATAGGTGAGCATTCTGGAAGTCAAGCCTAGGCAGAGTCTCGAGTCGAGCCGCCGTTTTGAAAGCCTACTATGAGTTTGTGTGCCTCTGAACTGGGGCGAGGCCTGGAAGGCCGTTTTGTGAGCTCTTGTTTAGTTTTGTTGTACAGTTGTAACCGAATGATACGTGTTGTACTAGATCATGTTATGTAATGAATGTGGGTAATTAACGTTTTGGCATGTAAATGTATATTCATATAATTGCACAACTCTTTGGACTATTAGTTTCTTTATTTTGCTTCCGCGAGCCCCGTTTATTTATGTTTTGTACAGAAAGGCCTGTGGTAATCTAAGATTACTGGCCGGTCTCGTTGCCAAACTTTTCGGGGCGAGTTTGGGGCGTGACACCTTTTGCGCTCTAACTTTTGCCAAGGTGCCCGTTCTGGGTTTTCAACCTTGCGAGCTTTGTTTTTTTTTTCTTTTCAATTTTTTCATTTCATTTCATTCCTTTTCTTCTTTTTTCTTTTTCTTCATTTTTTTTTTCTTTTTCTCCATTTCGTTTTTCTTTCTTTCTTTTTTTTGTTGTTATTTTTCTTCTTTTTCTTGCTCTAACTTTTGCCTGGGTCGCCCTTCCAGGTTTTCGGCCCAGCGAGCCTCTCAAAGGGTAAAAGTGTAACAAGCCCATGCCAAATGGTTTTGAAATTGCAGCCTCTTTGTATCCAGGAGAATGGTTGTTGTACTGATTTGCAGAAGAATCCATCACGGTTGCTTCACGAGCTTCTTCTGGTGCGATATGATCTTCTTGATCTGACTTTGGTGCCTCTTGTTCGAGGGCTGCTTCAAATTGGGCCACACAGGCCTCACATCATGATTGACCTCTGAACATTCTGAATCTAAGTTCAAGGTTTGAAAGTAAGGGGTCGAGTCTCGAGGCTGAAAGCGATCCTAAGCTGTACAATCTCAAGAGTAATTCCACACAGGTTTTCGCAGGACGGCGCAAAAATATTTTTTGAAATTTTTTAAGAAAGTGACTAGCTGCTCGCGCTAAAGACAGTGTAGAACCAATCTGGATCAAGTCAGAATCCTTCTCAGTACTCACATTAACAAGCATGATTTCATTCATTAAGGGCTTAGCACGCCTCTCTTTCTCTTAGTTTGATCAAATTTTGCAAATCCCGAGAAATTCCTTCCTCTTTGTTTTCAACACAGTGTTCAAAAAGTTTTGAAAAACTCAGGTCATTACAATGACTTCAAGGCACAGAAAAGACAGAGTTCTTAGTCAAATACCGTCATCTCATTTAGAATTTCTAGCACAACTGGCATACGGCAGAAGCAAACACAAGAGTGTGAAAATCACTGTTGTTCTATTCAGATCTGTTGGTGTAACTGGCTCCAGGCAGAAACAGACTCAAAAAGAAAATGAAAAGACAAACACAAAACGAGCAAGTGATATCCGAGGTAACACCCTCGAAATCACCCAACTCCAACAAAACAGGACTGACTCGATACAACAAGACAAACCCAACTAACTCAGTACAAAAAGACTAACTCTACACAACACAACAAGACTAACCCAATACCCAAGTCAAAAACTAGCATTCGCAAATGCTTAAAACAGTGCGTGCCATATGCCATATCTGGAGTAAATCGAGCGCCATCCGTAGGTGGTTCATCCCCCGATCACATCACATTATCCCCCACATGTTCACTGATCAAGTGCCGATAGACTTTGCTGAGTTGGTGCGACGATGACCTTACTGTCAATCAGATCTTGTATTTCGTGGCGAAGACGGAAACAACCATCAGTGACATGGCCGACTTGCTGATGAAAGGCATAGTACTTGGTCGGATCATGGAAGTGAGGAAGTCTATCTGGCAGTGGTCGCGGCTCCAAGGGTTTCAAATCCCCTTCTCTAATCAGGACCCTCAAGGCCGCTGATAGAGACATGTACAGTGGTGCGAACACCCTCTGGCCTCGAGGTGGGTGTTTTGAGGTTTGTGGAGTTTTGCTGGATGCACCAACAAAGGGATTGGCAGGCGTTGAATGGATTTGCTGATCTTTTCCGAGCACGGGATTAGGGCTGAAAGGAACATTCTTGGTACAAAGGCCCTTCTCTCGGCTTGCCCCTTGATTCAGACTGCTCTCATTCTGAGTGACAAAAGTGTCATCCACAGTTTCTGTAACAACTGCGAGGAATTGCTCTTTGTTCAGTCCCTTAGCTTTCAAAGCCTCAATATCCCACCGAAGGTGTTCATGGGGACCATTGTCTGCCCCTACCTTGTTCTTACCAGTCGTTTCCACTTTGTCAAGAGATTGGCCTTCTTCCAATGCAACCCGTCCCAAAGTTGGGGAGCCTTTAGATATGAACTCCCTGGTACGTGATGTGGTTGATGATGGGGCCAAAACCCCAAAGGCCAGATCTGCCACAGTTCTCTGAAGATCTTCGATCATTCTCATCAGCTCAAAAGTAGTGGGTTCATGGGTTTGAGATGATTGGGGTTCAGATGCACCCATCATGTATAATCCAGGCTCTCTGGGATAAACACATTAGGCTTGGGTAGATGGACTGGGGTGATGTATACGCTGGGGTCGTAAGGGACGGCCAGTGTGTGGATTAGGTTGAGATGTGGACGAGGTACTTGGTCATTGGGGGCTGAAGCTGGAGCTATCGTCCGGTTGTCAATGAGATTTTGGATCTCATGACGGCATAGCAACGATGCTGCCATGATCATAGGCCGATGGTACACATAGTACTTGGAGGGGTTATGTCTAGCTGGGAGTGGGTCAAGCAGAGGTTGAGGATCGAGGGGTTTGAGATGCCCTCTTTCCATCAAGGCTTTTAGTGCGCTAGTCAAGCTCATATAGAAGGGGGTGAAAGTTCTGCCCTGAGCTCGGGTTGGGCTGGCTGTTTGTAGGCTTGGATTGGCAAAAGGGTTGGTTGTGGCTATTGTATTGATTTTGGTGGGTTTGGGAATAGCGTTACTACCAGCATTGGTACTCCCGGAAATCACCCTTTTTGTCGGTTCACTTGTTCTGGGAATGATCCCTGTGTTGAACGCATTCTCGACCTGAACCCCTAGTTTATGCAAACTCTTAAAAGTGAATAGCGGAGCGACTATCAACTTTTGCAACATATTATGCTCAAGGTTTCGCACCATCATTTGCACTTGATCCCTCTTGGAAGGCCGATCTGTCATCTGTGCTGCCTTTGCTCTCCACTTCGCAACAAATTCCACAAAAGGCTCTGTTGGGTTCTGGCGGGTTGCTTCAAGTTCCTGCATGGTCATTTCAACTTGGGTGTTGTACAAATACTGATCGACAAAGGCCTCAGCCAGTTCTTCCCAGTTTTGCTTCACTTTGTTCTCCAACTTAGCGTACCAAGTGGCTGCTACACCCGACAGGGTTCTTCCATACAGAGAGAGTTTCTGTGGCTTAGTCAGACCCATCGGCTTCAGGACATCCAAGAAAAGTCGGATATGTACCGTTGGATCTCCAAACCCGTCGAAACGGTCAATATATGGCATTTTGAATCTGTTTGGGAGCCGCACAGCAGACTCAGTGTGCCCATCCTCAATGTCGGGAATAGAGTTAAGGCCCTGTGCCTTCTTGAATTGCTTTTCAAGGTTTGCAATTTTCACTGCAGTCGGATTGAGCTCATTAACATGAAAGGGTTGAAGCCTCTCAGTAGGCTGCACCAGGGGTTTGAGCACCTGAGCTTGAGTCAACCTTTCCCGAGGATTCGGACACTGCAAATCTTCAACTGGCGGAAGTGGATCAAAGTTCGGCTGGGGTCCCAAAGCTGGATGTGAGGCAGATGCTCCAGATAGGCGCTGTGTTTCAATACTGGTCTCAACCTGCATCGTAGTTCCCTGATTTAAAGCTGTTATCACGGCCACAAATTCTTCTGAATCCTGTGCCATCATGGGTCTGCTGATGATATGACTGGTGACTGTCGGATCAGATGAACCAATGAGCCCTGTCTGGCCCTTCTTTGCCTTACCACTGGCAAAGGAAAATTGGTTGCCCTTGAATTGAATCTTTGACCTAACAAAGTCTATCAGCACTAGTCCAATGTACCCGGGGGATATCGGAGTCTTCTGAAGCTATGGTTCCAGGACTACCTAGCAAAAGAGAAAACAGACAGCATCTCAGCTCAATTTTACTAGAACGGATATGAGCATAGCAGAATGACTGTGCTCAATACTGATCACTGTTCCCCAAATATCTGTCCCAAAACTGATACCCTCAGGTAAAACTGATTCCCCAAATACTGATGTCCACAGGCCTGATGCCCAAACTTGCAAACTGATATATGCATCCCTGTAGAGATACACTCTAAAAGCACATAGCAAGTAAAGAGAGCCAAAACATCCCTATGTTGGGGTACGGTTTCCCTGTCCTATTTTGTCAAGAGCTAGGGTTTCACTACGCACACAGCGGTTTCAAACAACCTAGCATCGGGTAAGCAACCTGTCCTAGTTCGAAATAGTCACTATAGATTTCGATATGCACTAGGTCGAATGGTCGAAAAGGGTGCCCTGGTAAAATCGGGGTTTGTGTTCCCATACTGGCAGAGCCCGCAACCGGTCAGCCTTATGGTCATAACTTGACAAGACAAGCCGCCAGCAAACCGCTCAGGAATAGCAGATGGCCAACACAGTGTCCTAGGCGCATCAATGCACATGCAATGCAAAGAGACACATAAATGAAATCAAAACAGGATATCACGAGTTCGAGTCAAGCTCTCTAAACTTCCCAACGGAGTCGCCAGAAACTGTAACAAGCCCGCGAGGGACCACGTGTTACAATTCGGACTCAATTTGTTGTCGGTTCTAAATCTGAACCAAAGAGTCCAAATCTGGTAAATCGTTTTGAGAAAACAGATTTTTGAAAAGAAGTGCCAAACATCGACTGTTTTGCCAGATACAGAGTCGCCACCTAAATATTTTATTTTGAGAAATTTAGGAAACCCTGACTCGGTGCCAAAGGCCACGTGTCCGTCATCACCAAAGTTGCCTTGGCTCGGGAACTTGTGTACGATTAGGGAAGGTCAGCTATGAGCACCCCCTCTCGCCCGATCCAAAGATCGGCCTCTACTAACCGTGATATCTTGTTTTGAAAGCATTATGTGTTCTTATTCCGATTCTTAGCTTAGAATTACTATGTTTTGCGCACAGCAAACAAGTATAGACCAAATCGCCTAAATTGGAACAAAACATTTCATGTTTGTTTTGAAAATAGTTTGCTACTCGAAAGTAGGCTAAAATGCAGGTTTTGCCACCCTCGAGTGGGCTTCTAAGAAAAGATAGTTTTGCCACTATCTAGTGGGCTTAAAACTCACAATTTTAATGCATTATTCCAATTTAGGTAATTTGACCTCCATCCATAGGCATTCAAGCAGTTATATCACATAAGTAGCTAGCCTCATGGTAATCATGCTATTATGGCAACACTCACACGCATGCGGTATGCTAAAGCATAAAAAGCTCACCTAGTACTCCAAGCCAAAATAGAAGCTAGTTAACAATCATATGCATGATCCTAGTTCATGTTAAGATGGCTAATGCAACACATGCAAGATGTAACTACAATAGGCTCGGCTATCCTAAAGATGGCATGTGAAATGCTACAATTAACAAGTACTCAACTTGTAATTGAAATACAAATGTAGTTAGCATGATGTACCGAGCCCGGTGCAGGTAAGACAAATGTATGGATGCACGCATGCATAGCATAAGGTATGCTGATTTAAATATTCCCTAGTCTACCATCATAAGCGGGTAAATAAAAGGGAAGAAAGATGTGGGATTGGAAGACATGCACACACTCACCCACACTTATTACACAATTGCCCTCACACGGAGGGTCCGAAAAGAATATACAGGCCAAATAACAAATCAACTATCCTAGCTAATTAATTATTACAGACCCTTAATTAATTAACAAAATAAATGCAGAAAGAAGGTGGCCGTAGCCCTGCCTCGGGATACGTGGATGGTGCATGCTTGATCCGTCTCGCCCGAAAACTCGCTGCCATAGCACAGTTGCCTCTGTTTACACTGCCATGCCCCTTTGAGGATCACAAAAATTTCCAGAACGACTTTTAATCACTCCCTGAGTCCCCCGGATTGTCATCGGCCAGAGCAAAGTACTACCGGCCATGGGAATGGGATCATCAGCCAAATCTGGTGCTCTCGGCCAAATATGTTCTGCCGGTCGGCACTCAACACTGCCGGTCGGCCAAATCTTCCTGCTGAAACCTGCAGTTGATAGCAGTAGAGGGCAAGCAGTGTATGGCATGGAATTTTCAAGCAAATGTATGCATGGACACACTCCCTATCATGCAATGGACTCAAGGGAGCATGGCCCTCGACCCTCTGGCCATCAATCACGTATTTCAATACATGATGGCCGAGGAGTCGAATTGCACGTTTTAATTTGACACGAATGCACAAATACACACAAACTGCCACCACCCTATCATGCATGATCAAGTGTGTTAGCGACAAAAGGGATTAGCTCATTTCATCACTTTGAGTATGAAATGGACTAATCTGCCTTGTGTTCGATATTATGTCCGATCGAACACTTGACACATGCAATGCAAACACATGTTATGCTTATCTTGCCGTTTTACTTGGTCAATTTTATTTACTCATTTTAGCATTACCAATTCATCCTTTAGTTGATTAAGTCCAAATGAGAGTCCTCTAATGGGAAAGAGGGCCTAGGCCTCAAGTGCCTTGAGCACGAAGAAGACTTCATGCCGTTGGCTAGTAGAAACCCTTAAGAGGATTAAAGCCATTAAGCATGAACGTCTTAACTTCACGCTCAAACCAACAAGAGGCTCAAGGCTACTTTCAAAGCAATGAAAGTGAAAAATGTAAGGAAGTGGCATGAATGGCATGAAGTACGCTCTGAAATTGTGTGCAAGACACTACTACAACATGCACATGGTTCAAGCACTCATGCTCAAATGGACTAATCGACTAGGCATGCAAGAGCATTACACCATAACTACACAAGGCAAGCCTTAAACAACAAAATCAACTCGAAACAGAGTTATGCAACCTCAAAACAGTGGCTAAAGTGCATGGAACAAAGGCCAAAACAAGTCAATGAAGCATGCTCATACAAGAGGCCAATGAAGCTCATAAACCATAGCTATATGGTATAATGCATGCAGGTGTCAACCACCTCAAAACAGTGTTTCTACATGCCAAAACCATGCTGAAAATGCCATGATCATGCACCAAAACAAGCTCAAATGATATGCCCAAACAATGGGCTCTTGAAGCACATGAACTACAACTATGTAATGCAATGCATGAGAGTTTTATCCAGCCCAAAATAGAATTTCTATATGTTAATTTAGGGCCTAAAACATGCTGGAAAATAGCCAAAACAAACTAGAAAAGCATGCTCTCCTTTAAGCCATTCTAAGCATTTAAACCACAACCATGCAAAGCAATGCACAAGCTACCTTAACACCTCAAAACAGAGCTTAATCACAGCAAAATATGGACTATTGCAGGCCAAAGTTAAGCTAGCACATGTTAGGAAGATAGGCTAAAGCATGAAACAAGCTAGGCTAGGGAGCAAAATTACACTACAAGTGTATGAAGCAAGCAACCAAGCCCCCAACCAGACCAAAACAGATCTGAAACGTGGCAAAACAGAGCCTAAAACATGCTTGACTTAAGCTAAAACAAGCCACAAAAAGATGCTACTTTACAAGCCTAACAAGGCATAACAACTAGCTATAAGGAGGAGGGGCTAACCCCTCCTTTTTGAGACCTCAAAACTAGTTTTTGATCACTGAAAAACCTTTGAAAAAAAGGTTGTTTTTAGGCCCAAAGGAGGTTTGCTTAAAAGAGCTCAAAGGTGGATCACAATCTCACAAAACAAGGAGCAAACAAAGGGAGGACACCTTTTAACTCACAAGGACTTCAATCCACCACTTTTAACACATAAAAATAGAGATTTTGACAGTTGAAAACTAGGCCAAAAGAAGCATGCGAAGATAGCTATACAAGTGCACAAAATCAAGCTTGAGAAAAGTAGGATCTTACCCTTGAAGCTCTGCACCAAAACAGGTCCTTCTTGGACCAAGATCAGCCTTAGGAGCTCCAAATACACCTCCAAGGATCACTTCTTCAAGATAGGCAAGTTTGATTAAGGGTAGAGGCTCAAGAAATGGGAAGAACACTCACTTTTGGGCACTTATATGCTTCTATACACACAATATAGGAAGAGAGAGAGAGAGCTGAGATTTGGCTCTGAAATTTCTAGAGAGAGAGAGGTTTTTTAGAGTGAGAAGCTCCCCAAAACTTGCTTTAATGTTCTAACCCCCCAAATATGAGATATAAGGCTCTATATATAGCAAAATAAGAGCTTTTGGTCGAAATATCTCAATTGAAAATATCTGATGCAGTGTATAACTACTGGATGATAAATATCTGTCAAAAATCTGAGTTTTGGGCACTTTTGGCCGGCCGGCCAGATTTTGTGCTGACTAGCCATCATTTTTGGCCGATAAGGTTCACTTTTGGCCGACATATAGCTGCAGAAGTAAAATTGTGGCCGGTGGACCTCCATAGAGGCCGGTGGCAAAAATCAATGCTAGTCCCTGACTTGAAGAAAGCCTAATTCCTTCATCTGGATGCCGTTTTAGGTCATTCTTGAGCCTAAACTGTAGCCTCAGAAGTCTTCTTTCCAAATTTGTTAGCCTTACCTCAACATTCCATGTGTGCTAAAAGTTATGCTTGTTTTGGTGAAGGCTTCTCAATTTTGGTCCAACCGAGATGATGCCCAACTTCAATTAATCATATCTCCGCCCTCCGGACTCGGATTTAAGAGATTCTTGAATGAGAAATGAAACCCTGGAAGTCTTCTTTCCAATGATGGTGCCCTCATAGCTAAAATCCAAGTATGCAGATGAATAAGCTCGATTCAGCAAGAGCCGTTCGACTCTCTTCTACCCGGATTCATGCCGAACTTCTCCCGAACTAGGTTTTCTTCCTCTTCTCCTCTTTTCTTCAACTCCAAACCCCTGAACAAGGTGTTTTGAAAGATTTTTCAAAGATTTCAACTCTCTTTCATTCATTTCCACTTTGTCCTTGCTCAGTTTATCGAAAAACGCAACATTTGACAAAATGCGAGCCTCGGAACATTGCAGAAACTTTATTTCAAAAATGTTTTGAAAGAGAGGGTTTTAAGGTCTAAAAATCATTCAAAATAGTTTTGGTTCAAAAAGGGGTGGGAAGTTGGGATTTGGCCCTCTCCTTGCTGAAGAAATTGAACCTTTGCCCTGCACATCTTTCAACACCGAGCAAACCATCAGTAGCGCCCAAGTCTTAAGGGCGGTCAAAAATGGGGTGTCTACACCCCTCTGAGCCTGTCATGCGAAAGGACTTGTGAAAGGTGTTGTAATAGGAGGGACATGTGTTGTTTCTCTTCCTGCCACATGAAACCTTTTCAACCCTCCGAGTGTGAATTCAAACAAGGGATTAGTGAACCCCTTTGTGCCAAGTACGGCTTCGAACATGGGATTTGGAAACATTCTCATGCCATTTTCTTATGTTGGCCCAAATCCACCAATTTGTATGGCTTCGCTGTTAGGTAATAAGGCATTTTGATTTATCGTAGGCCTCGAAAGAGGCTCATACCAAGACTCAAGTATAAGTGATGGTCTTTCATAATTTTGATTACTAGTCTGACCATTAGTATGTTCATTACTTTGCATAGGCTGTTTATCTCTAGCCAATCTTTGCTGAGGAACATTTGAATTTTCCTCCATATGCCTTGTGTTAGCTGGTTGATGGGAATTCATCCGATCCATAAAGGATATTACCCATCTTTCCATTGTGTTCATTAACTGCTGTCCCATGGTATCTACCAGGCCTCCCATGGATTCATTGGCTGAGTAGATGGAACAATGGATGGTCTAATTCCATGGCCTCGTCCAATATTTTGAACATGTGGTGCATGTTCTGAATTATTGGTCTGTTCGACCATAGGTTTTGATGAGATAGGTGCTTCCATAGGATGTGTTATCTTATTATCCTCTAGATCAGGTACCTCTACCTCTCATTCCACACATTCTTTCAAGCGTTCATTTTCTCTTTGTCTCCTATGTCTAGCCATTTTAATTAGTGCCAAAAATATATGTTAGCTTTTTTGGCTTTCGAAGGTTAATATTGTAATTTTAAGCATGCCAGCAAGGATCAATCAGTCCTTACAGAAGATTAATTGCCAACCAATTATCAGACGATTGTGTTTTAGTTCTCTCAGTCTCAATGAAGAGGACTTTTACTAGTGTCTTATTTAGGAGAATTTAGTAAATAACAATTAAGTGAAGAATAATTTCAGAATTTCATTAAGTAAAATGAAAAACTTACATTGATCTGACCCAGCCTCGCAGAGGTTTACAGCAACAAGCTATTTGAAACTACTCCTATAAATGAAGTGCAATACAGGAATTTGAAGTATAGAAATGTAAAGAACTGTAAAAACTAGAAGGGAAGACAAAGTAAATAAAACTGATTTTTTGATTTGAGTCTAGATTCCTCACTTTGGGGCCTTCTCTGTTATTTATACTTCTCAATGATAACCGTCGAAGTGGGCTTTTAACCATCGAAATGTCCTCCTATGATTGCTGAATATGCTCTTTCACAGTTAGTCCCACTACATCACCTTTGCAGTTAGGTTTCCCTCATGATTTTGAATTTAAACTTTGTGAGTAACCGTTAGGCCACATCACTTTATATCCCTCGATCGTTCTAGTATTACGCAGACCTATTATTATCAATACGAGCTGACACGCGTCTGTCTATGGTTGGCAACTTGTATTAACTCTCCAAATTGCCTTCTTCATGCCACGTGTTGAATTGTGATTGGCTTTTATAAATTATACAGCCAATAGTTTTAAGTCCAAAAAAAAAAAAAAAATTAAGGAAGATTCAAAGTAATTTAAAATAAATTGACACATTAAAAAAATTAAAAGGCCCATTTAAAATAATTAGTATTGTTATTCATTGAAAATGATTTTGTAAAAAAAAACTAGATTATACAAGTATAATTCATTTATTTATTTCTAAAAATGTAAAAGAGGGAGAATCAAATGATACTTATTAGTTATTGTAATATAATGTTAAGTATTTTTTGTGATTTTAACACAAAACTTTAATCTTTTATTTTTAATTTTTTTTCATTCAATAAAAAAAATATAAAAAATTTTAAAAATTTATTAATTAATTATCGATTTTCAACCTCAAAAATTTGAGGGCCGGGTTTGATAAGACCACTTGCATGATCAGATCTCTGTGTATGTGCCTAAGCACGTAAATCGACGACGTGTAGATCTACGAATCAAATGTTTAGATCTAAAAATTGAAAATCGACCAATGATGATTTTGTTGGAATTCATAGCTTAGTGGTAGAGGTTGCATTGCACCAATGGAGTTTTCAATGGGTTTTCATAGGCTATGGTGGAAGAGTTGGTTTATAGGGTAGCAGGAGGCTTGTTTTTAGAAGTAAGTTAAAAGTTATTTTTATTTTTATTTTTTTTTTGACTTTTTTAAGATAATGTGAAAAGAAATAAAGAGGTAATGTGATATAAAAAAGTTACTTTTAACCTCTTTGTTAAAAGAAGCTTAAGTTGTGAGAAAAAAGAGAAAAATAAGTTTAACAAGAGGAGAATAAATGAAAAAGAGTTAATCTACTATGTGAGGTGAATAGACTTTGGGGATAAGTTGTGTGATGAAGGTAATAATGGATTTGGAATTGACAATGCTTGTGGATTTTGTGTCTAGTGGTAGTAATGGTATTGAAAAAGATGACTAAGACCTTTGCAATCAATTTGATATTCAATAAGCAAATGAAGATGTTACTGAATTAGTAACTAAAAAGGCCAATTAGCAGTCACCATTGGAGAGCTTTTATTTTTTGGACATTCTATTGATCCTTTTGAATACATAGCGAATGCATGATGTTCTCTTGATTATTAATTTTTTAGAGATACTTGTATCATTTTCCCTTCACCTTTATTATCCAGATATACTGAAGTACATAAATATTTACTCTAATTCGTTAAAGATACTTTGTGGTATTTTAAAAAGTTGGTAAAAAGTTAATTTTTTGACTTTTTAATTTTTTTGGCAAAAAATTAGGTTGTTTTGGATAAAAAAATTAACTTTTTAACTAAAAAAAAGTAAAAAATTAATTTTTAACCATTGTTTCCAAAAGACCCCGTCATCTTAACGTATAAGAGAGAAGGATTTAAAGACGGATCATAGACAATTTTCTTGAGGGACACAAGGTTACCAAAGTTGACAATTTAGAACATAATCATTGGTTTATCTCTCTACACCCACGTACCCATCTTAACAGTAGTCAAGGCACAAAATTGTGTGTCATGTTGTCATGATAGACACATGGCGAGCTTTCAACGTGACACATTATCAACTAGGCACATTCATCTAATTTTTGAATTAAAATTAAATTGTAGTACGTGATTGGTTTTGGTTAGTCAACTAAAAAATCAGAGGGTTTAAAATAAAAGGCCTTTCATTAGTGCCTTAAGAAAAATGTTTTGAATTTCTAATTGTTGAGTTTTAAGGTCAATTTTAATGAGTTGATAGTGGATCTCACCCACTGTAATGTGATGTTTTGGTCTTGATTTTTTTTTCCCCCTTAAAGCATCAAAATTAGTGCTATGAATCATTACTGGTGCCTTAATTATAGAAATCTGTAAAAAAATAAGAAATAGGGGCCTTTCATTGGTGCCTTAATTATAGAAATCTGTAAACATGCCCAAAAAAAATAAAATTAGGGGCCTTCACGAGAATGAGATCTAAGTTAACGTCAACCCCATTTTAACTATGAGTAATATTAGAAATCATATTTGAGATTTTCAAATTTATCTTCAATAATGTAACAAAGATGAAGAGTTTCATATAATTGAATATGTGACAAATCAAAAGTTAACACAAATTATTTTATATCATTATTGATGAAATTATAGATATTATTAGAGGTGTCAAATATTTTTCTTTTAACTTTGGGAGACTTTATTTAGATAAATATTGTTTTTATTTTATTATACCTGATTTGACACAAATTTGCATCCTATTTATTCATAGTAGGCCCCCAGTCTGGCATAAGCAACCCCAACCTTGGCCCACAGTTGCAATTTATTTTCATCTAATAAATGCTCATTATAGGAAAATTGAAATTGACTCGATTTTGTCGTGTTTTTGTTTTTTTTTATGTTCTTTGATTCAATTTTGTAGTTGGGTCGTAGGTTTTCACCTGCCTTTGTTTGACAATTTAAAAAATAACTCTATTTAGTTAAATTTTTAAAAATTCTTTTATATTTTTTTCAAACAAATTTAAAATTAGTTTGGCCAAAATATAAAAAAAAAAAAAACACTCATTTTTTTCATATGATTTTTTCTTTTTTAGGAGAAAATAATTTTTAAACATTTGAAAATAATTTTTTGGTATTTTTTTTTTGTTATACTAGTGTCTATTTTTTGAAAAAAAATAAAATAAATATTACTTGAACATCTTCTTGGTGGTTGGGGAAAAAGGAACTTGGGCAACCCCCTTTTTTTGAGAAAAAAAAAAAAGTAAAAAGCACCCAAGTACTCCATAGAAGCCCACTTTGAGACCATGGGTTGGGCCAAGGTCAGGAGGGCCGATTTACGTGTCTATCTCTAATTTTCAATTTGGATCTATAATTGCTTTTAGTAGAGTAGTGGAAAACTTATATCTCAATCTTTATCAAACAAAAGTATTGTCTTACTCCCAAATCATCTACAAGTGTAAATTTTCTCAATCTTGACAAAGAACACACGTTTGAGAATGATTCTCTCATAAGAATTTATTCAATTATTGATTTACAATATATACACTGTGTAATCTACACATGGTATATTGGATATGGATCTAATCTCCTAGTTATGGTATATCTCCTAATTATGGGGTAACTGATAACAATATCTTCCAAGAATCATGGCATATCTTTGACTTAATTTCCAATACTCCCCCTCAAGTTGGAGCATGTATATCACACATGCCTAACTTGCTTAACAAGTCATCAAAGGCATTGCTGGCTAAGGCCTTGGTTAAGACATCTGCTAATTGATCTTCAGATTTTACGAATGGAAATATAATGATTCCAACATCAAGTTTCTCCTTAATGAAATGCCTATCAACTTCCACATGTTTCGTTCGATCATGTTGAATTGGATTGTGCGCAATCGCTATGGCTGAAGTATTATCACAATATAATTTCATCGTTTCTTGGGGCTTGATACCTAAATCTCGTAGGACATTCCTCAACCATAACAGTTCACATACTCCAAGAGCCATACCTCTATATTCGGCTTCTGCACTCGACCTTGCTACCATTGGTTGCTTCTTACTTTTCCAAGTCACCAGATTTCCCTCAACAAAGGTAAAGTATCTAGAAGTAGACCTTCGATCATCTACTGAACTAGCCTAATCTGCATCAGTGTAGCCTTCTACTTTTAATCTGTCATTTTTGGTGAAAAGTAGTCCTTTCCCTGGAGCAGACTTTAGGTATCGCAATATACATTCCACAGCGTCCATGTGGGGTTTACGGGGATCATGCATGAACTGACTAGTTACACCCACTGCATATGCAATATCGGGTCTAGTATGAGACAAGTAGATCAATTTTCTCACAAGTCTCTGGTACCTTGCTTGATTCGTAGGGGCTATGTCCGAGCATCGAAACAAGTTATGGTTTTGTTCAATAGGAGTACTTGCGGGTTTACATCCAAGCATCCCTGTTTCTGTTAATATATCAAGGATGTATTTCCTTTGGGATAAGAAAATACCATTCTTTGATCGGGCTACTTCAATACCAAGGAAGTATTTCAAGTCACCAAGCTGTTTCATCTCAAACTCTGAGGCTAAGTGTCGTTGTAGATTCTCCATTTCTTCTTGATCATCCCTTGTCATCACCATATCATCAACATAGATAATTAAAGCTGTGATTTTACCTTTTCTATGTTTTAGAAACAAAGTATGATCTGAATTGCTCTGTTTATAGCCAAACTTTTTCATAGACTTGGTGAATCTCCCAAACCAGGCTCGGGGAGATTGCTTTAATCCGTACAATGCCTTCTTGAGTTTACAAACCATGCTCTCATTTGCATATTCCTCTATACCCGGTGGAGGGTCCATAAACACTTCTTCTTTGAGGTCTCCATGCAAGAATGCATTTTTAACATCAAATTGAAGAAGTTTCCAATCCCGATTAACCGCCAAGGATAACTGTACTCTAACCGTGTTAAGCTTGGCCACTGGTGCAAAAGTATCTGAGTAGTCAATCCCATACGATTGAGTATATCCTTTCGCAACTAACCGAGCTTTGTATCTTTCAATGGTTCCATCTGCCTTGTGTTTGACTGCAAATACCCATCGACACCCTACAGTCTTCTTCCCCTTTGGTAAAGGAACGAGTTCCCAAGTCCCATTTTTCTTGAGTGCTGCCATTTCTTCTTCCATGGCTTGAGCCCTCGTGACATCTGCTACTGCTTCCTGCAATTTACTAGGAATAGAGACAGATGATAACTGTAGTACATAAGAAGCATATGCCTCAGACAATCTTTTAGATGACACGTGATTACCAATGGGATATTTAATTTTGGACTTAGGATCTAGTTCATACTTGACAGGAGGTACGCCACGATTAGAATGGGCTGGAAGACGCTATTGGGACACTTGAGAATCAAGGTTTATGATAGAAGTAGGATTAGTAGATACCTCTGAAGATGTCTCAAGAGAGGATTGATCCAGTGGTTGTATAAGACTGTCTGGAGGTGTTGTACTATACTGGGTGATGTCTTGATCATCTTCTTCGTCAATCGGATCTCGAGCCATCTCATTAGAAATGACAGGCACTTCTTCAGCAAATTCGGGATCATCAGCTAAGGACCGAGGAATCAGAATGGCTTGAGTTGTTGTATTTTCCTTTTCTCCAGTCATCATTGGCCTGTCAGGAAGAAGGAAAGCTTGTACATTTGCAGGATTTGGCACTTCTTCATAATTCTCTCCCTGAAGTGATAAATCAGCAGGAGTGGATGTATAGAAAAATTTTGTTTCATGGATAACAATATCCATGGAAGTATATATTTTGCGAGAAGACGGGTCATAACATCGGTAGCCCTTTTGATGAATTCCATATCCCACAAACATACACTTTTTTGCACGGGGTTCAAGCTTAGTCCGTTGGCGAGGATGGAGATGAATATACGCCACATAACCAAAGATGCGAGGAGCTAAGAGAACGACGGGAGGAAGAGAGTAGTGATCTGAAAGTGCATCCAAGGGTCGTCGAAATGAGAGAACACTTGATGGGGTACGGTTGATTAGATAGACTGCGGAATTCAGAGCTTCACCCCATAAGTGAATAGGTACATGTCCATCAATTAAAAGAGACCGAGTGACTGCCAATAAGTGTCCATTTTTTCGCTCGGCGACCCTATTCTGTTGGGGGGTGTCAATGCAAGAAGTTTGGTAAAGAATCCCGACGGAGGCCATAAAGTCTTGGAGATCCCATTTTACATATTCTGTCCCATTATCAGTACGGAGGACTTTGATTTTGATGCCATACTGAGTAGATACCATTTGATAAAACTGTTGAAAAACGGAAGAGACATCACTCTTGTATTTCAATTGATGGACCCAAACCATACGTGTGCAATCATCAACAAACGTGACGAACCACCGCATTCCATTCAAAGTGGGAAGTGGGGCAGGCCCTCATACATCATAATGAACTAATGCAAATGGAAAATTGGCTTTATTATTACTTAATGGGAAAAAAAGTACGGTGGCTTTTGGCCAATACACAAGTTTCGTATAGAAAATCAGAAGCCTTACAGCCACTAAACGATGAGGGAAATAATTGCTGAAGATAGTAAAAAGAAGGATGTCCTAATCGTCTATGCCATAGCCAAATCTCCGTTTCGTGTTTATTCACCAAATCCAAGTTGACGACATGAGCTTTTCCAGCCTTGTTGGAAGATAAAAAAACATTGTCCAGATAGTACAATCCTCTGTCTTGTTTACCACTGCCAATCCTCTCCTTGGTATGGATGTTCTGAAATAGGCAGTGAGTAGGGGAAAATAGAACATCACAATGATGAGATTTGGTTAGTTGAGCAACAGAGAGAAGATGACAATTTAATGATGGCACAAATAAGACATTTGATATGGATAAGGTAGGGGATAGTTGGACTGTACCAACCCCCAAAACTTGAGATGATACCCCATTAGCATTAATAATGGTAGATTTAGGACATTTGGAGGAAAACTGACTAAACCGATAGCGATCATACGTCATATGTTCTGTTACACCAGAGTCAATTATCCAATCACTATTACTAGTAAATGTCATACCTGACTGAGCAGTAAATGCCGAAGTAGTAGTGAGATTTCCTTTCGTCTGAGATGCTTTCTTACTTCTAGGATGCCAATCTGGATAGCCATGGAGTTTGAAGCACGAGTCCACGGCATGCCCTGTACTGTTACAGTGAGTGCACCACAGATATTTCTTGGAAGTAGGAGTTTTGTGAGCCACCATGACAGTTGCTTCTCCTGACTTGTCCCCAATCTTTTCTCCAAGCATAGCTCCTTGACGATTAGCCTCTGCACACACAGTCGCATAAACTGTATGTATGTTTGGAAGTGGTTTGGTAGCAAGAATACGGCCTCAGATCCCATCTAATTGAGGATCAAGTCCAGCCAAGAAAATATACACACGCTGAGAATTAACTTTCGTGGTATATTTCAAAATATCAGCGGAGCAATCCATGGAGCATCCCTCAATTGCATCAAGTTCTTGCCATAATTTCTATAACTTGCCAAAATAAGAGATAATCCAACCTCCATTTTGCTGGACAGAAAATACCTCGCAGTGTAATTGGTAAGCCTTGGAAGCATCTTGTTCAACCGCATATGTACTTTGGACAACCTCCCATATTTTCTTGGCCATGGGTAGCCGCAAAAACAGAGATCGGATTTCCTTCGTCATTGCATCAAGAAGGCAAGACTTGACCAAGTTATTTTCATCGTCTCATGCTTCATATTCTTCTGACTTAGTATCCGCTGGTGCAGCCTTAACACCCGAGATATAACCCCATTGTTTTCGCCCTCGGATCTTAATCTCAGCATTCAAAGACCACTCCAAATAATTAGTGCCATCGAGCCGTTCTGGAGCAATGGGACCATTATAGGTAGATTCCTGTATATGGAATCTGGTATGCACAGAGGAAGATTCACTTGCTTTAAGAGGATCTTTACCACTCTCAATCAACTCAGTCATGGTGATAACAACACTTGATCTGCAGCAGACATTGAAGAGAACAACCAAACGTGAGTACAGGTTGACCTTCAATTCCTAGTGAAAAAACTAGGAGATTGAACTTGGGTCTGATACCATGACAAAGAACACACTTTTGAGAATGATTCTCTCATAAGAATTTATTCAATCATTGATTTACAATATATACACTGTGTAATCTACACATGGTATATTGGATATGGATCTAATCTCCTAGTTATGGTATATCTCCTAATTATGGGGTAACTGATAATCATGGCATATCTTTGACTTAATTTCCAATAAATCTACACTATTTTTTTTTTTTAATTATAGGGAAAATGAACTGTAATTTTAATTTGGGCAAGGCTAAGATGTACAATTGATTAATGCTATTGTGAAAATGCATATTCTACACATTGTTTACTTGTAAACAGAAGATTGAGCTAAATGAAAGAAAGAATGACATGTTAAAATGGTTTTATTTATGATATATTAACGATCGTGAAATGCTTTATGGAGATTTTTCATCATTTGATTACTGTGTAATGTTTTATTATATGTGTAATTTAATGGTAAAGAATCTTTTTTGATCATTTTCATGTTCCTTGACATTATTCTTTATTTATCTTACGTAAAAAAAAAGTAGTCTCAATAAATATAAAAGACTCCCGTTAAAGTAAGGTTTAGTGAAAGTAACATGTAAGCAGTCTTAGCACTCGTTTGGCATGGCAATTTTTGGGGATAAAAGGCTATTTTGTCACAAAAAGATAAAATAGGTTAAAAAGTTAACAAGATAATATATCACATCAAACCATAATTATTTCATTTTTTTTTTCTTAGAAAAGTTAAAAAAATCAAAAAATTTGTTTCAAAAGAGACTTTTTAGTCCCAGGTTAAAATAATAAAAATAAAAAAACTAACCCACGTCCCAAACGAATGCTTATTCCCATTTCTGAAACAATTCAAATTGTAGTTTGTGTATTCTATTGAACTAAAATTGATACAAATTTGTTATCTGGCCAATCACATTTGTTAAAATGATTAACCTTCAAGAATGTAAAATCAGTAAATGATGGTTATTTTATAATTTTGATTTCATTCTCATCTAGCAAGTTTGTCAAACCACTTGCATGAAAACTTTGACATCAAAATTGTCAATTACAAGTGAACTCTAAAATTTCACATTTAAAAAAAAATGATATTCACTTTTCATTTCTAAGCCTCTCACTCACACTTCATCGTAAGAGATTAAAAAACAAACAACAGTGTAAAACATTAAAGTGGATACATCTTTTTGATCGGACTAAAGTGCTACTATTCATTAAAGTGGATACATGTTTTCATATTTATTTTAGCCAAACATAAATCTTCAATATTTAGTGGTGATGCTACCAACCACCTCATGATTACATAAAAACTCATCAGAAAAAAACACATGATTGTTAAGAAATTATTATTGGTCAAAGTCGGTCATGAGCAGATAATCTCAACCGTTGGATTGCAATGATTAGTACCTCAAACTGAAACTGATGATGTAAAAAAATAAAACAAGTTGGGTGATGAAAAATACTCCACAGATTGAACGACTATTTGGACACGTAGACAATCATTGGAGAGCGCTTGGCAAACTGTTATGGAAAATCAATTTGGAAATTTTATTTTTTTTTATAAAAGCACTTTTTAGGAAACATTTTAATATTATTTTTTGATTCCTTGAAATTATTTTTATACAAAAAATATAAGCGTCTAGCTTCCCTCTTATTCGAAATTTAGATTAGAGGATTGAGAGGGAAAATTCAATGAGCAGAATGGGCCGAGCTATGTATGTGATTGAGAGGGGAGTTTGTGCCAAGCAAACGGGAGGAGCTAGTTGTGACTTGGGCCTTGCCGTTGGATTACGCAACCGAGTTGACATAGCCGAGGGCAGTTTGACCGAGGTTCTAGATCATGCGGCTGAGTTTGCCCAAGGTCCGGGAGTTGGACTGGGCTAAGCCGAGCTAGGTGAAGCGATGGTCCAAAGCCGAACAAGGTCAGTGGAAACAAATGGAATTGGGCAAACCGAGCTAGTTATTGAGCTTCACCCTGAAGGTCGGCTAAAATTGAGGTTGGAATTGACCGGGCTATGCCTAGCTCGGGGGAAATTGCCAGGTGGTCCAATTGGAGTGTGAGAAGAGAAACCTGCCAATGGTGTGTGTCAATATCGTTTGGCCAATGTGGTTTGGCAGTATTGACGAGTACTCGTGTAAAGAATAGAGAGGGCAGTACAACCACGTGTCTAGGAAATGACAAGTAGAGCAGCGTACGTAGAGGCTATATAGATTGAGCGGCGCGTCGATACAAGAGGTCTGAATTTCTAGCTAACCAGAGCTTGATTGGTCTTTGGTCTCTTCTCTCTTTCTCTCTCGAAAAGGATGCTAACTTGATCGTCGGAGGGGCTTTCTGGCATCACACTCGCCGGGCAGCTCACCGTCGCTGTATTTTCAGGTTGTTCGGAGTGAAGTGAAGCTTGGGCACAAGGAGTACGGATAGCGATGAATATTTCCTTTCCGTACAATTGGCACCGTCTGTGGGAATTTCGATAGACAAAACCTTGTCCTCTAAGCTTTTCCGGACATCTTTTATAGCGACGACATTCCGTTGTCCGCCATTGACGGCATCACTCCAGAGTCTGTTCGGTGCAGAGATGGCCTGACCGCCATTCTGATGATGGTTGGTTTGAAGACCTCCACACGAGGACTTCCCAGAGATGTGCGAGACAAGCACGCAAGGAGTTCTGGGCGCTCTGTCAGCTTAGAAGAGCATCGCTGACGGCGAGACTCACACATTCAGCACCTGAAAGACAAGCTAAGAGACCAAGATATCATCATCAAGAAGATGGTGACGGAGATGGAGGCCATGAAACACCAAATGAAAGGAAATGACGTCGCTGTAGTGGGGAACTACAGTAAGCATGTGTAGACACTCCATTTTTGACCGACCTTAAGACTCAGACGTCATCGATTGAGCACTTGGTGATGTTGCATATCGTGCTCGTTCAGAGGTTTCAGAGTCTCGGCTGCGAGCCTTGCCTCTAGACTTCCGGACTCTTTCATGCTTTGCCTCGGTTTGCGAACCAGGCTCTGTTTTTTCTGTTTTCTCTTCCCGAAGGAAGGGAGAGGTCTCGTAGATCATCTCTCAATGGTCGTAGGCTACGTTTCGTGGTCGTAGGCCATTTTGCCCGTTTGGAGCCCAGTTTTCGATTTTTCGGAGCTGTTGGTCGTGTGTCTCGGTTCGGGACCGTTTAACCACCTCCGTTTACTTCGGTTTTTGGCACATACCTTATTTCCTCTCTTTTGAGGGACACTGTGGTCCGAGATACCGACTTCGTGATCGAACACCACTTCCGGTGCCTAACAGTCAGTTTTCGGGGCCCCAGGCTGCGCGTTTCGGCCCCCGAACCTTCATTTTGCATCGGTTTGAGTTCATTTTTGGCAGGGACCTCTGTTTTATTGTTAGGAAGGTCGTAGAAGAGTGGGAGGCCAGTAATTTTTCTGACAACCAGTTTTATTTCTTCATCGCCCTCCGTCGCCCGTTTTTCTCACTAGAAAGCCAATGTTGACCACCCTTGGGCCACTTTTTTTAACCCTAAACCACATATTTGTGTTGTAGACACCTGGGAGGCCACCAATATGATATGGACGGCCAGTAATTGTGTTTGACCCTTTTGAACCCCTCCAAAAAATGGGCCTTTCTCTCTCCTGGTTCACTTTCTCCAGTTTTTGACCACATGGTTGTGTTGTGCACACATGGGAGGCCAGCTTTTTGACATGGCCAGCCACTAATCAGTCTTGACCCTTTTGACTCTTGGGCGGCCGGCCATGGGGAGGGCGGGCCGGCCACCTAAACCCTAAATAACCAGCTGGCCTTGTTCCTCTCTCCAGGTACTTTACAAATATACCCTCTGTTTCCCCCCAGATTTTGTATCCGGAGGGCTAACTTTTTTGGGGAAATTTGAATTTCATTTCCCCCCTTTTGCCCCCACTCTTGTGCCTATATAACTAGGCCCTCCAGCTCCCTTTTGAAGGGTTAGAAAATCCTCTTCGAGCTTTGCATACATACATCCTCCATCTCTCTCTCTTTCAAAGCTTCAAAGTCCATTGTTCTTGGACCATTTCTACACCACCTCATAGCACCACACCACCACCATCCTTTCTAACACTTGGAGCTGGTTTTTTCAGAGCTTAGGAGCACCTTTTCTCAAGCAAAGGGCTGCTGAAGTTTGGTCTACAAGGGTGAGTTCTCATTCTCCCTCTTTTGTGCTTTATTTTGTTCTATATCTAAGCCATACTTTCTTACATTTTTGAGCTCCGACCCTAACTGAAAATAGTCATGTTTTGAGGTCTTTTTCATGTTTGATTAAGGGTCCTTCCATGTTTAAGGTCTCCAGCTACCACTTGCTTCTTTACCTCTCTTGTATGCCTCTTTCTTGTATAGTATTTTAGGCCTATTTTTGAACTGTTTTGAGCTTGGTTATAAACTGTAAAGAGGCTTATTTTGAGCCATTCTTCAACATTGTTGAAAGGCTCTTCACTGTTTGAGGCTTCCATTTGTCACTTGCCTCTTTATCTATCTTTTGGCCCTATTTTTGCATGCTTTTTTTAGTTCCTTGTGCTTGTATTTTTGGGCTCTGGTCCGAATTTTAAATAGTCATATTTTGACCCACTATTCATGTTTGATCAAGGGTCTTTCACTGTTTGAGGCTTCCTTTTTGCTCTTTGTGTTAAAGCTCTCTTTTATGCCTTATTTTGTATAGTATTTTAAGCTTGCTTGTGCACTGTTTTGGGCTTGGTCATAAACTGTAAAATATCATGTTTTGGGCGCCTCTTCAACATTGTTGAAAGGCCCTCCTCTGTTTGAGTCCAGCAGCCATCACTTGCTTCTTTGTCCCTCTTTTGGCCTTTTTCTTGCATAATGTTTTAGGCTTGTTTTTGTTTATTTTCGTGGCTTGATGTAAATTTTAAAGTGCTTCATTTTGAGCCCCTCTTCAACTTTGTTGAAGGGTTCTTTGCCATTTAGGGCCAGAAGCTGTTACTTGCTTCTTTATCTCTCTTTCGAGGCCATTTTTGCATGTTAGCTTAGCCCTACTTGTGTTCACCTTTTGGCCTTGCTTAAAACTGAAAATATGCTTTTTTTGGTACTATCTTGATTCTGTCTTCATACTTTATGTTCAAATAATGCATGTTTTGTATAGCTATAAGTCATTCCATGCGCCTAGTTTCGAGTATCGAGTCTCATTTCATGCATTGGGTGCCATGTTTCGGGGCTATTTTGTATCATATTTTGGTACTAAAATTTGCATGCTTGTATGTCATATTCCATGCCTTGCCATGCTTTGGTAGAGTGGTATTCGTGCTCTAGGTTCGGTCTTCGGTTTGCGTGCACGCGTGCACGCATTTCGAGTGTCTCATTTTCATCTAATGGCCTCTTATGTGAGTGTGGCTGAGGTCCACTCATGTTGGTGTAAGCCCATTACGCATTGTGTATGCCATTTCATTCCATAGCATTGTGTATACTAGGCTGTATGTTAGCGCATTGTGTATGCCATGTTATCTCGTGCATCGTGTATGCCATTTCATAATATTGTGCATGTTAGGTTGTATCTTAGTTGCATTGATGCATGTCATGCATATTGCATTGTGTTTGGGATAGGAGTTAGCCCGAGCACGGGAAACGAGGGGCGTTTCGTACTCCGAGTGACGGAACGTGTCTCAATTCCCTAGTCACCGACACTCTGAATTGTCCATGATGGAGTTAGGACTTAGTTGTATTCTCATGTGCATTCATTCCATATTGAGTTGTGCAATTCGACTCCTCGGCCATCATGCATCGAGATGCGTGATTGGTGGCACGAGGATCGAGGCATGTATACATGTGTGAAAATACTTTGCCATGCTCATCTGTTGCTCTCTGTTGCAGCAAATCAAGAATCAGCAGCCTCCCGAAGCTTGGCACGCATTCTAAGAATAATTGCAAACCGAGGCTAATTGGGGCATCGCCATAGATTTCCGCGCAAAGGAAACCCGAGCATGCATCATTCATCATCCGGAGCAGAGTCGAAGCAGTGCCTGGCTTGCACGCCAATTTAAGGCTTTCCTAGTTAAATTTGTTAATTAATTAGGGTTTTGTACATATTTGGACTGTATTATTTATTTGGACTGTACAATTCATTTGGGACTGTATATTATTTTATTCGGACCCTCTGCGCGAGGGCAATGTTGTAACAAGTGTGCGTGTGTGTGATGTATATCTTCCAACCCCACGTCTTTCTTTCCTTTTATTTACCAGCTTATGATGGTTAGATTAGGGCATGTTTCAATTAGCACACAGTATGATAGCATGTTTGCATTCATTCATCTGTTTTGCATGCACCGGGCTCGGCGCATCATACTAACTGCATTTGTATTTTAATTCTAAGTTGAATACGTGTTAGCTGTAGCATTCCATATGCTATGTTTAGAATAGCCGAGCCTGCTATAATTGCATTTTTGCATGTGTTGCATTAGGCATTTCTGTATACTTAGGATCATGCATGGATTTCTAATCAGTTTTTGTTTTGGCTTGGAGTACTCGATGAGTTTTTATGCTTTAGCATCCTTGCATGTGTGTGAGTGACTGCCATGATAGCATGCTTACCATGAGGCTATTTGCTTATGTGATATAACTGCTTGAATGCCTATGGGTAAAGGTTGGGTTATTTGGATTGGAACAATGCATTGACTGTGAGTTTTAAGCCCACTAGATAGTGGTAAAACTATGTTTTTTAAGTCCACTCGAGAGTGGCAAAATCTGCATTTTAAGCCTACCTACGGTAGCAAACCATCTTTCAAAAGCAAACATGAAATGTTTTGTTCCAATTCAGGCGATCCGGTCTATACTTGTATGCTGCGTGCATCACATAGTAAATCTAGGCTAATAACCGGAATAAGAACGCATAATGTTTTCAAAACTAAATATCATGGTTAGTAGAGGCCGATCTTTGATCGGGCGAGCGGGGGTGCTCACGAAGTGACCTTCCCCAATCGTACCCAAGTTCCCGAGCCGAGGCAACTTTGGTGATGACGGACACGTGGCCTTAGGCAACAAGTCAGGGTTTCCTAAATTTCCCAAAATAAAATATTTAGGTGGCGACTCTGTATCTGGCAAAGCAGTCCATGTTTGGCACTTCTTTCAAAAATCTGTTTTCTCAAAACGATTTTCCGGATTTGGACTCTTTGGTTCAAGATTAAGAACCGTAACACAAATCGAGTCTGAACTGTAGCGAGGTCCCCCGCGGGCTTGTTACAGCATGCCTATTCTCGCCCTTTTGGCAGTCAGAATAGATGTCGTACCCCTTCACTCTCCATCACGAAAAGCTTCAGAGTTGAAGACTATGTCACGCCGGCGGCGACATCTTGTATGTAGGATAATAGTTACTACCCCTTACGTCTGACAACGGCATTGGGATATTCACGCTTCAACTGTTCGAAAGACCTAAGAGATATGTTGAAGGAGCACGCTCACCGGCGGGAAGCGCAGAGGATGGCTGTGCAAACAACCATGGAAGAGATCTAGGGAGTTCGGTTTTGGAACACGTCAGTAAGAAGGCCGAGGAAAATGGGCAATTGACAATCATTTTGATGGAAAGATCGGAATTCCTTATCGGGCTGATTTTGCACGGCGAGATGAAAGTTGGTGTTTTGTTCAACTTTGGAATTCCTTACCGGGCAGATTTTGCTTGGCGAGAGATTTGTTCATGGTTTTGGTTAACTTTAGAATTCCTTGGCAAGCGGATTTTGCTCGCCAAGAAGCAAGTTGCCTAGCTGACTTTGTTCGCAACTTTGAAATTCCTTGTCGAGCAAATTTTGCTCACCAAAAAAGGAAGTTGCCAAGCTGACCTTGCTCGCCAACTTTGAAGTTCCTTGTCGAGCGTATTTTGCTCGCCAAAAAGGAAGACTTTCGAGCTGACCTTGCTCGCCAACGTTAAAGTTCCTTACTGAGCGGATTTTGCTTGCTAAGAAGCAAGTTACCGAGCTGACCTTGCTTGGAACTTTGAAATTCCTTACCGAGCTGACCTTGCTTGCTAACTTTGAAGTTCCTTGCCGAGCAAATTTGCTTGCCAAGAAGGAAGTTGTCGAGCTGACCTTACAAGCTAACTTTGAAGTTCTTTGTCAAGCGGATTTTGTTCGCCAAGAAGTAAGTTACCGAGTTGATCTTGCTCGTCAACATTAAAGTTCCTTACTGAGCAAATTTTTCTCACCAAGAAGCAAGTGGCCGAGCTGACTTTGCTAGCTTTGAAGTCCCCTGCCGATCGAATTTTGCTCGCTAAGAAGTAAGGTGTCGAGCTGACCTTGCTCGCCAACCTTGGAGTTCCTTGCTGAGCTGATTTTGCTCACCAAAATGCAAAGTGCCGAGCTAACCTTGCTAGCCAACCTTGGAGTTTCTTGTCGAGCTGATTTTGCTCACCAAGATGTAAGGTGCCGAGTTGATTTTGCTCGCCAAGCAGCAATGTGCGGAGTTGACCTTGCTCGCTAACCTTGGAGTTCCTTGCCGAGCTGATTTCGCTTGCCAAGATGCAAGTTGTTGAGCTAACCTTGCTTGCCAACTTTGGAGTTCCTTGCCGAGTTGATTTTGCTCACCAAGAAGCAAGGTGCTAAGTTGTCCTTGCTCGCCAACCCTGGAGTTCTTTGCCGAGCTGATTTTGCTCACCAAGATACAAGGGGTCGAGCTAACCTTGCTAGCCAACCTTAGAGTTCCTTGTCAAGTTGCTTTTGTTCGCCAAGATGCAAGGTGCCGAGTTGATTTTGCTCGCCAAGAAGCAAGTTACTGAGTTGATTTTACTCGCTGACCTTGCTTGTCAACCTTGCTCACAACCTTGGAGTTCCTTGCCAAGCTGATTTTGCTCGCCAAGATACAAGGTGCCGAGCTGACCTTGCTCCCTAACCTTGGAGTTCTTTGTCGAGCTGAGTTTTGCTTGCCAAGAAGCAAGTGGTCGAGCTGGCCTTGCTTGTCAACCTTAGAGCACCTTGCTGAGCTGATTTTGCTCGCTGATAAGCAAGTTGCTGAGCTGACGTTGCTCGCCAAACTTGAAGTTCCTTGCTGAGCTAATTTTTGCTCGCCAAGAAGCAAGTTGCTGAGTTGACCTTGTTCGTCGAAATTGCTTGCCGACGTTGGAGTTTCTTGCTGAGCTGATGTTGCTAGCCAAGATATAAGTTGCCAAGCTGACCTTGCTCGCCAACTTTGGAGTTCCTTGCCGAGCTGATTTTGCTCGCCAAGAAGCAAGTGGCCAGCTGGCCTTGCTCGTTAACCTTGAGCGCCTTGCCAAGCTAATTTTGCTCGCCAAGAAGTAAGCTGCCTAGCTGACCTTGCTCACAACCTTGGAGTTTTTTGCTGAGCTGATTTTGCTCGCCAAATGTAAATTGCCGAGCTGATTTTGCTTGCCAAGTTCTTTGCTGAGTTAATTTTGCTCGCCAAATGCAAATTGCGAGCTGATTTTGCTCACCAAGAAACAAGTGGCCGAGCTGGCCTTGCTTGCTAACCTTGAGTGCCTTGCCGAGTTGATTTTGCTTACCAAGAAGCAAGTCGCCTAGCTGACCTTACTCGCAACCTTAGAGTTCTTTGCTGAGCTGATTTTGCTTGCCAAAATACAAATTGCCGAGCTGACCTTACTCGCCAAGGAAGTTACCAAGCCGATTTTGCTCGCCAAGAAGTAAATCGTCGAGCTAAGTTTATTTTGCTTACCAAGGAGTTGCGCTGATTTTGCTTGCCGAGAAGTAAATTGTCGAGTTAAGTTGGTTAAGTGGTTAACGCGAAAACCAAAGAACATTTTGAAAAATTTGAGCTATGAAGATTTGTGTGACAGTGTAGTGCGGGCCCCGAAAACAAGTGATAAAACTTAACCGAGCAATCATGAAGCTAGATGACAAATCGAGCTAAAATGAAGATTATACAAGAATAAGGTAATCCTAATCAGGTTACAACCGATGGGATTAAGGGGCAATTGAGAGGGGAAAATCCAATGAGCAGAATGGGCCGAGCTATGTATGTGATTGAGAGGGGAGTTTGTGCCAAGCAAAGGGGCCGAGCTAGTTGTGACTTGGGCCTTGCCGTTAGATTACGCAACCGAGTTGGCATAGTCGATGGCAATTTGGCCGAGGTTTTAGATAATGTGGCTGAGTTTGCCCAAGGTCTGGAAGTTGGACCGGGCTAAGCCGAGCTAGGTGAAGCGATGGTCCAAGGCTGAGCAAAGTCAGTGGGAACAAATGGAATTGGGCAAACCGAGCTAGTTATTAAGCTTCACCTTGAAGGTCTGCTGGAATTGAGGTTGGAACTGATCGGGCTATGCCTAGCTCGGTGGAAATTGCTAGGTGGTCCAATTGAAGTGTGAGAAGAGAAACCCGCCAATGGTGTGCGTCAATACCGTTTGGCAGTTTGAGCAATGTGGTTTGGCGGTATTGACGGGTACGTGTGTAAAGAATAGAGAGGGCAGTACAGCCACATGTCTAGGAAAGGACAAGTAGAGCAGCGTGCGCAGAGGCTATATAGCCTAAGTGGCGCCTCCATACAACAGGTCTAAATTTCTGGCTAACCAGAGCTCGATTGGTCTTTGGTCTCTTCTCTCTTTCTCTCTCTAAAAGGGTGCTAACTTGATCGTTAGAGGGGCTTTCCGGCATCACACCTGCCGGGTAGCTCACTGCCGTTGTATTTTCAGGTACTTCGGAGTGAAGTGAAGCTTGGGCACGAGGAGTGCGGATAGCGATGAATATTTCCTCCCCGTACAAGGATGTTATCCGGGTTCGTGAAACTCATTACGAGTCATATTTCGATAATTTGAACAGTTTGTTTTGTAAATACACAAAAAAAATTAGATTGATTAATAATCATAATCTGTTCATTTTATCGTATTTGTTTCAAATAAATAGGTGACAACTGTATTTTTTAAAATAAATTATCATTTTTTTTAGAATGAAAACCTTTATAAATTGAATATGTTATGATTTTTAAATAGTTTTATTTATTTATTATTATTATTTTTGGAAATGATATACATAAACAAAATTATAAAATGAATGGGCCCCACAATCTCGACTAGAAAAGAGTCCAACTCAAAATGTAAACACTACGAAAGTAAAAACACTACTATGCCTATGTTTGGAAAGTTGGGTTTGAGGATTTTTTTTGTTAAAATAGTCACAAAAAATAAAATAAGTTTTTTAGTTCAATAAGACAAAATATCACATTCAATCTATAATCATTACATTCTTTCTCTCATAAGAAAGTCAAAAAAATTAAAAATCTTTTCAAATTTTTTAACCTTAAACTAAAATAATAAAAAAACACTAAAAAATTAAAAAACTAACCCACATCCCCAAACAAAACCTATATGCATTAGAGCGTTTGTGCGTAGAATAGACAAACTGTCTTCCATGAAATGGAGCCCACACATATGGACCGTGTGAACCCTATACATTCCGCGGACAAACCTTCTGTGCACATAGTATTTTTCTGAGAGTAATAGATATTGCCGAATATTTCATTAATTTTGTATCTAGCTAAAAACACTAATAATAAAATGAAAATCAAAAACAGAATTTTTAAAAATCGATATCAAACAAAAACGCAATGCACTAGAGTCTAAAATTGCAATGATGAAGATGAGTGGGTGGATGGTGTGGTGGGGATGGAGAGTGTGGGAGGTATTAGAGGGGGTGGGGTGTTGTGTGTTGTTGTTTCAGCACAAGACCAGGAAGCTGCCAAAGAGAGTGACGATCTTCACAACATTTTTCTCGTTTTTTATTTTTTATTTATTTTTAATTTTTTAATTTTTGTTTTTTTCTGGGGTGGTTTAAAACTTGACTCTCTCTGCCTCTTCTGTCTTCTGTCTCTCTCTCGGTTAAAAAACAAAAAAAATACCATTATAGCTTAAAGTTGATTATGACAGTGACACATGATCATGACTTGTTTTATTATCATAGTAATTTGACACAAATAAAGTGACATAAAGATTTCCATCAATTATTTTTTGACACTTCAATCTTTCATTTTTTATTTTATCAAATTTAAATAAAAAAAAAATAATTAAAAACTTGATTTAATATGGGAAATTCCAATAGCTTTTTATCAAATTTAACTAAAATCTTGATTTAGTAAAAAAAATTGATTGTCCCAATCTTCACTTAAAAATTTCATCAAATCCTTTTTGAAAATTTCAAGCATATCCCCAAAAGTTTCTTTCATCAAAATTTTGTGAAAAACTTATTTTTTATCTCGATTTGATGAAAAACTTAGTAAAAACTTGATTTGAAATAAGTGTGATAAAATGATTGGAGGTCATTTTTATTAATTTTTTTATCAAATTAAAATTTGATAAAGATTTGGTGAAGAATTAAAAATGCTCTAAACTCTCAAATTGCGCTGTAACGAAAGTAATGTAAATGAGGAAATAAAAATGAAGAATCACATAAGAATACAATGGGTTCATTTGGGAAGTGGGTTGGCTTTTTAGCTATTTTAGTCTGGGGCTAAAAAGTTTTGTTCGGGAATGATTTTTTAATTTTTTTTGAAAAAAAGAATGTCATGATTATGTGTTGGATGTGATATTTTGTCTTATATAACTATTTTAACCCCAACTCATCTTCCCAAACAAGCCCAATAATAGTCGATGTTTTAGGGTGATGAAGAAATTATAAATGTACTTTAAAGAATATAAATGTGTTTTATCTATTTATTTTATTAATGTTGTGCTTAGCACAGGTTTTCTGTATAGAATGGTGTTATCTGTTATGATCTTTCATTTGAAATCAAAATATTCGTTCTTTTTTTGGGGGGGTCCTAGTGGGTGCAACTTAGGGTTTGGGGTGTGTTCCTTTCAAGTTTTAGGTTCAACTCCTACTAGGTGCTATTAATTCATTGGGATCACGTTCGCAGGTTTTGTTCGAGATTTGCTCGATTTGGATAGATCCCAAGACTAGTCAAGGTGTGCATAAACTAATCTGGATACGCAGTTATCAAAATACCCATTAATATTGATATATTTGATTAGTGACTAATAAGTATTGGATTTTTGTCTTTTGATAAAGATACAATTCAATATATCAGTTTGAATGAAAATTATATATGTATGGGTTGATTCCTAATACATATTAGTTTATAATTGATTAATCGATATGGTCATAGTCAATAAGGTTGGTTTGGTTGCTATATTTGGTTTTTTGGTGGCTGATTAGTTTAAAAATTCATAGCTGCGTGAGACTCATATCATGAATCGACACTTCTGAAGCCGTTAAGTGATACTACACATCTCTTGATACAATTATTTAAAGGATTAATTGGTGAAAAATTCACACCAACGGAGCGCTATGTTATTTGGTCCAAAGTTTAATTATTTTTGATGATAAGGACAAGAGATGAAAAAACATTGGCGCCATAAAAGTTGCTGAGGGATGACAATCGGTAGTGTCCGACAACGATGGCTGGTGGTAGTAAGGTGAATAGATAGGTGACATTAAATAAATGGGTGAATAGGTGTATAAATAGGTGATATTTGGACAAATAATTGGATAGATAGGTGATATATGTACAGATAGGTGATATTTTGGATAGATAGATGGCGTTTGGACAAATAGACAAATCGGTAAGTTTTGGACTGATGGGTGTCCTTTTTACCCAACAAGATTTAAACTTAGGCCTATTGGCCCAAAAATTTTAAAAATGGATATCTAGCCTAAATGTTTTTATTTAAAAGGGGAGGATTCCATTTAGTCCATAATTTGAATTGGAGGGCGCTGTTTGGACCCATGAGGCTTACTAGAGGTTCAGTTTCGCTAATTTGAAATGTTCATTTTATTGAGCATTTCGTGTATTTCATTAATAAAAAAATTTGATCAATCCGATAATATAACATAGTCAATTTATCGTATTTTTTGCCAAAAAATGGACGACAATTATGTTTTTAAAAAACAAGTTTTTTTATTTTTTATTTTTTGGTAACAAATGCGATAAATTAAATATGGTACGATTATCGGATCGACCTATTTTTTGTGTGAATGAAATATATAAAGTGCTCAATAAAATAAACAGTTCATATCATCGAAACAGAACCCGTGGTCAAGCCCAAAGATCCAAACAACCGTCCAGTAGAGACAATCAGGATCTTCTAGAGTGATTATGGAGGGATAAGATTAGATTTTGAGAGTTTGAAGGTGATATAATTGTTGTACCTCTAATTTGATAGAATTAAATCACAGCCATCCAAAAAATTCTCTAAAAAAATAACTATAGAAAGTATAATTTGAATGTTAGGCAAACATTAAAGTGATTGTTTGTGTTAGGTTTTTGTAATTGGCAATTCCCATTTGAGAAAACTTCTTTCAATTCTATTTTTATTTGATCTTTTATTTCAGTGAGGTTGTAAGTTTTTAGATGTGAATTCAACCCGAATTGTGCCCATGTAGGGGAGCTTGTGATCGTAATCCTATCATGTTTGCTACTTCGTTGACTTTGTCGGGGATCGAGCTGTCCCAGTCAGCTCGCAAGGGTCTAAGGGGCAGCGCCCCATGGCAGGTCTAGAGTAGTGCCTAGGCAAGGTCAAGGGGCAACACCCCAGTAACAAAAAGTAAAATTGCAGTCGAAGTTGTTTAACCGTTTAAGCAAACTTTCTTATGCTCGAGTGAAGATGTAATCCTTTCAGAAATTTCACTCACCTGCAAAAGTAGTGGGAGTTGTTTTTTTACGCTCGAGCGAACTTTTCTGCGCTCGAGCATAGTTCCTTGTTCTGAAACACATGATTTAGTCAGACCACTTGAGTGTCCATTCCTGCGCTCGAGCGAAGATCGCGATTCTGTTTGCTATAAATCTACAATTAATTCAGTTTCTGGGGTACGATTTCCAAATATTCTTCTTGAGTATTAGAGTTTTTATCTAGAGTTTCTTTACTTGTTTTCTTTGATATTTGTGAGAGTTTATATCATGAATTGAGTGGATTATATCAAAGGGTTTGTTTATTTTGTTTTATTCACAAAAGAGAGAGTTGGTCTTCGGTAGATTCCGTGGAATTTGGGCTTGAAGCTTCGACATCAGCGTTGTGGATTTAATGTTGAGTAAAACAATTCTGAGGTGAAGACGGTGGTAAAAGATGCACATTGGGGTCGGTTAAATTTGGGTTTGGATTCGCTAGGAAATTGAAAGTACACTTATGTAATTTTTTTTTGTTTTCTTCGTAGATTGTTTTGTAGCTTTTACTTGTAGTTTTTTTTTTATCACAATTGGAGGTGCTTCAATTTGTGATTTTTTTACATTAAATCGTTGTGCTGATTTATCTTTGATTGAGATTATTATTTACTGTTTAAAATTGATATATAATTACAAATCAATATCTCAGGATTTTAGATTTTTCAATTTAGTCACAAAAAAAAAAAAAGAAGAAAAAAAAGAAGAAGAAGATAAAAACGTCAGATTAGCGTGAGGCATCAGCTTATAGGGGTTACATGATATATGGGCATGGATGAAAGACAATATAGCTTCTTATCGTTTTGACGACTCATGAACTTCTTGCCTTTTGTAATTGACAGTTGACCAAAAACACACAGTTGATTTGTATTTTAAAAAATACAAAAATAAAAAGTTTTGTCTTCCAGTGAGTCTATCACGTTAATCACGCTGCTTTCATGGTCTTCAGTTCCCGAGCCACACATCTCTCTCTGTCTCTCTCTACACTAATCACAGAGAACTTACTCCTAATGAATGTCTTCAAATCTTTAATTATTTACTGAGAAGAAAAACCATACAAACAACAAGATCACATTGAAAAGTTACCCATATCTATATATATAGGAAATTATTTATATTTATTAATTCTAAGAAATCAAATATATAATTGATTGTCAATCTTTTAGGTCTGTTCTATGGATAACTTTAGACTTCATTGAATTCGATTTCACACACGTACGTGGCAGAGACAGAACGATGGTATTCAAAAGCAACATGATAGTAAAAAAGTAAGGTATGGCTAAAATTCTGTACTACGCGCATATTGAGGGAATTTTTTTATTTTATTTTTTGAGGCTGGAAATTGATACGATTAAAAACAAGGTTTAAAAATATTTTAAAAAATAAATAATACATAATAAAAAAAAAAAATATAATTCTTTTTTTTTTTTTTTTTTTTTTTTTTTTTTTTTTTTTTTTTTTTTTTTTTTTTTTTATTTTTTTTAGTGTATTTATGTTAGGTGTGTTTAAGCAAGATTAGTATTTGTTAAGTCGTGTTAGGATACTTCAATAATAAAATCATTAAAGACTGGTGGGTGTTTGGGAAGTGAATTTTTTAATTGTAGGATATTATTGAAGAATTTTTTTTTTTTTTGTGTTTGAAAAGATAGTTGAATTTTTTTATAGTTAGATGTGATGTTTGTGAGATAAAAAGTGAAGGAAATTGGCCCAGAATTGGTTTATATATATATATATATATATTTAATCCAATGATCAACCCCCACGTGTGTGGTGGGGGTGCTTGGAGCTGGGGGTCTCTAGCACGCTTTAAAAGTAAAATGATTATAGGATTTGATGTGATATTGTTTGGATTGATTTTTTTGATTTTGTAACCAATTTGTCTTTTAGTGAAAAAAAAAAAAAAAACCAAAAACCAAACTTCCCAAACACCCCCATGTTTGGAGTATGAATTTTAGTAAAAAATTGAAAAAGAAAGGAAAAAGGCCGATGAAAAATTAATGAAATATAATTAATGTTAGCATTTGTGCTCTCAAAAATCAATTTGTTGACTTTATTAACTAATTAAATAAATTGCTCGGCATTTTATTTTGCATTTTCGTATATTATTATTCTAAGTAATGTTATATTTAATGTTACATATGATATGAACATAAGGTCTCTGGGATAACATTGTAGAAAAATATACTAATGGTTAATGAACCAAAAGTTGATAGTTATGATTTTTCGGTACTTTGTAGACCCAATTAATGTTTTAGGATATAGGTGTTGATTGGGTGTTGCACTACTATGGCCTACACCTGTTTTGCTGCTGTATGATAGAATGATTTACTTCATCATTGAGATAGTGACTTTAGGCAAATAAGTGAGTGTTATGCAATAAGTACATGCACTATACATGATTAGTTTTAAGAATACCTATAGAATGATTACTGTCAGTTTAAAATGTAGTTATATTACAATACACTTATTTTTCTTTGACCTAAGAGGCTTGTATAAATTTATTAACTATTTATTTAACTTTGATATTGTCAATCGGTGACGCTGAACCAAAGATTATATACGGACATGTTGGGTTATGTGAGTGATAATTGATTTAGATAGGTGCTTAACATTGGATCCGCCATTCTTAAAGTGAGAAAATATATTTAAGCAATTTTTTCTATTAGCATTAGACCAAAAGAAAATTGGCCAGCAACTTTTTCATAAAAATATTTTTATTTGCACATGTATAATTACAAAAGCATTATTTTTGAAAAATGCTTTTGGGGTCTAATTAGAAGAAGGAAAAATTTAGAATTCGCCTACATGAGCTAGGATTTTTTTGATTGTGATAAATTTGTCTATACATAGTAGTTCATGTGGAATATAATTTGGTGGAAGGAAGTTTGTGACCAATTGTAAGAAAGGGTCTCACTTGTAATTCTATACTTTTAGGGGTATAATTGTAATGTGTTGATAGATATTATTATAATTAGTGGAAGTTTTATATTATCTATTTAAAAAATAATTGAATGAAAAATTAGGTAAGTTGTATCCTGCAAATTCAAAAATAAAAGATACGTCTTTTATTTTATCCCCACAACTAAAAGATAGAGATCGATAAGTATCATACCTACATGCAAAATTTATCATGTGTTGTGTATATATCAGACGTATTTGATACCAAAAAAATAAAATAAAATTGGTCATCAGAATTCTTTGGATTAAGTTATTTTAAATTGTGTAATCAAGTGATGTTTCTTTGAAAATTTGTTTTCAAATAATTCTCCCCCCCCCCCCCGGCGGCCGGGGGCAAACTTTCAATATTTTACCTACATTTCATTCATTTTTCATTTCGAAATTCTTATTCAAATTTATACTTCAAACATAGCCTAACAATTTGTTCAGGAACTCACTATAACATTACTACTTAGTGTTTAGATGATAAATTTAGATAGGGAGTTGAAAAGGGAAAGGAAAAAATATAGATAAAATATAAATAAAATATTATTACATTTCATATACATTCATATATAACTTATTTATTTTCTTTTCAAATCTTTACTTAAATCCATACTCAAACATATCCTTCAAGCTATAATTTTCTTTAAGCCCTTATATAAGGCATGTTTGATTGGGGTATTGGAAATGGGGGATTAGATTAGTAATCCGTGGGCTCTATTATACATATACTTGTTTGTAGATGGTTTGGAATTGAATTTCATAGGACTATTAATTCTCTCTCATAGTGGGATTAACATTTCTATGAGAGGGTTGGAATTAGTAGTCCACTCCCATACACTACAACAATTTACACTTTTGGTGACCAAATTTGGTGACTGAAACAAATTTAGTCACAAAAAGTGTAACAATAGGCGACTAAAAAAATGATTGGTCTGCCTTAATATAGGTTTTAGGCTACTAAATTTTTTTAGTCGTGGTATATTAATTTTTGGCGACTAAAAAAATTTTAGTAGCCAAAAGTGGAACAATAGGTGACAAAAAAAACTATTGACTGGCATTAGTTTAGGGTTTGGGTTACTAAATATATTTTTTTAATTGAGATATATTAATTTTTTCCGACCAAATAATAATTTAATGACCAAATAATTAATATAATTTTGTGCAAGTTTAATTTAGTCTTCGGCGACCAAAAAATTGGTCACTAAATATGTATTTTTAGTGACCAAAAACATTTAGTCAGCAATGGTATTACACTACTGGCGACCAATTTTTTTATTTTTTCGGTGATAGTTCATGTTTTCGCTACTAAAATAATTTTAGTTGTCATATGTTAATATTTTGTGAGTAAAATTTAATCGCCGAATCTGTATAAAATTGCTGAATCTGTATAAAATTTTAGTGGGAAATATTTCATATTGTTGCCCAAGTTTTTGCCCAAATCTCTTAGTCTTCACACGGTTCTCTCTCTCTCTCTCTCTCTCTCTCTCTCTCTCTCACAGAGAGAATCAATCACCATCGCCCTTATTTCACCGTCGTACACAACCACAATGTTCGTCAATTTTCTAAAGTCGAACATCGCTACCACAGCTTACCGTTGCCTCGCGTTCCATTGACATTCAGGTTATTCTCTGTCCTTCTCTGTTTCTCTCTCTTTCTTCCTTTATTTCCCCATTTCACTTTCACTCTAGCTCTAGGATTTTTTTAATTTTATTTATTTATTTATTTATTTATTTTTTTAATGTTGTAGGATTTTGATTTTTGTGTTTCGAGTAAATGGGTTTTGATTTTTGTTCTAGATTTAGGATTTTACAAGTTAAAGTTTTTAGATAGTTGACAATGAAATGGGTATTATTATTATTTTTTTTTGATCAACAAAAAACTTTATTGATAACATTAAATATATACATATGGATAACATTAATAAAGCAAAGGCAAAGAGTAGAAAGCATTATAGAGCTTTCCTTCATCCCAACTAGGTTGGTACTAAGAGAAACACCCAATCATATGCAAGCTCAAGCCAAATGGTTGGTGAGAAACCAAGCCCAAAGCACAAAAAAACACTAAAACAAGCAAATAAATAAGACACCAGCAACTGAAAAACCAGTAACAACCAACAAGCAAACACCAGCAGCAACAAAACAAAATACCAGTAGCAAAACAGAACACCAGCAAAATAGAACAACAACAGCAACCCAATACTCCAACAACCCTAAAGTAGGCAAGTCCCCAATGCTCAGCAGGAATCACACTTATACATTGCCACTAATGCGAACTCTGATTTGCTTCATGTTAAATATGAAGTCATCAACTGAAAACTGAGCTAGTTTAGGTGATGTCTTCGCCCATAAAGCAACTCTAGTCTTGACCAACCCAATGACTTCATTAAAGCAAGGATTTGAGTTATTGAATTTACACTCATTTCTAAGCTTCCAAATAGACCTCAATGTTGCTAGAGGTATACTTCTCCATAACACTTTACTTGATTTCCTGACTTTGGCTCCATCCCACCAGAGCAACAACCTTTTCATTGAATCCAGCAAAGCCCCAAAAAAACCCCACCACTTTGACATAGCAACCCAAATATGCCAAGAAAAAGGAGACAAACGAAGGACATGGATTTAGATTATAATTGACAGATGTATTATTCTGTACATGTACAGGTTCAGGTTGCATTTTTTTTTTTTTTTTGATCGGCAAAGAAATCTTTATTGATGAAAGCATGAAAAAATACAGAACATCAATAAAGAGGAGCTTGGAGCTAAAACAAGCTCCAAGCTCCAGTTGGTGAGAAACCAACAAAACAGAACAAGAGGAGAAGCAAAATAGAACAGCAACTAAGAAAAGAAAGAAAAGGCCAGAAGGTAGCACACATCCTAATTGAACCAAACCCAAACCAAACCAAAGACTCAAAGAGGCTAAAGTGAAATCAAGAAGCAAATTGAAGGGCTGGAAGCTCCATACCACTCAACCACTGCTGAGAACTCTACCAACATAACAAACTGAACCAAAAACTAAACCGCAGGTACAAGCTCAAAGGTCAACCCAGAATTGCAATCCTTCACCCAGTTAGACATCACAAACCAGACTGCAGTCCCAGCCAAAATACTGCTATCACTAGCCTTACATCTCCCTCCTACCATTCACATAGCCAAAACACTCCAAAGCAACCCAAAGAAACCCAACCGATTCGGACTTGGCTAGAACAACAAACCTACCACATAGTATAGCACCTAGGCTGATGAACTTCCAACCTGCGACCTAATGTGTTGAACCAGCCAAATCCTCTGTTCTGCCTGAGCCTATTGCTGAGAGGACTTCACATAAGCAACTTGATCTGGTATAGGTTAGAAACTATGTCATGGACTGAGTAATCAACCTTGAATGACCACTTCACCCACAGAGCAATCTGTAGTTTCATCCAGTCACATAATCCTGCAAAATCTGGAGATTCTCCCTTAAATAAACACTTGTTTCTTGTCTTCCAAACTGACCATAACACTAATGTTGGGACTGCCTGCCATGCTCTATCTGTCCAAGACTTTGCTATATCCCCTGACCACCAATGGAGTAGGGATGACCAGATTCTGATCCCACCAGTTAGCCATGGTCGCCCAACACTTCCAAACCAGAGGACAAAATAGTAACACATGCTCCATTGACTGATCTGAGCATTGGGAGGTAGAACCCCTATCCTTTGGAGGAAGGAAGATGTCTTAATTCGACCTCTCCAAGCAAGCCAGCAGATAAACCGCATCTTTGGAGGAGCCAAACTTGCCCAGACCCCAGCTGGCACCTTCAAACCAGGGCCTTTAATTACCTCCCATCAACTCCATAGAGATGAAACAGAGAACTTCCCAGACTTTGAGATAAGCCAAGAACAAGAGTCTTCTACTTCCTCTCTGAGCATAGGGGATGATTCCAGTGCTGCATACAATCTCTGCAGCTCCTCTTCCTCCCATGCCAGCAGTCTTCTTCTAAATTGAAGCTGCCACACCCCAAGGCTCTTCTTGGCACTAATTTGCTGCAGAGATTCCTCATTCTTAGTGGATAAACTATATAATCTGGGGAACTCCTCTTTCAGACCTTTCCTATGCATCCAAGTGTCTAACCAAAACTGGATCCTCCTCCTATTACCCACTGCTAGCCTAAAATTCTGATTATAAATCTCACCCAGAGACTGATTAAGTGAGAAAAGCTGCACTATATCCTTCCATACGGTAGACACCCCATCTATATTGTGCAAAGATGGTAACCAACCCCTACCAAAACAACCATACCTTGAGCAAACAACTAATTTCCACAAAGCTTTATCCTCGGCACCGAACCTCCACCACTATTTTGACAACAAACAATCATTCACCTCACCCAAATCTCTCACACCCAAACCCTCTTGATTTTTATTCTTAGTAACCTCCTCCCAATTGACCAAGTGAACATTCCTCCCATCTTTAGATCCACCCCACAAGAACTTGGCTTAGATTTTCATTAGAGCCTTAACAACCCCTTTAGGCATCTTGAATAAAGATAGAAAGTACAAAGGCAGACTAGAAATGACTGATTTTATTAATGTCAAACGCCCAGCGAAAGACAGGAGTTTCCTCTTCCAAGAAGACAGCCTCTTACTCACCTTGTCCAAAATTGGGTTCCAAGTACTCTTTCTCCGCGGGTTGGCCCCTAGAGGCAATCCTAAAAAATTAAAAGGTAATTTCTTCGATAGACAATTCAATCTATGGGCTAAACCCTCAATTTCATCATCTTGGAAGCTCACCCCGCAAACAGCGCTCTTGTGGTAATTTATTTTTAAACCCGACATCACTTCAAAACACCTCAACACCCTTTTGATATTAATCACCTCCTCCTGGCCTCCTTTACAAAACACTATGGTGTCATCTGCGAACTGGAGATAAGAGATTCGCAAATCATTACTACCAACTGAGGCTCCTCTGAACAAACCCTTCTCCACTGCCCTTGCTAATAATAGGTTAAGAGCTTCCACTGCGATTATGAACAGAAAAGGAGAGAGGGGGTCACCTTGCCTTAGCCCCTTCTGTGGCTGAAATTCTTCAGTAGGTGAAACGTTAACCAACACGGAAACCCTGGCAGAAGAAATGCAATTTCTCATCCAAGCTAACCACTTCTCACTGAAACCCAAGTTTTTCATTATCGACCACAGAAATTCCCAGTTAAGTGAGTCATAAGCTTTTTTGAAATCCAATTTCAGAATAATTCCTCTCTTTCTAGATTTCTTCCATGCATCTACAACTTCATTTGCTATGAGCACACCATCCAGAATTTGCCTACCACTCACAAAAGCAGACTGAACCTCATTGATCACAGAAGGTAACACTCTCCTAAGCCTCCTTGAAAGCAGTTTAGCTAAAATTTTCTAGACAGAGTTCACCAAGCTGATGGGTCTATAATCCTCCAAACCTATGGGGTTGTCCTTCTTGGGTATAAGAACTATGAAAGAGCTGTTAACCCCTCTAGATAGCTTTCCATTTTGATGAAATTCATTCACCATACTTAAGATCTCCCCTTTCAAAACAGGCGAACACCTCTGGATACAATTAAGGTTGAAGCCATCTGGGCCTGGTGCTTTGTTCCCATCACAGTCCTGCACTGCTTCCCAAACCTCCTCTTCAGAGAAACGATTAATAATAGCAAAAGGGCCCTTAATTAATGGCCTTATTTTCCAATTCTCCGAGTACAACTGACTGAAGTACCTTACTACTTCAAGCTTTACCTGATCCGGATCCTCGACACACCTACCCTTTACTACAACAAAGTCAATCAGATTCTTCCTCTGCTTTCTGCTGGCCATAATGTGAAAGAACCTAGTATTTTTATCTTCGGAAATAGCCCACATCTGCCTAGATTTCTGGTGCCATAATCTTTCTTTGCCACACTGCTCCTAACATCTCTTTTTTCTTCGGGCTAGACTCTGCCTTCAAATCCCATTCATGGAGCTCCTCCTCTGCCTTTTTTAGCTGATTGTCAATATTTCCAAACACAGCCTTGTTCCACTCCCTTAAGTGATTCCTAAGTAAGTTCAGCTTTCTCATTACTCTAAACCCTGCCCATCCTTGAACTTGTGTTTCGTCCCACCTCTTATTTACTTCAGACATAAATGATGGATGCGATAACCAAGCATTGATAAACTTAAAAGGCTTAGGTCCCCAATCCTGCTATCTTCCTTCAACAGAATGGGGCAATGATCTGAGATGGACCTTGGGAGGCCCCATTGCTTAAATGAAAATTTTTCCATCCACTTCACATCTAGCAAAAATCTATCAATCCTACTCCACATGTTCCCATCTAGGGCATTGCACCACGTATACTGCCTGCCAAGCAGAGGCATATCAATTAATTCCATATTCTCCACAAATTCATTGAAATCCTTCATCCCCCTATATCTAGAGGAGTAACCCTTCCTCTCTCCCATATATCTAATCTCATTAAAATCTCCTCCCATACACTATGGGTTTGGGAAATGATGATGGATGCTCACTAAAGATTCCCATAACTGCCTCCTCCCAAGAACCTTGTTAGGAGCATATATATTCACAAGAGTACACAGAAATGAGGTACTTGAGATACCTGATAAAATGATGAAATTTCTGCCACTACAGCAGCTCTTGAGCTCGAAGATTTACGGCCTCCATATACACAAAATTCCTCCAGCACTACCTACTGAATCCACCGCCATAAACTTCACCTCTTCGAACGGCTATATTGACTTCACAAAATGATCATCCATGTTACTTCTTTTTGTCTCCTGAAGAAAGAGCATATCTACCTCTCTTTCCCTCACCAATCTCTTAATTTTTTCCCTCTTTTCTGGCTTTCCCAGCCCTCTAATATTCCAAGAAACTAACTTCATTTAAACACACAAATAACACCCAATCCCTCCCGGAACACCATCTAAACTCCTTTTGCCATTTCTCCTCCTCCAATTATGCTCCAATCCTTCTCTTCCAGCTCCATAATTCTACTAACTACCTCATCCTCTTTGCTATGGAAGTCCATTCCCAACTCTGTGCCCACTCTCACAGTGGCCAGAGCCTCATCAAGCATCTGCCTCTTTTTTTTCGGTGCTTGACTTAGAGAAGAAGAAGACTTTTGGAAAGCTGGAACTTTGGCCGAAGCTCTGAATATAGCTCCCTTCTGAAATCCCAATCTGCCAAACACCCCTTTCCTATGGTCCATTCCTTTTTTCCACGGCTTTCCACTTCCCTGTGTTGTTTCTTCCCTTGCAAAACTCCCAGCTACAGTCCGTTGGGCCTTAAATATTTGTTTTAGATTTTGTTTTGTTTGGGCTTTAGCTGTTCTACCCGAAGGCTGATCCAAATCATCACTTAGCTCCGACCCCAGGCCCTAAATGAGTCCACTGGGCTCATGACCCTGCTGCACACCCTTGATTAAAATCTCTAGATTTATACTGGGCCTTGCCTTTGCTGGCCCACTGAGCTCTCTCAAAAGGCCCGTGCTACACAAACCCACATCTCCATTTTAAACTCCACTCATGATTACCTGGTGGGAGTTGACTTCTTGCCCCACCCCAATCACATTGGTACATGCATCTACCTTGTCATTCCCCAGACTGCGCCCTACTTCATTAGCAAGCTTCTCATCATTAACCCTAACCTGCACCTCTGAGCTACCCATCACTGTTTCAATTTGTCTATTTTTAAAAAATTAATAAATAGAGCTTTTGGCGACTAAACATTTAGTAACCAAAAAATAAAAAGAGAACTTATTGGCGACTAAACAATTAGTAGTAAAAAAAATGAAAGTTTTGGTGACTAGAAAATTAATAGCTAAAAAGAAACACCATGATTTTAGTGACTAAAAAATTGATAACTAAAAAGGAGTGCCACGTTTTTAGCAACTAAATAATTGGTAGCCAAAAATTAGCGACTAAATATTTTAGTCGCTAAAACAAAAAGCACATTTATTGAAAACTTTGGGTGACTAAATTTTTAGTCGCCAGTTGGTGACTTTCGGCGACTAAAAAAAAATTAATCGCTAATACCTTTCCCGACAATCATCTAGCGACAAAGCTGGCAATCAAAAAGTTTAGTCGCAAAAATGTTTTGGCGACTAAAAAAATGACTTTTGGTGACTAAAAATTTAGTCGCCGAAAATGTAATATGTTGTAGTGATAGATTAATAGCTAAAAGATCATTCTGCCCTTCATTTGAAAATGAACAAAGTTATCTTGAATGTGATAAGGACTTTTCCCTAATTTATAGATTTAATCTCAACTAACTAATATCATCACACCAGTACACAAATAAATATATTTTATCTTATATCTCTAATCTAATACCACCATACTAATAATCCCATCACTCAATTTTTACAGTACTCATAATTCCATCTAATATAATTTATCAAACAAACCGAGGCTAGGAGTACCCTGTTACTTTCTTAAGTTTCTTTTTCCAAACTAAGAATATAATTGTTTATAAAGTATGCCTCATCTCAAATTTCTTCTAACTGAATTGATTTTTGTCACTTCAAAAGTCTTTGCCTAATCCGACAGTAAAGGTCATTACAGGAAATTAAACTTTTATTGACTAAAAATTTTTTAGTCGTGAAAAATATGTATTGGCTGACTAAAAAAAATTAATAGTAAAAATTTTTTATTTTCCACGACTAATGTGATTTAATCACAAAAATGTTGTGTTCTAGGACTAATTTGAAATCTTGATCGTGAAAACTAAAGGTTAGTGAAAAAAAAAAAAAATCGGGAGCCAAAAAACTTTTAACAACTAATGAATTTTGATCGCATATATCAAAACAATGTCACTTTGATGGTTAGCATATCTATTGTATTATGTGGTGATCAAACCCTGTAGTAGGGAAAAAAATTCAAACTATTCTGAAATTTCACAAATCCGAGACCAAATGATTGGTCTGGAAAAACAACTAATACTTTTGGCCACTAAATTTGTTAGCTGGTGTTTCAATACTCACCAATGTTTTAAAAATTGGAATAGTGAGTAAACCGGAAAAGGAATCAGTTAGAGGGGTTACTGGTTCGTCTGTCGTGTCGAACCAGAGGTAATGGATAATAAGAAAAACTTTGCTTGATTGATGACAAAATTCATTGCATTCCTTTATATTTGATATTTAATTAGGGTGTATGTTGGGTTATTTGTTTAGGTGTTTTGGTGGGTTAATTATGTGGGGTTTCATGTCTTTTTTATAGTTAAGTCCTTCTTAGCTTGTTTTTGTATTTGTTTTTATGAAATTTTTTTTTGCCGATCAAAAAAAAAAAAAAAAAAATTTTGCTTCAAGTCACTTCTTAATCCCATAATTGATCTTTTTAACGTGATCATGTAGTAAAGAAAAGTTCAATTTAAGAAACAAGAAAAATTCAAATGGAGAATCTTATCTTTTTAATTTAAAGTTTGCCATCCAAAGAAGTGTTTGATGCCCACCCGAAGCAAATGAAGAAGAAAGGAATTCGATAATTAAAACTAAAATTTGATTTTATGAAGAGATTTTTATTTATACTTTTTTTTTGCCCGGGGGAGGGGGGATCGGATAATGGTGATGCTTGATTATTAATCATTGTGATTGCCCGGGCTAATTCATTGTTAGATGAAAATTAATTAAAACTCATTGTAATATTAAGTTATGTTTGAAGGTGAGCTTTTCTTTTTAAAAAAAAATAAAATAAAATAAAAAAAAATGAAAGTGCAATTGGTTATGATATGATTTGTAATAAATTTGGTTACAATAAAAATGGTGATTGATTATGACAAAGAAGTTTTAATTATGACTAATGTAACTATAATTAATAATTTAAATTTATTTCCTTAAACTCAATGATTAAAAGTAATTGTGCACATAACATAATTTAAATTAAAAAAAAGGAAAAAAAAAAGAAAAGGATATGCATGATAGAATTTTTCTTTCTTTTCATTGAATTAAAAAGTGATAGGAAAGAATGAAAATGGCAAAAAGTATCTAGGAAAGCTAAAAAAAAAATTTGACCCAACATAACTCACAAACAAAAGCACAATGAAAGCCTCCAGTGGCAATTAGGCTCACTATCCAAGACCCAAAAAAGCTAAGCTGAACATGTTTGTGATACAAATGAACGAAAGCTAAGCAATAGATGCCAATGCCCTCTCCTTTTCTCTCTCTCTCTCTCTCTCTCTCCTCTCAGTCATTCAAATGTTTAGACAGTCTTTCATTCAATACACTTTCAAACCACCACTTTTTCAGACACCACCAAACCACACCTCCCTGGACCAAATTACGCAACGAGAGAGAGAGAGAGAGAGAGAGAGAGGAGCAGTCTAGGGTTAAGTCTGAAAGGCCTAGGCATAGCGATGACCCAGCAACTGTTTATGTTTCATAGAGTGTTCAGAAACTGAGAGGTGCTTGGTTACCCTGATAGAGAGAGACACTGTGACAGTGAGAGTTCTGAAGACTGACTGAACATAAAACAAATCAAATCCACATCACAGATCCCAAAGAGATTGAAGTAAGAAGGTTTAGAAGATAGAATGAGAAACAGCATCATCAACTCATTGAGAATTCAGATCAATTAACACCTATCATATTCCAAATTGCCTAATCATAAGCATGCATGATGCATGAACATGAAGGGCCACACTGAGAAAAGTGTTTGACACAAATTTGAAAGACCAAAAAATAAAATAATTGTATTTTAAATTTTTTATTATGTTGATCCCAAACTAGTTTAGACCATAAAAAGTTTTGTAGGAATATGCAAAACAAATGAAGAACAACACATCAACAATTACAAGTTAACAATATCAGTAACTAAAGCTGTTGATCAGCATCTTACTAATATAAAACCCAACAAAGACAAGACAAGAAAAACTACTTTCCCTCTTTTCCAACCTTTTTCCATGTTGATTTACAACCCAAAAAAAACTAGAGTAAGAAAGGATTGGTGATGGATATTAGATGGATCTAAATAGTTGCCAAATAAAGACAAAACAAAGATGGGTCTTGATTACTCTTATCTTATATATTCATTCATATAAGAAGTTTTCTATTTTTCTAGATAAGCAAAGCACCTTTGGTCTTCCTCTTGATCTTTCTCAACTATGGCAATGCACTGTATTGATTCAAGTCAGTCCATGCCTGAATTCCATTCCAGTTGCTGGTGGTTTCATTGCCATTGTAGGTAGTACTGTTGATTGGAGTAGGATTTACAGGTGCATAAGAGCTGTCAAAGAACCACTCAGTTGCACTGTCTTTTCTTGAATTATTACCAACGGCACAAACCTCTGGTTTTGAGATCTCCAGATTCTGAAACATAATGGGTTGTGGCTTTTGAGTCTGGTTTTCAATTTCCAGAGGAACAGACGAGACACTGCTCTCCTTTTGATTCTCTCCACCGAAAAGCATCGCCAATCTTTGTTGCTGTAACTTCCAGTGCAAATCTTGGTTGATAGAACTCAAGGACTCAATAGAAGATGCAATATTACTATGAACATTCATCGAACCCAATTCTTGAACTCCCATACCAAATCCACCACTCTCCCCTTGTTTTAGTACAGAAGATAAAGGAAAATTGAGTCCCATACCCATTAGAGGATTAGAATTTCCCAATGTGTCCATACCAAAACAAGCGGCAGCACTGGAGGGGATTGCAGTGGAAGTTGTTGAAATGTCCCCAAATGAAGAAAACTGGTTAAATCCACCAGCAGGTGAAGAGTGAAGCCTAGGGAAAGAGAGACCGCCAAGCTGAAAATCCATGGCAGGAGGAGAGAGACCATGGAAGAACTTCAATCCACCGATATCCGAAGATCCACCGGAGTCCTTCGAATCGCCGGAGAGCCTGGAAGATGATTTAATCTTCTTGCTTTTCCGGCAGCCACCGCCGATGGGGACGTTGCGCAAAGCTCCACCTTTAGTCCAGTACCTTCTACATGTCTTGCAGAAATGCCTTGGCTGTGTGAGACTGTAATTGTTGTAGTAGCAGAACTTTGTGTTGGGTGAATCACATCTTGGACACTTGAGGGCTTGTTCTGGTGGCCTCATCGATGTGGTTTTACGGCTGCTGGAGCTCTGGCTTTCATCTTTTGAGGTCTGCTTTGCCGAAATGTTCTCTGCGGACATCATACAGCTTTGCTTGCACTGCTGAACAGAAGGAAACCCTAAATCACAGAATATAAAGTATATTTATCTGTATATATCACAGAGAGAGAGAGAGAGAGAGAGAGAGAGAGAGAGAGAGAGAGATTAGTTGTGGGTATCGAATGGGGTTGTTCAGTTTCCTATGGAAGAGGCAAAGATAGTGATCAATTGAATAGTTTCATGCATGGGGATGAAAGATGAAGGGATGCTGATGGGTTCTTGTGATCTTCATCAAGGAGGGACGGGGATGTGGGAAAATAAGCTGTGTTTAAAGGTTAGATCTGGTAAAATAGAGATATATCGATAGAGAGAGAGGGAGAGAGAGAGAGAGAGAGAGAGCTAGAAAAGGGACTTGGGTATATATATACATGTAGAGAGATACAGAGAGGAGGAGAGGAGAAGAGACAAGAAAAGTAGATGATCTGATAGTGATCTGGCAGAGTAGAGATATCCACATGTAGTCAAAAGAAAAATGTGAAATTTAAAAATAAAATAAAAAAGAAAATCAGTACAATATGTGGATGGAAGAACTTCTTGACAGTTGATGGGTTTATGGGTTACACCAACATACCATCGTTATAATAATGGGTGATTATTTGGTAGTTTGGAACTACGGTTACATAGTTTTTTATGATAGTATAATTGGTAGAAAGTGTAAAATATTAATTATTTATATTAAGTAATGGAGAAATATAAAATATATAATAAATGATAATTGACAAGAGAATATGATCATGTTATACTTCGAAACTATTGTATAATATCCATGATAATAAGGCAAAGCGGGATGAAAAATAAATAACTTACATTGTTTGGTTATTTAGTTTTCAAAATTATATTTTGAGTTTTCAATTTGTATGTATTCTTTAATTTTTAGTAAATTTTTTTAATATTTTGGTCAATTATTTTATTTTATTTTTTAGATGCTTTTGATCTAAATGTAGTCAAAAAAATAAAATATTTGTGAAGAATTTTTTTAAAAATTCAATAAATACTACAAAATAGTGATTGGTTGGGACATGGCTGTTGGGCCCAATGGTCCATGTCTCTTGGGACAGTAAAAGTATTAGATGTTCAGAATTCGAGTTGATAGGGTGACTATGACTCTTTTATTGTAATTTGACTTACTGATCCTCTAATACCCTATCGTATGACAAAAAAATAAAAAATTAGTGGCTGTTTGGAGATACTTATTTATTTATATTTCATTAATAGTAAATTTAAAAAAAAAAAACTTTGTACTTTTTTGGTTCTATTCAATTAGACAAACCAAAGAAGTAAAAAATAAAAATAAAAAAAGTCGAGAAAGGACAACCCCCCCCCCCAAAAAAAAAAAAACAAAGAAGAAGCAAAATGTGATATTTTAAAAAAAAATTATGTCAATTTATTTATTTATTTTTAAGTCCTTGTGTCAATGAATCTAAAAATAAAAATAAATAAATAAATAATTAAAACAATCCAAATAAAGTTTACCAAAGATAATTTTTTAAAAAATACACAAGATGACCTAAAAAGTAAAATATATTTGATATAATTTTTAAAAAGATCACTAAAGATAAAAATTTTTAAAAATATATTTTAGCTATATCCCAAATTAACTCCTGGACGATAGCTTATTATATTTACACTATGCAATGTGTATACACATATTAAAAAAAAAAAAATACTTAGATATGATTGTTATAAAAAATAAAAATAATTAAAAAAATCTCTGTAAAATAAATAAAAAATTGCCAATATTAAATTATTGAATAATATCATTTCAGCAATTATGTTGATTTCTCAGTCAAATCAAAATGAGAACAAAATAACATTTTTCATTGGATACAAAAAAGATCTCATTTTTATATTTACACATCTACTATTTACTCAATCAAGATAAAATACAAAAAATTCTTTTATCAAAATTGTAGTATTTAAGGTCCCCAAACAAAATATTGAAAATAATAATTTAAAAAATTACAAACGGTCAATTAAATTTTTTCACCTTGCATCTCAAATAGGCTTGAGTCACCTTCAGATGACTCGCACTGAAAAGCTCGTTCAGAAGATCAGATGCATGTGTTGGACTTGTTAGATCACCTGCAGTTTTAGCACTTTCTTAACCTTATTGATCTATTATTTTTTATTTCATTAATAAAAAGTTTTTTTTTGATAAAAAAAAAAGGGAGATGTACCAATAAATCTCAAATTAATAACTTATGCACTGTTTAGTCTTAAAAGTTTTCTTATAGACTGAAAGGTCCTATTACAATGTTAATAACATCAGACACAATGTTAATAACATCAGAGTCATGTTACAAACATTAGATTTCAAACATCTAATGTTCATCAAATTTCAATAATGTTTGAAAATATAGGATGAAAAACATCTAATGTTCATCAGATTTCAATAAATTTTGAAATTATAGAATGAAACATCAGATCATTTACATCATTTACATCATGTTGATGTAAAAATGAGACTAAATGGAGCATAAGAAAACTTTTAGGACTAAATGGTTCAACGTTTCAAAAACTAAGACTTATGGGTAAATTTTCCAAAAAAAAATCACATCAGAAGCTTATGATATTTTGTAAAAAAATATTTATGTTGTTAATGGTTTAGAGTAAAATGAGTTAATATTAATGGTTTAAAGAGTAATTACTTAAATTGATAGTTGAAAGATAAGAGTGTGATAGTTTGAGCAGGTAAAGGAATTTTTTACTTCTTTAATTTAAAAGTTTATTCTAAAATATAGTGCAACTTCCAATTTATGAGACAAAATTGGAAAATTTTAATTATCTGAAAATTGTTAAATGAACGCTTTTGGTTTCTTTTTAAAATAAACTTTCAACTTAAAAAAAAATACGCCGAGCAAGGCATAAACAAATTGCCTATTTTCTTTAGTTGAAGGTTAATTTTTCGCATAATTGAATATAATAATTAAAAAAAAAGATTGTTTGATTGTTTTTAAACACAAATTATAACTGCATCGACTAATTCAATACGAAATTAAAAAATAATGGTGGGTTTTTTAACTGTGTTGCGATGGATGTATATATGCACATGCATACATGCATGAATATAGATAGTCATAGTTGTGGGGGGCGATTGGATAGAATATTAGGTTGTAAAGTAAAATCAGAACACCACTGACAACAGGCATGTATAGTAAAAGAGTAGTAGTACTAGGGTTGAGGGGGCTTCAGTGGAGCAGTAGCAGTGGCACAACAGCTTTGTCTCTTCCTTCCCTTGTGATGTCCCTTTTAACCCCACCTCGAGGGGTGTACATTTGGCCTACCGGCCTGCGGCGCACCTAAAGTTTGTCCGCAGTCTAATACGGTTTGACCTGGTTAATGAGGCCAGGATCAGAATCTAACTCGGGATCCTGAGTCTAGGCCTGAGTCATTTGTTTCAAAACTCGCCCCGACCTGTGAGCTACATCCACTAGGCCTGGTTCAAAGGTCAATACGCTGGCTTGTTCAAGGCTCGGCTCCAAGTCGGGCTTACTTGAGGCCTAATATCATTTTTGATATAAAAAAAAAAAAAAAAAAATAGTCTGTCCCAGCCCGAGACTCAAGTATACCTTGGGCTTGCACTTGGGCCTGGGCTACAATTTTAAGCAAGTGGGGCGGCCTCGTCTGGCTCGATTTTTAGCAAGAGCCCGCACAGCTTGACAGTGGGTCAGCCCGAGCCTGGGCCAAGGTGAGCTGGGTCGGGCCAAATTTGCAGCCCATCTCTCTTTACTTGGAAAAATTATTCTGGGGGCACCACGTGGCCATACTCCTTGCCAATTACAATTCATCATATCACTTCATATTTTCCAATCATTTAACACAAATTAGTGAGTCCACTTCCTCCACCAATCAAAACATCATTAGGGTACCACGTGGCGGTCTCCCAAGACCAACCAATAACTCCTCCTTTACTTGACTAGTGGTTTCTAAAGGAAACTCACATGTAAAAATAGACCTATCTTTTTCAACATTATACTTGTTTTTTCCACCATGTGGTCACATTTGTTTGGCAGATTAAATTGGATAGAATTATGAGTGCGGTAGGACTGAGTGAGGAGATTAGTAATATAGTGACAATAAATTAAAAATATAAGATAAAGTGTGTTTATTTGTTTAGTAGTGGGTTGATATTAATTGATTAAGATTAAGCATGTAAACTTACATATTTACCCTTTTCATCAGAGAATCATTGAAACTACAGGGCAAAATGGTCTTTTTACCATCAATCCCATCTCTCACCCATCTTTGCTAATCTACTCAGAGTGGTGGACCACTACTCCAATTAGAGTGCTAATCCTCTTATAACTTTTCTAACCAAACATGTTATGAGTGTGGCTCACCTTACTGATAGTATCATACAAGAACCAATCACATGTCCAAGTTAAAAAAAAAAAAGAAAAAAAAGAGGGATTTTTTAGTCTATATAGTAATCTTTTGGTAATGCACATATTCTAGAAGCAATTATGGGTTGATCCTATTAAATGGACTTATTTACCTATAAGTCTTGCTTCTTTTCTCAATATCAATATTTCTAAAATGCCTTCTCCTTATCTCATTCATCACATCACCTCACACAACAATCAATTACCTTTGGTCACTAGAGACAACCTTCAACCTTCGGCGATGATTGCTAGCAATCATCTTCAACCTCTGGTGACTACTTTCAGTCTTCGTCTCTAACTATCAGAAACCACATCCAATCTTCAACAACTTCCAACCACATTTTTCGGACCATTTTCAAATTTTTTTTTTTTTTCATCTCTACCACATCACTACTGCTACCACCTACTCAGATTTGGTTGCAACAACAGAGAAAGATACAAAGAGGGCGATGAAGATAAGGGAGATGGATGGGAAGGAAAAAATAAAATCTTTAACAAAAGAATTAAAGACACTTCAATGATAAATGTGTCACTAAGTGATTTGTAAAAAAAATTACAGATGCCAAATTTGATTAATTCGCTTACTCACACTTACTTACAAGACACTCCCTTGTAATAACCCTCACCACTGTTTACTGAATAACCACCGATTACTGTTAAACCGAGACTGATTATGATTGATAATTGAACTAATTGAGTTACTGAACTGATTGGCTGAAATCTGAACTGAATCGATTGAATATATATCTGTTTGAATTGTATTCTATCTGTTTGACTGTGTGATTATCTGTTCATGTTTATATGTTTAAACTGTAAATTGAAGGCCTTTTCGGCGGCCGAATCAAAAATTGGTTGATGTTTTAGGATCATCATAATTTATGTGATTTTATGACATAACTATCTGAAATGTGATTTAGTGTGATTAAATTAGAATAAAATAAGCTAAGATAAACAAGTTGCCTTATTTACCATTTTGCCACCCTTAGTGGCCCACTACCTCAACATATTGAGCCTTACATACACTTAGGCAAACATTTCATCAGCCACATTTTGTTGAGCTCCACCGAATTTAGAGAGAGAGAGAGAAAGTGAGAGACTTGAATTCACTTGTAGATTGCTTGGAAATTGAAGGATTTGAAGTATAGATTGCATAGTTGAGCTTGTTTATCTTGCATTCAAGACCTAGGTAAAGTAATTGAACCTCTCATTGTTGTGGTTAAGATTGTTCTTGTATGATTTATGTCAATTTGTAGAGTTAAGACATTAATTGGTTCAATAGTGTTGATATAAAGCTTAATTGTTGCATGCATGTGTGCATTGAAGAGTTTTTGGTTGATTTCATGGAAAATGTTGCATGCATGTTCATGTTTACGTCATAGACCATGTGTTCATCTTGTTTTGAAAAGAATTGACTCATTAGAGCATGTTTTGAAGCTTGGGAGTTGTTCAAAGTTCATGCATGTTCATTTGAGATCATGTTCTTGAAAATGGGTTTGAAAATGAGTTTAATTAGAACACCCTTGGGCTTTGATTTCTCAAATTGACCTTTGTAACATGTTGTTCTATGAGTTTACTTATGTTTTCTAGAAAATTAGCCCAAGAGGATCGAAATTTTAACATTTAAACTTGATTTTGAGTTTGGGACTCAAATCTAGGATTTCCAGATTTTGGTTGTCCGCTCGAGCGGGAAAATCGAGCTCCCAGTACTTTGCACTGCAGTATAGTCCGCTCGAGCGGGGTATTTGGCGCTCGAGTGGGACCTTGTGTCTTACGCTCGAGCGGCTATCGAGCGCTCGATCGAGCGTGAATTTCACCTATCCAGTACTTTTTGGTCCGCTCGAGCAGGTAAGTTGATGCTCGAGCGGGAACTGTTGTCTACATGTCCGATCGAGCGGGGAAACCTACGCTCGAGCGGGACTCTATTTCACTGAAAATTCTGAAAATGTTTTCTGAATACATTCTTGCATCCTCTTTCCATCCTAGGCATTCCTAGGGCATATTTAAGACATCTTAAAGAGGATATAGATGTAGAACACACCAAGGCAAATTTAGGGATTAAGTTATTATCTTTCCCAACTGTGTAGCTTAGTGTGTGTTCATTCTGTACTGTTTAGGGTTGGCATTTCGAGGAGACACGCTAGCCTACTGTAGCCCAGAACTCTGTGAGTAACAATTGTGTAAAGATATGTTCAAAATGATTATCTTCTGAATATTGAACTGAACTGTTTACTGAACTGATATTGTTTACTGAATGAATGTATGTCCTATATTCTGAACTGTACTGTGGCATCCTTAGCACCTATCTCATCGTTATCTTTATTCTGAGATCTCTGTCGGTTCCTCGTGGAACCACTCATCACATCGATTGATGGCCATCATTACTGTTCGATCTTTAAGACCTACTGCTTACTGTATTGTTATGCTAATGGATGTACCACATATGACTGATTGACTGAAAGACTAAAATACTGATTTAATGAACTGTTTTCATTACTGTAAGGACATTCATTCTAAACCCCTTTATGCATTATGTTATTCATTGGACTTTAGCTCACTGCTCATATATATATATGTAGGTATACAGGCACCGGATCAAACCTAGAGGTGTTGGGGTAAACTTCAGTTTTGTTAAGCCAACCAATGTGCCTCACTGCGAGGTTCTGAACCTGCTAAGCTATGGCTTAGGGGTGTTTTTATTTCCGCCTTTGTCTCTGTTTTGTAGCATCAGATAGACTGAACGTTTTACCTTTATCTTGTTTATCGGGGATTAAGTCCCTGTTTTGACTGGTTGTATATGATATGCATACTGTTTTGTATTGTTCTATATAAATGTATGAAAAATCTTTTGGCATACAGACTGTCACAGCTCATTGGACATTGTTTATTTACTGTATTGGCTTCCGCCAAGCCCCTGTACTCTGTATTATTGTATTACTGTTAAGCAGGCCTTCGATAACCTAGGGTTACTGGCCGGTTACGGTGCTAAACCCATAGGGGCGGGTTTGGGTCATGACATCCCTCCTACACACACATAAAACAACAGAGATTGACAAATAAATTTGTAGTATATTTTCTTTGAAAAGAAACAGATATGGAAAATGAGGGGCTAGATTTGAAAAAACATTATTGTTTGGAGTCATTTAGAATCTATTTCACAATTAAAATAATTGGATTGATGGATCAGCGATGTTAGAATGGAGATCAAAGATGTGGAGTGTAGATTGGTGACAGTGGAGGTGGTTGGTGAATGATCGTAGTTGATGGACAATGGCAGAGTGTAGATCGGTGGCGATAACCAATGAACAACGGTGGTGGTTAGTGGATGTCGATGGTTAGTGATAATAGATTGTAGATCAGTAAAGGTGAAGATGGTTGGCAAACGATAGTGGTGGATTGGCCATGGTGTGGTGGATCGATAGTGGTACCCAATGAACGGCGACGATGATGACAATCGTGTGGCCAGTGGATGGTGGTAGTGGTGGAACCAAAAATAATGGTGGTGTGAGGTTCTTTGAGAGAGAGAGAGAAAGAAGATAAGAAAATAGAAGAGAAAATGAAAGAACGTGATAGATGAAAATTTAATGAGGATAACATAGATATTGAAGGAGTAATTGATGCATTCAAAAAGTCAATAGAACTTATAGGTATTTAAGTCTCCTTAACGGAACTAGTTGATAATTAACCCCGTATTCTATTGCTAGGTTAGGCAAGATGGAATGCTATTCAGGGTTAGCATTGGGCTGACCTGGCCCGTGAATATAGAATCTAAGTTTGCTTGTGAACTAAGCCTAGTAGGCTTTTTTTATGGGCTCTGTAACAACCCTTACCACTGTTTACCGATAAACTGTTGATTACCGCCAAACCGAGACTGATTATGATTGATAACTGAAGTAATCGAAATACTGAACTGACTGACTGAAAACTGGAACTGAATTGACTGAGCATATATGTTAATTTGCATTCTATCTGTTTGACTATTTGATTATTTGTTCATGTTGTTATGTTTAAACTGTTAATTGAAGGCCTTATCGGCGGCCGAACCAGAAATTGATTGGTGTTTTAGGACCATCATAATTTATGTGATTTTATGGTGTATTTAGTTAAAATGTGTTTTGGTACGATTAAATTAGATTAAAATAAGCCAATTATGAGAGTTAGTTTAATTACAATCATGCCATCTAGTGGACCACTACCCCAAGCCTTGTCCAAGACTTGGTCTTGCATTATACAACATTTCATTAGCCTTCTTGTTGAGCCAACCAAACTAGAGAGAGAGAGAGAGAGAGAGTGTGTTTTCATCTCTAATTGGCTTGGAACTTGGTAGAAGTGAAGGAATTGAAGTGTAAATTGGCAAATTGAACCTCTAACCTTGTAATTGAAGCTCTAGGTAAGGAATTTAACCTCTCATTGTTGTGTTTAAGCTTGTTCATGCCTAGTTCTTGTATCCTTAGTGATTTGAGCCTTGAATTGGTCCATATATGTCAAATTGAAGCCTAGCTCATGCATGCATGCCTTTAATTTGAAGTTTTGAAGTTGTCTTTCATGAAATGGTACATGCATGTTCATAATTTTGCAATAGTCCATGTTTTCAACTTGTTTTTGGAACAATTGGCTCACTAGAGCATCAAATTGAAGCTTTGAAATGATTTGAATTCATGCATGTTTGCATGTTCTTCATGTTCATAAAGTTGGGTTTGAAATTGGATTTAATTTACTCACTCTTGGGCTTTAAATTCACAAATTGAGCTGTGAAACTTGTTGAATATTGAGTTTAGATGTGTTTTCTAGGATTTGGGCCCAAGAGGTCGAGTTTTGAGCTTAGGAATGCTTGGTTTGAGCTTGGGAGGCAAATATGAAAATTCTAGAATTTGGCTTCTACGCTCGAGTGACCACCATTTACTCTGAGCCACACTCGAGCGACGGAATGGTGGCTCGAGCGTAAATTTCAAGCTCTCAGAATCTTGGTGCGCGCAGGCGTACGCTCGAGTGAAGGGACTTACGCTCAAGTGAAGAGCTGTGTCTCATGTTCGAGCGAGCATCGAGCGTAAATTTTGAGCATCCAGTATTTTTTTACTGTAGCACACAGTCCGCTCGAGCGACGGAATTCACGCCCGAGCGGAGATCCTTTGTCTGTATGTCCACTCGAGCGAAGGAATCCTCGCTCAAGCGAGACCCCTATTTTTAGCAAATTTTGTAAAATGTTTTCTAAGTGCATCTTTGCTTCCTCATCCCATCCTAGGCATTCTTAGGCCTAGTTTAATGCATCTTAAGGAGGATATGGATGTAGAATACACCGAGACAAATTTAGGGATTTAGTTATTATCTTTCCCAACTGTAAAACTTAGTGTGTGTTCAATCTGTTAACTGCATAGGGTTGGCATTCCGAGGAGACGCTCTAGTTCACTGTAGCCCAGAACTCTGTGAGTAACAATTGTGTAAAGATATGTTCAAAATGATTATCTTCTAAATCTTGAATCAAGCATTTCGAATCGATATTGATTACTGAATGGATGTATGTCCTTTATTTCTGAACTGTACTGTGGCATCCTTAGCACCTACTGTTTACTGTTACTATTACAGAGATCTTTGTCGGTTCCCTCGTTGGAACCACTACTGTTTACTGATTGATGGCTATCATTTACTGTTCGGTCTTTTAAGACCTATTGTTTACTGTTATGCTAATGGATATACCACATATGACTGTTTACTGTACTGAACAACTGATATACTGATTGAAATGAACCATTTTCATTATTGTAAGGACATTTATTCTAAACCTTTACGCATTATGTTATTCACTAGGCTTTAGCTCACTGCTCATATATATATATGTAGGTGTACAAGCACCGGATCAAAGCTAGAGGCGTCGGGGTAAACTCCAATTTTGTCAAGCCAACCACCGTGCCTCACTGCGAGGTTCTGAGCCTGCCAAGCTATGGCTTAGGGGTGTTTTTATTACCCCGTCTGTCTCTGTACCATTTTGTATTACCGTATAGACTGTGCTGTACTGTTTAGTAGGGATTAAGTCCCTGTACTGAATGATTATAAATATTGTGCATAACTGTTTTGTACTGAATGTTTATAAGAATGAAAAATCTTTTTGGCATACAGACTGTCACAGTTCATTGGACATTGTTTATTTACTGTATTGGCTTCCGCCATGCCTCTGTACTCTGTTATACTGTCTTACTGTTAAGCAGGCCTTCGGTAATCTTGGATTACTGGCCGGTTATGGTGCTAAACCCATAAGGGCGGGTTTGGGTCGTGACAGAGTGGTATCAGAGCGATACTTAACCACGAGTTATACCGCACACACGTGTCCAAATGAGCTATAGGATGTCTTAGAAAGGTGATTAGGGCATTGCACGAACATGAAAAATGTGTGGTTATGACATGACTGAATATGTGCTAATGTATTAAACTGTTTAAGTACGCAACTGTTTATGTTTATAATTGCTATAATTGCTTATAGTGAGATGGACAATGCAAATGAATCTGAGTCCTCATCCACTGAGGTAAGAATGGCGAGAATAGAAAGGATGATGGAACTGATAATTGCCAGACTTGAGTAACAACAGAATCAACAGCCCCCACTTCTTCCTCCGGTACAGTCGGAACCGAATGTGAATGTGAATGATGGGGACATAATTGCTCTCACCCAGAAGTTCAGCAAACTGAAACCGCCATCCTTTCAGGGAGGCCTTGAACTGTTAAAAGCTGAAGCATGGGTTTTGGAGACTGAAAAACTGTTTGAAGTGTTTCCATGTTCTGAGGCACATAAGGTGCTGTTGGCCACCTTCACTTTACAGGAAAAGGCTAGAAGGTGGTGGATGCTTACCTGTGATGACAACACTGTTATGACTTGGGCTCAATTCAAAGTAGCCTTCTTTGAAAAGTACTTTCCTCAGTGTGTCAAGGACAGAAAGGTGACTGAATTTGAGCAATTGAAACAAGGCATCATGTCAGTGGCAGAATATGAGACAAAATTTACTGAGCTTCCTAGATATGCACCACACATGGTGGACACCGACTATAAGAAGGCCAGGAGATTTGAAGGCGGCCTGAATGTTGCAATACTCAACCGAATAAGTGTTTTAAAGCTACTGACCTATGTGGGTGTTCTTGACCGAGCATTGATGGCCGAGTCGAACATCGAAGCTGTGAAACAATCTGAAACACCGGCGTCTGAATGGCGTGGTAAAAGATAGAATTTTAAATTCAAGAAAGGCAAGCATAATCAATTGAACAAAAAACAGAATACGGGGTCAACAACTAGTCCCAGCCAAGGGAGTGGTTCCATACCACCCTGTTCCGAATGTGGTAAGAACCATAAGGGAGTTTGTTATAAACTATCTGGTGCTTGTTACAGGTGTGGCAAGGTGGGCCACATGGTTAAAGACTGTTCTTCTACTCCGCAGACCAATAGAAAAGCTGCACCAAGTGCAGCAGCATCAACTGTCGCACCAAAACTGAACCCCAAAGCTACCGGGAAAGAGCTCATGAGGCAGGGCCAAGAGTTCGCCCTAGTATCGGGAGACGTGCAAAATACTGAAACCGTTGTGTCAAGTATCCTCTCTATTTGTGCTCAAAATGCATATGTACTGATTGATTCAGGGTCTACACATTCTTATGTGTCGCATGCTTTTTCATGGAAATTGAATAGACCCTTAGAACCCATGAATTATCTGTTAGCTGTATCATCACCTATTGGGGGATCCATGACATGTGCATATATGTATCCTACTTGTGGAATCATTGTTGGGGATATGCATCTGTTTATTGATTTACTACCATTGAACATTGATCATTTTGATGTAATATTAGGGATGGATTGGTTACAAAAATATCACGCTACTATTGACTGTGTGACAAAGCAAGTTGTTTTCCGTCCACCTGGTTTACCTGAATTTGTATTTAATGGAAGTGGAGTAGTACCTCCCCCGTATTTGATCTCTTCTGTGAAAGCTGTTAAATTGATTAGAAAGGGGTGTAAAGGATATCTGTGTTCTGTATTGACTGTATCTACTGGTGATAATACTAAAACTGATATGAACTATATTCCTATAGTTAGAGAATTCCCAGATGTATTTCCAGATGATCTACCAGGGGATTTGATTGACAGGGAGATTGAATTCACCGTTGATGTGGTTCCGGGTACACAACCAATATCTAAAGCTCCTCTGAATGGCTCGATCGAATCAAGGAATTGAAAGTACAATTGCAAGAACTGTTAGATAAGAAGTTTATCAGGCCCAATACTTCACCGTGGGGCGCACCTGTCTTGTTTGTGAAAAAGAAAGACGGCTTACTGAGACTGTGCATTGATTACCGTGAACTGAATAAGGTAACTGTGAAAAATAAATATCCATTACCGCGTATTGATGATTTATTTGATCGATTCTGAGGTGCTCAAGTATTTTCCAAGATTGATCTCAGATCGGGGTACCATCAACTGAAAGTTAAACCAGAAGACATTGATAAAACTGCTTTTAGAACGAGGTATGGACATTAAGAATTTTTAGTTATGCCTTTTGGAGTTACCAATGCACCTACAGCATTTATGGACCTCATGAATAGAATCTTTAAACTGTACCTTGATGACTTTATTGTGGTATTCATTGATGACATATTGATTTACTCCAAAAGTATAGAAGAACATGAACATCATCTGAGACTTGCCCTGCAGACCCTAAGAGAACAGAAACTGTATGCTAAACTGTCTAAATGTGAGTTTTGGCTTGATCATGTTATGTTTTGGGGGCATGTTGTTAGCAAAGATAGAATTTTTGTTGACCCACAGAAAATTGAAGCTGCAGTGAATTGGCCTAGACCAACAAATGTGACAGAAGCCTGAAGTTTTTTGGGATTGGCTGGATATTACAAAAGATTTGTCAAAGATTTCTCCAAAATTGCCTTACCATTGACTCAACTGACACAGAAGGGGATATCATTTGACTGGACTGACCAAAGGGAATCAGCGTTCCAAGAGTTGAAAACTCGATTGGTGACTGCACCAGTTCTTACCTTACCTTCAGGTACGGATGGTTATACTATATTTAGTGATGTTTCTCATAAGGGTTTGGGGTGTGTTTTAATGCAGAATGGGAGAGTTATTGCTTATGCTTCCTGACAACTGAGACCACATGAAAAGAACTACCCAACCCATGATCTGGAACTTGCTGCAGTAGTGTTTGCGTTGAAAATCTGGCGTCGCTATCTGTATGGGGCAACATGTGAAGTATATACCGACCACAAGAGCCTGAAGTACTTCTTCACACAGAAAGAACTGAATATGAGACAGCGGAGATGGCTAGAACTGATTAAAGATTATGATCTACAGATTTTGTACCATCCGGGAAAAGCCAACACCGTTGCCGATGCACTGAGCTGGAAGTCGATTGCAAATTTAGCCTGTTTGCTCACTGGACAGAAAGAGTTGCTTTGTGACCTTAAAAAATTTGAAATTAAAATAGTTTTGAAAGAACAAGGTGGGACAATAGCTGCTATTTTTGCACAACTGGCACTGATTGAAGAAATTAAAGAGAAACAGCAACAGGATGACTTCTTGAAGAAGATCATCAAAGAAAGGGAATCTAAACCGAGACCGGGATTCAAATTTGAAAACAATGTATTGAAATTTCAAGAAAGACTGTGTGTACCAAATGACACTGAACTAAAAAGAAAAGTTCTGCAAGAGGGCCACAACTCAAAATTTTCTAGCCACCTAGAGAATACGAAAATGTACCAAGATTTGAAACAGAACTTTTGGTGGCCGGGAATGAAGAAAGAAATTTTCGACTTTGTGTCAAAATGTCTTTATTGCCAACAAGTCAAAGCGGAACAATAGCGACCCGCAGGCTTACTGCAACCCTTACTCATACCAGAGTGGAAATAGGAGCATATCACGATGGATTTTATCGTTGGATTGCCTCGCTTTAAAAAAGGTATGGATTCAATTTGCGTTATTGTTGATAGACTGACCAAATCTGCTCACTTCTTGCCTGTCAAGACAATTTATAATGCGGATAAGTTGACTGTAATTTATATTGATGAAATTGTTAGACTGCACGGAGTGCCTGTATCTATTGTTTCTGACAGGGATTCGAAGTTTACATCGAGGTTTTGGCAAAGCCTACAGACTGCATTGGGTACTGAATTGAGACTGAGTAGTGCCTATCATCCTTAGACAGATGGACAGTCAGAAAGGACCATCCAGACTCTGGAGGATTTATTGAGAATGTGTGTCCTTGATTTTCAAGGAAACTGGGAAAGTCATTTGCCGTTGGCTGAATTCGCCTACAATAACAGCTTTCATTCAAGTATTGGTATGGCACCTTTCGAGGCATTGTATGGCAGAAAATGTAGATCTCCGATCTGCTGGGCAGAAGTTGGAGATGGACCTTTGCTTGGGCCCGAGATTGTATATGAAACGACTGAGAAGGTAAAACTGATACAACAGAGACTGAAAACTGCATAAAGCCGACAGAAAAGTTATGCAGATGTTAGAATGCGAGATAGAGAATATGAGGTAGGTGATCATGTGTTTGTGAAAGTGACACCGATGAAAGGCCAGACTCATTTTGGAGTCAAAGGCAAGTTAGCGCCACGATATGTCAGACCGTATGAGATTATTGAGAAAATCAATCCGGTGGCGTATCAAGTTGCACTTCCTCCTGAAATGGAACATATGCATAACGTCTTCCACATTTCTATGTTGAGAGATTATCTCCGGGATCCATTCCATGTGATTGAGCCTACTCGTGTGGTGTTGAGTGACGACTACACTTACGAGGAACGACCTATACAGATTGTAAACAGACGGATCAAGAAACTGAGAAACAAGGAGATCCCGTTAGTGAAAGTTGACTGGCAAAACCATGGTGGCGTGTATGCTACTTAGGAAAGGGAAGATGACATGGCTAAAAGATACTTTGAACTGTTCCCACTGAATCCTGTTTTCTTCCAAAACGAAGATAATTCGAGTTTAGAGGACTAAACTCTTTTTAAAGAGGGGAGACTGTAATAACCCTCACCATTGTTTACCGATAAACTGTTGATTACCGCCAAACCAAGACTGATTATGATTGATAACTGAACTAATCGAAATCTCTTGGTATCGTTGAAAATTGGGCCGAATTGGTGAGCATATATGTTAATTTGCATTCTATCTGTTTGACTATTTGATTATCTGTTCATGTTGTTATGTTTAAACTGTTAATTGAAGGCCTTATCGGTGGCCGAACCAGAAATTGATTGGTGTTTTAGGACCATCATAATTTATGTGATTTTATGGTGTATTTAGTTAAAATGTGTTTTGGTACGATTAAATTAGATTAAAATAAGCCAATTATGAGAGTTAGTTTAATTACAATCATGCCATCTAGTGGACCACTACCCCAAGCCTTGTCCAAGACTTGGTCTTGCATTATACAACATTTCATTAGCCTTCTTGTTGAGCCAACCAAACTAGAGAGAGAGAGAGAGAGAGAGTAAGGAGAGAGTGTGTTTTCATCTCTAATTGGCTTGGAACTTGGTAGAAGTGAAGGAATTGAAGTGTAAATTGGCAAATTGAACCTCTAACCTTGTAATTGAAGCTCTAGGTAAGGAATTTAACCTCTCATTGTTGTGTTTAAGCTTGTTCATGCCTAGTTCTTGTATCCTTAGTGATTTGAGCCTTGAATTGGTCCATATATGTCAAATTGGAGCCTAGCTCATGCATGCATGCCTTTAATTTGAAGTTTTGAAGTTGTCTTTCATGAAATGGTACATGCATGTTCATAATTTTGCAATGGTCCATGTTTTCAACTTGTTTTTGGAACAATTGGCTCACTAGAGCATCAAATTGAAGCTTTGAAATGATTTGAATTCATGCATGTTTGCATGTTCTTCATGTTCATTAAGTTGGGTTTGAAATTGGATTTAATTTACTCACCCTTGGGCTTTAAATTCACAAATTGAGCTGTGAAACTTGTTGAATATTGAGTTTAGATGTGTTTTCCAGGATTTGGGCCCAAGAGATCGAGTTTTGAGCTTATGAATGCTTGGTTTGAGCTTGGGAGGCAAATCTGAAAATTCTAGAATTTGGCTTCTACGCTCGAGCGAAGGATTCTACGCTTAAACGACCACCATTTACTCTGAGCCACGCTCGACCGACGAAATAGTGGCTCGAGCGTAAATTTCAAGCTCTCAGAATCTTGGTGCGCGCAGGCGTACGCTCGAGCGAAGGGACCTACGCTCGAGCGAAGAGCTGTGTCTCACGCTCGAGCGAGCATCGAGCGTAAATTTTGAGCATCCAGTATTTTTACTGTAGCACACAGTTCGCTCGAGCGACGGAATTCACGCTCGAGCGGAGATCCTTTGTCTGCATGTCCGCTCGAGCGAAGGAATCCTCGCTCGAGCGAGACCTCTGTTTTCAGCAAATTTTGTAAAATGTTTTCTAAGTGCATCTTTGCATCCTCATCCCATCCTAGGCATTCTTAGGCCTAGTTTAAGGCATCTTAAGGAGGATATGGATGTAGAACACACCGAGGCAAATTTAGGGATTTAATTATTATCTTTCCCAACTGTGAAACTTAGTATGTGTTCAATCTGTTAACTGTATAGGGTTGGCATTCCGAGGAGACGCTCTAGTTCACTGTAGCCCAGAACTCTGTGAGTAACAATTGTGTAAAGATATGTTCAAAATGATTATCTTCTGAATACTGAACTGAACTGTTTACTGAACTGATATTGATTACTGAATGGATGTATGTCTTTTATATTTGAACTGTACTGTGGCATCCTTAGCACCTACTGTTTACTGTTACTGTTACAGAGATCTTTGTTTCCCTCGTTGGAACCACTACTGTTTACTGATTGATGGCCATCATTTACTGTTCGGTCTTTTAAGACCTACTGTTTACTGTTATGCTAATAGATGTACCACATATGACTGTTTACTGTACTGAACAACTGATATACTGATTGAAATGAACCGTTTTCATTACTGTAAGGACATTTATTCTAAACCTTTACGCATTATGTTATTCACTGGGCTTTAGCTCACTGCTCATATATATATGTAGGTGTACAGGCACCGGATCAAAGCTAGAGGCGTCGGGGTAAACTCCAGTTTTGTCAAGCCAACCACCGTGCCTCACTGCGAGGTTCCGAGCCTGCCAAGCTATGGCTTAGAGGTGTTTTTATTACCTCGTCTATCTCTTTACCGTTCTATATTACCGTATAGACTGTGCTGTACTGTTTAGTAGGGATTAAGTCCCTGTACTGAATGATTGTAAATATTGTGCATAACTGTTCTGCACTGAATGTTTATATGCATGAAAAATCTTTTTGGCATATAGACTGTCACAGCTCATTGGACATTGTTTATTTACTGTATTGGCTTCCGCCATGCCCCTGTACTCTGTTATCTTTGTCTTCTTGATAATCTCGGATTCTTGGCGATTCTGATGCTAAACCCATAGGGGCGGGTTTGGGTCGTGACAGGCTTAGGCCAGACTGCAGGCCAAGATGTTATGCCTAAGCCTTGTCAAATGAGCTTGGTCTAGATGGGCTCATTGGTATGCTCGTGAGATGGGTTGATCAGCGAGTTACCTTTCGAACCTCTATAGGACAACATTTAAGGCATATTTTTATTTTTTAGTTTATTATTATTATTTTTTCATTTTCTTTATCTTTTTCAAAATTTTTGACGAGCTTCAGAGCCACCTTTCACAAGCCAATATATCGATCGAAACACTGGCCAACAAGATTACCTACGGGCACAACTAGGTTTTAAAGCATAAGCTTGGGCCTAGTCTCATTCAGGCTGACATGGTTTGTCTGGTGTACTATCTTGGATTGGGTAAAAGCCCATGGAGCTAGGCAGGCTTGGTCTAGTTCAAAAAACCAAAAAAAAAAAAGTAGGCTTGGTCATGTCGTGAGCTTTCGAATCAAATGATGACCTTTACTTCACTATTTGGCATGAAGTAAAGAAGGAAAGAGGTAGGATACTTCTAATACACCTAAAAAATATCTCTTTACACTCATCTTTCTCTTGAGAGGGTGATAAAATACATTTTGCATCCCTATAACATACCATTTTGCTTTGCTTTTTGATATTATAATTATGATAATACTTTATATTTTTTTGTCAAATATCAATGTGCCATAACCATGAGAGATATATTTTGCTCCAGTTTCAAATTCATGTGGTGCTCAAATTTGAATTTGATGGGCTAAAATAATAGATCTAATTACTTTTGTGTCTCTTTTGACAGAAATTATCTAATAGGACAGGAAGACCACGTGTTCATGTACCCGACTAATGAAATATTATAATTTGTTATCATCTCTTTATTATTAAGATTATGTATTCATTTAACCCCTTACTATGGATTGAGCACACCACCATTGTGATATTCTTAAAAGATAGAATAATTACTCTTGTTGCAATGCTCCAAAACAATGAAATTACTTCTCCACAACCATTTGGAAGCTAGAATAGGCACCATATGATGATCATTTGTAGTTGCCACATGATCTCTTTTTTTTTCTTCTTCATTAATTTCTAAAACAAAGGCTAATATTGAATGACATTGCAGCTTGATCAGAAACTTCAAGTGTGATTATCCCAATTTATAAGTTCAAGGGTACAATGCCCCGTTTAGTAGAGTTGTAGGAAAGTGATTATAACTTATAATTGTAAACATAAGCTGATTTTTTATTTATAAATTAAGCTTCTCCTCTCCCACTCAAAGAATATGTCGATTTTTGACTTACAAAAAACTATAAGCTATATTGTTAAGCTGAACCAAACACATCAAAATAACTTAAATTAAGTTAAAAGCTGAAATAAGGTGGAAATAAGCCCTACCAAACAGGGCCAATGAGACTCAGTGGAGGAGTTTGATGGGATTATGCAAGCAGTTTATAATTAATTTTAATTTGAAAGTTTAGATAGAAATAATTTAAATAAATTGAAAAAAAAAATTAATTTTTCAGAAGGTGCAGTGATGGAGTCAAGAAATTAAATTAGAGGGGGCATTTATTAATTACAAGATTGAAATTTTTTATAAAAATATTTATATAAATTTTTACGATTGACTTAAAAAAAGATAAAAAAAAAATTAATGTTATTTGTAACTAGTGTATCACAGACAATATATATAAAAAAGGTCTTGGATATAATTTTTAAAATAAATTATATAATGATAAAGTAATTTTTTACACAAAATACGAGTAAAAATTTAATTTAATAGTAATACTATGTTATCATTGACATGTGATATCATTAACCAATAGTAAAGAAATACATGGATGATGAACCCCACGTGTCAAAATGTAACTAACAATTCAATAAATTTCATATCTTTATTGAGATTAATTATGTTTGCATGTCAATAATAATAGACATTACCATTATATTAAATTTTCATAAATAATAATATGACTTATCGTAATCTCTTTATTTTCAATCAAAACAACCATTATTATTATCATAATTTAAAAAATGTCATTGACATTTCACTCTAAATAATATTTTTTTTAATTTTTTTATTTAAAATATTTTCTTTATCTTTGCAAAAAAAAAAAAAAAAAAAAATTTCCATAACCTAGGGGGTCATGTGACCCCCCTAGACCCTCTTTACCTCCGCCCCTGGAGAAGAGTATTTTTAGTTTCTACTTTTTGATTATCAATTTTTTATTTAAAATAATTTCCACCAAACACCCTTGGCATAAAGTGAAAACATATTAAATATAATTACCCTCTAAAAAAAAAATAAAAAATTCCTCATTGAAAATCATGTTCTCACAATAATGGGTGGGATGAGAAAATTTTGTGGTGTATGGAAAAGCACCTAGGAGGGAAGAACCATTGTACACTATTTTCACCATTTTACCTTTGGGGTACTTACCAATTAGTCCTGTTAACTAGACTTATTTATCTACAGGTCCTAACTAATAAATTTAACACTATAAAAATAAGAAAGTGATAAATTTATCACTAAAAATTTATTCATAAAACAAAGAGACTGATAAATTTATCACTATAAAATTATTCATAAAAAAAAAAGACTGATAAATTTATCTTTATCACTTAATAAATTATATCAAATAGGACTTAATGGATAATAAGTCTCCAAAATAGGACCTATTGCATAATAAGTCTCCAAAGTAGGACCTATTGGTAATTTACCCTTTACCCCTTTTATATATAAAGTGCAACACACAAACTTTTTAATATGAACTTTTTATTAACTACCTCCCTCTACCTGTTTTCTTCTCTTTTTCGAGTTAATGTTTTAATTCCAGACCAAGTTAATCTTAAAAAAAGTGACATTTGTTTTGTCCGATTTTGTCCCTCTGTTTATGTAGCCTTTTTTAAAATTTAATTCTTATAAAGTTGAACTTCCCATTTTATACATATTTGATAGGAAAATGCCAATTTATATCTTTAAATTCGCATTAAAGCAGTTTCACCCTTGTGATCACTAATGGTTGATAATTTTAAAAAATTCAAAACTTTAAATAAAGAAAAAAAATATTAAAATGCCATCTAACCCACTAAAATACATTATTAATAAGATAAATCACATTAATCTCTCTTTTAATTTGAAAAAATATAATTAATCTTACACTTCTAATATAATTACACTGATTTCTCTTTTAATAAGATTAAATTGTCTAAAACTAATGTACATGGTGGTGGGTAAATGTTGAAGTAAACAAAATTAAATATACATTTTAGTAAATAAAAGATGATAACATAATTTTTTATTTATGCGACTACCAAATTATTGATGACAGACTTGAGAGTAATTTGTATAATTATATAAAAAATATAAAATTAATTATATTTTTTCCAAACATTAGAAGAATTAAATATAATTTACCTTTATTATTAAGGGGGTGTCTTGGGACTAGCAAAAAAGCTAATTTTTTTTTGTTAAAAAAAGTAAAAAAAAATCATTAAATTGTTTATCATCAATTAAAACAATCAAATGCCACATCAATTTTTTTATTCACAAAACAAGAACTTTTTAGTGGGCTCTGTTTGGTTTAATCTTCAAAATCTGTTTGTAGATTTTTTTTTCTAAAAATTTAAAAATTTAATTGTTGAAAAATTAAAAAAAATCAAAATCATTTATTATTTTTATATAACTTCTTCTTTTGAGAAGGTAGAAATAATTTATAAAAAAATTGAATTTTTATTTGAGTTTTTTTTTTAAAAAAAAAAATAATAATAAAATTTGAAACTCAAACAAATTTAACCCCTAACATTTTCAACTCTTCAAAATAATCAAAAAATAAAAATAAAAAACTCATAAAAAAAGGGAAAATCTAATTCAGTGTAGATTTATGCTATTTGGGGTACATTACAAAAGAGTGTCTCCAACGCTGCATTTATTCTTTTATCAAATTTAAATATGGCGAAAAGACTCCAATTTTGGTGCTCCAACGTTATCATCAAATTAGAATCAAATTGAGAATATTTTCAACTTTTTATCAAATCGGGATGGTTGGAGTCTTTCATCAAAATATTGTATATAGCCGTTGCAGATGCAGGACAGCAATAGCACGGGATAACTGGCCGATTGTCCCTCCGGACGACCGGTGATTTGATGAAACTCCGTTAGAACGCTCGATATATATATTTTTTTGATCAGCAAAGAAAAATTTCATTAACAGCATGAAATTAAAGGTACAGGAAGACGATATGCTTCGAGAGAGATTCGGAAGTATAAAAATACCTCTATTACTGCTACTTGCATCCATACAACCAATTTCTTGGCCTCACGATTTTATTTTTTTTTTTGAAAACAAAAAAAGTTAAGAAGAACTTAACTAGACAATAAAATACAAGAATTCCCACAAAATCAACCCACCAAACACCTCTGATCAACCCCCACAAAACTTCGTTAAAACGCTCGATATCATATCAAGCTTTTACTCAAATTTTTAGTCAAATTTGATGAAAAAAAAAAGTAAACGTAGGAGATGCTCTAAGTACACATTTTTTTTAAAAAAAAATTTTATCTTTTTTTTTGGGTTACATTACTTGTTTACTTTTCTACATATCTTTTCATAAAAAATTAAAAAGTACAATTATTTAGATTATCCTAAACAACTCCTTAAAAAAACAAAAGACATATCAATAGTAAACTTTATAAGCGTTAATAATTTAAAATTTAAACTCTTTTTTATTTATAAATATATTTTCAAAATCTTATAGAATTGCAAATTTTTTTTGTTTTTGTTTTTTTAAAAAAAAAACCCCAAACACCAATTAGAAGTGTTGAAGTGGATTTGGGAATCTTGCTGTGTTCAAAGGTTTAGTAGGCAACTGTGCTCCTTTGTAGAGTGTTGTTTCGAATTTCTTTCGATAATCTGAATATTTTGATGTTGTACGATTCGTCAAATGGATTAATCATATAAAAAATTAAATTGATTAAATATGTATAATTTTATAATAAAAACAGATTTATTTTTATAAAAATTAATGATTAACATAACTATTATAAATTTTTAAAAATAATTAAGATATAATTATAAAATTATAAATATCTGATTAATTTAATTTTTTATATAAATAATATTTTTGACAAATCATCCGATATAAACTATTTAGATCACAAAAACACTCGAAAGCCACCTCCAAAAAAGGACACAGCAGCACCCCGGTCCGTGTTGAAGTAGTGTCCTTGGCCAGAGCTGTGTGTGGAGTCAGAAGTCCAAACAAGTCCGAAACTGGAGAAAGTACATATTTGCTGGATCAAGTACATCTGAAGAGCCCTGCAACTGCAAAGATACCTCTACCACTGGTTTACTTATCTATTATACGTCGGTTTGTTTTTAAAGATAGAATAAAAAATATTAATAATAAAGAGATTAATAGTAAAAAAATTAATAGTAAAAGAATTATTAAAATTATATTTGTTTTTGATAATAGTTGTTAGTATAAGAATTATTAAATTATTTTTATATAAAATAATAAAATAATAATTTTTACTTAATAAAAAATACAAAAACATTAACATTAATGTTAAAAAAAATGCTTTTCAAGTATAAAAAAAAAGAAAAAATTATAGTGGACCAGTTGATCGGCCTAACGTTTCTCGGACAACCGGTCACTCCTAAGCCGAACGGATTGTTTTCCTAATACTATCTCTCAGACCAGATTTGAATCCGTTCGTGTAAGGCCTTTCATAGTCCGTTGAGACTATAAGTCCCAAGGCTAATGAGAAAAACAAACCTGAACTTGGTGAGGGAGAGCTCACAGTTAGTCCAATCAGGAACCATAACTCGGAAAACAAATGGGGCCTTATTAATGTTATATATCCATGTATTGAATTCATAAATTCCCTCATAATGATATAGTAAAACAATTGAATTTTCAATTATTAGATATGTAACTAATTTAAAATTGACACTTATTATGACATATCATTGTAAGTAGAAGTGTGTGCGTATTTTAGGGGTCTCAAACATTTTTTCTTGACTATTTATTGCTATTTTTATTAGAGTAATGATAGAGATCATAAAAAAATTATAATGAAATATTTCATGAATTTTTTTTTTATCTTTTAATTAGTGTATAGTGTTTTATTATATATATAATTCAAAAATAAAGAATTTTCATAAAGTATTTCATAATATTTTTTTAATAATCCCTGCAATTACTCATTTTATTACTACTTTTCGAGGCAAATTCCATTTACAGTCTTTGCTAGGTATAATTAGAAAAAAAAAGTATGAACTAAAGTTTATTTGAAATTTAAATATAGGGGGAATTACAATGCAGTTTATTTAAAAAAAAAAATTCAAATCAATAATAAAATTATATATTTTTCCACTGATTTATAAATATTTTACCTTTTTCCACTGGCAAGCGATTTTCCTTCAAATATATAAATAGTATTCTTTCTGCAAATGATTGACAGATAACACACTAAATTTAAATCTAAAAATTTTCATTTCAATTGCATAATAAAATTCTGATTAAATTTTCCTGTATAGTTTCACTTATGCTATGTTTGGTTAGAGGATTTGATGAGGGATTTGCAAAGAGAAATAAAAAATATAAGTAAAATGTGAATAAAATATATCTATATTTCACCAAATTTCACACATATTTTCTATTTTCTTTCTAAATCTATCTCTAAATTTTTCAACCAAACACAATATTAAACTTTCTTCCAATGTGGTAAGATGTACCAGACTAAAATGGTGGGTGCATCATAGGCTCATAGCATCATGGTCCTACTGGTCTTTCCTTACCTTTCAAGTTAATGCTCCCAACAAAAGTTTGGGTAAGTGCTCATAGAGTTATAAATCAGTGAGATTTTTCTAAAATATCTATAAATTCATAATTTTTTTTTTATAACTTCAATTATTAAATTAAAGTTGATAAAGTTTACCATTCATTGATTTTTTATTTATTTATTTATTTTTGAAAACTTTCACTGAATTACAATTTCTTCTACAATCTATATACAAAAATTTTATTTAGAAGGATGTATTTCACTAATACAACTATGGTACGCAAGTCATAAATTTAATTTTGAAATTTTTGGAGTAATAGTACCAAATTATAATATTTTGAAACCATAAGGATAATAAAAATTTAAAAGATCATATTACCCTTATTTGTTTATTTATTTACTATTTCACTTATCATAAACCAGAGAACTCTTTTCAGATTCCACCAAACAAAGCACTACTTAACCTGAGCACATGAACCTGAATGAACCTGTGCACATGAACCTGAGCCACTACTACCAGGAATTACTACTTTTATCAGATTCCACCAGACAAGGAGCCACTACTGCCATAAACCTCAACAGATCAGATTACCAGTGCCTAACACCTCAACAAATCAGATTACCATGCCAAGAACATTAACAACCAAAGCATCTCATGAGCGAATGCAGTGCCTTACACCAGAAACATTGAAGAGGAGATCATTAATGGAGAATGGAAAATCTTTGGAAGAGGACTTTAACCAGATCACAAGCCTGGTGATGATGAGATCCTGCAACATCTGAGTGTTTAGTTGGGAGGCTTGAAAGAGGCACTCGTTTCTAATCTTCCAGATGGACCAAAGGGTGACCAAAGGAATGGCACGCCAGATTCTCCTCTCATTTTTCTTGCAGATGTACCCTACCCACCACTACAGCAGATCCTCAACAGAGGCAGGTACCACTTAAAGAATTCCCCACCATTATAACAACCCAGTCCAAATCCTCCATACCAAAGGGCAGTGAATCAGAACATGTTAGACTGTTTCCTGCTGTGATTTACAGAAGAGACATGAGGTAGAAGCCGACCTATCCAATACACCAATCTGTTACAAGAAGACAGATGTTTTAATCTTGTGTTTCCATGCTAGCCAACCAAAAAATTGCACTTTGGGTGGCAGATAGTTGAGCCAAACCAAACCACTAGAATTAACAGTGTTGCCAAAGGCAAGGTTAGAATGATTATAAAGAGTGGAAACAAAAGACTAACCAGGTTTTAGTGTTGCCCAAACTGCACTATCATCAACACCTAGATTCAAGGAAGGAGGAGCTGCTATGGTGGTAAGAAGTCTGTGGAGCTCATCCTTTTCCCATTCAAAGAGGGCTCTCCTAAAGGTAAACAACCAAATTGTAGCTGAGTTTGACACAAAATCCTTCAGAAGTCCCTCATTGCTATTGGACAGTTGAAAAGGTCTGAAAAATTCATCTTTGAGGCAAAGAACCCTACACTAGTGATCATACCAAAACTTAATTCTACAGCTATTCCTCATTTTTAAATGAAGATTACTAACATAGAACATTAGGAGAGACTCTTGCTTATCTGCTGCTGCCACAATGCCACCTAAAATACTAGAATAATGATTACTAGAGCAGAGGTTTGGAAGCCATGACCCTTCTAGAAACTTGTATTTACTACATAAGACCCTCTTTCATAATGAATCATGGTCTGAGACAAACCTCCACCACCATTTGAGTAGTAAGCACACATTTACATCCCTTATTCTTTTGATGCCCAATCCTCCTTGTTTTATACTCTTTGTTACCTCCATCCATTTAACAAGATGTATCCTCCTCTTTAGATCTGGGCCTCCCCAAAGAAATGAAGCTTGAATTTTGTCCATCTCTTTAGCTACTCCTTTAGGTATCTTAAACAGAGATAAGTAAAATACTGGCAAATATGACAGCACTGCTTTCACCAAAGTCAACCTCCCTGCAAAGGAAAGAAACCTCATTTTCCATCCAGCAAGCCTCATTTTGAATTTATCAACAACTGGATTCCACATCCTCTTTCTTTTGGGATTAGTACCCAGAGGCAATCCAAGATACTTGAGTGGTAAACTTTGGGTCTTACAATTCAGCAGATATGCAAACTCCTCTAAAGCAGTGGCAGAAATACCAACCCCACAAACCACGCTCTTATGATAATTGATTTTGAGACCTGATGCTACCTTAAAGTACCTGAGGATCCTTTTCAAACTGAGGACTTCCGATAACTCAGCTTCACAGAACAAAAAAGAGTCATCTGCAAATTGGAGATGGGATAGCTGAACTTGATTATTTCCAATGACAACCTCTTTGAGAAAATTCAACTCCCGAGCTCTCTGGAGGAGAATGTTTAGTGCTTTAACAACCAAATTAAAAAGGAAAGGGGATAGAGGGCCACCTTGTTTGAGGCCTTTTTGTCTAATGTCACTTATTTGTCTAGTGTTATCTATATGTCCACTTATTTGTCTAATGTCACCTATTTGTCCACGTGTCACATACCTACTTATTTGTCTATATGTCTAGTGTCACCTATATGTCCGCCTAATCTACCTATTTATATATATCACAACCACCACCATCTATTGTTTGCCACCTCCAACGACTTGTCCTGTGACTTTTTTGGCAACCAACGATAGTTTGGCAGCAGCCTGACGATCGTGGTTAAAAATGAAAAAAAAAAAAAAAAACTCAAAACAATGATTTAATTTTTTTATTAAATAATTTCATTAATCATGTACTTATAATCAAAACAAAATGATCATTGGGCCTAATGCCATATACCCCATAGAAATAAATTTCTCAATATTTTTTTCCTATTAACTAATTGTAAATTAAAATGTTCATTATTATAGTTCAAAATTATAATATCATATTCATATCATTCTATAAAATTATTTGTGTAAATTTATTTTTATACAGATTATTTATTTTTAGTTTTTATTTTTTATTTTTTTGTAGAAAACAATACTACAAAAACAACTTTTTATTTTTTTTTATTTTTTATTTTTGAACTGCATACCTTAAACCACATCCCAAACAACACATTGCTGAGATGTAGAATTTTTATTGAATAATGAATACTATACCATACATGCTCGGACCCCCTAAAATGGTTACTAGGACTACAAGATGGTGTGGAATTTTTATAAAATTTTACACCTCAGCAAAATTTTGTTTAGCATGTCTCCAGACATATTTTTTATTGTATGACACAAGATAGATATGATTTATTTTTGGAGAATTTACAAATCAATGGTATTATCTTATAATAATTATAGAATTATAAAAAAATTTATGGCTTTAATTATTAAAGCCTATAAAAATTATCATAAATTTATAATTATTTTTCAAAACTAATTCTAATTTGTTATTTCTCCTTTATTTTTTCAATTTGTTCTTAGTAATCTTTTAAAATTAAATAGTGAGTTGCATCCATCTATTAGACAATTAAAAAAATTGGGGTAAATTACACTAACCTTTTTTGAGGTTGGTATAATTTTAACATAAATACATTTGATTCAATTAATGTTTTACTTCGTATGATACTTAAGTAAGTTTTTATTAATAATTTGTTAGTCATATCACATGAATAGAAGAATGACTCTTTACATTGAAATGCATATTCTTTGCTTATTCTTTATTTATCCTTGTGTTTTTATTTCATTTGCATTAATTTCAATTTCTTTAGCTTAAAATTGTAATACTTATTATATTTACGTCAAATCTTAATAAAAATTTGTGTAATTTATTCAAAAATTAATAGGGTATTATTATTGTGACTCAAAAGTTAAATTTATTTTTCATAATTTAATAATGTGACAATCAATTTGAAAGTCTAAAGCAACTCTTACTTATCTCCTTTAATCATTTGTCAATTATATCTCTTCCGGATCACCAGATATAGAAAGGAAATCTGAATAACATTTTTCATTAATAAAAACATTAAAATAGTTGGACCACTTAGAAGTACAATTGCATTGCAAAAAGTGCTTGCTTTTTTGTTTTTTTATTGGGAAAATATTACTTTTACAAAATTAATTATGCATCAATAAATTTTTTTTATAAATATTAATAATTAAAATTATATACTTCTTCATAAATATGTAAATTTTTTTTGAAGATGTCATTGGGGTGTAATTACCCTTTTTTTTAAAAAACTTTTTAAAATTTTGGTGTCCCTTATTAATTGATTTATGAACAAGTGTTTAATTGGTGAAAATGTATTTATATTTATTTATTTTTATTCTCTAAAATTGTGTTTGGTTGGAGGATTTGATGAGAGAAATAGAAAATGAAGGAGAAATAGAGAAAAAAAAGAAAAAAATAAAGGAGAAAGAATTGATATGATTTGAATTACAAGTTATGTTTAATTGAGTTGGAAAATAGAGAAACAAAAGAGCATAAGTGAATCTAGAAAAATATAAAGTATGATTGTATTTTCCTCTCACTTTCTTTTTGTATGTGTTTTTCATTAAAACTAAACAAAAAGTGGGGTTGCATTTTATTTTCATTTTCTCTTTCCAATTCTATCATCAAATCCTCCAACTAAACACAACTTAAGAAATGAAAAAAAAAAAAAAAAAAGAGAAAAAAAGTAAAGAAAAAAAAAGGAGACTTCTGTGTAGGTCCTAATAGGTAGATTTAATCTCTAATAGGCTCTATGATAATTAATAATTTTTTTAATATCAAAACACTATTAAAACACGTCACTAATTGTTAATCTTCAGCAGCAGTTGAAAAGTTGTCACAAAAAATATCACTAAGGCCTCGTTTGGGAACAGGCTAATTTAGTAACTTTTTGGCTATTTAGCTAAAATATAAGCTAAAAAAAACTAATATGTTTGGGATGACTTTTTGACTTTTTACGAAAAGATGTGCAAAAAGTAGAGAGAAAAGAGAATCTTTGACTTTTTGGTATGAGTTGTTTGCTTTTTGGCTTTTTTAATAATTTTTTGACTTTTTGGCTAAACCGGCCTGTTGTCAAACGAGGCCTAATTATAAGTTTTAGTAATAGTTTAAAAAAATCGTCATAAAAAAAAAGTTATTACTTTTCAACTTTCAACGATAGTTTAAAAAATTTATCATAGAAAAATATCATTAATTGTAAATTTTAGCAATAATTTATAAAAATATTAACAAAAAATAACTAATTATCAATTTTTAGAGGCATCTAAAAAATCATTTCAAAAAATTATTTTTACCAACAATTTTATTAAAATTTATTTTTAATATGACTTGATTTGAATTAAATTCAACTATTAAAATCTATTAATAATTTTTTTTTTAAAAAAGAAGTCTAGTTTATTTGACAACAAATGTGGACCCAAAAAAGTGTAGGTGGTTGTGGGTGAGAAGTGCAGAGCAGCATGAAGCAGCGATGTCATGCCTGTAAACACTTCTTTACCTACCTGACATGGCACAACCGCCCAAGTTCGTTATTCTCAGGAACAAACTCATGGACTCTCTCTAACCTATATAGATATGCGCTGGAAAATAAACGTGTTTGCGCCGTAAATTCTGATTATACACTACACTACACTACAATACAATACGACTTGTTCCACATATATGTATGTATATTATATAATATGGAGAGAGAGAGAGAGAGAGAGAGCGGAGCTCGTGAGAGGGGTGGCTGGATTCCCGTGAGAGCAAACCAAAAAACCGAAGAGAGACAGTAATGTCATTTGCCACTTATGAGACGTTACACCTCACGGGGCTTCCCAATCTTGCCACTTCATTTTTCTTCTTTCCCCCTTCTTGTCTCCCTTGTTTCTCTTTGGGATTAAAATTACGGAAAATAATTCATGAAAATAATTATGAACGAATCTCCATTCTTATATTACACTTTGTAACTTATTGTATATCTAATTTAAAAGTCAAAAATCTTTCATGATCATTTTTATGAAATATTTTTCATGACACCTAGTATCGGCTGTCTCATAAAATCCAAGTTTACGGGCAGCAAATGATGAATTGCCACATCAGCGTCTCACATCAAATTTTCACTTATCTACCTTACTTGATTACTGCCTCCCTCTTCCCCTCTCTTCCTTTTGTAAACCGTAGATATATGCCATCTTGGGTTCTGTTGTTGCTCTTCTATTCTCTCTCTGCCTCTCTATTTGTGCAGAGCAGTTCCATTACAAAGTCTATTCACAAATCTTACATAGATATTCAGATTATTGACTCTGGGATCTCCAATAATTTGAACCCAACCTCCAAATATTCAAAGCTTCATTGGAGAAATTTGAAGGAAATGGGTTTGTAAGATTCTAATCTCTTCTTGATGATGGCGATTGCAAAGACAAAGCCTCGGTATCATGCTCGATTTACCTAGACACCGTGATTGATAATGGGGATTGATTCTAGGCAACCCTTGCTTCTCTAACTCTGACTCTAATAATCACCTATTGTGGCATATTTTTCAATTTACATCAGAAGAAAAGAAGAGGTTTTATAATGGAAAATTATTTAATAATTTCGGAATATCACGTGATCATATTTCAAGTTAATCACCAATTATGTAACTCCATATTATTTTTACATCTTCAACATGAATCATGGGTTCTTATTCCTCCCTACCAATCAAAATCTTATGAAGTACCACATGTTCATATTTCAAGAATACTGAATAATCACCCGTTCTATAATACTAGGAGATTTAAGGATGGGAGAGAAACATGATAATGAGAAAATCAGATGGGATGAAGGTGTAGAAGTTTTTTAATATGGGTCCCAAAAATAGCTGATGTGTTGCTCTATTATTGGCTGTTCGTAAATCACTTCTCTACAGGACAAACGTCAACAACTTAACCCTTTTTCTTTGCCCTATAATTTGGACCGCTTCCATCCCACTCTTAGCATGTTTGGGGCTAGTTTCATGAGATAGAGGCATTGAATCGGATTTTTATAGTAAATAGTTTTAATAGTGTATCTTTTGGTTAAAAGGTAAAAGTTAAAATAACACTCAAACGTACATTATTTATAGTTAAATAGTTCAGTGAGTATTGAAAGAACACAACATAAACGGGCCAGATCCAAGAGTCCAAACCCAAGTGGGCCAGACGAATGTATAGACTAGCCAGTTAGACCCATCTCCATGAAGAATGATATTTTCAAGTCCTCAAGCACTTAGGCTTGATACGCAGTGGAAAGGCCAATCTAGTCGCGATGCTAGGTTAGGCCGAGTTACTGGACCTAATTCATGGACCGAATTGATGGGCCAAATCCATCATCAGAACCGAAGTGGGCCAAGCCCACATATAGATATCCAAATGGGCTAGCCAATCTCTACAAGTAATTTAACGAAAGGCTGAACTGAGGCACATCGGTTCTGAGTTGAGGGAACCTCTCAGGGAAACGTGGAAGCTATGAACACATGCATGTGCAAGCTACCACCTCAGCTGGTCCCCCCTTCAGGAATCATGGAAACAGTTAGTAAAGGGAATGTGATTTATTATATACATGGTCACAATGAGCACATGTATCCATAGTCAACTACCTTGTGATCCTCCACATTGAGCAATGTTAAAGGAAGCCTTGAGGCACCAAAATTCCATGAAACCATCTTGGGCAACAAGTAAAGTACCCTATATAAGCCTTATCCTCATCACATTGAAGATAATCCAACTTAAACTAACTTAGTGGAACTCCAACATTCTTTCCTTTCTCTCTTTACATCTATAAAGAGCTCTTCATCTTCTTCGATCACTCATTCCCACCCTAGAGAGGTTTTTTGGCCAATCTCGACTGGACAATTCTAACGATGTTTTGTGTTATAGGTCCCCAGTTCTTGGATAGTTCATTCCAAGCTGCGAAGCTCCAATCCACTTTCATCTCATGCGGGATTTAGTACGCACAATCGGTGTGGTGAACTTGGATCCTTTATTTATGAGTTTTGTATCTGATTCCAGCAATGGAAACTGAGGACATTCCTTTCTCTGCATTAACTCTGTCGATGAAGAAGACAAAGAATAAGGGTCTGGTGCTGCCGATGATTTTGGAGAAGTAGACCAAAAACAACAACCGGACTCTAGATTTTGTTGAACATCGTTAGCCTTTTGCTGGTGGCTCCTCCCACCATTTCCTGTTGGAGAAGGATTATAGAGATCGTATTATCGATTTCTTGTGGATGGAAATATAAGAGCTGAAGTTACAACTCAAGAAGATGATGGGTGACCTGATAGAGAAGATGACCGACAGAGAACCTTCTCATCTGCGTTGGAGAAGTCCATCACCGGAACCACCAGCGAAGGAAGTTCCTGGAAATGGTTTTAGGCAGCAAAGTCAGCCAATTTCGGTGCAAAGTGAAGCAGCAAGCAACCATACTCGTGGTTCACACCGGAAAAGGGCTAAGAGACAAAAAAATGATCAGCCAGCAAATGGAGTATTTTCTTCGTCTTTAGGATCTCTGTACTTGGTTGATCGGGAATAGAGAAAATGAGCAACGACGAGAACAAGAGGCACAACATCTCGATTGTACTGTTTATCAGATAGAGCATCGAGCACTGGATCGGTTTGTCTCTTCTCCTTTCTCTAGACATTGAAGCTTTGGAACTCCCTAAGAAGTTCACTCCACCCGAAGTTCACATCGTAAGGTGGGAAATTGGATCCACTCACACACATCAACCACTACCGGCAGATGATGTCTCTATGGAACCGAAATGATGTACTGATGTGCAAGATCTTTCCATCCAGCCTAAGAGAGTCCGGAATTCGATGGTTTGATTGTCACCCTACTAGATTGATCTATGACTGGAAACAACTCTTGGAGGAATTTCTAGCTAGAGTCGTCTCTAACACCAAAATCCTGAAGGAGCTAGATACCTTGTTTAGCCTCTAGAAGAAAAAGAAGGAAACACTGCGTAACTACGCAAGAAAGTACTGGAAAGAATACAGTCAATTGGAGGAGAACGTCTGCAGCGAGCAGATGGCAATAATGTCTTCAAGCATGGTTGTGTCTAGAAAGCAAGTTGAGGCAATTGCTTACCAAGCACCTAGCCACTACCCTGAAGGATTTATGAGCTAGAATTGAGCAGTATGCTCGTCTTGAAGATGATCAGATTCCCATCAAAGTAGCATCGGCCGAGCAGCTAAACCAGGGAGACCGATGAAGAGCAGATCAGAGAGAACCTCGAAAAGTTGCAGTAAATGAGGTAGACAAATCTAAGTCCTATGAAACAATCATCACGGTGTTTAAGGAACCCATTTACCACCTCATTGAAAAAATCAAGAGGGAACCATACTTTGTTTGGCCGCTGAAGATGTTAGGAGATCCAGCTCAGCGCAACTAAAAACAAAGCTGCACCTATGACTAGGATATGTGGTACATGACTCAGAACTACAGAGCGTTGAAGTAGTATTTAGAGGATTTGGTAACTACTGGGCACCTCCAAGAGTACGTCGATCCAGACAAAACCATGGCTGAACAGAGGAACCCATCACCGTAGTAGAGTGCCGAGTATCCCCTTCGACTGGTCATCAACATGATCTATGGCACGATCAGTCTCGAGCAAGATGAAGTACTTCGAGGAGAAATTTTAAAAGCTGCATAGCTTTAACAAGTAATGTCAGTTGGTCCAGTACCAAAAAGGTTAGAATAGAATTTAAATTTTCTTTATGTACTGTTTCATTTACTGAGAAAAATTTAGAAAGAATTCAACATCCACACACTGATGCATTGATTATTATTGGTGGGATTGGAAAATGATTCGATGTGAAATAAGTCCTAGTGGATTAGGGTAGTTCTTGTGATATCTTGTATTATGATTTGTTTAGGAAGCTCGGTCTTATTGAGCAGAATCTCACATTAGCAACGACATCGCTTTGGCTTTAATTCCCAATCCAAATGGCCACTAGCCCGGATAACATTACCTGTCGTAGTTGGGACGAGGACTCTTCAGATTGAATTCCTGATTGTGAACACTCCATCCCTTTACAACGCCATCCTCGGCCGACCTTGAATTCATCGGATGGAAGCAGTTGTAACAAGCCACGAGGGACCTCGCTACAGTTCGGACTCCCCTTTTTTGTTTGTTGCGGTTCTTAATCTGAACCAAAGAGTCCAACTCTGGCAAATCGTTTTGAGAAAAACAGATTTTGAAAGAAGTGCCAAACATGGACTGCTTTGCCAGATACAGAGTCGCCACCTAAATATTGTATTTTGGGAAATTTAGGAAACCTTGACTCGGTGCCAAACGCCACTTGTCCGTCATCACCAAAGTTGCCTCGGCTCGGGAACTTGGGTACGATCGGGGAAGGTCAGCTATGAGCACCCCCTTTCGCCCGGTCCGAAGACCGGCCTCTACTAACCATGATATCCGATTTTGAAAACATTATGTGTTCTTGTTCCGGTTTATTAGCCTAGAATTACTATGTTATGCGCACAGCAAACAAGTATAGACTAGATTGCCTAATTTGGAAACAAGCATTGCATATCCGTTTGTTTTGAAAATACTTTGGAATTTGCTACTCGCAAGTAGGCTAAAACACGGATTTCAATGAGTTTTTCCAATTCAAACAATCCAACCTTCATCCACAGGCAATCAGGCAGTTTATCTCATATAAGCACTTAGCCACATGGTAATCATGATGTCATGTTAACATTCACACGCATGCGAGATGCTAAAGCATAAATACTTACATTGTACTCCGTGCCGAAACGATAAACTGGTCAGCAAATATGCATGTCCTAGTTCATGTTAAGTGGCTAATGCAACACATGCAAGGATACAGTTAGAGTAGGCTCGGCTAACCCTAAAATGGCATGTGAAATGCTACAATTATTCACGTATTCAATTTGGAATTGAAAATACAATGCAGTTTGTATGATGTACCGAGCCTGGTGCATGCAAGACAAATGCATGGATGAACGCATGCATAGCATAAGGTATGCTAATTTAGACTTGCCCTAATCTACCATCATAAGCAGGTAAATAAAAGGGAAGAAGGAAGTGGGGATTGGAAGACATACACACACACGCACCCACACTTATTACAGATGTGCCCTCGCCCGGAGGGACCAAAAGAATAATACAAATTAACCAACTACGCAAGCTAATTAATAATTACAAATTACCTAATCAATTAACAACTAACTAAACTAGGAAAAACAGTAAACCGCCTCGGGAGGAGAGCCTGATGCAACGCATGCTCGGGTCCTTCTTGGAATTGCACTACCATGCATAGACTGCCTCTATTTTCCCTGCTATTCCCCTCTGGAGATTGCCAAAGTTATCAGGAATGCTTCCCTGGACACTGGGGGACACCACCGGCTGAGTAGAATTACCATCGGCAGCAAGATGTGATCATCGGCTGGAAATGAGGCTATCGGCCACCAATACATTGCCGGTCGGCACTAAATATTGCCGGTCGGCAAAAAGTTCCTGCAGAACCTGCAACTCACAGTAGCAGAGGGCAGAACTTGCATGGCAACACAATTCAAGCAATATATGCACCAATCATGCCCCTTATCATGTTTGTGACTCAAAGGGGCATGTGCCTCGATTCTCGGACCATCAATTACGCATTTCCATGCATGATGGCCCAAAGAACCAAGCATGCACTTTCATGTCAAATGAAATGCAAACCAAACAAACAAACCAAGGCCCAATTCCTATCACCAAATCAAGGAACAAGGCATGCATGCAAAATGCAATGCAACCTAGGCATGCAAGCTGAGGATGCAACATGGCATGGCAAGACACTTATGCAAGCATGCAAGCAAACATGAGGCAATGCAAACTAATGAAAAGATGGGCTTAAACATGATTTAGGCAGCTCTAAATAGGCCTAAAGCAGTGGCCAAAATGCCCAAAAATGAAGGCTAAACACACATACACACATGCACATGTTATGGTCCAACACTTAAGCATATAAAGGCAACTTTCAAGCACACTTAAAAGAGGCTATCATGGACAATTAGCATGCAACATAAGCTCTGAAAATCATGTTAAAACATGGTGCCAAACCAACTCAAATGAAGCAAACATTAGCATGCAAATGGCCCAAGTGCTTGAAACAAGTCAAGGAGGCTTAAACCATAGCTAAGCCAACCAAGCCTCACAAGGCCAAAAAGGCTTAAAACAGGTTCAAGGCAGACCTTGAACATGCAAAGGGGACCCTTAGATGGCATCTAAGTGGCTCAAATTCAAAAGCATGCATAATGGCCAAAACATGGAGCATACAACACGAGTTTTTGAAGCATCAAAGAGGTGTCCAAGGCAAGCATATGAGCATGTCAAAGGGACTGAAATGACATGTAGGATGGTTCTAAACCACTAAATTAATGCAAGCAATGCATGCTACACATTCACCTACTTGAAGCATACAAGCTCAAATACAAAGGAGCTATACCAAGCATGCTAAAATCGACCCAAACAATTATGGACAGACCTTAAACATGGAAAAATAAGCACAAAACCTTCACAAGGTTAAACCTAAAACATGCTAGAACAAAGGCTAACAACCTAAGGCATATTAAGGCAATAACAAGGCATTACATGGTAGGTATGCTAAGCATGCATGGTGTACCAAAACCAACTTAATACAAAGTTAAATCATGAAAATATAAGCATAAAATACAGCCATGGCATGATGAACAAACCTTTAGACATAGTGCTCCCTTAAGAGGCCAAAATTGGTCCTTTTCAAGGACAACAAGGAGAGGGGGTGGCCCTCCCCTTTTTGACACTTTAAGGCACCATCTTCACCACTGAAATCCCTCAAGATTTCAGTGGTGAAGAGGCCCAAACACCAAAGTCCCGAAACTTGCACAAAATATCACAAAAAGGAGCCTTACAAGGCTTAGGAGGGGTCAAACCCCTCCAAACCACAAAACACCCTTAACAAACAATCAAGAGGGCTTAAAAACAGAACTTTTTTGTATTATACACTAAGCACAAAAACAGTTCTAAGATAAGCAAAAGTGGTGTACAAAAATGGGGTAAAAAGGGACTAGTGTCTCACCCTTGTAGACCTCTTCAAAAAATGAAGCTCCAACTGGTTCTCCAAGCTCAAAACCACCTAAAGACCTCAAGAACAACCTCTGATCCTTCAAGGAACCAAGAAAAGGTGTAACACTATGTGTTTGTGTGCAATAGTGAGACAAAACACACACAAAACTACAAATAGAGAAAGGTATAGATATAGGATAGATATAAGTCCTAAAGCTAAAACCAGAGCTCCTCTCAAGATGTTGTCTAACCCTAGAAGAGGAGGAAGAGGTCTCCTCTTATAGATATTCACTCTTGCAAAGCTTACAAAACAAGCTTGGCAAGAGTGAAATCCCTCCATACACGTGTATGGAGGGGGGCAAAGGTGGGTGCCAGCTATCACAGCTGGCACAAAATATTTACCAAAAGTAGATGAACAGTGATCGGCTAGCAAAAAGTGTCATTTTGACAAAATTAACTGCCGACCGGCAACAAAGAGTGCCGACCGGCAATATATATTGCCGGTGGCAACAAAACCTTGGCCGGTGGCCTCTACCCACTGCCGGTGATGTGTGGGGATGCCTCACAAGGCATTCGCTGCCCCTTCAAGGCAAAACACAAGTGTTTGGTGCAAAACCAGACACTAAACAGTCGAGTTCGGAGATCCTGAGGCAAGGCGCGTAGCCGAGACCTCCGGAAACTCCAAATGAACACAAACATGGATGATCACCGGGTGTTCAAACGGTGACGTCCAAGTCTTGAGGACAGTCAAAAATGGGGTGTCTACAGTTGCCCCTCTTTGACAGAACTTGAAAGTCATAACAATGACGGGAGTGAACGTCAAAGCCCAGAGACGACTCATTTTTGACAAGGCCGAAGACTTAGACAAACATGCAACACAAACAAGCTATGCACCCGAAGGCAGGGGAAAAATGCAAGACAATGCATGAAGCCGAGCATAACTTATGATCATGCAAAGAAAGCTGTAACAAAGCACGCATGCAACAGTTTTAAGCTAGCGTACACCAAGCTACACTACAATGCAGAAAGGATGTAAGAGAATTATGCAATTCTCAATACGTCTCACACGGAGGATATAATACCTGTCTGGTTCGTTCGGTTGCACCGGCTTCAAATGAGCCATACATACAATATCGTGCTACTAAAGAAAACAAACTTAATAGGTACAATGTCGTTAGCAACATGCATGACAATGCAAGAACGAATGCAAAATGATGTGCAATATATACAAAACTATGTATGAACAATGCAAATGATATGCAATGCAATTGAAACAATGCAAACTACATGCAAAGCAATTGAATCATGATCCAATCATGAGCGGTTCGAAACCACACATATGTCAAATAGATTGATGGAGGTAACAAGTCTGTTTACCATAGAAAAGGTGCTGCGACCCTTAAACCAACATACCAGCGTGGAATAGGCGCGTACACATGCAGAACTATGAGTAATGTAGACAGACACAAGAACGAGTATTGGGTGGAATGACATAAGTGGGGTGACAACCCGCTGGGGAAAGAACAATGATCCTAATGCCGGATGCAAAACTTACACTACAATGTAATATCTACAATGGATATGGCGTGCAGCCAAAACCGTATCTTGCCTAGGAAAGACATGTACACGTACAAGCCATGTCTAGCACAGAAAAGGTGCTGCAACCCTCAAACCAACATACTAGCGTGGAATAGGCGCGTACACAAGCAGAACTATGTTTTGACGTGAAAAGTAAGAGCACATACCAGACCAAGCTCAACAAGGAAAGGTGCAAGCCATAGATGGAGGATAATGTAGTGAATGCATGCAACTAAAATGCAATGGAGATGGATACAATGGATATGGCACGCGGGCCAAACCAAATCTTTCCTAGGAAAGGCATGTACACGTACAAGCCATGTCTGACACAGAAAAGATGCCGCAACCCTCAAACCAACATACCAGCGTGGAATAGGCACGTACACATGCAGAACTATGTTTTGACGTGAAAAGTAAGAGCACATACCAGACCAAGCTCAACAAGGCAAGGCGCAAGCCATAGATGGAGGGTGATGCAGTGGATGCATGCAAGCTACAATGCAATATCTACAAATATGCAATGGAATGTAAATGCAATATCTACAGTGGAAATGCATAACAATGCACTATATTACGATGAAATGCATGACATATGCATTATCTACAATGTAATGACATATGCAATATTTACAATGAAATGCATGACAATGCGGTATTTACAATGCGATGCATGACATATGCAGTATTTACAATGCAATGCATGACAACGCAGTATTCACAATGCGATGCATGACATATGCAGTATTTACAATGCAATGCATGACATATGCAGGTACTATGCACACCAATGCACCGAAGGTCTTGCACCTTCCAAGGATTTAAGGTCTCCTAGACCGTGCGTGTTTAAGGTCTCGCCAGACCCAAGGGGTAATGCATGAATTGAGATGCGGTGCACAAGACAGTGCGATGCGCAAGATCGCGTGATGGAATGCATGTCAAATGCAATGAGATGCGCAAAACAGTGCGGTGCGTTCAGACAATGCGAATGAAGGTCTTGCACCTCCCAAGGATTTTAGGTCTCCTGGACCGTGATGACGATGCACAATGCAAGTGAGACATGCATGCCAATGGAAATGAGGCACGCATGCCAATGGAAATATGACACGCATGCCAATGGAAATGTGACACGCATGCCAATGGAAATGAGGGATGATGCAAATGAGACACGCATGCCTCAAGGATGCAAAATGAAATGCAAATGAGACACGTATGCCTCATAAGAAGGTAAAACAATGCAAATGAGACACACGTGCCTCAAAGAGATATAAGATGATACAAATGAGACACGCGTGCCTCAAAGATAATGTAAAATGATATGCAAATGAGACACGCGTGCCTCAAAGGAATTGAGACACGCATACCTCAAAGGAATTGAGGCACGCATACCTCAAAGGAAGGTGAAATGAAATGCAAATGATAATGTGAATGAATTCGAATGCGTGACAACGCATGTTTTCCTTTTGAAATGCATGACAAAGCAAATGAATCTAAGTGCGTGACAACGCACGTCTTTTGAAGTACGTGACAATGCATGTGACATGCTAGAATGCGTGACAATGCAAATGGACTTAAATGCGTAACAACGCACGTGTTTTGGAAAGCATGACAATGCAATGGTAAGGGAATGCACGACAACGCGAACGATGCACGAGGCGACGTATGTATTGAAATGCATGACAATGCTTGTAAAAATGCAATGACAATTCATGAGAGATGTGCATGACAATGCAAGGGGTGCGAGTTACAACGTATGTAGTACGTGCATAACAATGCAACTGTGAGGCGCACGACAGCGCGATGCAATGCACCGAAATAGTGCGATGAATGCGTGCGACGCACACGAGGGCAACTTTTTGAATCTTGCAAAAGGCAAAAGGATACAAAAGGATACACCTTGCACGAATTCGAGTGCCACGCACAGCAGACGCGGTCCGAGGTCAAAACGGAGGCCGGTTGAGCGTCGGAGATACACTTTCTTGAGCTATGAAGACCAAAAACTACTCATATGGCCTAAACAAAGCTTTGGGAACACCACCGGCCGAAAGGGGGAGCCACTGGCTGTCTGTCGGCCATCAAACAATTCCATCGGCACAAAATAGTGCCGACCGGCAAAGAGTGTGGCCGACCGGCACAAAATTCTTGTATCGGGGCAGTTTTGGTATTTGGCCACGGGTGTTTTAAAATAGGGCTTCTAGCCCTATTTTCTCACTTCCTCCTTGCTCGAAAATTCTTCCTCCTTCTCTCTAGAGTGTTTTCGTCCTTCGATCCTCTCATTTTCTTGCGTTTTAACCTCGATTTCGTTGTTCGATTCGCGTTCACCCTTGCGTTTCGGACATTTTGAATCGATTGAAATTTCAATTCGGTGTTTCTTTCTTGATTTTTGCCACTCGGGGCTTGTTTCCCTCGAGTTTTTCTCGATATCCGTGGCTTTTCCTCACCTCGGCTTTTCCGGCCATTTCCAACCCTCTCGGGGTTGACTTTTTTTGTTGACTCTTCGTATTCTCGTCCGTTTTTTCCTCTTCCGACCATTTTCACATTCTCTTCGAGACGGCGGATGATCTTCCAGAGGGTGGGGCTCCTCCAGAGCTTGAGATGGGCCCCGAGGCTGAGCCTTTGCCACTCCGCCTCCGGCCGTTCGATCCGGAGACCTACAGGCCCGCGGTTCACGTGATGCTCCTTGACGGACTACGCCAGTTCTGGAGCTTCGAAAGGGGCGTAGCACCCGAGCTACTACTTCATGAGCCAGAGTCACACTTGTCGTACGGCGCCTCCGAGGTACATGCTTCCCCCGGTTTCAATTTTTCGCAATGTAGAATATTTGAACTGCTATTGTTGATCCTGTTCTTTAATTGCTTAGTTCAAATGCACTGATGCACTGTATATTGTAGTTGATTGCGAATATACTGGCAACTGATAATTACTTGAATCTGACATGCGCACACACACACTACACTAGCCCTGAATTGCCCTGAATTGCCCAATCATATTAACACGACACCTACTGCACTTCACTGTGGGCACACCGGCACCCGGTGTCTGCTTGATTTATGAGAAATGTGCACACATGTCGCATTTACCCTGAACCACTCAACACGCTGACATATCACACATCGTAGTTCCCTGCTAGTACACCGGCACCCGATGTCTGCTTGATACTAAAAAACGCGCACACACGCACTATATCTGTACTGAACTGTTCAACACACTGACATATCATATGCTGTAGTTCTCTGCTAGCACACTAACACCCAATACCGGCTTTACATTTGAAACGTGCATACACACACTATATCTGTATGCTTCTCAAAACTGCATCTTGAATATTGCTTCGCAATTGCTGTTTTTTATTACAGGGGGACTCCTATACCATCCGTGGATATGGGAATGTCGTTGCCCGAGACTGGTATGCAGAGTTTCCAGACGCGGTTCTCCAGATCGTCGACGAGGCGGGCTTCGGCATCTTCTGCAGGGGGCTCTCCCAGCTTACTACCTGCAGGCCTTTACTTGCTGCTTTAGTGGAGAGGTGGTGGGATACCACCAACTCCTTCCACTTCTCCGTTGCAGGGGACATGACGACGACCCCTTATGACTTCTCGATGCTTACTGGCATCGGGGTAGGGGGGATCCGATTCCATTCGACACTGATATGGGTGAGTGGGACGCCGCCCAGCTGTACCTGCTCGGCGCTCAGCCTTCCCTTGCTCGAGCAGGGTTTGTCAGATATTCATGGTTCAAGACTCAGTTCCGGACTCAGCGAGCCTTGGAGGAGGAGGCGCAGATGACTCCAGGGGAGGTAGATCAGTATGCACGAGGCTTCATCATGTTCCTGCTTGGGACGACCCTGTTCGCCGACCGGGCGAACACCGTGCCTCTATGCCTGTTGAGCACACTGGTGGATGTCAGGCGGATCCGCTGCTATGATTGGGGTGGCGCAGGTCTGGCCACTTTGTATGGCTACATGAGCTCTTCTTCCCGCCTCCGCGGACAGCTTCTCGGCAGATACTGGCGAGCTTGGGAAGTACATCTTCTTCCCCTTTTACATTTCTGCTTTCTGCTTTACATTTTCTGTATTCTGTACACTGCATTTCTTGTATTCTGTACGCTGCACGGTCTATCTCACTGACTACATACTGCACACGCGGTACACACATATATTCTGCTTTACACTGATTGTACCCTATACACACCGTACACTCTGCGCAATACACTGCACAACACACGGCTCTGTCATTTTTGTTTTATTATTTATTCTGCTTTATCTGATAGTCATACTGATATTTGTTCTGCAGTTGTGGGTTTATGCCTACTTTCCTAGGCTTGCCCCAGTACCCAATGTGGAGATCTCGCTCGACGTCCCCTTTTCTCATCGCTTTGACGTGCGGTGTATGCGGAGACCCCGGGAGTCCTTTATCTTTTTTCGCCGCTACTTCGACACCATCACCGCTGCGGAGGTATGTTCAACTATAGAGTTTGTTTAAGCTTCGCTTTAGCACTGTATTTTTCGATGACAGATAGATAACAAACTGCATTTTGTACCCGCAAATCACCTGGCAGCCTTGGGCCCCGTTGCCGGCCGTGGTGAGGGACCACTACAAGAGTGCTGAGGAGATTGCCTGTCTCCAGATTCTTTTGGAGGGCCCGGTCTGTCGGGCTTGGTACTTGGGGGAGCGCTTCTTGCGTCAGACCCTGGGTTTACCGGAGCAGATAGTTTCAGGTCCGCCTCCTACACACATGAGGCATACAGAGAGGCTCTCTCTCGAGCACCTGAGAGAGTATACTGCTGGCTGGGGCGCAGAGCGTCACAGAGATGAGGGCGACTATGCCGAGTATGTCCGGGCCTACATCATGCGACCCTTGGGCGGTGACCATCGAGCTGGGAGGGAGAGGCCAGCAGCCCCAGGAGCTGGAGCGGGAGCGGCGAGGAGGGCTCAAGTCCGTGGCAGGGGCGGAGTTCAGCGAGGACGGGGGACCGGTTGGCGACCTACCAGATCCCTTTTGCTTCTCCGCCGGCTGATCACGAGTTGGTTGATGTCCCCGACTTGCCTCCGGTATTTATCGCTTCATTTCGCATCTTGTACTGTTATTTCGTTTCAGTCCATTTGATATTCCGCAGAATACTAATGCATCTGATACTTTTGCAGGCGTCCTCCGAGTACACCCGGCAGTCATTGGAGATGAATGCCTCCATGATGGGGATGCTACAGCGGACCTTCAACCTCCTAGCCCTTTACAGCATTCCGGTATGTTCTTTCTGACCACAGCCACAAACCATACACAAACTGCTTCATATAATCTGATGCACGACACAACACCCGTTAAACTGTTCATAGCATTCATACACTGTATTCACACACTGTACTTATACAATGATACACTGCTCACGGCATTCACACACTGTACTCATACATTGTATTCTACATTGATATACTGCTCACGGCACCCATACACTATACTCATACACTGTATTTTGCACTGCTATACTGCTCATGGCACCCATACACTGTACTCATACATTGTATTCTACATTGCTATACTGCTCACGGTATTCTGATGCATTTGTCTCTTATGTACTTTTCAGCCTCCCTTCCAGATTCCGCTAGTGGGTGGTGTTCCAGCGGGGTCCTCTATTCTTGCTCGAGGAGGGCGTGAAGACACTGCACGTCCCCGTACCAAGGGAGGGCGTACTCATGTTGGGAGTAGCTCTCGGGCACCCATTCTTGATGATGAGGATGATGAGTCTGAGTCCGATTCCGAGGCAGAGGCAGAGGCAGAGGCGGGGTCATCTGGGGAGGAGATTGGAGGCGGTACTGACTCGGACTCGGGCTCAGACGGTGATGCTCCTGGTGGTGCTCCTGGTGATGATGCTCCTGGAACTTCGTCCAGGAAGAGGACTAGGACAGATTGATAGCCCCGGGGCCATTTTGACATTCGATACAGATTTTTACTATTTTTCTTCTTTTTTGCATTTTCCCCTTTTTGTTAGTAGTTAGGGTACTTTATACTGCCGCAGGCAGATTTTTGTTTTCTTCAAAACTATGTACTTGAAAAGCTGATATGAAATGAAACAAACTTTTGTTTAAAAGAGTGTTATATCTGTACATTTCATACTTTGCACTGCATTGCATCATATTACACCTCAAATGTAAATGATCTTGATCTGTTGTCTGAAAAGTGAACACTTGTAAATTGAGCACTTGCACTATGATAATCGGGTAACCAACCAACTAACAGCAAACAACTCATACAAACCACTACTCAAACTGAATATACAAATTTATACTTCATCGGATTGATCTGCATATACCCATAATACAAAGACTTTCGGTTCATTCTGCACACAGCGAACCCTGAACAAAATAGCCCAATCTAAACAGACGGACCACAAAACTGAAATGGTTGGAGTTGAAACACGCTCGAATGTCCCAAAATTTTCCTTTTCTTCTCCTGCCTTGCATAAATGTAGAGAATGGCATAGCATTCTGAGCACAAACGATTTTTTTTTTGAAATAAATGAGGGTTTTCAACCGGGGTATCGAGCCTACCACAGAACACAGCGAGACAGACTCAAACAAAGAAACAAAAGGCACACGACCTAACATAACGAGACATGCTCGGAAAAGACTCAAAGCTAAAATCGAGACCGACAAATCAAAAGACACGACACACGGACGTGTTTACACAAGGAGAGACCTCAAATCTCGGGGAGCTAGTTCCTCCGGGTATACTTCCCACCCTTTCTGATTTGTGATACTCACATCACTCGGCCCTCAGGCTCGGTTTTTCTCTCAAAACCCTCTTGCTCACTTCTATCTCTGCTTACACCTCTCTATTCTTTATTCTCTCATTTTTTAATCCTTCCCCAGGGTGATTGATGGATGAATAGGAAGTCGCAGGTTCACGCCCAGCACTGTTAGCTCACGGCTATTCCTTCCGGTGGATAGAGTGCCCTTCTGGCAAGTATGTTGACGGCGAGGAAAAGACAGAAGACCTGACTCGAATGCGTCCCTAGTTCGTCATTTTGACCATTCTTGTTTTCTAAAACAATTTTGACCAAAATGAGAGTTGAATTAACATACCTGTTCGATTTTTGATTTGAAAATCATGCAAGTCAGGCTGTGAGCACTGAAAATTTTCCTTTTTGGGTCTAAACATGGTCCAATTTTGAAAAATGAAATAGTTTTCGAGAAAATAAGTCAACCTCAGTAAAAATTTTCAAAAACTATTTTTGCAAACAGTCAATGCTCAACGAGCACGGAACTTACCCTCGGGATGCGCAACCTCGAATCGGGGACAATGGAAAATTGCCCCTGGCTTAAATGGGGATAAGGCAACGGAAAGTTGCACCTGGTTTGGATGGCATCTCAGGGCAACTTATGGCAACGGAAAGTTGCCTCTTGTTTGGATGATGCCGCGGCATGCTGTAAGCCAGTCCTCGTTGATGACGATCGGACCCTCGAACGCGGAGGAGATGAAGACGGTTTGAATCAATATATGGACACAATCACCTGGAAGGTGTTGGTGGTTGGGCTTCAAGAGGAAGTTGATCACGTAGTTCCAGCCACTGTAACCAAGACATCAGATTTGGAGGAGGCACAGGTGATCAAAACCATGACATGGACTGAGACACTATGGAAGCGTTGGGGGCTGGACTTCAGGATAAAGTTGCCTACGTATCCCAAACATGGGAATCAAGCCTTACGTAGTTCCGGTTGTTACAACCGGATTGTCGGATGCAGAGGAAGTAAGGATGACCAAAACCATTACATGGACAAGGCCAGTGAAAGCGTTGAATGGACTTCAAGATGAAGTTGCCTACGTATCCCAAACATGGGAATCAAGCCTTACGTAGTTCCGGTTAAGGTACACTTAGGTATTTTAACCTTCACTGTTTAGGCTCTAACTTTTGCCAAGGCGCCCGTTGCAAGTTTTCGACCTTGTGAGCTATGTTTTTCTTTTCTTTTCTTTTCTTTTTTTTTTAATTTTTAAAATTTTTTTTATTTATTCTTTTCTTTTGCATTTTCCTTTCATTTTTTTTTATTTCTTTTGCTATTTTTTGTTCTTTTTCCTCTTTTTTGCTTCTTTTTTGTCTCTTTTTTATTTCTTTTTTCTTTGCTCTAACTTTTGCCTGGGTCGCCCTTCCGGGTTTTCGGCCCAGCGAGCCTCTCAAAGGGTAAAAGTGTAGCAAGCCCATGCTAAATGGTTTTGAGATTGAAGCCTCTCTGTATCCAGGAGAGTGACGGTTGTGTTGATTTGCAGAAAAGTCCATCACGGTTGCTTCACGAGCCTCTTCCGGTGAGATCTGATCTTTTTAATCTGGCTTTGGTGCCTCTTGCTCGAGGACTGCTTCAAATCTGGCCACATGGGTCTTTCATGGCAGTTGGCTGTTGAATGTTATGAACGGATTCCAAGTTCGAAACAGATAGGTTGAATCTTGAGGCTGAGAGTGATCCGAGGCTGCACAATCTCAAGAGCGATTCCACACAGGTCTTCGCAAGGCCGCGCAAGACATTTTGTTTTTGAAAGTTTTTAAGAAAGCGACAAATCATTCGCGCTGAAGATAGTGTGGAACCAGTCCAGATCGAACCAAGATCCTTCTCAGTACTCACGCCGACAAGCATGATTTCATTCATTAAAAGCTTAGCATGCCTTTCTTTCTCTCAAAATGATCAAAATTTTGCAAAACCCGAGGAATTCCTTCCTCTTCGTTTTTATCACCGCAGTGTTTGAAAAGGGTTTTTATGAAAAGCTTAGGTCATTACAACGATGTTTAAGGCACAAGAGAGTAGGTGGTATGTACTGTCGTTCCATTCACATCCTCTGGCACGGCTGACTCAAATAGCAACAAGTACGGAACGTGATAGCCACAACTGTTTCATTCAGATTTGTTGGTATAACTGGCTCCTCGGCAGCAACAGACTCAAAAAGCAAAAACAACTAATTACAAGACAAAACAGTGTTTGAGGCAACAACCCCGAAATCACCTGGTATACTATACAAGAGGGACTGACTCATTACAACAAGACAGACCCTGTAAGCAAAAAGACTGACTCAATACAGAGAGACTAACTCAAAACAAAACAAAAGACTGACTCGACACCCAAGTCAGAATTTACAAAATTAGCATTGTCAGATGCTCAAAAATACGTGCCAAACGCCATATCCAAAAATGCGCCAGGCATTGCCCGCAGGCGGTGCACCTTCTGATTACATACTCACAGTATCTGTGTCCTCAAAATCCAACAACTGGGTGGTGACGGACTTTGCTGAGGTGTGGGGGAGGATAACCTCGTTGTCAATCAAATCTTGCACCTCATGATGGAGGCGGAAACAATTGTCGGTAGCATGGCCTGTCTGCTGGTGGTACGCACAGTACTGAGTAGGGTCATGAGTAGCAGGGAGATTCTTCGGGAGAGGCCGAGGCTCCAGAGGTTTAAGGTGTCCCCTCTCGGCAAGGATCTGAAGTGCCTTGGACAATGGCATGTAGAGAGCATGGAAGACCCTGCGCCCTCGGGGCAGGTACTTTGGAGCCTGAGCACTTTTGCTAGATACACTAGCGAACGGATCGGCGGGTGAGGCCTTGGATTTCTGATCCTTCCCGGATGTAGGTTTGGGAGCAGGAAGAACTGTTTTGGCATGACGGGGCCTATCCCGGTTCTCTGATTAACTGGAACTGCCCTCAGGCGAAGTGGAGAAAGCGTCCTCCACAGCTTTTGTCACAACTGCTGATATCTGTTGCTTGTTCATCCCCCTGGCTTTCAAAGCCTCTACTGCCCACAGCAGTTGTTCGATAGGATCGGCATCTGCCTTCATCTTGTCTTTACCTCTGGCCTCAGCCTGATTGAGGGTTTGGGTTGGTACGTCGTTGCCATAGTTGGAGGCCATCTCCGGTTGGCTGAGTTCGATCACTATCCGTCCCAATAGTGGGGGCTCCTGGGGTACAAAGCCTCCGGCATATGGTGCGGCTGGTGGCGAAGCAGACATTCCATAGGCGAGATCCGCCACGGATCTTTGAAGATCACCTATCATTCCCATTAGTTCAAATGTAGTAGGCTCGCGAGCCTGATATAGTTGAGGGGTCCAAACTGCGTGCGCAGCGGGCGACCTGGGCGGACGTGGCATATCAATATTAGCCTCACTTGGTGGGGTGATTCCTTGACCCAACGTGGCTGTCATAACCACGATCTTTTCTGAATTTTGCGTCATGCTAAGTCCTGTCTCAGCAAGGAGAAGACACTAGCTATTTTGGATCAACTCTCTGAATCTCTGAACTGAAACGGAAAACAAGCAATATTTCAGCCCCAAACAAATCAAATACGGGTGTAGCCGAACAACTGCACTCTACTACTGATCACTGTTCCCCAGAATCACTGTTCAAAACTGAACTGATACCCGCAGACATAACTGATTCTCAACAACACTGATACCGGTGCCCTCAGGCCGGATACCCAATCTTGCAAACTAACACGCGCATTCTTGTGGAGATACACTCTAAAAGCACATAGCAGGTAAGGGAGAGCCAAAACACCCCTATGTTGGGGTAGGGTTTCCCTGTCCTATTTTGTCAGGAGCTAGGGTTGAACTACGCACGCAGGGGTTTCAAACAACCTATCATCGGGTAAGCAACCTGTCCTAGTTTGGAATGGTCACTATGGATTCCGAATATGCACTAGGTCGAATGGTCAAAAAGGGTGCCCCGGTAAAACCGGGGTTTGTGTTCCCATGCTGTCAGAGCCCATAACCGGTCAGCCTTATGGTCATGCCTTGACAAGACAAGCCTCCGGCAAACCGTTCAGGAATGGCAGATGGCAAACACGGTGTCCTAGGCGCACCTATGCACATGCAATGCAAAGAGACACATAAATGAAATCAAAACAAGATATCACGAGTTCGAGTCAAGCTCTCTAAAATCCCCAGCAGAGTCGCCAGAAACTGTAACAAGCCGCGAGGGACCTCGCTACAGTTCGGACTCCCCTTTTTTGTTTGTTGCGGTTCTTAATCTGAACCAAAGAGTCCAACTCTGGCAAATTGTTTTGAGAAAAATAGATTTTGAAAGAAGTGCCAAACATGGACTGCTTTGCCAGATACAGAGTCGCCACCTAAATATTTTATTTTGGGAAATTTAGGAAACCCTGACTCGGTGCCAAAGGCCACTTGTCCATCATCACCAAAGTTGCCTTGGCTCGGGAACTTGGGTACGATCGGGGAAGGTCAGCTATGAGCACCCCCTTTCGCCCGGTCCGAAGACTGGCCTCTACTAACCATGATATCCGATTTTGAAAACATTATGTGTTTTTGTTCTGGTTTATTTGCCTAGAATTACTATGTTATGCGCACAGCAAACAAGTATAGACTAGATTGCCTAATTTGGAAACAAGCATCGCATATCCGTTTGTTTTGAAAATGCTTTGGAATTTGCTACTCGCAAGTAGGCTGAAACACGGATTTCAATCAGTTTTTCCAATTCAAAAAATCCGACCTTCACCCACAGGCAATTAGGCAGTTTATCTCATATAAGCACTTAGCCGCATGGTAATCATGCTGTCATGTTAACATTCACATGCATGCGAGATGCTAAAGCATAAATACTTACATTGTACTCCGTGCCGAAACGATAAACTGGTTAGCAAATATGCATGTCCTAGTTCATGTTAAGTGGCTAATGCAACACATGCAAGGATGCAATTAGAGTAGGCTCGGCTAACCCTAAAATGGCATGTGAAATGCTACAATTATTCACGTATTCAATTTGGAATTGAAAATACAATACAGTTTGTATGATGTACCGAACCCGGTGCATGCAAGACAAATGCATGGATGCACGCATGCATAGCATAAGGTATGCTAATTTAGACGTGCCCTAATCTACCATCATAAGCAGGTAAATAAAAGGGAAGAAGGAAGTGGGGATTGGAAGACATGCACACACACGCACCCACACTTATTACAGATGTGCACTCGCCCGGAGAGACCAAAAGAATAATACAAATTAACCAACTACGCAAGCTAATTAATAATTACAAATTACCTAATCAGTTAACAACTAATTAAACTAGGAAAAACAGTAAACCGCCTCGGGAGGAGAGCCTGATGCAACGCATGCTCGGGTCCTGCTCGGAATTGCACCACCATGCGTAGACTGCCTCTATTTTCCCTGCTATTCCCCTCTGGAGATTGCCAAAGTTATCAGGAATGCTTCCCTGGACACTGGGGGACACCACCAGCTGAGTAGAATTACCATCGGGAGCAAGATGTGATCATCGGCCGGAAATGAGGCTATCGGCCACCAATACATTGCCGGTCGGCACTAAATATTGCCGGTCGGCAAAAAGTTCCTGCAGAACCTGCAACTCACAGCAGCAGAGGGCAGAACTTGCATGGCAACACAATTCAAGCAATGTATGCACCAATCATGCCCCTTATCATGTTTGTGACTCAAAGGGGCATGTGCCTCGATTCTCGGACCATCAATTACGCATTTCCATGCATGATGGCCCAAAGAACCAAGCATGCACTTTCATGTCAAATGAAATGCAAACCAAACAAACAAACCAAGGCCCAATTCCTATCACCAAATCAAGGAACAAGGCATGCATGCAAAATGCAATGCAACCTAGGCATGCAAGCTGAGGATGCAACATGGCATGGCAAGACACTTATGCAAGCATGCAAGCAAACATGAGGCAATGCAAACTAATGAAAAGATGGGCTTAAACATGATTTAGGCAGCTCTAAATAGGCCTAAAGCAGTGGCCAAAATGCCCAAAAATGAAGGCTAAACACACATACACACATGCACATGTTATGGTCCAACACTTAAGCATATAAAGGCAACTTTCAAGCACACTTAAAAGAGGCTATCATGGACAATTAGCATGCAACATAAGCTCTGAAAATCATGTTAAAACATGGTGCCAAACCAACTCAAATGAAGCAAACATTAGCATGCAAATGGCCCAAGTGCTTGAAACAAGTCAAGGAGGCTTAAACCATAGCTAAGCCAACCAAGCCTCACAAGGCCAAGAAGGCTTAAAACAGGTTCAAGGCAGACCTTGAACATGCAAAGGGGACCCTTAGATGGCATCTAAGTGGCTCAAATTCAAAAGAATGCATAATGGCCAAAACATGGAGCATACAACACGAGCTTTTGAAGCATCAAAGAGGTGTCCAAGGCAAGCATATGAGCATGTCAAAGGGACTGAAATGACATGTAGAATGGTTCTAAACCACTAAATTAATACAAGCAATGCATGCTACACATTCACCTACTTGAAGCATACAAGCTCAAATACAAAGGAGCTATACCAAGCATGTTAAAATCGACCCAAACAATTATGGACAGACCTTAAACATGGAAAAATAAGCACAAAACCTTCACAAGGTTAAACCTAAAACATGCTAGAACAAAGGCTAACAACCTAAGGCATATTAAGGCAATAACAAGGCATTACATGGTAGGTATGCTAAGCATGCATGGTGTACCAATACCAACTTAATACAAAGTTAAATCATGACAATATAAGCATAAAATACAGCCATGGCATGATCAACAAACCTTTAAACATAGTGCTCCCTTAAGAGGCCAAAATTGGTCCCTTTCAAGGACAACAAGGAGAGGGGGTGGCCCTCCCCTTTTTGACACTTTAAGGCACCATCTTCACCACTGAAATCCCTCAAGATTTTAGTGGTGAAGAGGCCCAAACACCAAAGTCCCGAAACTTGCACAAAATATCACAAAAAGGAGCCTTACAAGGCTTAGGAGGGGTCAAACCCCTCCAAACCACAAAACACCCTTAACAAACAATCAAGAGGGCTTAAAAACAGAACTTTTTTGTATTATACACTAAGCACAAAAACAGTTCTAAGATAAGCAAAAGTGGTGTACAAAAATGGGGTAAAAAGGGACTAGTGTCTCACCCTTGTAGACCTTTTCAAAAAATGAAGCTCCAGCTGGTTCTCCAAGCTCAAAACCACCTAAAGACCTCAAGAACAACCTCTGATCCTTCAAGGAACCAAGAAAAGGTGTAACACTATGTGTTTGTGTGCAATAGTGAGACAAAACACACACAAAACTACAAAGAGAGGAAGGTATAGATATAGGATAGATATAAGTCCTAAAGCTAAAACCAAAGCTCCTCTCAAGATGTTGTCTAACCCTAGAAGAGGAGGAAGAGGTCTCCTCTTATAGATATTCACTCTTACAAAGCTTACAAAACAAGCTTGGCAAGAGTGAAATCCCTCCATACACGTGTATGGAGGGGGGCAAAGGTGGGTGCCAGCTATCACAGCTGGCATAAAATATCTACCAAAAGTAGATGAACAGTGATCGGCTAGCAAAAAGTGTCATTTTGACAAAATTAACTGCCGACCAGCAACAAAGAGTGCCGACCGGCAATATATATTGCCGGTGGCAACAAAACCTTGGCCGGTGTCCTCTACTCACTGCCGGTGATGTGTGGGGATGCCTCACAAGGCATTCGCTGCCCCTTCAAGGCAAAACACAAGTGTTTGGTGCAAAACCAGACACTAAACAGTCGAGTTCGGAGATCCTGAGGCAAGGCGCGTAGCCGAGACCTCCGGGAACTCCAAACGAACACAAACATGGATGATCACCGGGTGTTCAGACGGTGATGTCCAAGTCTTGAGGATGGTCAAAAATGGGGTGTCTACAGCAGTCCAGTTAACCTATCATCAACTCATCTGTTTCCCAACGGAGCATGGAGTAGAGCAGATCACGGAGGACCAAGTTGCGGCAAAACACTATTTTATGGATGCCATGAAGACTAAAGAACTTTATAATCAGGTTTTGATGGTTGAGGTAGCAGATCAGTTTGTAGTAGATGTTTGAGGAACTCAAACTGAAGGATGGTGGAAGAACTAGAAAAAGTTTTGGTGGAAGAAGGCGACCCTAAAAGATACTTTCTTATTGGTACTTCGCTTGGCGCTGATGAAAAATTTTAGTTGTTGTAGAAGTATTTGCATGGTCAACCTATGACATTCTTAGCTTGGATCCTGAATTTGCCTGTCACAAACTCAATGTTAATCCTATAGTTCGGCCCGTCATACAGAAGGGCAGAAGATCCTTAGTTGAGTATACCTGTGGAGGAAGATAAGCTCCTGTTAGTAGGGGCAATTCGGAAGGTTCAGTACCCACAGTGGTTGTTTAATACAATTATAGTGAAGAAGAAGAATGGTAAATAGAAAGTCCGTGTTGATTTCACTTACCTTAACAAAGCTTTTTCGAAAGACAACTTTCCTTTGCCATGTATAGATTAGCTCGTCGATTCAATGGCCGAACATAAACGGATGAGTTTCTTGGACGCCTCAAGTGGCTACCATCAGATACCTCTATTCGGTCCAGACCAAGAGAAAACAACATTTATAACTCCTAGAGGCATCTACTGCTACAAGGTAATGTTGTTCGGCCATAAGAATGTTAGAGTGACTTACCAGCGGATAATGCTCGGACGGACTATGGAAGCATATATAGACGACGTTGTGGTCAAAAGGAGGCTCATAACAAACCACCTTGCTGATCTAAATAAAGTTTTCAGTATCTTGAAAACCCATCAACTTCTCCTCAATGCCTCAAAATTCATTTTCGGAGTAGAAACAAGAATAAGAACAGGAAAGTTCTTGGGTTACATGGTTACTTGCAGAGGAATCGAAACAAATCCGGATTAGATCAAAGAAATACAAGAGATTAAAATATCGAAGAAGGCCAAAGAACTTTAAAAATTGGTTAGAATGACAGCAGCACTGAACTGGTTCACTAGTAGGTCCTCAGACGAAATGAAGCCTTTATTCCAACTGATGAGAAAAAAAGGTTGCATTTGAATAGGGACCCAAGTGCACCGAGGCACCGCAGGACCTCAAGAAGTTCCTCAGTTCACTACTTCTCCTTTCCACTCCAGAACAACAGGAGGAACTATACTTGTATCTGATAGTTTCAGACTATGTTGTAAGCGCGGTGTTGATTCTCGAAGTGGAAAAAGAACAGAGGCTAGTGTATACGTTAGCAAAACTCTTTTAGATACTAAGACACGATGCTTGCCATTGGAGAAATTGGCTTACGCTTTATTCATTGCCTTGAGAAAGCTGCAACACTATTTCTAGGGCCATACCATCAATGTCCTTACCAAGTTCCCACTTAGATTTGTGTTTGGACGAGCCAATTTCTCAGGCTGAACGACAAAATGGGTGGTTGAGCTTGGTGAGTGTGACATTCAGTATTAGTCTAGAATAGCAATCAAGGCCTAGGTCTTTACAAATTTTGTCACTGAATTCGCTCCCTCTACAAGCATTGTATACCCGCACACTAGCTCAGTACTAGTGCCATGCACCACCGAACTGGGAAAACAATGTGCTTCAGAAGTATGGAAACTCTTTGTTGGAGACATCTAGCAACTCTACATTGGCGAATCATCCAATAACTGAGGTTCGGAGGTAGGTTTGGTACTCATCTGTCCAGAGGGATTCATCTGGGAACAAGCTCTGAAGCTTTGATGGAAAACCTCTAATAACAAGGAGGATTATGAAACCCTACGGGTTGGTTTGGGCAGTGCCGAGTACTTCAGCGCAGACGAGCTCTTGGTTTTCAGCGATTCTTAGTTAGTTGTCAACCAACTCACTAGGATCTTTAGAGTCAAAAGAATAGCCGTGTATGCAGACAAGGGCGGAGATCTAATCAAGAAATTTCAGTCCATACGAGTGGAACGAATCAATCGAGACAAAAAAATGCATGTTGATGCTCTAGCCTGCCTCAACTCATTAGTGGATACAAAAGATGCTAGAAAGATTTAGGTTGAGTTTGTGCCAGAACTGAGCATTACGTCTTCTTATTCGGTCATTTGTACGAACTTAGAATTGAGCTGGATGGACCCAATACTTGTTTTTTTGAGATTTGGTACTCTTCTCGAAGACAAGAAAAAGGCTAACAAAGTTCGATATTAATTAGCTCGATTCTGGATCTCACCATCTGGGAAACTGTACCGATGCTCCTACCTTAGTCCTGTAATGCCCTAATAAATCACACCACAATATATAATAATGACATGATCTTGAAATCCCAAAAGGGGTCATTTTTCTCATTGAACTAAGAGTTGAGTGATTACAATTCAATTAATACATTCCCATAATGTATGAAGTACATGACTCAGTTCAATAAACTAGATGACTTTACAAAATATAAGCCCAGTGGGCGTACAATGTTACAAAATACATATGAAGGTTCAGTTACAAAATCCTAAAATAAATACAAAACATCTAATATGCCCTAGACTTCAATTAATTTCCCCAAAACATAGATGGAGCTAGTGCTTGAATCCACCCTTCAGTGAGGTTGACCTTCATCGATTCCTGAAAAATAAATTAGGGTTGAGCCATATGCCCAGTAGGAATACATTTATCCAAGTATCTAATCCTTTGAACAAGATAATGGCATTTGTGTAATGAAAACATTATAATAAAATTTACTTCATAGGAAACCGTCAACAACTCATAATGAAACACTATAATGTATGAAGCACGTACTGTTCATGTCATCAAGTACAACAACTAAGTATCCACAATTATGGAAATCAAACCACACTTCACTCCATATGAGTCCAATGAAGAACAACCCTCACTTTTAAAGACACCCCCACTTTTAAAGACCACATTCGCCGACTATTATACGGCGGGAAGTGGGCACCCCAAGAAAATCATCCGTTTTTCCACTTTCGCCAGCTACTATACGGCAGGATTGTGTGGACACCCAGAGACATTTTTCCCACATTCGTTCAGCGATAAGCCTAGACAGGGCAATTGGGCACCTTTTTAAACTCCCCGCGCGGGTACCAACACAACACCACCTTTACTCATCCCCGACACACACACATGGACTCATGCATACTCAACAAATTAAATCACATTTCAATCCCACATTTAATTATTAAACATCATCATAGAATAACATCACATAATACTTAAGGGACAATAACATTCAAGCCACTCTTTCTTTAACCACATCAATATCCACATTTCATTATATTAAGTAATTTCCATCCAATTGGGGGACTTAGGGTTTTTACCAAATTTGGGAGTTCTCATTCCTTGTCACCAATCTAGTTTCTTAACCACATTTCTATTCATATTAGGAAGAAAGAGATGAGGGATCTGAAACAATGTGATAATTGTTTTAAGTAATATGAGAAATAAGGGTTTAATCACACAAAACCTTCAATAGTTCCCAATCACACCAAATACCATAAATCTCTTCAATAATGAAGACATACAAGGGTAAAAGTATCCCTACCTCAACTATCAAGCCAATTATCCAAGCTCCTTCACGGGTTTATCGCGAATCCACAATCCAATCGGTTGATAATGACCCTCTTCAAGTGTTCTTCGCCCCTAGCAAATGATTTCGGGTGGATTTCAAGTGCATGAGAGGTATTTGATGGAAGAAATTTAGGGTTTCAAAGAGAGAGGGAGAGGAGATGAAGAATAAAAAAAGTGGTGTCTGTGAATGATCTAGAATCGTTATGTTTAAAAGGCTGATATCGCGATCCTCGCTCGAGCGAGACTTCTTACGCTCGAGCGACCAGACACAATCAAAAGACCTCGCTTGAGCGACAACTTCTTCGCTCGAGCGGAAAAAGAGAAGCTTCCGAAGTTTTGCAGTGCTGCTGGAAGCTAGCATTTCATGCTCGAGCGGGGCTTTCCTCGCTCGAGTGAGCACACCTGCAATTCAGCAAGATACTGGGAGCAACAATTCTACGCTTAAGCGACGACTCCCTCGCTTGAGCGACCTTGAAAACAAAATGTCACAATCTCTCCCACTTAGGAAATTTCACCCTTGAAATTATCTCCGCCATTCACCTGAAAAAATACATGAGAATCTCAATAAATGCACATACATACATTTAGTTTTCTACCATCTTCATTGAACCATTCATTAATCTTTAACAAGTCCACCTGTAAACATCACACACACACACACATATACACACACACATATATATATATATATATATTACTCCACTTTAACATAGGAGTTAACTACGGAAAACTATAGAAAATTTGATTCATTTCTAATACAACCACAATTCAAGGTAACCTTAGCACACTTGTAATTCCACCACAACATCTAATTTAAACATAATACTATTTCAAACTTAAGGTCAAAATAAAGGAACGTTAAGAATTTGCGGCTCAAGATTAACTCCATTAGTGACTTAAGAAAAGTAAGAAATTCAATACATTACTAATTTGAGAATAGTTCGGGGTATTTCTTGCGGACTTCGGCTTCTCGTTTCCATGTTGCTTCCTCCATGTCATGATGATGTCATAATACTTTGACTAAAGGGATCGTCTTACCTCTCAACACTTGTTCTTGCGTATCCAAGATTTGGATTGGCTTCTCCTCGTAAGATACATCATCATTTACTTCGATTTCTGTTCAATCTAACATGTGAGAGGGGTTGGGTTCATATTTACGGAGCATAGACACATGAAATACATTATGGACTCCTGAAAGCTGAGGAGGTAATGCAAGACGGTATGCCACTTCCCCAACCCGTTCGATGATATCAAAGGGACCAATAAACCTTGGTGATAACCTTTTCTAGGGGAAATCTTCAGAAACATATGATCGCCTATCTCAAAGGATAAGGGTCGTCTTCTCCTGTCTACATAACTCTTTTGTCGGCTTTGAGCGGTGATTAACCTTTTACAAATGAGGGCTATTTTCTCAGTGGTTTCACGAGCTAGATTCGGGCGTAACAAAGGTGAATCTCCCACTTCAATCCAACATATCGGTGATCTACACGGACACCCATACAACGCCTTGAAAGGTGCCATTCCAATACTGGCTTGAAAGCTATTGTTATACACAAATTCAACTAGGGGTAAATGCTTCTCCCATGATCCTTTAAAATCTAATGTGCAAGCCCTCAACATATCTTCTAGAATTTAAATAACATGTTCAGATTGTCCATCAGTTTCCGGATGGTATGCTGTACTAAAGTTCAATTGAGTTCCCAAGGCACCTTGAAGACTTTGCCACAACCTGGCTGTAAAGCGAGGGTCTTTATCAGACACTATACTGATCGGTACTCCATAGAGACGGACAATCTCACGAATATAGAGTTCAGCTAGAAATTCTATGGAGCCTCCTATACTCATGGTGAGGAAATGAGCCGACTTAGTAAGTCTGTCAACAATCACCCACAATGCATCGTTACTTCTCTGAGTCCAAGGGAGGCCAAAAACAAAGTCCATGTTGACATATTCCCACTTCTATTTGGCAACTGGAAGGGGTTGCAATAGTCCAGCCGGTCTTTGGTGTTCCATCTTAACTTGTTGACATGATAGACACTTGGACACAAAAGAGGCTACATCCTTCTTCATACCCCTCCACCAGAATTGGCGGCTTAGGTCATGATACATTTTGGTACCCCCCGGGTGCACAACGAGACGGGAATGGTGAAAGTCTTTCAAAACTTCATTTCTTATGGATTTAGGAACAAACAACCGATCGAGGTAACAAACACTAGAGTCTGTATGAACATTTAAACCCCTATCCTCTTTTCCAAGATGAATTCTCCCTTTTATAGCCTCCATTTCTGGATCTCCTAGTTAAGTTTCAATTACTCTTGCAACGAGAGTCGGTTGTGCGACAGTGGCAAAGAGGGTAGCTTGTTTCGGAGACTCACCAAACTGTAGAGCAAACTCATTGATGTCCCTCATCATCTTCCACCCATTCATCGCTAGATTGTCCACTTTACCCACCAACTTTCTACTCAAGGCATCCGCCACGACATTAGCCTTACTGTAGACAAGTCCGCGAGAGGACCTCGCTACAGCTCGGACTCGATTTGTGTCACGGTTCTTAATCTTGAACCAAAGAGTCCAAATCCGACAAATCGTTTTGAGAAAACAGATTTTTTTGAAAGAAGTGCCAAACATGGACTACTTTGCCAGATACAGAGTTGCCACCTAAATATTTTATTTTTGGGAAATTTAGGAAACCCTGACTCGTTTGCCTAAGGCCACGTGTCCGTCATCACCAAAGTTGTCTCGGCTCGGGAACTTGGGTACAATTGGGGAAGGTCACTTCGTGAGCACCCCCGCTCGCCCGATCAAAGATCAGCCTTTACTAACCATGATATCTAGTTTTGAAAACATTGTGTGCTCTTATTCCGGTTATTAGCCTAGATTTACTATGTGATGCGCACAGCATACAAGTATAAACTGGATCGCCTGAATTGGAACAAAACACTTCATGTTTGTTTATTTGAAAATGGTTTGATGGTGCTACTCGCAAGTAGGCTAAGACGTGGATTTGCCACCCTCGGGTGGGCTTTAGAAAACATGATTTTGCCACTATCTAGTGGGCTTAAAACACACATTTGATAAATTGTTCCAATCCAAATAAGCCAACCTTCACCCACAGGCATTTAGGCAGTTATATCACATAAGCAATTAGCCTCATGGTAAGCATGCTATTCATGGCAGTCACTCACACGTATGCAAGGATGCTAAAGCATAAAAACTCACCGAGTACTCCAAGCTAAAATAGAAACCGATTAGAAATCATGCATGATCTTAACTATACAGAAATGCCTAATGCAACACATACAAAAATGCAACTATAGCAGGCTCGGCTATTCTAAACATGGCATATGAGATGCAACAGCTATCAAGTATTCAATTTGGAATTGAAATACAAATGCCGTTAGTATGATGCGCCGAGCCCGGTGCATGCAAAACAGATGAATGAATGCAAACATGCTATCATACTGTATGCTAATTGAAACATGCCCTAATCTAACCATCATAAGCAGGTAAATAAAAGGAAGAAAGACGTGGGGTTGGAAGACATAAATCACACTCACGCACACTTATTACAACATTGCCCTCGCGCAGAGGGTCCGAATAAATAATACAGTCCTAGATGAATAGTACAGTCCAAATAAATAATACAGTCCAAATATATATACAAAACCCTAATTAATTAATAAATTAACTAAGGAAAGCAATAAACTAGCATGCAAGCTAAAGACTGCCTTGAGTCTTCTTCAGATGATGAATGATGCATATCCGGGTTGCCTTTGCGCGGAAATCCACTGCGATGCCCCAATTAGCCTCTGTTTTGTAATAATTTTTGGAAAGCGCGCCAAGTCCCGAAAGACTGCTGATTCTTGATTTGCTGCAACAGAGAGCAGGAAAGGGGCATGGCAATGTATTTTCACAAATGTATGCATGTCTCGATCCTCGTGCCACCAATCACGCATCTCGATGCATGATGGCCGAGGAGCCGAATTGCACAATTCAATATGAAATGAAATGCACATGAAAACACAACAAGACCTAACTCCATCATGGATAATCCGGAGTGTCGGTGACTGGGGAATTGAGACACGTTCCGTCACTCGGAGTACGAAACGTACCTCGTTTCCCGTGCTCGGGCTAACGCCTATCCCGAACACAATGCAATATGCATGACATGCATGAATGCAAACTAAGATACAACCTAACATGCACAATGCTATGAAATGGCATACACGATGCACGAGGTAACACGACATACACAATGCGCTAACATACAACCTAGCATACACAATGCTATGGAATGAAATGGCATACACGATGCATAATGGACTTACACCAACACAAGTGGACCTCAACTACACTCACATAAGAGGCCATTAGATGAAAATGAGACACTTGAAATGCGTGCACGCGTGCACGCAAACCGAGGACCGAACCTAAGGCACGAAATGCCACTCTAACAAGACATGGCAAAACATGGAATATGGCATACTAGCATGCAAATTTCAGTAGCAAAATTTGATGCAAAACAGTCCCGAAACATGGCGAAAAGGCACCCGATGCATGGAATAAGTCCCGAAACATGAAATTAGGCATACGGAATGACCTATGACTATACAATGCATGCATTATTTGAACATGGAGTGTGAAGAAAGAATCAAGAAAGCCCGAAAATAAGCATATTTACAGTTTTAAGAAAGGCCAAACAGTGAACACAAATGGGGCTAAGCTAGCATGCAAAAATGGCCCCAAAAGCGAGATAATGAAGCAAGTAGCAGCTGATGACCTTAAAAAGAGAAGGGCCCTTCTACAATATTGAATATAGGCCCAAAATATGATGTTTTAAAGTTTGTGACAAACCAAAAAAACAAACACAAGTGTAGCTAAACTTTCATACAAGAAATGGGCCAAAAGGGGGACAAAGAAGGAAGTGATGGCTGAAGACCCAAAACAGATGAGGGCCCTTCAAAAATGTTGAAGAGGGGCCCAAAATATGACCTTTTATAGTGTATGATCAAACCCAAAACAGTGCACAAGTATGCTCAAAATACTATGCAAGATAAGGCCAAAAAGAGAGCTATAACACAAAGTATAAAAAGGATGCTTCAAACAACAAAAGACCCTTAATAAAACATGAATAGGGGGGTCAAAATGAGGCCATTTAAAGTTCAGACCAAAGTCCAAAAATGCAAGCACAATGGGTTAACAAATCATGCAAAAATAGGACCATAAGATGGATACAAAGGCAAGTGACAAATGGAAACCTCAAACAGTGATGAGCCCTTCAAAAATGTTGAAGAAGGGCTCAAAATAAGCTACTTTACGGTTTACAACATGCCTCAAAACAGTTCATACATAGGCCAAAAATAATATGCAAGAAAATGGCATACAAGGGAGGTAATGAAGCAAGTGCAACAAGGAGGCCTCAAACAGTGAGAGGCCCTTAAAAAAACATGAAATAGAGCTCAAAAAAATTCTATTTTCAGTTAAGGTCGGAGCTCAAAAGTGTAAGCAAGAATAGCTTAGATAGGATGCAAAAATGAGCTCAAAAAGAGGGAAATGAAGGCTCACCCTTGAAGACCAATCTTTAGAAACTTCTTGGCACAAGAAATGGTGTTCCTTAGCTCTGGAAAGCAGCTCCAAGTGGCTGGAATGGAGGTGGTGGTGTGGTGCTAGGTGGTGGTGTAGAAAGGGTGTAGGACTTAGATGTTTGGAGGGTTGAAGTGAGAAAGATAGAGGAGATATGCATGCAAGGCTCTAAAGCATTTTTTTTCAACCCCAAAACCAGAGCTGGGGTGGTGGTTATATAGGCAAAAGAGGGGGAGAAAGAGGGGGAAAAAAAGGGGGGGGGAAACAATTCAAGTTTCCCCCCAAAATGGCAGCCCCCCGGATACAAAATCTGGAGGGAAATGAAATAGAGATTTGTGATGTACCAACTGCAAGGATCAAGGCCGGCCAAGTATCTAGGTCACAGGTGGCCGGCCGGCTCTCCCCATGGCCGGCCGGCCAGGGGTCAAAAGGGCCAAGTGCAATTAGTGGCCAACCACCACAAATTGGTGGCGTCTCATGTGTGCTCAACACAACCCTGTGGTCAAAAATTGGAAACAGTGAAGCAGGAGAGAGAAAAGGCCACTTTTAGGAGGGGTTCAAAAGGGTCAGTCACAATTACTAGCTGACCATATGATATTGGTGGCCTCCTAGGTGTGTACAACACAAATATGTGGTTTAGAGCTGGAAAAAGTGGCCTTAGGGTGGTCAACCTTGGCTTTTGAGTGAGAAAACAGGCAACGGAGGGCAATGAAGGAATATAACTGGTTGATGAAACAATTGCTGGCCTCCCATCCTTCTACGACCTTCCTGGTGATGAAACAGAGGTCCCTGCCAAAAATGAACGCAAACTGATGCAAAATGAAGGTTCAGGGTCAAACGCCTTCGAGGCCCTCAAATCGATCGTTAGGCCTTTGGGAGTGGTGTTCGACCATGAAGTTGGTCTCTCAGACCACAGTGTCCCTCAAAAGGGAGGAAATAAGATGCATGACAAAAACCAGAGCAAACGGAGGTGGTTAGGCGGTCCCGAACCGAGGCACTCGGCCTGACGACTTCGAAAATCGGGAACCGGGCTCCGAAATGGGCAAAATGGCCTACGACCATGAAATGTAGCCCACGGCCACTGAGAGATGATCTACAAGACCTCTCTCTCCTTTTGGGAAGAGAAACAAAGAAAAGCGAGCCTGGTTCGCAAACCGAGGCAAAGCACAAAAAAGCTCGGAAGTTCGGAGGCAAGGCTCATGGCCGAGACTCTGAAACCTCTGGACGAGCACGATATGCAACATCACCAAGCGCTCAATCGGTGACGTCTGAGTCTTAAGGTCGGTCAAAAATGGGGTGTCTACACTTACCAAGATGGTAGTGTATTTCAAAATTATAGTCCTCTAGGAACTCCATCCATCTCCGTTGACATAATTTTAAGTCTTTTTGGGAAAATAAGTATTTGAAACTTTTATGGTCGGAGAAGACTTCAAATTTCTCACTGTAAAGGTAGTGTCTTCACAACTTCAAGGCAAACACAACCGCGACAAGTTCTAGGTCATAAGTTTGGTAATTTCTTTCATGAGTCTTCAATTGACGCGAGCTATATGCTACCACCCTTCTCTCTTGCATTAAAACACATCCCAATCCCTCTCTAGAAGCATCACAATACACTGTATAACCTAACCCTTGTTCTGGAATGATAAACTTTAATTCTTGGAAGGAATTTTCACATGCTTCATTCCAAACAAACTTCATTCCCTTACAGGTCAACCTTGTTAAGGGCGATGCTAAAGAAGAGAAATTCCTTACAAATCGGTGGTAGTAACCGGCTAAACCCAAAAAGCTATGAATTTTCGAGGCATTCTTAGGTTGTTTCCATCGCAACACAGCTTCAATTTTTGAAGAGTACACCATAACTCCGTCTCCCGAAACTACATGAGCCAAAAAATTCACTTTTGTAAGCTAGAATTCACACTTCTCATACTTTGTATATAATCAATGCTCCCTAAGAAGTTGCAAAACCTTACGAAGATGCCCCTCATGTTCTTTAGAAGGCGAATAAATAAGAATATCATCAACAAAGACAACCACAAATTTATTAAGGAATTCCTTGAAGATCTTATTAATTAAATCCATGAACGTGGCTGGGGCATTAGTCAACCTAAAAGGCATAACCAAGAACTCATAATGGCTATATCAGGTACAAAAGGCAGTTTTGGGAATGTCCTCTTCTCTAACTCGAATTTGATGATAACCCGACCTTAGATCTATCTTGGAGAAACAACGAGAGCTCTTGAGTTGGTCAAAAAGGTCATCAATTCTAAACCGTGGCTTGATTCAATTTACAATAATCTATGCACAATCTCAAGGACCAATCCTTCTTCTTTGCAAACAAAGCCAAGGTCCCCCAAGGTGACGTGCTAGGGCATATAAAGCCCTTACTAAGTAAGTCTTGCAATTGTTCCTTCAGAACCACCAATTCAGCTGGAGCAAACCAATACGGCGACAAGGAGATAGGTGCCGTACCCGGAAGCAAGTCTACGGCGAATTCTACCTCTCTATGAGGTGGCAACTTTGTAAGATCTTCAGGAAAAACGTCGAGGTATTCACGCACTACTCTTGGGAATTCATCTTAAACTACATCACTTTCGTCCTCCTAAAGGGTTGCTAAAAGGAAATTAATTTGACCTCGACCACATGGGTAATAAGAGTAGGGTAAGGACTTATCACTCCTATCCCCCAGAAACGTGAAACAATCACTATTTGCAGTACACACTGTAACCCTTTCTTGATGACAATCTATTGTCACTCGGTAGGTGAACAACCAATCCATTTCGAGAATAATATCAAAACCCGACATTTCTAACAATACAAAATTAAACCGAAGCTGCCGACTGGCCACCTCAATTATACACCCCTGACATTCCCGGGTTAGTATGACCTTTTCTTCTACTGGTGATTCTATTGCAAGCAAAGCCTACAGTTGTCTATTCTCTAACCCCAACAATGAAGCAAATGACATGGCAATAAATGAATGTGATGCTCCAGTGTCAATCAACACCTTAGCCCAAGTATTGAAAATAAGAAATGTATCTCTCACAACTGATGGCCTTGTAGCTGGCTCGGAAGTGGTGACAGTGTACACTCTGCCTTACGACCTCTGCTTCCCCATGTCACCTCTTGGAACATAAGCTTGTTGTATGGATTGAGCCGATGTTTGTTCCTTAAACTGCTTTAGATAGGGGTGGGCGCGGGTCGATTGCGGCCATGGAACCTCCAATCCGCCATCCGTCCGTCAAATTGGCAGATTGGAGAAAATCAATCCGCATCCGTCCGCCAATCCGGTGAATGCGATTGAGCAGATTGGCGGTTTGGTGGATGGATGCGAATCGGTTTGGCGGTTTGAAATTTTATAAATTTTCAACATAGTTCAACTTGTGCACTTCCTCAAAAAAAGAAAAAAAAAAAAAGAAAAAAAAAAGTGCATTACAGTCAATGACTTAAAAAAGTATTACAATTACTGCATGCTTCATCCAAAGAAAGAAAGTTTGAAACTTTAGAATATCACAATCATTGCATGCCTCATCCACATATTACAATCACAGCATGTTTCATCCATATAAAGTATTACCATCTGTTGTTCTTAAAATATAAAAACAATTCAAACCACCAAAATCATGAACAGAGTAATAGTAGAGACTGTATGTCTCTGTATTGTTATATTTATATATGTTTTTGAAAACAAAAACTAACCACCATATATCATATTTTCTATTTATTACTTTTAGAGTTAGATTTAAAAACCAAAAAATATAGATAAATAATACGTTTATTTTTTTCAATTCAAAAATATATTCAAGTTAAAAAAAAAATTTCAACAGAATATTTGAACTCTTTTTCAATTGAAACACAAACAAAATATTTAAACAAATTGAAAACACAAAGTCTTATAAATTACTAAGGGTGCTCACGGTTTGGCGGTTCGGTTGCGGCCAAAGGAACCTCAAATCCGCTATCCGTCCGCCAAATTGGCGGATTGCAGAAAATCAATCTGCAACCGTCCGCTCGTCATCACGCATCCGTCCAAAATGCGGCGGGTCGGTTTGATTCGGTCGGTTTTGGTGGATCGGTATATCCGCTACTCACCCCTAGCTTTAGATGCTTGTCCTGATTGAGCCGACTGATATGATTGCCTCTGCCCCTGACCCGTCTGTAAACCTCCTAACTGCCTAGATCCTGCCACCTCTAAAACCCCTGTTTTCTGCAGATAGAACCTCTTCAAATGTCCAAGTTGTCCACATTGGTAACAAGATTGTGGTTAGCTCCTATTTTGAGATTGACTTTGTGGACGCATAGGTTGAGACTGTGCTCCACCCTTTTGTTCACACTCCGTTGCCTTGTGACCCATTTGACCACACCTATGACATGCACCGGTAACTCGGGGCATGTTTCCCGAACTCCCACTCGACACATAACTTGAAGATTTAGCTTATTATGGAGGGGATTGCTAAGATGATGACGAACCCTTGGACCTCTTGGAAGAACTCGTGTCACTCCTGGTATCTGACTGTCCTACTCTCTCTGACTTTTGCCTTGCCTCTTCGGCCTCCACAGTGATCTTCACATAGGCTGCTGCTTCAATTAAACACTCATAGTCACGGATCATATTGCCAACTACCTTCATCAAGATTTTTAGCTTCAACCTCTTCTTAAATTCAAGGCACTTCCGCTCTTCTATAGCCATTAATTTGGGTGCAAAACGAGATAAGCTAGTAAACCTAGCCTCATACTCTGCCACTGGTGTATCTAGTTTTAATAGTTGCTCAAACTGTTTCCTCAATCGTTTTCTAGCCATAGGAGGGAGAAATTTGTTGTGGAAAGCTTGCACAAATGCTTCCCAAGTATGTTCAACCCTGTGCTTGACGGATTTCCACCACTACCTTGCCTCTCCCTTCAGTTGGTAGGCCGCCAACGCCACTCGCAACTTATGTTCTCGGATGTCTAAGATTTCATAAGACTTGACTATTTGCTCCAGCCACTCGTCAGCTTTCATCGGATCGGGCTCACCACTATACTCGGTAGGATTAGAACGAAATAATTCCTTTTTCAGGAAGGAAGCTCTTGTCTCCCCCTCAATGGTTCTAGCTGCTTGTTCAGCTCTCAATATTTCCATGGACTCCCGCAGAGCCCCTGCCATTTCCCTGGCCAAAACTCGCATAGCTTATTGGGCCGGGGAAACGGGTACGTTGTTTTGACCCACTCCTTCCTCTTGAGGAGGGATCTCAGGTTGGGCTAGGATACTCCTACCACCCCGACGGGGTCTACCCCGAGCTCCAGTGCGCCTCGACATCTATAAGAAAAAAAGGGACAAGGTTAAATTCAATAATGAGTTCCCACACCTAAGTGCTCTATGTTCACTTCCCTTGCAAACCTCATCTGTTACACATCAATTAATTCAAATAGATACTCAACATTCACACAAAAACACACATGAGTCATCCTCCCTAGATGCTAGCTAATTCCATGGCAGTCAAGGACCTCAAAGTGGAAAGAATAGTGATGAAGTGCCTTTCCAATAGGATTTCGATGAATGCAACAGACATAGCCACATCCTAGAAGTCTAACCCCACATCCACTTGATGACATAAAAACACATAACACACACATAATATCCTAAGCATTCCTTCTTTACCTAAGGACCCTATTGCAACAAACGTCACTTCCCACAAGCCCAAAGTATTATAGCCTATTGATCTGATACCAATTTGTAATGCCCTAATAAATCACACCACAATATACAATAATGACATGATCTTGAAATCCCAAAAGGGGTCATCTTTCTCATTGAACTAAGGGTTGAGTGATTACAATTCAATTAATACATTCCCAAAATGTCCGAAGTAAATTAGGGTTGACCTTCATAGGAAACCAATGAGGCTGACCTTCATCGATTCCTAAAAAATAAAATAGGGTTGAGCCATATGCCCAGTAGGAATACATTTATCCAAGTATCTAATCCTTCGAACAAGATAATGGTATTTGTGTAATGAAAACATTACAATAAAATTTGCTTCATAGGAAACCGTCAACAACTCATAATGAAACACTATAATGTATGAAGCATGTACTGTTCATGTCATCAAGTACAACAACTAAGTATCCACAATTATGGAAATCAAACCACACTTCACTGCACATGAGTCCAATGAAGAACAACCCTCACTTTTAAAGACACCCCCACATTCACCAGCTATTATACGGCGGGGAGTGGGCACCCCAAGAAAATCATCCGTTTTTTCACTTTCACTAGCTACTATACGGCAGGACTGTGTAGACAACCAAAAACATTTTTCCTATATTCATCCAGTGATAAGCCTAGACAGGGCAATTGGGCACCTTTTTAAACTCCCCACGCGGGTACCAACACAACACCACCTTTACTCATCCCCGACACACACACATGGACTCATGCATACTCAACAAATTAAATCACATTTCAATCCCACATTTAATTATTAAACATCATCATAGAATAACATCACATAATACTTAAGGGACAATAACATTCAAGCCACTCTTTCTTTAACCACATCAATATCCACATTTCATTATATTAAGTAATTTCCATCCAATTGGGGGACTTAGGGTTTTTACCAAATTTGGGAGTTCTCATTCCTTGTCACCAATCTAGTTTCTTAACCACATTTCTATTCATATTAGGAAGAAATAGATGAGGGATTTGAAACAATGTGATAATTGTTTTAAGTAATATGAGAAATAAGGGTTTAATCACACAGAACCTTCAATAGTTCCCAATCACACAAAATACCATAAATCTCTTCAATAATGAAGACATACAAGGGTAAAAGTATCCCTACCTCAACTATCAAGCCAACTATCCAAGCTCTTTCACGGATCTATCGCGAATCCACAATCTAATCGATTGATAATGATCCTCTTCAAGTGTTCTTCGCCCCTAGCAAACGATTTCAGGTGGATTTCAAGTGTATGAGAGGTATTTGATGGAAGAAATTTAGGGTTTCAAAGAGAGAGGGAGAGGAGATGAAGAATAGAAAAAGTGGTGTCTTTGAATGATCTAGAATCGTTATGTTTAAAAGCTGATATCACAATCCTCGCTCGAGCAAGACTTCCTACACTCGAGCAACCAGACACAATCAAGAGACCTCGCTTGAGCGACAACTTCTTCGCTCGAGTGGAAAAAGAGAAGCTTTAGAAGTTTTGCAGTTCTGTTGGAAGCTAGCATTCCATGCTCGAGTGGGGCTTTACTCGCTCAAGTGAGCAGGCCTGTAATTCAGCAAGATAGTGGGAGCAACAATTCTACGCTCGAGCGACAGTTCCCTCGCTTGGGCGACCTTGAAAACAAAATGTCACAAGTCCCTACCTACTATGTGTGCATCCAAATCTAGTCGAGAATGTTCTCTATGAAATTCACGATGGGATTTGTGGAATCCACGTTGGTGGATGGTTGTTGGCACATCGTGCTCTAACTCATGGGTACTGGTGGCCACAGATGTAAAGAAACGCGTAACAGTGTGTTTAGATTTGTAACAAATGCTAGAGGTTCACTTCTCTAATCCATCAACTAGCCAAAGCTCTCAGTCCGTTCACCAGTACTTGGCATTTCATTTAGTGGGGCTTGGACATCGTCGGACCTTTGGCTCGGGGGACTGGGAACTGAGGATTCTTCATCGCTGCAACCTATTTCACCAAGTGGATAGAAGTGCAAGCATTGGCAAGTATCAAGGAAGCAGACACAAAGTGGTTCGTCATGAGGAATGTCATGGTCTATTCGACATCCTAAGAGTTCTGATTGCAGACAATGGAATGCAGTTTGATGGGAAAATTTTCAGGAAGTTCTATGCCGATCTTAGGATTGAATATCGAAACTCCTTTCCGGGCTATCCACAAAGAAATAGGCAGGTAGAGTCGTCAAACAAGACCATCATTAATGGTGTAAAGAAGTAGCTTGAAGGTGCAAAAGGGAAATGGATTGAAGAGTTACCCTATGTGTTGTGGGCCTACCTTCCTTGACTTATGAAATAGAGGCTTTTATTCCACTAGAATTCGGTCTCCCAACCATATGGTCAGAACTGTTTAAAGATACAAGTAACGAAGAAGCCATCGCTCAAGCACTGGACATGGTAGAAAGCCGAAGAGAAGTAGCCCTGATTAGACTTGTAGACTATCAGCAGTAGCTTATCAAGAGTTTCAACAAGAAAGTTCTCCCAAGACAATTACACCTGTGAATTGGTTCAGAGGAAAGTTATGTATCATAAAAGGGTACCTGGTGAAGGAAAGTTAAATCCCAACTAGGAGGGGCCCTACAAGGTTATAGTCGCTGCTGGAAATGGAGGATATTACCTGGAAAATCTTAAGGGTAAAGTCATACCTCTGCCCTAGAATGTAGCAAATCTCTAGAAGTACTATCAGTAGTCTGTCTTCCTAAATATCTATCTAGTGTAATGGCATTTCTCTTTTGTTTAATGGAAAAAGTCTCTCTGCTTCTTTGAACTTTTGTTTCCAACACTTGCATAACCTTAAGGCCAAAACCAATTAATAATTAGCGCAGCCCCTTAAGGTCCAAGTTTTGGGGGCGTAGTTCAAAATAAAGATGGTTTGGACTAAGGCAGTGTTACCAACAACTCTCAAAATAAGCTTCATTAAGAATGAACAGATTTTAGCAAAGTCAAGGAATGACTTTCAGAATTAGCTTCGGTACTAACTGAACGGAAATTAGCTTCGATATTAATTGAATGGAATTAGCTTCAGGATGACCGAATAAATTAACCGATTTTTATTGAACGAAATTAGCTTTAGGACAACCGAACAAAATTTGAGTTTGGTTTGCACTTAAGCATGCGAAGTGGAATTGCTTGGTGGAAATTGTTCTAACGAATTTTTCAAATGATTATTTCTTTTCTTAAAATCACAGGATTTTCAAAGTTACAAATGTCTCTTTCTTAAGTACAAGTTCATCGAAATTCAACACTTCAATACTACTTCATGCAAACAGAGTTGGAACAGACTTGGGCAATTCTTCAGGAACAAACTTCCAACACTAGTCTTACTCAGTTCCAGGTGGAGGCAAACAATTGTTTTTGTGAAACCAACCTAGACCTGAGTAAGACACTTCTCTATACCTTTGTTACATTTAAGTGCACTAATGCTATCAAAGTTAGAACTGACTTAAGCAGTTCTCTTAAAGAGCAAGATCTTCAGTGCAAATCTTGCTTAGTTTTAGGTGGGGGCAAATAATTGTTTCTTTGAAACCAACCTAGACCTAAGTAAGACACTCTTCCTCAGCTATATACAAGCACAAGTTATGCAACATATCAAATAACCAAATCGAGCAGTTATTTGACCTAGAGGTCCCAACAGTGCTTGGCCAGGGACAAATAGTACAAATAATACTCAGACATAGAAACAAAAGCACCAGATTGCAAAATTAAAGAAAAAAAATATCATCATCCAACAAAGGCCTAACTACCTCATAAACATTAGCAAAAAAGAAAATTTGTCTTAGCGATCATAAGTGGGCAACTCATTAGGAAGACCGAGCTCTAGTGTAGCAAAAAGCAAAAAGAAGAAAAACCAAAATGTAAAAAACTTAGATTGTCTCAAGGATTACTTCAACTTTCAGGCAGGGTTCACAATCTTGTCCGAATCATCTTTGAGAGGAGAAGTAGAGGCAGTTCCAACATCCTAGGGAATCGAAACTTCCTTAGTCATCTCCTTTGCAACTTTAACCTCTGGGTTCTCACATTCTTCAGCATTCATCAGCTTGTTAGCAGCATCACTCTATAGGGTCTTGTTGGTAGAACCAATATTTAGGAAGATCTTTGATTGGGGAGTAGCGGGTGTTGCAGCAGCTTTCAAGCTTGAGGATTTGGAAGGAATAGGGATATCTTGGAATAAAGGGGACTCTTCAGGAGCCTTGGCAGCGGTTAGGGCACTCGTCCATTCTTTAAGGAAAAACTTGTTACGCAGAACCAGTACCTCTTCCTTATAAGCAACTTCAGTCTCATCCCAACCTTGTTGCCAATACTTAGCTTCCAAAGCTAAGCGCTCGGCGGCCATCACAGCAATAACAACCTCAAACTCGGAAACCTTTCCTTCAACCCTGGCCTGGGTTTCTGTAACAACCCTCGTACTGATTACCGGATAACCACTGAATTATATATTGATTAATGCTAAACCGAACTGATAATGACTGATAAGTGAACTGGATGAACTCTTGAGCAGTGAATGGGCGAAAGCGAAATTGAATGAGTTAACCTATTGAATTGCATTTCTATCTTTAATTGATTTATTATCTGTTTGTGTTTATGTGTTTAAAGCCCAATAGCTGAAGGCCTTATCGGCGGCCGATTTAGGAACCGTTTAGTGTTTTGTAATCAGTGGAATAATTGTGATTTAATGATATAATTATCTGAAAATTGATTAGGAATGATTAAATTAGATTAAAAACGAGTTAATTGCAAACTTAGACTTATTTACGGATTTGCCACTTAGTGGCCACTAACACACACACACTTAGGGTCCTTATACATGTTGAATCAAATCTCTTCCTCAGCCATTTTGCTTGCTTCCACCGAAATTAGAGAGAGAGAGTAGGAGATTGGAGAAATTCATCTTGCATGCTAGGAAATTGAGAAGAATTGAAGTGTAATTGGCTAAATTAAGCTTGGTAGACTTGAAACCAACACTCTAGGTAAGGAAATTCATTGTCTTCTTGTGGTCTTGAGCCTCATTTTGCATCATTCATGTCAATTGTTGAGTTAGAGTGCTTAGAGGTTGGATTATGTTAGAATTGTTGCATGCATGTTGGAATTGTTGGTTCTTGAGGTTGAATTCATGGTCAATTGGTGCATGCAAGCTCATATTCATATTAAGTCCATGATTCCATTTCATTTGCCAACTATGGAGCTCTTTGGAGCAAGATTTAAAGCTTGAAATTGGTTTATAGATCATGCATGTCATGTTTTGAAAGTGTTCTTGAAAATGGTTTGAAATTGAGTTTGAGTTAAACACCCTTGGGCCTTGATTTCTTAAATTGAGTTTTAAAACTTGTTATTCTATGTGTTTGAAAGAGTTTTCCAGAAAATGGGCCCAAGAGGATCGAATTTGGAGCATCAAAACTTGGTTTGAAACTCAGAGGTCGAATCTGGATTTTCAGATTTTGGGCGTCCGCTTCGGCGAAGTGCTTCGGCGAAATTCGCTCTCGATATTTTCTTGCATTGTTTCTGATCCGCTCGGCGGATTTTAACGCTTCGGCGGGAAAATCGCGCATCGGCATTTTTGCACCTTTCATCGGTCATCGGCTCGGCGGAATGTCGCTTCGGCGTGGGCCTTTGTGTGCTTGTCGCTCGGCGAAACTCTTGCTTCGGCGGAGGCCTGTTCCTTGAAAGTGCAGAATTGCTTCCTTAGTGCATTTTTGCATCCTCATCGCATCCTAGGCATTCTTAGGCCTAGTTTAGAGCATCTTAATGAGGATGTAAACATAGAACCACACTGAGGAATTTAGGGATTTAATTATCATCCTTTCCAACTATAAATTTAGTGTGTGTTCTATTTGATTGACTGTTTAGGGTTGACTCTCGGGGACGCGCTCTAGCTACTGATAGCCCTATCACTGTGAGTAACAGATTGTGTAAAGATATGTTCAAATGGTTTTATTTTGAATACCGAACTGAACTGTTTATTGAACTGATATTGTTTATTGAATGAATGTATGTCCTACATTTCGAACTGTATTGTGGCATCCTTAGCACCCACTGTTATTGACTGTTACAGAGCTCTGTCGGTTTCCTTGTGGAACCATACTGATCGATGGCCATCATTATTGTTGGGTCTGTTAAGGCCCGATCCTTTTGGACCTACTGTTTATAGGCTAATGGGTGTACCACATATGACTGATTGATTGAAATACTGATTGACTGAAATACTGAAAGATTGAAATACTGTATAATGAATTGATTTCATTACTGTAAGGGACATTCATTCATAACCTCTTTACACTGTATGTTATTCACTGGGCTTTAGCTCACTGTTTATATATATATGTAGGTTCTCAACAACCAGACCGGAGCTAGGAGGCGTGGGATTGGTCCCAGTTTTGTCGGCCGACCTATGTGCCTCCTTTGTGAGGTTCAGACGCCATGCCATGGCTTGGGGTGTTTTGTGTCCCCATAGGTCTCCGTCTTTTTTGTCTTGTTGTATAGGTATTTCTTGTTACATTATCGAGGGTTGGGTCCCGTCTTGAATGTTGTACATATTATATATGACTGTATATGGATTGTACCATTTTGAACTGTATGAATGCATAAAATGTTTTTGACATCTGATTCCCATTTCAATGGACACTAGTTATTTACTGTATTGGCTTCCGCCAGCCACGAACTTCTGTTCTCTTGTATTCTTGTCTTGTAGGCCTTGGTAATCTCGGATTCTTGGCGATTCTGATGCTAAACCCATAGGGCCGGGTTTGGGTCGTGACAGTTTCGATAGCGGCCTCTTTAGATTTCTCAGTAGAAGTGACAACCTTGTTCAATCGAAAAACCTTCCTCTCCGCAGCTCTACGGTCATTCTTTTCAGCCTCCAAAATCACTATCAACTTTTCAGAACTCATCGCGGCCTCCAGTACGGCCTTTGCCAATGCCATAGTATGGGTAACAGATAGGTGCATCCTCTGAATACACTGCAGCAATGAAAGACATTAAGGAAAGGAAAGGGTGCAGACAAGAAAGAACAAAAAAAGAATTACTATGGCACTTATAGCAGCCATCATTTGCAAAGTTCCCTTCAAAATGGGAATGTCATGGGGTCCATTGTGGTTTGCCATGTCCACTGGCAGTAGCAGAGTCTTGGTGAAGTCAAAAGTAAGTTCTCTAGATGCAACAACATAATCAGAAGTCAAAACGGGCCTATCCTAGTGCAGCATGGGTGGTTCCCACTGTTCAAAGGATTCCTCAACGATAGGTTGCCAAGAAGCCTCACCAACCTTAGCCTTATCGATTTCTCTTTTTGTTTTTTTTTCCTTTCAACAGTTAGGGCGTTGAATACAGGAACAATAACAGAAGGCCTAATAGCCTTTACCTCAAATTTTACCTTCATCAAACTCTTTGGCCCGACTTTGACTCCGGGAGTCTCCAAAGTTAAAGAGAAGCCAAAGGCCTCCGGCTCTAAGTCTACAAGCACCCTTCTCTTTGACATTGATCCGCCCTTTACGAAATTGGAGGCAAGAGAAGGGCTTCTCTCACCAGATTGACTACGGGCACGACTACGATTGGTAATCAAAGGGGCAAGAGGCATGTCAGTTTCAGTGTCAGAATCAAGCAAAGATGCATCAAGTTTCACTTTTTTTGGGTTAGTGGTTCGGTAGGTAACTTGGTAATCCAACAGCTCAAGGGTTGAGCTTTTCTTATATCGCAACGCGGCTCTAATTGCGTCAGTATTTTCATGAGTCAATTTCCTTTGGTAGCGAGAAGACTCTATAGGAACAGGAAACAACATTAGCATGACATTAAAAAAAAATACAAGTTGAAAGCAGAAGGACCGAAATAAAAAGACAGAGGATTCAGACCTGGATAGCCATCTTTCTGGGGCATCCTTTCGAAAGAACTCCCAATTCCCCCTGATTTGCAGGAAGCCATCGCTATGCTTGTCAAAATCAGGCAAACCAGTGACAAAGTAGGAGTCAACAGAACGAACATAGAGGTAATAAGTAATATGGTCTTTGTTATGGGAGAGGGTATAGTAGCCTAAGATGTGCCAAACATTCAGGTTCAGGCTTAACTATCTGTTTAGGATGGAAATGCCACACACAACGCTGAACAGATTCATGATAACTTGAATTGGAAAAAGTTGAACTTGGTACCGAAAACGACGGACCAATGGGTCCAAAGGGAACTGAACCCCCTTTCAATGATGGCAGTGACTAGAAACACGGCAGTATTTCTCGTACCCATACGCTTGGTATCAACCCTAGCCAACGTAAGAGTAACGTCGTCCGGAATACCATAGTCCAAATGGAACAGGGCCATTGCCTTAGGAGCATCAACTAAAGCACGAAACTTACCTATGACCTAGACCAAGAAAGGAAAAGAAAAAAACACACCTAGAGAAGGATAGAAAAATAGCATAAGTTGTAGGAAACAATGGTGCAAGGGCCAACAATGGAGACAAAGGCTGAAAGTGAAAGAAAAGAGGAGGTTTAAAAAGACGAGGAACGAAGGTCATAGAGACTGGAATTGAATATAGATGGTGACATCTAGAACCAACAGCAATGACAGCAAGCGTCGGAGTGAAGCATCGTCAGAACAAAAGAAAGAGAACGAAAAGGTTTTTTGGATTTCAAAACTTTGAAGCAGATGAAGATGGTGAGAAGATAGCCCTAGGGTATATATGACCCTTGACCGACGTGATGGTACAAATCACGTCCTTCTGCAAGGAAATAACGCACTATCTTTGCACACCAACACCACAATGCTAGGTGTTACTATGAAAGGATACATGTAGAGAGTATGTGTTAGGACTTGAACCACCACCAAGGTCGAACTGGAGCGGAGCTGAAATGACATGACGGTTGGGATATTGAGTAGTAACTCCCTCCAAGGGGAACCTTAGTGCGAGCTAGGGGGCAAATGAAAGTGCATGATATAAACGGGTCGGAGCTAAGTCTTGAGTTGGTTTAATCCACGAAAACCAAATCCAAGTGGGCCAGACGAATATGTGGGCTAGCCAGTTAAACCCATTTGCATGAAGAATGATCTTCCCAAGTCCTCAAGCACTTGGGCCCGATACGCAAGTGGAAAGGCCAGTCTAGTTGCGATGCTGGGCTAGGCCGAGTTACGGGACCTAATTCATGGACCGAACTAATGGCCTAAACCCATTATTAGAACTAAAGTAGGCTAAGCCCACATACATATATACAAATGGACCAGCCCATCTCTACAAGTAATCTAATGAAAGGCCGAACCGAGGCATATCGGTACCGAGTTGAAGGAACCTCTCAGAGAAACGTAGAAGCTATCACTACAACAAAAAGCACATTTGGCGACCAAAAAATTGGTCACCAAAAGAACAAATTTCGTTGCCAAAAGAATCTACAACAAGTACTCAATTGGTAGCCAAGGGCTTGTCACTAAAAGTATTGGCGACCAAACATAAATTGTCACCATATGTAGACATTTACCAACAAGCAAAATTGGTCGTCAAAAATCATATATTTTGTTGCTGTAAAATTATAATTTGTCACTAAAAGGTTAAGATTTGGATAGGCTATGTAATTTTAGTGACAAATAAATTCGTCGTCAAAAGTACTATTTAGCAACAAAATTAATTTGGTCGCTAAAAATCAACTTTTTAGCGACGACTAAGTTTTGGTTGCTAAAAGTTCTTGGAATAGCCACTAACTTTAGCGACAAAGACAATATCTTGTCACCAAATATATTAACAGTGACCAAAATATCACATGTCACTAAAAATTCACTGCACAAATTTTGATTTTAATTATTTTCCTGTTCAAAATAATTCAAAACACCTATTTTTCTCTACACAATATATACACAAATGCAATGTAAATAGTAATACACCTGTGCAAGACATTCATAATAATTCAAAATTAATAGCTATTAAACATCTCAATAAACATAATTACAATTCTCTAACAATTTGAAACATTCATACCAAAGTACTCACAAACTATTAACATCAAACCCACAAATCCATTGCCAAAACCTATGTCAAAATATTTTCAAAAATACAAAACCAAATATTTTGATGCTAAACATCTAACCAACAAGTCATTTACCAAAATCCTATGTCAAAATGTTTGCAAAAACACAAAACCAAATATTTTGATCCTAAACATCTAACCCATAAGTTATTTACCAAAATCCTATGTCCAAATATTTTCAAAAACAGAAAATCAAATCTTCAGATGTAGCTCGAACTATTTTCCACCATTGCCAATCTGTCACATGAAAAAGAAAAAACAATATTAGATTGACCCAAAAAAAAAAAAAACTTGGTATGAATTTCACAATTTTAATTTTAATTTTGTAATGGGAAGTCCAATTGGGGTACTGTTTGCTCATACAAGTTTATTTAGTCTTGAGCAAGCTGCCCGTGCTAAGTTTCGCCGGTTTCGATGGTCATTTTGCAATTTTGCTCCCCGAACAAGCCTTTTAAGTCTTGTGTTTTACAACATTTCTTCTAATTTTCTAACTAAAAATCCAATTGAGATCCCGCATGTTCCTACAAGTCTATTTAGGCTTGAGCAAGCTGCCCGTGCCAAGTTTCGGCAGTTTCAGTGGTTATTTCACAATGAATGGGCTATTTAAGTCTTGTGTTTTACAATTTTCCTTCTAATTTTCTAATTAGAAATCCAATCGATGTCTCGTTTGTTCCTACAAGTCTATTTAGCCTTGAGCAAGCTGCTCATGCCAAGTTTCGGCGGTTTCGGTGGTCATTTCGCAATTTCGCTCTCCGAATGAGCCTTTTAAGTCTTTTGTTTTACAATTTTCCTTCTAATTTTTTAACCGGAAATCCAATTGAGGTCCTGTTTGTTCCTACAAGTCTATGTAGGCTTGAGCAAGCTATCCGTGCCAAATTTCGGCAGTTTCGGTGGTCATTTCACAATTTTGGCCTCCAACTGTCCTTTTAAGTCTTGTGTTTACAATTTTCCTTCCAATTTTCTAAATAGAAATCCAATCGAGGTCCTGCTTATTCCTATAAGCCTATTTAGGCTTGAGCAAGCTAGCTGTGCCAAGTTTCGGTGGTCATTTCACAATTTCCCTCCCAAATGGGCCTTTTAAGTCTTGTGTTTTACAATTTTCCTTCTAATTTTCTAACCGAAAATCCAATTGAGCTCCCGTTTGTTCCTACAAGTCTATTTAGGCTTGAGCAAGCTGCCCGTGCCAAGTTTCGGCAGTTTCGATGGTCATTTTGCAATTTCGGCCCCTGAACGGCCCTTTTAAGTCTTGTGTTTTACATCCAACTCTTGTCCATATTTGGTCACCTACAAAGCCAAAGTTATGTGAAATTATGTTGTTATTATGTACATTAATATCCAATAAGTAAGTAGTCCTATCCCATTTATGAATGCATAATGAAAAATATACTAAAATATACCTTTAACTTAATTAGGCATATGTAATTTATTTGTAAGACTAAATTAATTATTTAGTTGTTATAATGACCCACATGATACGGCAATATGTCAATTATAGATTTCTGAGATTATGCTTCTATATCTTTTGCTCCAAAGTTTTATCTAATAGTGATTTCCAAGTATCCTACCTTGATAGTTCTAAATCTTAGATTATAAAAGTTCTTGTATGCATTACACCATAAAATAATTTACATTATTAACAAAGATGTATTAATAATAGTAAGTTATAAACAAGAATTAATTTTTAAGTAAAATATGCATTTTACAGTAAAGGGTGAAAAAGAATCACAGAGTAAGTGATGAAATAGATATATAAATTAGAATTGCTATATAAATTATTATGTTGAAATTGTTACATATTAGTTTAGTTATTCTTTTAAAAACATATTCATCTAAGTTAGCTATTTGACTTATTTATTTGTTGAGTTAGACAGGAAATTAAGATTTTTGAAACCAAACACACCAGTTACCCCTAATTAGGGCATTTGGTCTTCTCTTATTTATATGTTAAATAGTTCTTTTGGTCATCTAAGTGTTTGTCATATCATTAATGCTCAAAATATTAGGAAAAAAATGTGAATTCTCTAAAAGCCACAAATTTAATAAAAAAAAGTGCCAAAATTCTATAAGTAAATTAAAAATGCCCTAACAAATAGTCAAAGCTTACTCGATGTAGTAATTGCCCCAAACAAATGATTGCAGTTTTATATATATATATATACATCTTTTTGCATTAGCCAACAACCTATAACATTTACAAATGGAATAAATAAACACTAAAGAGCAGTGATGAGACAATAATGGTTGCTAGAAACAATAGATTAATACTCATTCCATTGCAACAGAAGACTAAGACAGAACATATTGTATCACTAGAGAATAAAAAACAATATAAAAACAAAGAGTAACACTGCATTCTACATTATAACCTTATTAATGGATTGAAAGTTTGAACAAACGGAAAAGAATGGATAACACAAGCTATTGATCAAACAGTCCATGTTTCTGGCCAACACCAACATTTAACTACTACAAGAATGGGCAAATTTGATTTGGTGAAACTAGGAATGATTCTTGAAAATACAAGTGAAGCCTTTTTTTTTTTTTTTTTTGAAAATACAAGTAATTGAGGCTATCAACTTGATCATGTAGAAATAATCAAACTATTTTTTATTAACACAAGCTATTGATCAAACGGTCCATGTTTCTAGCAAATGCAACATGTAACTGCTACAAGAATGGGCAAATTTGAGTTGGTGAAACTAGGAATGATTCCTGAAAATACAAGTAAACTTTTTTTTTTTGTTTTGTTTAGAAAATACAAGTAGTTGAGGCTATCAACTTGATCACATAATGGGATGATTATAGTAGTAATAGACATTTAATTCTGAGCATGAGATTCATAAAGAAAATATATTTGATAATAAAGGGTGAAAGCACTGGATAGAGGGTACTCAGTCAGAACTGAATTTCATAGTGTTTCTTAGTTCCATTCAGAAAATATATTTGATAATAAAGTGTTTCTTAATATCCAATAGGTAAGTAGTCCTCTTGGATCTCTCTTTCACACTTGTGCACACACACAAACAATACCTAAGCATACCAAAATAATGGAAAAAATTACTTTTAACTATGTGAGTGCAGTGCATCTTTATAACACTAGTAATATCTATATATTCTCTAATCCCATGAATAAAATGTCACATCATATCAGAAATGAATATTCACATTCTTTTATATATCCTAAGTACAAATCTATCATGACCCAAACCCGCCCCTATAGGTTTAGCATCGTAACTGGCCAATAATCCTTGGATTACCGAAGGCCTCAAAACTGATTTGCAAAATTAAGGGACTAGCGGAAGCAAATACATAAATATAGTTGTCCAATGAGCTGTGTTGACTTATATGAAACGGAATATTTAAAACTTTATACATGTGTCAAGTAATCACTCATACATTACACCCACACACACAAAAGCATCTTAAGTATAGCCAACAAAAATCACAAGTTCATATACGGAAACAACCGGAACTTTAACACATGAGACACTTCAGGAACCTCCACGTGAGGCACAATGGTTGGCTAACAACAGAACACAGATCCAGATAAAAGCCTTCAGGCTCGATCTCTAGAATGCCCACCTATACATATATATATACACAGTGAGCTAAAGCCCAGTGAATAACATCAATGTAAAGAGGTTAGTGAACGAAATTCGAACATGTCATAAGCGTAAAACAGATCATAGCATAAACATTCTTGTATATGAATATAATAATGGTACATCTCATAGAACACATCACATATCGTCTTCCGACTAGAGTAATCGGTTCCGGATACCGATTAAACATAAATCACCATGATGAAGTGGCTATCAAGATCTCGTAATCACATATATGTCATGGACCCGCATTTACATGCCGTCCCCCATGACTTGGGACTATCTATGGATGCCATAATAGATTTCAGTCATAGGATATTCGTTCACGTAAACAATATCATTTCAGAAATTATAATTTGTTTAGAACATGATTCATATCAACATATCTTTACAGAAATGTTACTTACAGTGGTTCCCGTAAATGGTCCATCGATCTTCGAGTCTTGACCTACAACCACAAGGTACATAGCACAAACATATCTTAACGTTACCCATTCCTGTGGCAATCACGACGTAGCTTTCATTACATTTATTCTTGTTCTTTCTTAACACATTGCTTAAAACACACACACTTGTAACTTCTTAACTTAGTATATTCCTTTCTTAGTGTGTTTCTACTTCATAACCTCATTATCATGGCTTAATTAAGGCTTAGGAATGCCTAAGATGCAATGAGGATGCCAAAACGTGAATTGAAACACTTAGTAAAATTTCTGAAAACAAGGTCCCCGCTCGAGCGGACATGCAAACATGCGAGGGGTCGCTCGAGCGCGGCTTCCTTCGCTCGAGTGATCTGCAAAGATATGAAACTTCTGAGAGCTTGCATTTCATGCTCGAGCGGACTTCTGGTCGCTCGAGCGGAAATGCACGCACTCAGAGTGGTCGCTCAAGCGTGAACTCCTACGCTTAAGCATAGATGCAAATTCTGGAATTTCTAGATTTGATCACCAAGCTCAAAACTCGAATTCAACTATTCAAAACACATCTCTTGGGCCCCAAAACTTGAGATAACATAATAAACTTGTAAAATGTGAAGAATTAAGGATCATTTCATAAAATCACGGCCCAAGAGTTTGCCAAAAGCTCACAATTCATCTTGAAATTTAAGAAACAAAGCATGCATGTAAAATCTTTCAAACTCTTTTTCCCAAAGCTTATGAAGTTAACAAGATTGAGCTCATAAGCTCCATGCATGTAAGAAATTCCTTCTCAAAACATGAGTTCAAGTGATTAACATGGTAATTCTAACATGCATGTACCGAATAACTTACCATAATAACTTAGATGCTATAAATCAAGCTTAACATGTCAAAACTCCATATATTCATGCATGCATGTAGATTTCTCTTCCAAATTCTCTTTCAAGACTTCAAAAACATGGGATTGACTTACAAAACTTGATGAAATATGCATGCATGTACAATTCAACCTCCAAATTCAACACAATTAGTGAAACTCATAGTTAACTTGGTAATTTAGCACCTACATGAGCATGTATGTATGAATTGTAACCCAATCCTTTATCCTAAGCTCAAAGCACACATTTAAACTCATAATCTTCATGTTAATAACTTAGATTCATAAATTAGGGGTTGAATTCATACCTATAGTCTTGAATTAACTAGATTCTTGCACAATATTGGTGAACTTAAGCAAAATCTTCAACTCTACCTTGAATTTCTTCTTCCCCCTCTCTAGAATTGCACTCTCTCTCTCTCTCTCTCTCTCTAAAATAAATTCTCAGATTTTGGCACTAAGAGGTAAAAGAATTGAGCTAAAAAATGAGCTTAAGGCTCATATATATAGTTAGGATGCTAATAATACAATAATTAGAACATAAGGCTTGCCAAACGCAACTTAATGAATCAGACTGAATCAATTTTTAACAAAAATTGCCATAGTGTTCTAAAAATTCCAAATAACACATTCATGTAACCAATTCTGATTCCAGATGCTGATAAGGCTTTCAATTTTCATATTAAAGTAGATTTCACAACAGATGTTACTACAAGTGACAAATAGAAAACCAAATAACATATAAAATACAAGATAAACACATAATTTATTTTATCCACTTAATTAACATCCTCAATTACAGATTAGTAGCTAAGCGCAGATGGGGGTTGTTACAAAATCTTTGTAAGTAATTGTACCCTTAAATAGTGTATCCATGGAAGTTCAATCAGCTGACATCCAAATCATAAGAAAAGAATATAAAAACCACACGTAACCCCAAAAAGGGAAAAAAATGCAAATTGAGTAAAAGGATTATTTAATTTAAACTGAGTTGTCTGTGATTCAAAACATTGATTATGAAACTTGCCTATTCAAAAAACTATTACAAACACGTACCCAAGTCCAAAGTATCAATACAGTGGTTTCAAAACAAACCAAATAGATCTCTTGGACCCAATTATTTCACTCAACACCTTCTTTAGAAAACTAATATATATATATATATATTCTTATTGGCATTTTGTCAAGCAAGTGAAGGTCATTCATCGACCATAAGATGCCTCGAGCCCAGGCATCAAATAAATCCAAACCCTAAGACAAAAACATTATAGTAGTTCAGACATACAAAAAATGCTATTAATTCAAAAAAAATTATACAAAGTTTGATGTCCACAAAACAACCACCATTCTTCAAAAACCAATCTAAAGTTTTCCCTAATCTGATAGCAAATAGATTTTGAATATGGAACAGAGGTTCAAATCATAATGAATCTACAGAAATCAAGCAAATAAAAAATGGTTATTAAGGTTTAATAATTTGGGAAAAAGAAGAGATTGAATGAGAAGAGAGAGGGGGAAGAGCTCTTACACTCCACCGATAGAGAGAGAGAAAAAGAGAGTGTGTGTGAGAGAGAGAGCGAGAGAGAGAAAATAAAAGAGTGAGACAGCGAGTGAGAGAAGAGAAAGGACATACTTGGCGTTGGTGTGGATGGTTGCCGGAGGCTGGACCGGCGTGCGATAGAGCGATGGTGAGTGATGGCGTGCGACCAAGATGAGCGACGATGAGCAATAGAGCTGAGAGAGAATGAGAGAAAAGGGGCCTTTAGGACTGATTTTCTCACATTCGAATGAAAAGAGTTGGTGAACAAATTTCTTTAGCTTCTGTTCAAAAAAATAAAATAAAATTCTTTAGCCTAAAAAACGACAGCGTTTTTAGGCAAGAAAAAGATTTGGCAACCAATTTTGGCTTGTTGCCAAAGATAAATTTATAGCGACAAATATATTGGTCGCCAAAGATAAAAAATAGTCACCATAAATTTTTTCTCTTCCCACGCTTACTTTCGCCTCGCGCCAAAAAGTTTCCGTGACCAAATATTACAATTGGTCGTCAATTCTTCATCCATTGGCAACAAGTTGGAATTTGGTCACCAAATGGCTATCATTGGTGACTAAAACCCATTTGGTCGCTAAAAATGGTCGCAAAATGTGTTTTTTGTTGTAGTGTATGAACACATGCATGTGCAAGCTGCCACCTCAACTGATCCCCTACTCTACGAATCACAGGTACAGTTAGCAATGGAAATATGATCTGTCATATGCATGGTTACAATGAGCACATGCATCCATGGTCAACTATATCTTGTGGTCCTTTACCTTGAGTAATGTTAAAGGAAGCCTTGAGGCACCAAAATTCCATGAAACCATCTTGGGCAACAAGTAAAGTACTTTATCTAGGCCTCACTTTCTTCACATTGAAGGTAATCCAATTTAAACTAACTTAGTGGAACTCAAACACTCTTTCTTTCCATCTATATACACCTAGAGAGAGCTCTTTATCTTCCCCAATCACTCATTCCCATACTGGAGAGGTTTTTCGGCCAACCTCAGCTGGACAGCTTTGACGATGTTTTGTGTTGCTGGTCCCTAGTTCTTGGACAGTCCATTTCAAGCTGCAGACCTCCAATCCACTTTCATCTAGTGCAAGATTCAGTACGCACAACTATTTATCTCAGGCTTAACATGTTGGATTAACAATCAAATATACAACAATATTTTGTAGGTATATTCATGCAATATATTAAGTAGAGCTTGCCCAACACTTTGCGAGGTGTGAGACCAATTTTAATTTGAGCCTTTTTGTTTTTTAAATAAATATTATTAAATTTTTATATTTTATTTTTTAGATGCAAAATTGCTAATTAAACTTTTTTGATAAAAAAATTATAATATATTTTTTCAATTGATAATATGACTAATACAATTATTATTTTTGTGAGATAGTTGATATAAGAATTGATTTGATTTTATCAATTTTAGTTTTGAAAAAACAAACTTGTAGAAGCAACTCTTACAATTATTATTAATAATATTATTTTTTTAATACAAAATATACTTATGTTATATTCTCATTTTATTTGTTATTTCTTTAGACTGTATTTGATTGGATGATTTGATGAGAGATATAAAAAAAAAAAGGAAATAGAAAGAAAAGCAGAAAGAATTGATATGATTCAAATTTCAGTTTACGTTTTGTTGAGTTGGGAAATGGAAAACGAAAAGAACCTAAGTGAACCTAAAAGATAAAAAGTGAAATTGCATTTCCTTCTCACTTTCTTTTCTCCATGCGCTGAGAGTGCATTTCATTTTTCTTTTCAATTTCTCTCGTCAAATATTCCAACCAAACACAATATTAGGAAAAATCATAGACGATGTAAATTCATATATATATATATATATTTTAAAATATTTTTTGAAAAATAAAATATGATCATTAATTGATTTGTAGTAACATCACCATGCATGTCTTTTGAGAAAGACGTTGCTTGACCAGGAAAGACAAATTAATTAGAAATGTGCAGTATTTAAAAACCACACTAAAAACCTATATATGCTTATATTTAATGTTATTAGTGCTTGTAGAATTACAGTATCTCTAAAACATCACTCAATAGTTATATACTGCTATAAAGAAAATAACAAAAATCAATTTTTTATGCTATTCATAAGAAGGGGCTTTTTGATTGAAAATTGCCTTCATTTATTGGTGTAAAACTCAGAAAGTAATCATTATTTGAAGGCAATATATATTAAAGATATTATAATATATATATATATATATATCTTAAAAATATATTATACATGCAAAGGTTGAAGATCAATGCAATATTTTGAAAATGTTTATCGTTGATCAACGCCATATTATCACCAAAATTTTCACTGTTTTATATCATTACATTTAAATTTTTTTATTGGCACAAAAGAAAAAATATTATTGAAAATAGAAGAAGTATAAAGAGAATTAAATCAATACAATCAAGCCAAGTATTGAAGCTGCATCATTGAGTACGTGCCAAGATATTATTCTTTTTCATTAGCTTCTTAATGGCTATTTTAAAATAAGGAACCAATCTAACAAAAAAAAAATTTTTTTTTGGGGGCAAAGAAACTTATATATTTAGTGCTCGTTTGGCAATGACTTTTTTAGTTGACTTTTTAACTTTTTATGACTTTTTTAGTCTGTGACTTTTTTGGTTGTTTGGTATTCTTGTTTGACTTTTTTGGCTTTTGAGCTTTGTTTTGACAATTTTTTTTTGTCCTTTTGTGATATTTAACTTTTTGACTTTTTTGATTTTTTTTGTCATTTTATGATTTTTTAGCCTAACTCAAAAACCAAACAACCCCTTAAGCAAGTTGTAGTAATACAGAATGGTGAAAAACAAAACCGGATAGCAATTATGTTTCTCTTTTCATTGAATTAGGGAAATTTGATAGTTAATCGTGACGTAGGTAGGCCCATAAAGGCCATAACCCACAATGAACAACCCAAGCCTACCACTTAGGGCCCAATACGTAATCCAACTGATGAGGCCCAGCACGATCTGGAAATCAACATGGCATGAAGGACCAATGATATCCAGACATCTGGCAGGTAAAGGCCAAGCTGTATCAGCAGACAAAGATCTGCAAAGTTATTGCCACTACACATCGCCATTAATGTAGCCCCTCACTGCATTTATTACGACAACACCTCCTCGTCGGAACGGCACCCCCTTACCCTGAACAAGGTAAGCTATAGCATAGACTTTCGGCCAAGGTGGCAGGTCGGAAGGAACGGCGAAATGATTACCAAAGGATATAAGCAGATGTTGAAGATAAGAAGAAGGTTAAGCTTTCTATCTCCAATCTCTCTTTAACACTCTACTTCTCTTTCTAACTTACTCGTCGGAGGGTTCACTGGAGGACTCTTCGTTCCCCGTTGAACTTATCTGCAGGTTCATCGGTGGGTTTGATCACTCGGATATTGGCGCGAGAAGCGTGGATTAGTCCGACCCGTTCGGCAAGGTACCCGTTGTATATTAACTGTAACATTAATTGGCTCCGTTTGTGGAAAAGCTTTGCTCCGTGCGCCAGTTGTGCTCATTGTCGCCAAAGACCCCGTCCCAACAACATTTTCCTACTACCAATCAAAGTGTATGGTCACGACTAGATCCATGGCTTCTCACCATAATGCTACCGACCATCAAATCAACCCTCCCAATCCAAACAATCCACCACGATTTCATCGAGCTTACCAACAGCATTAACCGCATGGCCAAGCAGAACCAAGCCCTGATAAATGCTTTACTCTAGAGAAACCTTCCTATGCCTCCTCCACTACCTCCAGATATTCCCCCTAACCAAGAACGAACCCCAAGCCATACTATCCCCCAGCCCTATCCACCCAACTTGGAAGGCTTGCAACCTCCACCCCCACACATAAAACCACCACCTCTACCCCCCCCTCCCTCGATCCTCGCACCAACCCCACGAAGGGAAGCGATGATGTCCACCACGCCTTCCGGTGGTGACACCATCCCTCTCTAGGACGCAGAACTCCGAGCCATGAAGCTCCAACTCCAAGGGGTCATACAGAACATCCAGCATAAACCCTCTACCACGGCCAACTCACCATTTGTTGCCTCCATCCGAGACAAACCCCTGCTCCCTAAGTTCAAAATGCCCACTATTGACTCTTTTGATGGTACCACAAACCCAATTGACCAGCTGGAGACCTACCGAATGCTCATGATCCTCCATGCCTTCACTGACGAGATCATGTGGCGAGCTTTCCCTGTGACCTTTGAAGGCGGCTTCGGCCGTGGTTCACCGATGAACTCGTCTCCACTTTCCAGCATCTCAGTGACTATATCCTCAGTCACTTTATTGGGGCCCAACGCCAATGCTGTCCAGCAACCCAACTCCTCAACATCTGCGGGCCAGGGGAGTCCTGCCTTGATTTAACGCCGAAGCCTTGCAGGTGGCGAAAAACAACGATAAGGTCATCCTCACAGCTTTCATGGCCAGACTACGGTCGTCTGACTTCCTCTTCTCCCTCTCTAAAAACCCCCCCACCGCCATGGCAGCCTTACTCTCCAAAGCCCAAAAATATATGAACACCGAAGATTCCCCAGCCGCCCGCCAAGACCCTACAGCAAAACACTCGACCCCCCGAGAAAAACGAAAAGACTCAGAAGCCAGACATACCCAGTATAATACCCAAACACCACATTATACCAACCGACCCCTCTGAGCCGACCGGCCGATACCTGTCCGACCGCCTGGTCGGTTCGAGCAGTACACACCCCTTAACTCCTCTATAGAACAAGTCCTCAACTAGATCCAGCGGGACTACCCCCTCAAATGTCCCCAACCATCAAGAACCCGTTCCAATCGGAAGGACCAATCCAAATACTGCCGTTTTCACTAGGACCACGACCATAATACCGATGAGTGTGTTAACCTCAAGGATCAGGTTGAGACGTTAATACATCAGGGACGTCTTAGCCGGTTCACGGACATCCGCCTCCAGCAGAGACAAAGGACAGAGCCCACCAGAAACACCCGCCTACGCACTCCCCCCCGGCAGCCAACCCAACCAAATCAAGGCCACAATCGCCTTCCATAGTAACCTCGGGCACAAGCTAATCCCGCCCCACCTGTTGGAGAAATCTAGGTTATTTCCAGCGGGTTTGCTTGTGGAGGACCATCCCGCTCGGCTCAGTAGGCAGAACTCAAGAAAATAAGGCAAAGGCTTAGACAAAGAGGTTGCCACATTGGACCGACCTTCCAAACAACCCAGGCAATGGACCAAGCCTATTACCTTCACGGACGCTGATTGCACAGGTATCCGTTATCCCCATAACGACCCTCTAGTCATTTCGGCTCTCCTCTCAAACTACAAGGTCAGACGGGTTCTCATAGACAATGATAGCTCTTTAGACATCATTTTCCTCAATTACTTCCACCAGCTCAAGATCGGGAAAGAAAGTCTGTCCCCTCTCCAAACCCCCTTGGTCGGTTTCACTAGTGAGCAGGTGACCTCCATTGGCTCCGTCGACCTCCCCATCACAATTGTCGAGCACCCGCGCCAGACCACCAAGCTGCTCACCTTCCTTGTTGTCGACTGCCCCTCTGCCTACAACATCATCCTTGGTCGCACCGCTCTAAATGCTTTTCAAGCTATTACATCAACTTATCACCTAGCCATCAAGTTCTCCACCGATCTGGGGGTCGGGACAGTGAGGGGGGAGCAGATCGTGGCCAGGGAATGTTATGTCGTCTCACTTAAAGAAGTCAAGATGAAGGAGGCTATGATCATCGAAGGACTTGATGTTAGAGATGAAGACGAGCTGGTTAGGGAGGAACCAGTGGAAGAACTTATTGAAGTCCCCATCGATCCCGCCAACCCAGCAAAAACTGCCAAGATCGGTAGCCAACTATCCCCCCAAGCAAAGGGCGATCTTACTGCCCTCCTGATCAAGAACAACGATGTATTTGGTTGGACCCACTCAGACATGCCGGGTATTGACTACTCATTCATCACCCACTACCTCAGCATTGAACCCCACTTTCGACCTTACCGTTAAAGCGATTGCATTTTCCATCGAGCATAATACTCTCATTGCCGCTGCGGTTGACAAGCTCCTTAAGGCACAATTCATCAAGAATGTGGACTACCCTAGATGGTTGTCAAACGTGGTCTTGGTCCGCAAGAACAATGGTAAATGGCGACTCTGTGTCAACTACTCAGACCTCAACCGAGCTTGCCCCAAAGACAGTTATCCTCTTTCCCGCATAGACCTGCTGGTCGACGCCACGGTCGGTCACCAAATGCTTAGCTTCATGGATGCCTTCTCTAGGTACAATCAAATTCCGATGCACTCGTTTGATCGGGAACACACCTCCTTCATTACCGACCGAGGCACGTACCATTACCGTGTGATGCCGTTTGGACTGAAAAATGATGGGGCCACCAACCAACGGTTGGTCAACGCCATTTTCCATCAACAAATCGGTCGAAATATGGAAGTATATATCGACGATATGCTAGTCAAGAGCAAACTCTCTACTGATCATTTGACTGACCTACGAGAGACCTTCGCCATCCTACGTAAGTACCAAATGAAGCTCAATCCGGAGAAGTGCGCATTCGGCGTAGGATCTGGGAAGTTTTTGGGTTTCAGAGTCAGTCAGCGGGTGTAGACACCCCATTTTTGACCGACCATAAGACTCAGACGTCATCGATTGAGCGCTTTGTGATATTGCATATTGTGCTCGTTTTGAAGTTGCGGAGTCTCGGCTACGAGCCTTGCCTCCAGACTTCCGGACTCTTTTGTGCCTTGCCTCGGTTTGTGAACCAGGCCCTATTTCCTCTGTTTTCTCTTCCCGAAGGAAGGGAGAGGTCTCATAGACCGTCTCTCAGTGGCCATAGGCTACATTTCGTGGTCGTAGGCCATTTTTCCCCTTTGGAGCCCGGTTTTCAATTTTTCGGAGCCGTCGACTGTGTGCCTCGGTTCGAGGCCGCTTAACCACCTCCGTTTGCTCCGGTTTTTGGCATGCACCTTGTTTCCTCCCTTTCGAGGGACAGTGTGGCCCGAGAGAACAACTTCGTGGTCAAACGCCACCTCCAGTGCTTAGTAGTCAGTTTTCGGGGCCCCGAGCCGCGCGTTTTGGCCCCCGAACCTTCGTTTTGCATCGGTTTGGGTTCATTTTTGGCAAAGACCTTATTTTCATTGTTAGGAAGGTTGTAGGAGGTTGGGAGGCCAGCAATTTTTCTGAAAAACCAGCTGTTTCTCTTGATTGCCCTTAAATGCTTGGATTTTTCTTACTAGAAAGTGGTTTTTCCCATTCTCAGGCCACTTTTTCTGACTTTTCACTACACCATTGTGTTGTACACACTTGGTAGGCCACCAATATGGGTAGGCCGACCAGTAAATCCTCCTGACCCTTTTGAACCCCTCTTAAAAGTTGGTTTTTCTCTCTCCTGAACCACTTTTTCTGGTTTTTCTCTACAGGGCTGTAATCTACTCACTTGGGAGGCCACCTTCAGGTGGCGGCCCTAATATATTACTGACCAGATTGACCCCGAGTTGGCGGCCAAGAGGTGGGCTGGGCCACTTTGAACCTTGAGCTAGCCCAGATTTGCCTCTCGAGTGTGTTCAGTGTGCAGTTGTTTCACACTTGTCTCCTTGCTGAGGGCTTTGTCCTTGTTTGACCCCTTTAAAGGTGGTTTCACCCCTTTGCTTGGTTTCAAGGAGAGTTTGGCCCTTTTGGTCAAGCTTCTTGGGGAAGCTTGACCCTCTTGGGTTAGCTTTCTCAAGAAGCTTGACCCCTTTGGTCAAGCTTCTCTTGGAAGCCTTGAACCTTTATCTTGGCTTCTCCAAGAAGCCTCACTCCCTCTCCTCTATATGACACAAGCTCCACCTCCATTTGTAAGGATTAGACATATTTGCTAAGGCATACATCCATCTCCCTCCATAGCTCTCTCTTCCAAGCTCTAAAGTCCATTATCCTTGGCCATTTACACTACAACTCATAGCCTACCACCTCCACACTCCATTCCAGCACCTTGAAGGTCATTTGCAGAGGTAGAGAGCTCACATTCTTGGTCCAAAACTGGAGGTCGGCTCTACAAGGGTAAGTCCTCATTTCCCTTTTCTAGCCTTATTTTGCTTCATATCTTAGCCCCTTGCTTGCATTTTGGGGCTCTGAGCTAAACCGGAAAGATCTTATTTTGAGCTCCTATTCAACTTTGTTTGAGAAAACTTTTTGTTTAAAGTCATTTACTCTCCCTTTGTGCTTTATCTCTCTTTTAGGGCTTATTTTGCATGATATATTAGCCTTATTTGTGAGCATTTTTGGGATTCGCCCTAAACTGTAAAGTATCTTATTTTGTGCCCCTCTTCAACTTTGTTGAAGGGCTCTTTGCTATTGAGACCATCTGCTGCCCATTGTCCTTTATCTCTCTTTTAGGGCTATTTTTGCATCATATTTTAGCCTTACTTGTGAGCATTTTTGAGATTTGGTATAAATTGAAAAAAAAAAAAAAAAATTCTTATTTTGACCTCCTCTTTAAGTTTTCTTGAGGTCACTTTTTCTTTTTGGAGTCATCTCCTTTCTTGCATGCTTCATTTCACATCGTTGAGCCATGTATTTGAGCATTTGCATAAGTCTTGTTTTGGCCTCTTAGCCATTGAAATCTAGTGGATTTTTAGTAGCTTTGATGAGGTTTTGCACTTTGAAGTCATAGAGGGTGACCCTCTCACCCTCATTCTCTTCTTGGCATATTTGGCCTTCAAAGGGGCGTTATTTTGCATGCATTGAAGTCAATTTTCAAGCCTTATTATGAAGGATTTGAGGTCTTCCTTGGCTTTGTCCAAGGCCCTCTTAGCCATATTTTTTGTCTATGATGCATGTGTAGAACAATCCCATTCAAGGCCTCTCAAAGGGCCTTTCTTTGCATGTTTCAGGAAGTGATTCAAAGGCCTATTTGGTGGGTTTTAGAATTTGTCATAGCCCATTTGAGTTGGTTTGGTCTTGCTAAGTGTCTATCTTGTAGGGGCTTAATAAGCCCTTGTATGGCCCTTTAAAGGAACCCATTATTTGTCCATGTGTTGGCTATATTTCAGAGGTTATTTGGGCATATTTTGGCATATTTTATTCACTGATTTTGGCTGGTTTGATGATATTTTATATGCTTCATATACATGCCATACAACTCATGCTTGCTAGTCATTATTGCGTGCTATTTTTAGCCCATCATGTTAGCACTTTTTGGCCATGCTTTAAACTGGAAATGTTCATGTTTTGGGAGTGCCTTGGCTCTGTCTTTATGCTTCATAGTCAAATAATGCATGCTTTGTATAGCTATAAGTCAATACATGTGCCTAGTTTTGAGTTTCGGGGCTCATCCCATGCATCGAGTGCCATGTTTCCATGTTTCGGGACCTTTTAGCATCATGTTTCTGCGCTGGAATTTACATGTTTGAATGTCATGCTTCATCCTTGCCATGCCTTGTTAGAGTTGCGTGCTGTGCTTTAGGTTCGGTCTTCAGTTTGCGTGCATGTGTGCACGCATTTCGGTTGTCTCATTTTCATCTCATGGCTACTGATATAAGTGTGGCTGTGGTCCACTCATGTTGGTGTAAGTCCATTATGCATTGTGTATGCCATTTCAATTCATAGCATCGCGTATGCTAGGTTATATGTTAAAACATTGTGTATGCCTAGCTACATCGTGCATTGTGTATGCCATTCCATAGCATTGCATGTGCTAGGTTTGCATGTTAGGATTGTATTCATGCATGTCACGCATCTTGCATTGTGTTTGGGATAGGATATAGCCCAAACCACGGAAGCGAGGGCGTTCGTACTCTTAGTGGCGGCGATGTCTCAATTCTGATCATGGAAACACTCTGGATTAACCATGATGGAGTCTCGGTCTTGTTGTGTTTATATGTGCATTCATTTCACATTGAGTCGTGCAATTGACTCCTCGGCCATCATGCATCGAGATCGTGATTGGTAACCTGAGGATCGAGATATGCATACATATGTGAAAATACTTTGCCATACCCTTTCTTGCTCTCTGTTCGGCAAATCGAAACTAGCATGTCTTTTGGAGCTTCATGCAATATTAAAGCTTACTTATGTAGAGGCTAATTGGGACATCATAATGGATTTTTTGAGCAACTCAAGCATACATCATTCATCATTTGGAACAAAATTGACGGTCAAGTAGATTTGCGTGCTAGTTCTTTGCTTTCCTAGTTAAATTTGTTAATTAATTAGGGTTTTGAACTTATTTGGTGTATTATTTATTGAGGCGTATTATTTATTCGGACCCTCGGCGAGGCACAATTATAATAAGTGTCTTGGCGTGTGTGATGTATCTTCCAACCCCACATCTTTCTCCCTTTTATTTATCGACTTATGATGGTTAGATTAGGGCATGTTTCAATTAGCATACTTATGCTCGCATGTTTGCATCCATTCATCATCTTGCATGCATTGGGCTCGGCATCATACTAGTGCATTGCATTTCAATTCGAGTTGAATACTTGTTAGTTGTACCATTTCACATGCCATCTTTAGAATAGAACTTTGCTATAGTTGCATTTTGCATGTGTTGCATTAGGCATTTACGTATAGTTAGGATCATGCATGATTTCTAACATAACTTCTTTTGGCTTGAGTACTCGGTTAGTGTTTATGCTTTAGCATCCTTGCATGTGTGTGAGTGACTGCCATGATAGCATGCTTACCATGAGGCTATATGCTTATGTGATATATCTGCCTGAATGCCAGTGGGTGAAGGTTGGGTTAATTGGATTGGAACAAATCATCAAGCTGTAATTTTAAGCCCACTGAATCTTGGCAAAACCATCTTTTCTAAGCCCACGAGGGTGGCAAATCCACATTTTAGCCTACTTGCGGTATGCAAACCGTCTTCAAAAACAAACATGAGATGTTTACGTTCCAATTGAGGCGATCCGATCTATACTTGTATCTTGTCGCATCACATAGTAAATCTAGGCTAATAAGCGGAATAAGAGCATAATGTTTTTCAAAAGTGGATATCATGGTTAGTAGAGGCCGATTTTGATCGGCGGTGGAGGTGCTCACAGTGACCTTCCCAATCTACCCAAGTTCAGTGAGGCAACTTTGGTGATAGCGGACACGTGACCTTAGGCAAGCAGTCGGGGTTTCCTAAATTCCCAAAATAAAATATTTAGAGTGGCGACTCTGTATGCTCGTAAGCGATCCATGTTTGGCACTTATTTCAAAAAAATCTGTTTTTAAAAACGATTTGTCAAATTTGGACTCTTTGATGATTCATCGGTCTTGCATTGCACTCTGCGAGATTAGATACAGGACCGTGACATTGAATCCTGGACTGTAGTGAGCCCAAATGAACAAAGCAGGATTTCCCTCACAGGGGCGTTAAGCGGCGATCTCTGATTTTGGCGACTCTGCTTTGGGGAGTTAGAGAACTTGACTCGAACTCATGATATCTGGTTTGACTACACTTATGTGTTTTTGCATTGCATTTGCATTGAGTGCGCCTAAGACTTACGTGTTTGCCATTTGCTATTCTGAGTGGTTTGCGGTGCGTGCCATAAGGCTTATCCGTTCACAGACTCTGCGATGTAGAACACAAACCGGTTTTCTGGGGAGGCACCCGCTGACCATTAGACCTAATGCACATTTGGAATTCATAGTGACCATTCCAAGCTAGGGCAGTTGCTTACCGATATAGCTTGTTTGAAGCTAGCTGCGTCGTAGTGAAACCTAGTTCCTAACAAAATAGGGCCGGAAACCCTACCCCAACAGGGTGTTTGGCTCTCACTTGTTTGTTATGTGCTTTAGAGTCGTCTCTACATGAATGCATGTATCGATTAGCGAGTTTGGGCATCGAACTGCGGGCATCGATCGATGTTTGAGAATCGATTATCTGCGGGTATTAGATTGATCTTGGGGAAACGATGATTGAGGATAGTGATCGATGTTTGAGGGCGATGTGTATTCACTTATCGGCCGTGTGTTGTTATGCCCGGTGTGTTGTGTATTTATTTTAAATTTATACTATTCATTTATCTGGTTATTTATTTCCTTATTGCTTTATTTATCTTTTTTGCTAGGGCGGTTTTAGCACAATTGCTTCAAACCAAGCGATATTCCCCAAGCACTACGGACAAAGGTCGTCGGCTCAATCGTCGAGGATCTGGTTGACGGACAACCGATGTTCATTCTCTACCCGGTTGTTAGGCGGAGAGTCGGCCTTGATGTGTTTGAGTAGAGGTTACGGCGGCGGTCTACCTAGCGATGAAGCGGTCAGTGAGGTCTCAGTTTTTGCCATAGAGATACACATACCAATCAGTCAGCAGGATCAGCAGAACATGGCCGGAATGGAAGAAATGTTGTGCCAACTCCAAGAAGTATGAAACAAATGTAGGAGGGCGTTGTCCGGCGAGTTCTCTAAGCGGCGAGGCCACAATTATGGCCTGAGCAGTGAACTAATTACCCAGCTCTGACAAAATTTGACATCGACCTCACATCAATTCCTCCCCACCGGGGTCCGTTGCAGTGAGCACCAACTACCGGAATGTCCTTCCAAATGTCCAGAACATTTTGCCAAATGTCCATGCCTTTCAGGAAGACACAGACATCCCAGCAGGCGGCTCGCCCGCTTCACCTCAATTATCCAAGGTACATACACCGTCGGCCACGGACTCTCCCCGAGTTTGAAGTAGACCCTCTGACCGAAATTGAGCAAGCTTGAGAAGCTATTCAAAAATCCCGGGGTAAGGCTATCGGATATCGAGGGCGGATATCTGGGTAATGTGCGTGGCGTTCTTGGGATAGATTCAAAATGCATGGTCGATCGGTTCGATGGATCCCGAGGATCCATAGTCCACCTCGGCTATTCTCGGATATACTCGGTAGATGGGCCTAACTTGGCAGAAGCTTTACGCTATTCGGCCGGACCTTGTCAGGTGTGGCCGCTATCTGGTATGCAAAATTGAAAGATGATGTCAAGCAAAGTTGGGATGAAATGGCCGAGGCCTTTGTTGCGCAATACTCATACAACACCCAAATCGAAATTACAACTCGTGATCTCAAAACAACAAGGCAAGAGCCCAAAGAGAGCTTCTCGGATTTTGTAACCCGGTGGAGGGCGTAGGCCTCGATGATGACTCTAAGGCCCACCGATAAGGACCAGATCAGGATGATTGTGCGCAATCTCCAGCCAAAACTAATGCAAAAAATGATTGTGCTCCCATTCCCCACCTTTTCGGATCTGCACGAGATAGGGGTACAAATTGAAGATGCAATGATAAGCAGTCACGATTGACCAAGGCGAGGAGCAACCCGGAGAACCTTTAACCATAACAACAATGCGAGGCAGAGTGGTAGGCTGCTGAACCGGAGGTAACATGGTCGCCACCATTCCCCTTCCTCCAAGGCCATGGCGACCCACCACTTCTCCGTGTGTCTGGAGTAATACCACGGACTACCAAATACCAACCCGAGGCCAAGAACCTTTACCCCATTGTACATACCTGTCCAAGGCTCGAGGTCTTAATCGAGAAAGGGCATCTAAAACCCCTAGGCAGAAGCAGTTCGAATCCACTACCCCCACTCACAACCAGGCCAAATCTGCGCATATCACCGACAACACGGTCATGACAGACCAATGTTTGATTAGATCACGAGATTCAAGATCTCGTTGACAAGCAGTGATTTTGCCACTAGAAAGACCCAATGTCACAACCAACCCACTCCTACACAACCAGCTCCACCTCCCAAAGAATCAACTTTATCTAGGCTGAGGGAATTCGTGTCTTCGATCTAGCATCTATATCCTCCTTCCTATCTACCCAATGGAGGTGCTCCTTCTGGCTGCCTTGACTTTTGTGCATCTTTGGATATCTCCACAACCCAACTGACCCAATGGTGGTGGTTTGTTGAAGAGCAGTCTGGGGAGATTGCGAGAAGAATGGAATGGTTGAGTCGAGGTTTAGCGATCTGGGAATTTTCTTTGGGAAGCCTCGATCCAGTGATTACATTTTGTCGGCAGGCGATTTGAGCCAAGTGTAGAATTGCAGGAAGCGTGTGTGTGATCGGGGATAGATTTGAGTGAGAGCGGATGATTTAGCGGTAGTGAAGAGGGTTTTGCCAACCTCTAATTTTTCAATGACCCGAGGAATCGAGGGGCGATCCGTCAATGGTTTGATTATGAGAATCGGCGAGAGAGCTCTGGGATGGTACGGATGATCAGCCGGATGTTGTAGAGTTCCATGAGAGCGGCGGCGAGGGTATCGATTGTGGCGGAAGGGCGGAAGTCGATACATTACCGGAAAGCAATGCGAAGAATTTCGCTTCGGGGATGAGGACCATTGTGAATATAGGAAAAGCGAACAACAAAGCTGCCGGCAGCAGGAACAAGAAAAGTTTTAGGATTACGAGAGAACCGGAAAGCCAAAAGCCCATGAGGGGTGAAAATCTTTGTGGGCACAAGGTCAGAAGATGCTGTGTGCATGTGGGTTGAAAGTACTACGAGTACAATCATGCGAAGCAGACGGATGTGCATTGGTACGCTCACGAAATGTGGTTAGAAGGCGATGATTTATGTCTTGCCCACCTGAGGCGAGGATTGGGGAGCAATCAACCAGACGACACCTGGTATCTCGATGAGGTTGATCACATGATAAGAAGCGGGCGGTATTTCAAGCCCCTGCCCTTAGACCAGCCAGAGGCATCTGGGAAGGATAAGGAAGCTGAGAGATAGAAAGAGAAACAACTTGAAGAAGAGGCTGTGCTTAAGCAGTTAAAAAAGATACAAGTAGACATCTCCATCTGGGGACTGCTTATGGCATAACGAGTACACAGACACGCTGACCTATTTGCCATGGACAAGGCTAAACTCTCGATAGAAACCACCGAACAAGCGGTAGGATTAGTCTTTTACGGGAGGAGTTACCCGATCTTGACTTTTTCGACAAGGAAGCGCCACGAGGTGCGAACCACAATAAGCCACTCTACATCTCGGTGGAGTATAGAAATAAATGGATATCGGTGGTTCTTGTTGATACCAGATCCGTCATCAACGTGTGCCCGGCAAGGATAGCGTATACAATCGGTTTGAAAACCGCGGACTTCATACTGACAGCCCAGGTAATTCGGGCATATGACAACACGAGCCGAAGTCATGGGGGCGGTAAAATCCGGACCAAAGTTGGGCGGGACAACATGGGATAGATTTCCATGTCTTAGAGGTTCCTGCAACTTTCAGCTGCTTTTGGGGCGGGTGGCTGCACGTAAAGCGATGTTGTCTACCTTATCGAGATGGTGAAATACCCCCATAGGAAGGAGTAGCCATTGTGTTGAAATTCATCAATCTATCCTTCTTTGGAGGTGTCTACACGATCCGGAAATTGAGCGCGGCATAGAGGATGTGTTTATGTCGGGGTTTACCTTAGGCGAGGCTCGAGTTGTACCAAAACATCATGGCCATTAATGAGGGAGTGTATGTCGATCTTTGAATCTGTATACCTCATGAACAAGCTACAACACATCCTAGGATGGGATTGGGAAGGAAGCTGTTGGGAAGGGCGTCGCGACGATGGCAGTGCCACATAACCCTCACACCTTTGGCTTGGGTTATCGCCCGTAAGGATTGGATAAGGAAGGGAAAGAAATGGTGGAAGAGCTAGGCGAAGCGGTGGGAAGCCTTTGGTGATGCATAGGCCCATTCAAGGTACCCTAAGCGGACGTTTAAATCGGGAAGAAGGACTTTCCGTTTGTGGCTTCGAGCCGTGGTGGCGGAGAAAAGCGTGTGCGGGTTTGAGATCTTCTTCAAGCTGCAATTATCAGGGATGACATTCTTAGAAAGCGATAGACCCATCGGCTAAGGTTGGCGGTGTGAGGAAGTGGATTTGAGAACTGAAATTGAAATGGGGGTAGCATTGGCTTGTCTGCTTTGAATCCTCCGATCAACCGAAGTGCTTGGGGATAACTTTTAGGTTTCATGATTGGAAATGAAATGGTACAGGGCCTACCAACAACTATTTTGGATGCATCTATCGCACCCTCTCTCACTTGTCTGAAGAGGGTTTTTGTCAATGACACCGGTCGGAGTAGTGGCCGGAATCTGATTCCACCGAGTCTTGTGAGTGAATCGGGTTCAGCTCAGTGAGTCTGAGTCTGGTAATCTTAGGGATGATAACTTGAGGATGCTCTGATTTTGTCGGTCATCTTTTCTTTCTCTTTTGAGTCTGTTATGTAGGAATCGGATGATTTGGGTATGCTTAATGAGAATCAAGTAGCGTGGTTTAAGTACTTTTACATTGCCTTTGATTTATTGCATTAACTCAAACTTTCAAAATTTTGATGTAAGCAGCGAGGCGAAATTCCTCACGGTTTTGCAACTCTTAATTGAACAAGAGCGAGAGATTTGTTAAACCTTTGATGGATGAAATCACTCTTTGTGAATATTAGTCTTGAGGAGGACTGCTTGGTTTCAAATCGGGTCCACGTTGTCTTGGAGGAACGGCGCTTAGTCGCTTCATTAAAAGCTTTTAAAGATGTTTGGCGTGGCCCTCTGAAGACATGCAAGATTGATCACGAGATTATGCGGACCGGATCCCCCTTGACCCGAATCCAGGCACTGTCAGCGAACTTCGGGAGGATCCACACAGGGGCTCTCAAAGATCAAAGAGGTCACCAAACAAATTGGCCTTGAGCTTCCCTCTGGTATCCGAATACGGCTTGGTTGGCCAACATCGTTCGATCTTAGAAAAAGGATGGGGATCCGGTGTATCGTGGATTTGAGGATTTAAGCGAGCGATCCGAATAGCGACTTTCCCTTACGCATATTGATGAGTTAGTGGACTTCTGGCCGGGCATGCTTTGCTTTTGTTCATGGATGGCTTCTCGGTACAATCGGATAGTGATAGCACGAAGGCAAGGAAAAATTGCATTCACCATCCTATAGGGGACTATCTTTCTGGTGATCTTGGATTTTGGGTTAAAGAATCTTTGGAGCTACTTATCAGCAGACGCGACCACGATATTGCATGACATGATCCTGAAAGAGGTTGAGGTGTCGTGGGCGACATGATTGTCAAGTCAAGAAAGAGGGCTCTACGCCTTGCGAAAGTTCTTCAAAGGATCGAGAATTTTTGTTGCGGTTGAATCCTCGAAGTGCGTTCGATTATTCTGGCGGGGAAAAATCTTGTGGTTTCTAATTACGAGGCATCGAGTCGACCCTTGCAAAATCAAGGCCATCTTAGAAATGCCACCACCAAATTTGAAAAGGAGGTGCGAGGCTTTACGGGTAAGTGAAATTCATAAGGCGGTTTATCTCAAAATTAACCTTGACTTGTGAACCACTTTTTAGTCTCTGAAGAAAGGCAAGAAATTCAATGGGGCGATGCCAATTTGCTTTTGAGCAGATCAAGGAATACTTACAGAACCATCCGTGTTGTCACTGCTAGAGCAAGGAAGCAGATTGATATTGTACCTTTCGTTGAGACTACAATGGGTTGTAATGCTCGTGCAAGTCGAGAGGACAAAGTGGAAGAGCCATCTACTATCCGAGCAAGAAGATGCTAGAGTATGAGACTCGTTACACAGATTGGAGAAAGGCTTGCTTAGCTTTGGTATGGGCTACCGGGAAGGCTGCTGCACTACTGTTAGCTCACTCCGTAATGTTGGTTTCACGACTCGATCCATCAAATATCTTTTAGAAACGGCACTTCACGTAGGCTAACTAGATTGGTTCTTTGTTGTTCTCGGAATTCGACTGAAATATGTAACACATAAGTCGGTCAAGGCAAGAGCATTAGCGAAATTCTTAGTCGATCATCGGTGGAAGGGGTGAAGCGGTTTAGTACTTATTCGAGATGTGGCCATTTTGCATATCGGCGATGTATTTTGACGGAAGCGTCAAACTGCTTGCAGGTATGGGATAGAGTGTTCTTGAGCTTTTGCAAACAAGTCCCGTATCCCTCTAGCTTTCAAACTCGGTTCAAAGTCTCGAACAATGAAGCGAATATGGCGTGCATTGGGTCTAAAGCGACCCTAGAACTAGGGGAACTTGCAAGGCGGTTGGGCGTCATGGGGACTCAAACCTTGTTGTATCTCGAGGGAAAGAGCTGGAAAGTCAAAGAAAGAAAAGATGATAATGTATCATCAGACCTTGGACTTATTAATTCCTCGGTTTGAAGCTAAATTTTGCTCATCTACTAAGAGAACAATAGGTTCGCAGTTCTTTGTGCTCCTATCTTCCATGATAGATAACTCCCGATTAGGAGTTAGGATCGTCGCGTCCGTCATCGTGACGAAATTGCGCCCGACCCTCTGGTCGATTCTTATAGATAAGGCTCAGGCCGAAACCCCACTGAGTATTATGACATTTGGAATTTCTTGGAGAATGAAGCATACCCGCCAGGTAAATGCCATGATAAAAGGGTAATCGAAGAATGGTCGTTCAGTTCATCATCTGGGGGTAAGTCGTATAAGAGGTCATCACGGGAATGCATAAGCCGCGTGTTGATGTCAAGAATCAAGCGCCTAATGGAGGCCATTCATGGAGGGGAATGCGGTGCGCATATGAACGGAGTAATGCTAGCATGGAAAATCCTCAGATAGGGTTACTACTGGTCCACCATAGAGGAGGATTGTATCGATTTTGTTCAGCGATGCCACAAATGTCAAATTCATGCAAATCGCATGAACATTCCACCATCGAAATCGCATATTGGCGTGACTCCTCGCCATGGCCATTTTAGTCACTGGGAATTGATGTGATCGGGGTTGTCACTCCAAAGGGGTCAAATGGGCATGAGTTCATCTTGGTCGCGATAGATTATTTCACCGGCGAAATTAGGTCGAGGCCCAATCTTATGCGGTGTTGAAGGCTCACATGCTGCGGTTTATCGTGAACAACATCATCCGGCTGCCACTTGAGTCCTAAAACGATAATTTCAGTGATAACGGTTCCCACTTCAAGAAGGAAGGAAGTGATTGACTTGTTGGAAAATACAACGTGGCTTTTCATAAGTCATCCACATATCGGGCCCGCGAAACCAATGGAGCGTTGAGGCCGCGCAACAAGAACATCAAACACATATTGCAAAAAATAGTGGAACCTACCCGGATTGGGCCGGATAAGCTACCGCTTGCTTTGTGGGGCTACCAGAACTTCAATCGAAGAACTTCTCTTACCAAGCGACCTCATTATTCATTGGTTTATGAGATGGAGGCCATTCTACCTATTGAGATTGAGGTTCCATCATTGTGAAGTATCGGCCGAAAGTGTCGATAGCCGGTCACAGACATTGATTAGCAGAGCAGGATTGAGGAACACATGCTCTTTGATAAGAGAAGACTGAGAGCACTGTATCATGTTCAAGGTTATCAGCGCAGAATTGCCCGCTTTTAACAAGAAAGTTAAGTCCAGAATCTAAAAGAAGGAGATTTGGTGCTCATGACAACTAAGCTCCCATCTATGACCCAAGGGCAAGTTCGCACTCCAATTGGACTGGTCCTCACATCATTAAGTCTATCTGGTCCGGTGGAGCTGTGGTTCTGATGGATCTAGATGGCCTAGAATTCTCACAACCGATCAATATGGACAAGTTGAAGAAATATTACCAGGAGAGGCTCATGCTAGGCGAAAACCGAAGGGCGACCTAGGCAAAACTCGTGAGCACAAAAATTTGAAATTATAAAAAACTGAGCTCAAGAAGGTTGAAACCTAACAAAGGGCGGCCTTTTGCAAAGTTAGAGCGTTAAAAGGAGCGTGGAAATACTCGAAAGTGAACCCGAAAGCTTGAACTACGTGAAGGCTTGATTCCCATCTGATACGAGGCAACTTCATCCAAGTCTGGCCATAAACTTTTCCCGATCAATTTTGTCCATTTGATCATCTTGGCCATCATTTCCTTTTGTCTATTCAAAGATTCAAGAGTTCGGATTATGATCTCCGTGCAATGTTTTTCGTGACTAGGGGGCAACTCTTCCGCTGTTATGCAATGCCGCTGGGTCAAGTTATTCGTGTATCTGATTAGGGGTAACTTTCCATTGCCGCGGCAAGCAAGCGTCGCTAAGGTTATTCAGATTAGGGAAGTAACTTTCCGCCAAATAGTAAGTGGTCCCGGTTGTGCATCTCGCTGGATGTATCTCAAAGGCTTGTCCAAGCCTCGATCCATATCGAAAAATGGTTTGAAAGTTTTAATAAAAGTTGACTTGTTTAAATTAATCTTTTTACAACTAAGACCATTTTTGGACCAAAGCGGAAAATTTTCGCACTCCACAACCTTCAATTTCATTATTAATTTCAATACAAAGTTCTCTCGCTCTTGCATACAAATTGAAGGTTTGCTTTTTATTACATTCATAAAGAAACTTGAAAGTACTGGCAAAGCAATAAACTGTGCCAGGCATAAGTAAGTCAAGTGTCCTCGCGCCTCTTCTTCTAGAGTCTGGTCGGCCTTCCGATGCCAAGTCGGGCCTAACTGGATTCTTCATTAAGCCAACCAAGCACTCATCGACAAAGTGCAATCGAAGTGGAGCGGAGGCCAAGAGCGCCTCTAGTCCTCCATGCTGCGGCATACCGGGCAAGCTGCGCTTTACTCGTGAATGCGGCAAGATACTCTATCCTCGCAAGCAAGTCTCGACCATGACCGAAATGGCGCGCGGAACCGCAACGGAAATTAGAACACACAATGGGTCAGACCAATCAACTGGATCCCGGTTCCGCTGACACATGCTATAGCTCATCGCCGAGATTGAGCCAAGGACAAGACTTAATTCAAGCAATGCACCAAGCATGGACAATTGACATCCAACAACTATCATCCCTTATCAAGGACATCGACGGAGACGTTGTCGAAAAAGTAGTCATAATGGTAGGTCGGGCAAGAGTCCACGTACCGCACTTATCCATCAACCATACCTCTGGGAAAGGATGAAAATGAGAGAATAAAGAATAGAGAGATATACAATGAGAGAAAAGTAAGAAAAAGGGTTTTGTAAGAAAAAACTGAGCCTAAGGGCCGAGTGCGATGTGAGCAATACATATGTGTGAGATTGGGTGGGAAACATTACCGGTGAAGCAGAGGTGGACTCGGCAACTGTCGCTCTCGCGAGTAGAAAGCATCCAAGCCCATCGCTGTCTCGGCTATGATGCAAAGCCGGGCTTTTTGGTCTTGTTTTAGCCTCTTAGAAGGAAGTTCCTAGCATTCTCAATGCACGTCGGAGTGTTAGTTAAAGGTGCGAAGCTTTCTCAATTTTGGATGCGCTCCGCTACTACAATCGTCGAATGCACCTTGTTTATCGAAGTTACAGTAAGTCTTGCTTATCGAGTTGTTGTTTTGCTTATCGAGTTGTCGCTTTTGATCGGCCGAGTCAAGCTTTTGTTTATTAAGTCTTGTTTATCGAAATAAAGTTTCGTACATTGAGTTGCAGTTACTCTTTTGTTTAATCTATTTTGCTGTGTCTTGCTTATCGAGTTGTCAACATTGTTGTGCTTTTGCTTATCGAAAATAGTAAACTTACTAAGGTTTTTGTTGTTTCTTAGTGAGTTAAGTTGTCTAGTTTGTTGCGCTTCGGTTCACTACTCCTCGACTTTGGCAAATACACAAATGCAATTAATTTTATTCACTCTCATTTTGTGCAAAATGATGCGATGATGCTAAGAACATAAAATACAACACTTTTGAACAAAAGTCGCTTTATTTCATCATGCTTCCTTTGTTACAACATTTACAAACAAGTGGTACAAGTTTTTACGTAAAATAAACCGCTTAACAATGTACAATGTGCTAAGTAACCACTAGTAAAAAAGGAAAATAAAGCAGAACATCTCAGATTCTCAAGTGCAAGAATAAGAGGCCCTTCGCTCTTCTTCTGGCCGAGAAGTCCCTACACCATCTATCTACAAGGGCGCTTATCAACGCCCCGCTAGCGGTAGCGAGAAATCCTGAAGCAGCAGAAGGATCCAACCCGCTTAGTCAACCCAATCTCAATAAATTCGAGAGTTTCAGATACCGCCCTCGCAACAATGGAGCCGTGATCCTCGTAACGTGGAAGACACTCAGATTCATAATGAACACATGTATTCATGTTTCATAATGAAATGAATAAGCTGCGTGCAAATGAAATGTATGAGCTGTGTGCAAAATCAAATCGACATGTAATTTGGGTGGTTCGTAAAATTCAAAGTATGAGCCGTGTGTTCAATTCAAGTGTTTAATATGGTTCAACCTTCTACAAAGTGGTGTGCTGTGTGTTCACCTCAACAACGAGCTGTGTTCGACATCAAGTGTTTGGGTCATGGTTCAACCTTCTACAAAGTGTGTGTCGTGTGTTCACCTCAACAATGAGCCGTGGTGTTCGGAATTCAAGTGTTTGGGTTACGTGGTTCAACTTTCAATAAGTGTGTGCATGGTTCACAATCAAATATGGGCCGCGGTTCATCTTCAAAGTTTGGGCTGTGTGGTTTAACTTTCATCAAATATGGGCCGCGTGTTCATCATCAAAGTTTGGGGGTGGTTTAACTTTTCATCAAATATGGGCTGCATGTTCATCATCGTTTGGGCTGTGTTCAACTTTCATGAAATAAGGGTCGCGGTTCATCATCAAAGTTTGGCCGTGTTTAACTTTCAATAAGTGTGTCAGCGTGTTCATCACAAAGTTTGGGCTATGTGTTCGACTTTCAATAAGTGTGCTTCTGGTTCACAATCAAATATGGGCTGTGTGTTTAATTTTCATCAAATATGGGTCAAGTTCATCATCAAAGTTTATCATGGTTCAACTTTCATCAAATAAGGGCCGTGTTCATCATCAAAGTTTGGGTCATGCGTGTTTAACTTTCAATAAGTGTGGCGTTCATCATCAAAGTTTGGCCGTGGTTCGACTTTCATAATAAGTGTGTGTCATGGTTCACAATCAAATATGGGCTGAGTGTTCAATTTTCATCAAATATGGGTCATGGTTCATCATCAAAGTTTGGGCGTGGTTCAACTTTCATCAAATAAGGGCTGGTTCATCATCAAAGTCCGTGTTCATCATCAAAGTCCGGCCGCGGTTCATAATTAATACATGGACTCAAGGGTTTAGAAATTCGCGTTTGAGCTTGATTCTTCCGGAGGTAAACCGGGTCGTGATTGAATCGCACTCGTCAGCTTATGCTTTTGCTCGTTTCATGACAAACACGCATTCGAGTTTGCACTTATCTTGCATTGTTGTGCACGTCACTTGCATTCTCATGCATACCACTTGCATTGTTGTGCACGTTTCACTTAACTTGCATCGCGACGCACGTTTCTTCTTGCATTGCGATGCACTTTCCCATTGGCACCATGCTTGTCTGCATTCGTTATAGCATTGAACATGTGTTGCTAACTATGTTGTGCTTGTTGCTTTCCTTTTCGTGCACGATATTGTATGTACAATTCATTTGAAGTCAAAGCAACCCCGCACGAATCGCATGTATTTTATTTTCTCCGTGAGACGTGGCGAGATTTGAATACCTCTTCGTGATTCTTAAACCGCATGAAATGTAGTTGTTGCTTTGCATTCTTGCTTAAAACTGCTTGTGTGCGCTTATTACATTGTCGCTTCACATGATCATGAAGCTATGTCCGGTTGGTATACCGCTTGTATTTGCCTTACCATGCAAGGCATGCTCACAGTACATTTCTTTTGTTATCTGGTATGTTTGTTCAAGTTTCGCCTTGTCAAAAATGGACGCCCCTGGCTTTTGACATTTACTCCCGGCTTATGACTTTCGAAGTTCTCACAAAGAGGGGCAACTCAGAGACACCCCATTTTTGACCCACCATAAGACCAGATGTCACCGATTGAGCGCCAGATATTGCATATTGTGCCTATTCTGTCATGAGTCTCTACAGCCTTGCCTCCTGACTGGATCCTTATGCCTTGCCTCGCTTTAACCAGCCCCCTGCTTCTGCTTTCTCCTTCCCCGAAAGGAGGAGAGGTCTCAGATCGCCTCAAGGGCCGAGGCTACGCTTGTGGTCGAGGCCATTTTTTCCGCTTGGAGCCTTGGGTCAAGCTGGGCTGGTTTTTCGAGGTCGGCCGGTGGTGCCTCGGTTCGGGACCGCTTAACCAGCCTGTTTGTTTTGGTTTTTGCATGCACCTTGTTTCTCCCTTCGAGGGACACTATGGTCTGAGAGACCAACTTCAAACGCCACCTCCCAAGTGCTTAGTAGTCACGGGGCCCCTGCTTTTGGCCTCGAACCTTCGCTTTTGCATCTGCTTGGGTTCATTTTGGCAGAGACCTTATTTTCATTGTTAGGAAGGTTGTAGGAGGTTGGGAGGCTAGCAATTTTTCTAAAAAACTAGCTTTTTCTCTTCATTGCCCTTTGTCGCCCGTTTTTCTTACTAGAAAGCTAGTTTTTCCCATTCCCGGGCCATTTTTTCTGACTTTCCACCACACCAATGTGTTGTACACACCTGGGAGGCCACCAATATAGGTAAGCCGACCAGTAATTCCTCCTGACCCTTTTGAACCCCTCTTAAAAATTTGTTTTTCTCTCTCTTAAATCACTTTTTTTGGTTTTTCTCAGAGTCAGAATTCATTCACCGAGGCCACCTTTCTGGGTAGGCCGGCCAGCAATCTTGCCTGACCCTTTTGACCACTGGTCAGCTGACTAGGGGAGGTGGCCGGCTAGCTACTTTGAACCTTTTGAGCTAGCCGGCCAGATTTGCTCTCGAGGTGAAAACCTTCCAATTGCAGCTTGTTTCACACTTGTCTTCATCGCCTCGAGGGCTTTGCCCCTGCTTTTGACCCCTTTAAAGGTGGTTTTCACCCCTTTGCTTGGTTTCAAGGAGAGTTTGGTTCTTTGGTCAAGTTTAGGAAGTTTGACCCTTTTGTTAGCTTCTTCAAGAAGCTTGACCCTTGGTCAAGTTTCTCTTGGAAGCCTTGAACCTTTATCTTGGCTTCTCCAAGAAGCCTCACTCTCTCCTCTATATAACACAAGCTCCACCTCCATTTGTAAGGGTTAGACATATTTGCTAAGGCATACATCCATCTCCTTCCATAGCTCTTCCAAGCTCTAAAGTCTATTATCCTTGGCCATTTACACTACAACTCCTAGCCTACCCCCTCCACACTCCATTCCAAAACCTTGAAGGGCATTTGAGGTAGAGAGCTCACATTCTTGGTCCAAAAGTCAGCTGGAGGCCTGCCTCTTACAAGGGTAAGTCCTCATTTTCCCTTTTTCTAGCCTTTATTTTGCTTTATATCTTAGCCCCTTTTTCTTGCATGTTAGGGCTCCGAGCTAAATTGGAAAAGATCTTATTTTGAGCTCCTCTTCAACTTTGTTTAAGAAAACTTTGCTGTTTGAAGTCATCTACTCTCCCTTTGTGCTTTATCTCTCTTTGAGGGCTTATTTTGCATGATATATTAGCCTTATTTGTGGGCATTTTTGGGATTCGACCTAAACTATAAAGTATCTTATTTTGAGCCCCTCTTCAACTTTGTTGAAGGGCTCTTGCTATTTGAGACCATCTGCTGCCCATTGTCCTTTATCTCTCTTTTTTTAGGGCTATTTTTGCATCATATCTTAGCCTTACTTGTGAGTATTTTTGAGATTTGGTAACCTCCTCTTTATGTTTTCTTGAGGTTACTTTTTCTTTTTGGAGTCATCTCCTTCCTTGCATGCTTCATTTCCACATGCTTTTGAGCCATACATTGAGCATTTGCACAAGTCTTGTTTTTGGCCTCTTAGCCATTGAAATCTAGTGGATTTTAGTAGCTTTTGATGAGGTTTTGCACTTTGAAATCATAGAGGGTGACCCTCTCACCCTCATTCTCTTTTACTAGCATATTTGGCCTTCCAAAGGACCCTATTTTGCATGCATTGAAGTCAATTTTCGTGCCTTATTATGAAGGATTTGAGGTCCGCCTTGGTTTTGTTCGAGGCCCTCTTGGCCATGGCTTTATTTTTGTTTATGATTATGTGTAGAGCAATCCCATTCAAGGCCTCTCAAAGAGGCGTTTCTTTGCATGTTTCCGAGACTGATTCCAGGGCCTATTTGGGGGTTTTGTGGACTGTCATAACCCATTTCTAGACTAGGTTTGGTCTTGCTCAGTGTTCATCTTGTAGGTACTTAATAACCCCCCTTTTTGTATGGCCCTTTAAAGGAACCCATTATTTGTGCATGTGTTGGCTGTATTTCAGAGGTTATTGGGTATATTTTGGCATGTTTTATTCACCCATTTTGACTGGTTTGATGAGATTTTTATATGCTTCATATACATGCCATACAACTTATACTTGCTAGTCATTATTATGCTATTTTTGAAATAGCCCATCATGTTAGCACTTTTGGCCATGCTTTTAAATCGAAAATGTTCATGTTTTGGGACGCTTGGCTCTGCCTTTTATGCTTCATAGTCAACAATGCATGCTTTATAGCTATAAGTCAATACATGTGCCTAGTTTTGAGTTTCCGGCTCATCCCATGCATCGGGTGCCATGTTTCCATGTTTCGGGACCTTTAGCATCATCATATGTTTCAGGCCGAATTTACATGTTTGAATGCCATGCTTCCTCCTTGCCATGCCTTGTTCGAGTTGCGTGCCGTGCCTTAGGTTTGGTCTTCGGTTTGCGTGCATGTGTGCACGCATTTTGGTTGTCTCATTTTCATCTCATGGCTACTGATATAAGTGTAATGAGGTCCTTTTCACCATGTTGGTGTAAGTCCATTATGCATTGTGTATGCTATTTCAATTCATAAAGATCACAGAGTGCTAGGGTTATATGTTAAAACATTGTGTATGCCTTTGCTACATCGTGCATTGTGTATGCCATTCCATAGCATTTCGTGTGCTAGGTTTGTATATTAGGATTGTATTCATGCATGTCATGCATATCGCATTGTGTTTGGGATAGGAGTTAGCCCAAACATGGGAAACGAGGACGCTTCAGACCAGTGACGTAACGTCGTCTCACTTCTTCGCCTATTAATTCCGGATTAACCATGATAGAGTCTCGGTCTTGTTGTGTTCATATGTGCATTCATTTCATTACTGAGTCGCAATCCCCGACCTCGACCATCATGCACGAGATGCGTGATTGGTGGCATCGAGGATCGTAGATATGCATACATATACAGTGAAAATACTTGCTGCCATGCTCTCCTTTCTTGCTCTCTCTGCTGGCATAAAGAATCGTAACTGCAATCTTTTGGAGCTTTTGTAGGCCAATATTCCGAAGCTTAATTGTAAATCAGAGGCTAGTTAGCATCACAATGGATTTCACAAGAAGGCAACTCAAGCATGCGATCATTCATCATTTGGAACGTAGCCTAGGCGGTCCGTAGATTTGGCGCGTGTTAGCTTTACCGCTTCCCTAGTTAAATTTGTTAATTAATTAGGGTTTTGAACTTATTTGACTGTATTATTTATTCTAGAAGATCAGATTTTATTCGGACCGAGCGAGGGCACAATTGTAATAAGTGTGCGTAGTGTGTGATGTAGGCCTTCCAACCCCATCGCTCTTTCCCTTTTTATTTATCAAACTTTATGATGGTTAGATTAGGCATGTTCTCAATTAGCATACTTATGCTCAAGTGATGTTTGAATCCATTCATCTGCCTTGGTCAGCATGCATCTGGCTCGGGCAAGATCATACTAGTCATGATTGCATTTCAATTCCGAGTTGAATACTTGTTAGTTGTAGCATTTCACATGCCATCTTTAGAATAACCCGAGCTGCTTATAGTTGCATTTTGCATGTGTTGCATTAGGCATTTCTACGCTTAGGATCATGCATGATTTCTAACATAGCTTCTATTTTGGCCTTCAGAGTACTTGCGGTAAGTGCTTTCTACGCTTTTAGCATCCTTGCATGTGTGTGGAAAGTGGATCAGCCATGATAGCATTGCTACTATGAGGCTATATGCTTATGTGATATATCTCGCCCAATGCTAGTAAGTATTGGGTTATTTTGGATTGAACAAATCATCAACTCGTGAATTTTAAGCCCACTAGATAATCAAGGGTAAAAAATCTTTCTAAGCCCACCCGAGGGTGGCAATCCATATTTTAGCTCATACTTGAGAGTGAGGCAAACCGCTCTTTTAAAAACAAACATGAGTTGTTTCTTGCTCCAATTCAAAGCGATCCAATTTATATCACTTGTATGTCAGACGCATCACATAGTGTAAATCTAGGCTAATAACCAAAATAAGAACGCATAATGTTTTCAAAACTGGATATCATGAAAGTTAGTAGAGGTTTATCTTTGATCAAGCGAAGGGCTATGGTGTTTGCACAAAGTGACCTTCTCCCCAATCGTATTCGTTCTTGAGCCGAGGCAACTTTGGTGATGATTTTGATTGCGGGCCTTAGGCAAACGAAGGTCAGGTTTCCCAAATTCCCCAAAATAAAATATTTAGGTGGCGACTCAGATTCCGGGTAAAAGCAAATTCATGTTTCGCACTTCTTTCAAAAAAATCGCTTTTCAAAAATGATTTTGCCATCGGATTTGGGACTCTTTGATGATTCATCGTCTTATTGCACTCTCATGAGATTAGATATGACCGTGACATTGATCCCGAACTCAGAAGGAGCCCAAATGAACAAAATGGGGGATTCCGGACGCTCGGACGCCATACGGCATCAAGCTAACCCTAAAAGATCAAGGTCTTGGAATGAGATGCAATACCTGCACGGTCAAGGAGGTTTAGAGACTCATCGCCGAGTTGCCGCCTCAACCACTCTCTTATTTCCGCATGTACTTAACAAATACCCCTTCTTAAAGTTCTTCGCAAACTTCTTTTTGAATGGACAAATCGATTCTGAAGAGGCTTTTTCAAATAGCTTGAAATGTTTTACGGCTAACCCTCCTTTCATTGAAGCAATCACCAAGCAGCCCCTTCTTCCTATATTTAGGTCAGTGTCAAACATCATAGCCACAACTCTTATTGAAGATCATTTATTCAACAACAAAGTTTATCATATCGTCAGTTTCCTCGTGAGTTTGAGCGTAATTATCCAATCGTTAGAAAAATTGCCTTTGGCCTAGTCACCGTCTCGAGATGACTCGTCTCATCGCCCATTCCATAGTGGTCTCAC